>JAPQWN010000003.1:45757500-46957500 GCA_028538565.1 Umbellularia californica
TTGAGAATTCTCCACTGACTATGAGCTGGCAGCGATGTTGTGCTCATCTTCAGACTTCTTGTCTTTTTCGGAGTATTTTTCCTTCTCTTTGGAATTGCCCCGGAACCATGTCAAAATTTTGCTAGAATTTTTTGTAGCAGAATTCTGTCATTTTGATGTTGATTGATCTTTTCTCTTCCATGTTTTGCAGGTAGTTCTTCTAGAATGAACAAGGGTAAAGGTCATGTTACTGACGCACCTCGTCGGTCTGCTAGATCTTCCAATGCCGCCGTTCAGCAGGCTTGGGAGAAGGTCCAGTTTGTGGAGAAAAACTTGGAAGAATGCGATTCCCTCAATCGTGATGAGATGAACAGCGATTGATCGCTCTCAAGGATGAGGAGTTCTATAAGATCATGGTAAGCAGCCGTCCCTGGGTTACGGACGATCAGAGCGTTGTGCTCAAGCCTACCTTCTTCTTCGGTGATGCAGTCCCCGACGACTTGACATACCAAAGGAGATGTTTTCAGTTCTCTTACACAGCAGATGGTGAGGAGAGAACTATTTCTACCCGGTCGTCTTTTGATCGGACCATCTCGATCCTGAGCCTTTCTCCCACGTGCCCTAAGAGGGAAGATCCTCTGAGTTGGGTGAAGAGGACCAGTGTGATCAAGACCGGGGTTTTTGTTGGTGGACCTTCCGGTTTTGCAGAGAAGCCACCTGTCCGTATGGACATGTTGATGCCAGCCAGTGGCTACCAAGGTTCTGATCATCCATCGATTGATTTGAGACCGGTGGGCCTTGGCGTTTTTCGGGGTGACGGCAGCAATTGGGTGAAGCCTTTTCGACTTCGTGGCCGTTTCAGTGCTGACTCGAGCTGGGAGTCATGGACTGATCACACCTTGAGGATTGGTGAGGCCGTTCTTCGGGAGGCCGAGATTTTTGACGCGGTTCGCGCTTTTCGGCAAACCGTCGTTTTCTCCGATGAGGTTTTCATGGCCATGCTGGAGTCATTCCTTCCACAAACCAACACCTTCATTGTGACGAATGGTGAGATTGGTTTTTCTTTGAAGGAGCGTGGCCTAAAAACTTTGGAAGTTAAGGCCAAGGCTCTGCTTGAGGAGTTGATCCTTTGGTTGAAGACCATGTAGGATTGAGCTCCTGAGTTGTAACAAACTCTTTTTCCTTTTTCTTTTTTTTTGGTACCTCCATGTATAAACAGTTTTGGTACTATATTTTTGTATCCCCTCTCTTTCACTTAAATCATTTTTTTTATGAAAACAATTTTGAGCAAAAGTTTGATGGGAATGTTTGTTTAAGGATTTGATCAAAAGGTTGTCATTTTATGAAAATCTTTTGTCAAAGGGTTGTTTTGGGCATGAAAGCCAATTTTTGTGGCGGAAAGCCTTGTTTTTGATGGTTTGAAAACCAAAATTTGGATGGCGAGAAGCCTAATTTTGTGGCGTAAGAGCCAAAATTTGTTTTGCGGCATGGGAGCCAAAATTTTTGGATGGTGTGAAAGCCGAATTTTAGAATGGCATAGAAGCCGAATTTTTTTTTTGTTTGTCTTGGCATTTATAGCCGAATTTTGGCATTTATAGCCAGATTTTGGCGTTTATAGCCGATTTTTTTTTGTGTTGTTTTGGCATTTATAGCCGAATTTTGGCGTTTATAGCCGAATTTTGAGATGGTATGAGAGCCAAAAATTTTGTTTGTGGCATGAGAGCCGATTTTGAGATGGCATGAAAGCCGATTTTGGCGTTTATAGCCGAAAAATTTTGTTTTTGGCATTTATAGCCGAATTTTGGCATTTATAGCCGGATTCTGGCGTTTATAGCCGGATTTGGCGTTTATAGCCGAGTTTTGAGATGGCATGAGAGCCAAAAATTTTGTTTGTGGCATGAGAGCCGATTTTGAGATGGCATGAAAGCCAATTTTGGCGTTTATAGCCGAAAAATTTTGTTTTTCTTTTTTTTTTGGCATTTATACCCGAATTTTGGCATTTATAGCCAGATTTGGCGTTTATAGCCGAGTTTTGGCGTTTATAGCCAGATTTTGGCGTTTATAGCCGAGTTTTTTGAAAACCAAGTTTTGTTTTATTGGCATGAAAGCCGATTTTGGCATTTATAGCCGAAAAAAAATTTGTTTTTGGCATTTATAGCCGAATTTGTGGCATTTATAGCCGGATTTTGGCGTTTATAGCCAAGTTTTGGTTTTCAAAATGCAGGTATCGACTAAATGTCGCCTCCCTGCGGAATGGTCTTGCAAGTATCGATGGAATGTCGCTTCCTTGCTCATTCGGTTTTGCGACTATTGATGGAATGTCACTTCCTCGCGGGCTGGGTTTTGCGAGTATCGATGGAATGTCGCTTCCTCGCGAATTGGGGTGCAAATATCGACTAAGCGTCGCTTCCCTGCTTTTCCCAAAACTTTTGGTTTTGCGGGTACTGACTTTGATGTCGTTTCTCCGCGATTTTTGAAATTTGAGGTTTTCTCGAACCATTTGAAATTTGGGTTGTGGATAGCAACTGGTATGTTGCATCTCCAAGATTTTTGAAATTTAGGTTGTGGATAGCAACTGGTATGTTGCATCTCCAAGATTTTTGAAATTTGGGTTGTGGATATCAACTGGTTTGTTGCTTCTCCACGATTTTTGAAATTTGCAAGTATCGAATGGGGTTCGCTTCCTTGCGATTTTTGGGTTTTGGAAGTATCGAATGGGGTTCGCATCCTTCCGATTTTTTGGGTTTTGCGAGTATCGACTGAATGTCGCTTCCCCGCGGTTTCTAAAAACCAAAATTTTTGTTTAAAGTCACGAAGGTCATAAATTTTGACTTAAAACCGTTTTGGTTGTAAAAGCCGAGGCGGTCTAGGGTGAAAATTCCTAGGTCCCGATTTTTGTTTCAAACCATGAATTTTGGGTTCAAGGATCGAAATCTTGGTCAAGTCTGGGAAGAGGCTCTTAAACTTGGATTTTTGGATTTTGATTTTTTTGAACAATGAAACGATGAAAGTAAGCATTGTTTTGAGAGATTGTTTTTTTTTTTTTTGGAAACTTCCACATAAAGATGAAAATTTCAAAAGAGGTGGGTTTGACGAGCAAGTACCTTGGAAATAGGCTTTAGCCGTGTAGATATTGCTCTGACCCGTTTGAGGAAATCTTCAAGGGTAGTACCGCTTCAAGAACTTGCCGTTGATGGGTAGCATACATCTGTCTCTTTCCATGTTTAGAAGAGCGTATGCACCGTTGGAGAAGATTTTGTCGATGACGAAGGGTCCCTCCCATTTTGGTTCGAATTTGCCTTTGGATTTGTGGGCAAAGACTATGGGTCTTTTTACTGCAAGAACCAAGTCACCCTTTTTGTAGGCGCGTTGCCTGACCTTCTTGTCGAAAGATCCTACCATGCGTGCTTGGTACAACTCAATGCTTTGTAGAGCTTCGAGTCGTCTTTCATCGAGATTATCCAGCTCTTGGAGTCTCAATTTGACATTGCTTTCTTGCGTCATGTCATTTTGCAAAGATACCCTTAAGGAAGGAATTTGTACTTCCAAAGGGACAACAGCTTCGCATCCATAGACCAAAGAGAATGGTGTGCTATGGGTTTGTCCTCGAACGGTGGTTCGATAGGCCCACAAAGCTTCTAGCAGTTTGTCGCCCCAGTCTCTTCTGTGACTAGAGACCATTTTCTTGAGAATTTTGCAGAGTGCCTTGTTGAAGGCTTCTGCTAGTCCATTTGCTGCTGGATTATATGGAGTCGAAGGACAACTTTGGATTTTGTACTTGTCCCAGAACCTATAAAATCTGTGATCCCGGAATTGTGGTCCGTTATCATGGACGAATCTTTTAGGTATGCCGAAGCGACAAATAATGTTGGTGCGCAAGAACTGAAGGACTGATGAAGTCTTCATTTCGCTGAGCGCAAATGCTTCTGACCACTTGGAGAAATAATCCGTAGCGGCGAAGATGAAGCGATGACCTTTGCTTGATGGGGGAGAAATAGGACCTATGATGTCCATACCCCAGGCTTCGAAAGGCCATGAGATTGCTGTTGGATGTAGCTATTCTGGAGGCATGTGGACATAATCTCCGTGAATCTGGCATTTTTGGCAGCGCTTGGCAAATTGCATTGCATCAGCTACCATGGTAGGCTAATAGTAACCTAGCCTTTTTATCTGGTTGTAGAGCTTAGGGCCAGCTTGATGGGCTCCACAAAGACCAGCATGTACTTCTTCGAGAGTTTCCTCAGCCTCTTGTTGGGATAAGCAGCGTAGGAGTACTCCGTTGAAGGATTTTCTGTAAAGTGCTTTTGAAGGTATATCCAAATGAAAGTTTGGGGCTCGTCTTTGGATGCTTACCTGCTCTTTTGGATCTTCAGGTAGTATTCCGAACATGATATAATCAATGAAAGGATCTCTCCAGTCGCCAATCGGAGGTTTGAGGATGGACATCCGACTTCCAACCACTTGGTGGTATTCAGCAACTGCTTGGTGTGTGTTGAGAGGAGGGAGAATCCTTCTTTGACACACTGTGACTTGCATGTTTTCCCCTTCTTGGATTGCCGTGGATGCGGCAAGTCCAGCCAGGGCATCTGCACGGATGTTTTCACCTCTGAGGATATGGGTGATGTGACGGATGTTGAATTTTTGTCGAAGCGACTGCGCCTTATTGTAGTAAGGTAGCAAATCAGGCTTCCTGACTTCATATTTCTAATTCATCTGATTGACGACCAGTTGAGAGTCTCCAAAAACTTCCAGCATGGTGATGCCGGTTTCGAGGGTGAGTTCCAATCCAACAATCAGGGCTTGGTACTCAGCTGCATTGTTTGAACATGGTTCCAGTAGCGAGAAGGCGTGTGGAATCATGTATTTGTCGGGGTTGACAAAGAGGATACTGATTCCCGATATTTGCTTTCCTTTTTCATTTGTCCTGGTTGCACCGTCAAAGTACATGTCCCAGGAAGCTTTTAACAAGGAAGTTTCCACATTGTAGACAAATTCGTCTGGGAGATCATCCCTGAGTGGAGAATCTTTAGGCAATGGATGTTTTGCGAGGAAGTCTGCTAGAGCTTGGCCTTTGATTGCTTTTTGTGGTACATACCTAATATCAAATCGTGATAGAAGAATGGACCATTTTGCCAGTCGGGCATTGAGAGAACCTGCTTTTGTGATAAGGACCTTTAGGAGGTTAATCCTCGAAATCAGGTAGACTGTGTTCGACAGCAGATAGTGAAGCAGCTTTTATACAGCGAACATTACTGCAAGGCATTTTTTTTCAACTGGGGAGTAGCGATGCTCTGCACCTACCATCATACGGCTAAGGTAATATAGAGCAGCTTCTTTTCCGTCGTCATTTTCTTGTGCGAGCAGAGCACCCAAAGAGTGGTCGAGAGCTCTTGTGTACAAGATAAAGGGTTTTCCAGTTGTGGGGGCAGCCAGCATTGGAGGTTTGATGAGGTATGCTTTGATGTCTTGAAATGCACTTTCACATTCAGCATCCCAGACAAAGTCCACGCCTTTCTTCATCAGGTGAGAGAATGGACGGCATTTCCCTGATAGATTGGAGATGAACCGTCGAATGTAAGCCAGCCTTCCTTGAAGCCCTTTTAATTCTCTTAGGGTTCTGGGAGATGGCATTTCCAGGATTGCCTTGACTTTGGTGGGGTCAAGTTCTATTCCAGCTTTCCGTACTATGAATCCCAGAAACTTACCCGATGAGACACCGAAGAAGCACTTTAGTGGATTCATCCGCAATTTGTGTTTGCGAAGTCGGAGGAAGACCTCTCGAAGATCATCGAGATGGTCTTCTTTTCTTCTGCTTTTTATAGCGAAGTCGTCAACATAGCATTCGACCGTCTTGTGCTGCATATCTTGGAATATTTTCATCATAGCCCTCTGATATGTTGCACCTGCATTTTTCAGGCCAAACGGCATAACAGTGTAGCAATACACACCGAATGGTGTCCGAAATGATGTATGCCTTTCATCTTTAGGATGCATCTTTATCTGGTTGTAGCCAGAGAATCCATCCATGAACGTCATTCGCTCGAATCCATAGGTGTTGTCAATCATCACCTCTGGTATGGGGAGCGGGAATTCATCTTTAGGACATGCATTATTCAGGTCTCTGTAGTCGATACAGACCCTTATCTGCCTATTTTTCTTTGTCACGGGGACAATGTTGGCCAACCATTTAGGATGCTGTTCCTCGCGGATGAAGCCAACGTTTTTGAGTTTCTGAACTTCTTGTTCGATTTTGTCCATCACGTCGGGACGGAATCTTCTTTGGCCTTGTTTGATAGGCTTGATTTCTTTTTGTAAGTTGAGCTTGTGGACTGCTACTTTGGGATCCAAGGCAGGCATTTCGGCATAAGACCATGCAAAGCAATCAACGAACTCACGAAGAAAAGAGATATACTCGGGTAACTCATCATCCTTTATATTCTTGCTTATGAATACAGGACGTGAGTTATCAGGCGTTCCCAAGTCTATCTTTTGAACAGGATCTTCTGTTGGAAGGTTTGAAGGTGGTTCCTTCACAGTATTTTCGGAGACTTCCAACTCAACAAGACCTTCTGGAGTGCCAGAGGCATTTTCAGACTGAGGCTCTGTTTCTGTCCATGAATCTTCTTGATCAGCATCCTTCTCAATGCTATCCTTCTCAAGGCTTGCAATGAGATGGTCCTAATCATTTGCTGGAATTGGGTTGAAGTAGGGTACTTCTTTTGGAGACAATGATTCTTCTGGGACAGAGAACCGCTCGTCTACGTCATCGGGCAATTCCTCTTTATTATCAGAGAAATTATACCAATTGGAGGAGCTTTCTGGATGTTTGACGAGTAACTCCTCAAAGAGATATCCAGGGATATCGATGTCTTCATGAGATGTTGAGGCTTGGTCGGTAAAGCGACTTTGCAGCCATGGTGTCAACTGTCTCATAGGAGCGGTAGGATGATACCCCAACCCATATGAAGACTTGCCTTTTTGAAGGTGGACTTTCCAATCTTCTGGTTGACTTTTGGTCAGGGTGGGTTCCAATGGTGTAAGAATACCACGGCCTCCTCCCAAACCAGTCGGGTTTTGAGCGTCGTAGCCCATTTTCTTCATGATAGCTTGTGCCATTGGACTATACAGGGATAGCTGAGGCATACCTTCGTTTTGGAAAGGTTCAAGTAGAGAGTCCAGTGGAGATGCTCCCGACCTGTGGAAGAAGATTTTTTTTTCTTCTGGCGAGGTTGCCGGGATAACAAAGGAGGCAGACGTAGGATCTTCTATGTCTGCAAGTGTCTCCAATGGAGTGAGAGTGAGTTGATCTTGCTGAGTATCAGCTTGGCTCGATGCTGTGTCATCTTCTGACTCTGACTCTGAGTCTGTGTCATGCATAATAGACACAAAGGAGACAGTGAACTTGCCCCCAGTCTTTTGTTTTGTCTTCTTTGCTTTAGTAGTGATTACCAAAGGCTTTGGAGATTTGAAGGAGACGACGAAGGGAGCTTGGCCACTTACTTCGAGTTTGGTGGAGGGTTTGTTTTCCTCCGATGATTG
The DNA here is from genome assembly GCA_028538565.1 of Umbellularia californica. Lineage (NCBI taxonomy): Eukaryota > Viridiplantae > Streptophyta > Magnoliopsida > Laurales > Lauraceae > Umbellularia > Umbellularia californica. Next base: position 45,765,019 of record JAPQWN010000003.1, read on the forward strand.
CTGAGGAGCCTTGCCTTTATCTTTCTGGAGACTGTCGGCAAAGCGAATTGTTTTTTCCTCCTGTTCTTCTTTTCCATCTTTATACATTTGAGCATCTGCAAAATGGACATCTCTGCCTTTGAAGGGCTTTTTGTCTGCAAATACTCGATGTATCAGGCCATCGTCGCCAATGAACTTGATGCACTGATGTAGAGTTGAAGGGACGACACCATTCTCATGTATCCAGGGGCGTCCAAGGAGTATATTGTAGCATGAAGGGGTCCTTATTGCATACACAATGACTTCAGAAATAAGATCACCGATTTACAATTTGAACCTGATTTTGCCGATAGGCCTTTGAGCGCTACTGTCATATCCGAAGATGGATACGGACGTGTGACTCAGCTTGCTAGGTGGGATGCCCAGCTCTTCGAGTGCCGAAGTAGAGATGAGGTTGAGTGCAGAACCTGGATCGATCTGAACTCTATGTACTGGTATTTCTTTGACGTACCCTGTAAAGTACAAGGGACGGTTGTGCTTTGTTTCGCCTAGGAGGAGGTCACCCTTGTCGAAGGCAATTGTTGCACTTGCTGCTTTTTGTACCGAGAGGCATTCATTGCTTGATCCCTCAGTTTTTTTCTTTTCTCCCTTTGAGGGAGTATTTGATTTTTTGACCCTATAGTCCATTTCAATTTGTAGGACTTGTGGGGCATGTTTGTCGACATCCGTATTCAGCCTTTGTAATTCTGAAATGAGACTATCACGAGTCTGTGGAGACATTCGCAATAAGTCAAGGATGTGCAGATGTGCAGGTATGTGTTTGAAGTGCTCAATCAAGTCGTACTTGAAAGCCTCCTTCGGGCCTGCATTTTCATTATTATTGCCACTTGGGGCGTTTACAACTTGCTTTCCCGAAGGATTTACATAAGAAGAAGAAGGTTGATTGTAATTTTTGTGGTAATCCATGCTAGAACGGGTACCTCTACCAACTTCAAGAGCCTCTAGAGAAGGGTCTTCTTTTGGAAGATCGTTCTCAGGACCAAGAGGTTGATCCTTTGCTGAGGACGTCTCTGTAACAGCATTGGCGTCTTCAGTGATTGTGTTGCACGGAGCAATTTCCGGGAACAAGTCTTGAACGGCAGCCGGCAACTTTTCTTCATCAGCCCAGACATCGCCCGTGAGATCGGGTATCTGGGACCAATTGACTGAGTTTTCATTAAAGAAGATTTCATTGGCAGAAGTTACTTCAAGATGATCAATCGGGAGTGGCTTGAGTTCCGATGTCACAGCTTCAGGAGACGTAGGTTGAGAGGATGTTATCTCAGTGGAAGTCACCTGAGAGGATGTAGCTCCAGAAGATACGCTACCGGTTAGGGAGTACGTGTCTTCGGAAGCTCCAGAGGCACTGTCGTCCTGAGCTATTGCATTGCAGGTTATCCTGACAGTTGATGCCCCCAGTGTAGACTGTTGGGAATCGGACTCATCATCGATCCAACTGTTTTCTCCATTTTCAGGAGTTAAGGGAGAAAGTTCCCGCTGATTTTCAGGGACTTCCGGCTCTGGATTATGACGAAGATTGATGCGATCCTGCTCCCGCTCTATGGCAAGATGTTGCAAGATTCTTGCATATTCTTCAAGATCAGGCATGGGAGCCAAATCTTCTTCGTCATTTGCTCCTTGTGGTTCGCCCATGTTGGGTTCCACCGGAGCATTGTTTGGTGCTGGATCGACAGCGTTTTCTTGAACAGGGTCCTGGTCTTCTTCGTCATCAGACCAAGATCCTTGTGGCTGCAATGGGTTATACCAGATTACTGGCATAAGATGAGACTCGGGAATCTATTCCTCGTCGGAGAGGTATTCTCCTGTTTCAAAGGATTCTTCCCACTCATCTATATCACTGGCAGTGTCACTGGACTGTATCCATTCATGGAGAATCCAACTACCGAGTTGCAAGAGTATGATGCCCCCTGCACATTTTCATTTTTGTATAGAGGTGGCATGAAATCATCAAGAGTAAATTTTCTTACCGCCTTGGGGGTTTTGGGAAGAGATTCTTCCGTCGTCCTTAGTGAAACAGTGGAAGAAGTTTCTGCTTTTTCAAGGACTTCTTGTTTTGGTTGAGACTTCTGCTGTTGTTTGAGCTTGTGGAGCTGTCTCTTGGCTTGCCTTCTCTGCTGAGCGGTCGGCTTTATTTTGACGATCTCCCAATTTTCATCATCTAGGAGATCGGGATGCACCCATATAGGTTGTTCATCTGGTGTTGGATAGGGAACCAATTCTTGGGACGCTTGAGCCATTTTTATCACCTTGAATGAAGTAGTGATCTTCTCCTTCGGTGACTTTGAAGTTTGCCGACATGACACCATGTTGACAGAGGCGGGGCCATAGTTTTTATCAAAGGTTATGACTCCGTTTTTCCACATCTCATTGATCTTCTCTCTCACAACGAAGTATTGATTGAGAGGGTGTGAGATCATCTGATGGTATGGACAGTATCGGGGATCATTGGTTTTGCCAACATCTCCCGGTCTTTTGGGCTCTGGCAAAATAAGTTTGCCATTTGCTAGGAGAGCCTCGAAGATTTCTTCAACATCTTCATCGAACGGATATTTCTTTTCTACACGTTCTTTGAAGGCATCAGAGAGTTCAGGCCTTTTACCTGCAGTTTTGTTTTCAGGTTTCTTTGGCTGCTGAGGAGCTGACTTAGTCTGCACATTGAGAACCTCCTTTTTCTTTGGTTTTGAGGTTGTAACAGCAGGCGACTCTTTCTTTGATGATTTCTGATTGTTGAGGTCTTTGATCACCATTTCAGCTTCCATGGAAGCTTCGAGGAGTTCCCCCAGGTTCTTTGATTTGTTGCCGATAGTCATGGAGCGGATTTTTGCTCTCATATTGTTACGGCAGATGTCGACCAGCGACGCTTGTGGCAGTACATCTGAGCATTTGTACGCCATTGCCTTCCACTTGTGAATGAAGTCGTATGTTGACTCATTCTCTCCTTGTTTTAGGCTGCAGAGTTGAGCCATAGTAACAGGATGATCCTCACCTTGGAAGTGAGTCAGGAAGCGTGTCTCTAGCATAGCCCAGTTCTGGATGGAGTTCTCCGGCAGAGTGGAGTACCAATCAAAGGCTGTACCTTTTAGGGTACTTGCAAAGAGGCGAATCTTGAGGGCATCTTGATCCGCAATAGCTCCCATCTGGATCTTGAAATGGATGACATGCTGTCTGGCTGAACCTTTCCCAGTATATGTCTGGAGAGTAGGTTGTTTGAATTTTGCAGGGAACGGAACCGAGTCCATCCATAGAGGGTAGGGTGGCTTGATCCCATGTTCCTTCAATGTATCCTCTTCTTTTGCTTTTGCAAGGATATCGTCCACGTCCTTTTTGGTAAGGGCGCGAGACTCATTGTTTTCTGCATTGCCCTCGTCATCTTCATGATTCGGAGGGGTTTCATTGTTAGGTGGTGGACGCTGTAGAGTGAGAATCAAATTTTCCATTAGAGTCTCAATTCTCTATTGTCCTTGCTCCAACTGCTGGATGCGTGCAGTTACGTCATCATGCGGTGGAGGCTGCTCAGAACTTGTAGCCAAGACGTTCATCCCTCGGGATTCGAACGAAGAAATCGTCCTGGTGATTGAGCTGGGGCTCATTCTTCTGGATGAAGAATCTGAGGAGTGGTTACTCCGGTGTTCTTGGCTTGGAGGAGTGGAAGACTCTTCCAGATGTGTTCTTGTCCGAGAGACGCTGCGAGTCACTGGACGTCTAACACTGATTTTGGTTGCTGACTTCCGGCGTTGTCTGGTTTTGCCAACCATATGAACAGCAACGATTTGGTCGGGTCTTTCTTTTTCGACCCATTTGTTTGAGACGTGGAGAGTAGAACGCTGGGTTCTTTGTTTCTCGAGTCTCTTTTGTCGATATGCAGTGCGGCGACGCATACGACGAGGAATTTGAGCTTCAGTCAGCTCTGGCTGGGCTCTGGCGATGAAGGATGTAGTCCCTTGTGCACAACAGCCGAGCTTGTCTTCTTTGAAGCTTGGCAAGGACAGAATCTGGATGCGGTCCTTTGTCTGTCGCAGTTAAGATTTGAATTTTGCGAGCTCGGCCCCTGTTGAGATGAAGGGTCGACTCGCGGGATTGTAGGCTTCAACATGTTTTTGTGTAGGCCTAACAATGCAGGATTTGATTTTGGGCTTGTAGGAGCAAGCCTGCTCATGATGGTTTTGTTTATTTTTTAGGTGGAGGGTAGGTTTCTCCTCTTTCATGTAAGAGAGAGGGTAGAACTGATTCTCCTTGAGAGGGGCCAGGTATGCTGGCTTTGCAGTTGTTTGGGATCTTCGTTGCTTTGGCGAAGATCTCGGGGACCAAGTTTTGGTGTAAACCTGGTTTCTTGTCGGTTGAGGCTTCGTGGGAACGCCACGGGCTTCAGGCTTCTTGGTGTTCGCCCTTGGTGCCATTTTAGTGACACGTTGCGGGGCGGTTTTCTGCTTCTTGGCAGGTACAGTGTCTTCTGCGGGAAGTGGGAATGGTCCCAGCGATCCGAAGACGATGGTCCGGGGAGTTGAAGTTGACCCGTTGTTTGGAGAGTTGTCGAAAGAGATGACGCTTCGGCAACTGACAGGGCGCTTATGCTTGTTTTGCTTGTCTTGAAGCATAAGCTGGTACTTGTTCTCATCGAAAGTGATGGTCAATGAAGCTGCCATTGTTAGTTTTGGAAAACTTCTGAAACAAGACCAAATCCATTAGTAATCACAAGAATATGGTGATCGTAAATGGAGAACAACTATGGTTTTGTCTTTTCAAATCACTTGAGGGGACATGGCCCAACCCAAGGACGATGAAGAAGGCAAAAGCCATAGAAGATACATTTGTTCTAAAATGCAAGTATGGTAGGCTCAGAGTGAGCGTTCCAGTGACTGCTAGAAGCAATTGTAGACCTTAATTCAAATTACCGAGACGCAAGGCTCACTCGAGGTAAAATGATATAAGGTTGGAGATACAAATGTGTCGGTCGCGAATACAGTAGACCCGAAAGGGCGTACTAGCACCGCTAGGCACAAATGTAGCAAATCGCATCCTTGGGAAGGACACGAGATGGGAGTTTTTTTTTTTGAAAGGTCAAATTTGGATTCATAAAGGAGAGCAAATGGTATTCCAATCGGAACAAAGGCTCAACATTTCTGCGAGCGCTAAATTCAGAAGGGAAGGAACCAGAATTTCTCGGATGTGAATGCAATAATGACGGAAGTTTTTTTGAAAGGTCAAGATTGAATTCATCGAAGAGAGCAAATGGTGTTCCATTCCGAGCAAGGCTCAACATTTCTGCGAGCGCTAAATCCGGAAGGGAAAGAACCAAGATTTCTCAACTCTGAATTCAAAAGTGACAAAAGTTTTTTTTTTTTTTAAGGATTTTTTTTTAGAGAATTTTTTTTTGAAAGGTGCACATAGATTTCCAATTCGATCTTATGAAACCTTAGTAGATAGATCAGCCCCCAGGTAAGGGTAGGATTACTTAATGAACCCGTTTGGAGGACCCTTGCCTCGAACAGTCTAGCTGTCTCCACACTCTAGACAAGGCTTTTCTTAAATCCACTTTGGTCAAAGAACGCAACTGGTGGAATCGTAGTGTTTTTTTTTTTTTTTTTGAAATCTCTTTTTTTTTGAAAGGGTTTTTTTTTGAACTCATCAAAGAGAGTGAATGGTGTTCCAATCCGAACAAAGGCTCAACATTTCTGCGAGCGCTAAATCCGAAAAGGAAGGAACCAAGGTTTCTCAACTTTGAATGCAAAAGAGAGAAAACTAAATTTTTTTTTGAAATTATAATTTTTTTTGAAATCCAAATTGGACTCATCAAAGAGAAAAGATGGCCCAATCCCCGATATGAACGATAGCTGCGAACATTTCTGTGAGCTATCGAGTTCAAGGAGGAGAGGATCAAAATTTCTCAAAGTTGAATCTTGAGAAAGAGAGATCATTTTTTTTAAGAGTTTGAAATGAAGGTGTTTTTTTTTTTTAAATCCCAATTGAACTCATCAAAGAGAAAAGATGGCCCAATCCCCGATATGAACGATAGCTGCGAACATTTCTGTGAGCTATCGAGTTCAAAGAGGGAAGGATCAAAATTTCTCAAAGTTGAATCTAAGAAAAGAGATCAGATTTGTTTTTTTTTTTTTGAAGTGAGAAAGAACAATTGAAATGCAACATAGGCCACCAACTAGAAAGGAGCCAAGTGATCAAAGCATCACGTTCTCAAGTCAACGTGTCCCACCGGGTGTGCCAGCTTGATGGACCCGAAAAAAAAGGGGAATCTTCCGTCCTCTTCCTCCGCACCCCGGGGGCTGACCTGGGTCTCGGCGGAGGAGGGAAGATCTTGGGCATCAACATTTTTGTACGGGTATGCCAGATTTACTTTCTACTTGGAATTTGGAATAGTGATAATCCGGAGATTCACCTTCACAAGTGGAAATGAAATCAATCCTTTTTTCTAACTTTTCAAATCGCATAAATATTAAGAAAAGAGACAAGTTTTTAAAATGCCGTAAGAGGCGTTTTTGTTTGTTTGCCGTGAAAGGCAATTTTGCCGTGAAAGGCGTTTTTACAAAACTCATCAAATATGAAAGACAAGAATTGTGATTTCTTTTTGTCTCTTTAAGAAATACAAACTACAATAGAAAAGGAAGAAAAGGGATCTAACTTCTCAGGAGATTGTGGGGACACGTTGAGATCGACGGTCGCAAGTCATGTATGGGCTTCGCCATCGTCCTTCAAATGAGAACATGTGATGCTTTGATTCTTTGGCTTGGCTCCTAACCTCAGTTTTTTAAAGGACAAGGACCAAGAGAAGGTCCTATATCCAATGAAAAACCGAGTAAATGGGCTGAAAAGCCGCGTTTAGGCTATGTTGGAGAAAGAGGTGACCCTGGGGGGGGGTGGCCCCCCAAGGGACGTTGATCACCTTGTGGTGCTTCCGGGATCAAAGTAGCAGAACTTCGTCTTTCTCTTGGATCTTCTGAATTTTCAGAACTTGCACTTGGGATCTCTTTTCTTTTTCCTCTTTTTTCTTTTCTTCTTGGAATGGACCTCCTTTTATAGGCTTTTGGTAGCCATGAGGTGTTTATTGGCATTGATGGCCATGATGAAAGAATTGATGAGGAGTTACAAGTTGATTTTGTAACTCCTTTTTCAAGGCTTGTGATTGGCCGATGAAGGTAGTGGGATTCAATCACCTTTATGCTTCATGATGATGGGAGTTTCATGGGTTTAATGCCATGATTGCTTGGATTTGTAACTCCCAAATGCTTGGTTCTGATTGGGCCGTCCAAAATAATGAGTTAATGACTGCTTTAATGGGTCAATTAACGTCATTAAGTGGTTGCCGAGGCATGTGAAGAGTCGCGGGCCGCGCTGCGCCTTTTGAGATTCTTCTTGCGATCATCACGGGTGGATCCACGCATTATTTGATATCGGATTGCGATGCAATTTCAGACATTGATTGATGTTGGCGGGCTGGTGACATCTGTCTTGTCGATTTCACGATCGGTCGGACAGAAAGTGCACTTTCTTGGTCAGCCGGTTGGCGATCTTGAGGCGATCGGTGATGATTTCATGCTTTTGACGGCGGATCGGAGATGTCGACGAAGATCAGTGGTTTTGAAGAACCAAACATTGGATTTTCAGAAAATCATAGAGGCCAGAACACCGGAAACGCGAAAAAAATCGAAAACGGACACTTCGGCGCAAAATCCGGCGACCCGGATTTCCAGGGTCGCCGGGCGACCATGCACCCAGGGTCGCCGGCGACCTTGGGCCAAGGTCGCCGGCGACCATGGGGCTTCGGCCCGTTTGGTCGCCGAGCGTCGTTTCGGCCGTTTTTTCGTCTTTTTCGTCCCTTTTTTCTTCTGTATTTTTCTTGACATTTTTCCTCAATTATTGACTTGATTTTCTTGGAGAAATCTTGACGAGAACCCTCGCGAAATCGGAGCACAAAGTTTCCTACTTTTCGGGAAAGCCGAAGACTTTGTAGCCGATTTTCCGTCAAGCGTCGAAACTAGGTCAAACGATGTCGGAATGACCTGAAAATTGAGGTGAAGCTTCTTGAGCAGTGGATAGGACCAACCATGGGCTTTTATTTGAGTTTTGAAGCCGTTTGGGGTCCCATCGATGCTTCACTTGATTTTGCTGCGGGGAAAATGCCGAGCTTTGATATGTGGTCAAACGATGTCCGATTGACCTGAAATTTGACGGGGAGCCTATTGGAGTCATTTTGAGACATTCCATGGGCTCCATTTTGGATGTCATGGTCCCGGGTTGCTCCGCCGCCGGTAGGCTTGATTTTCTCTCGGAGCATTGAAACCTGGTCAAACGTTGTCGGAATGACCTGAAATTTGACGTGCAGCCTTTTGGTAGCATGTTGAAGCCACTCATGTATTTTGTTTGATGAGTGATGGCTTCGGTGGTTGCCGCCGCCGGGAGGCTTGATTTTGCTGCTCGAGCATTGATGGAGGGTCAAACGTTGTCGGTTTGACTTGAAATTTGGCATGGACCCCTTCGGAGACATTTTGGAGTCATCCGTAGGCTTTGATCAAAGTTTTGGTGTCTTTGATGATGTTGCCACCGGGAGCACTTGTTTAGCTGTCGGAGCAGTGAAGTTAGGCCAAACGTTGTCGGAATGACCCGAAACCTCAAGTGTACCCCTCTTTTAGCTGTCTTGTAGGATCTCTCAGTTTCTGTCTGATTCTAATAAAATCTGATGCTTGAAGTAGCCTTGCCTATTTTTAGCAGGATGCAGCTTCGGAGGCTTCTTGATGTTGAGGAGACATATTGACTTTTTTGGTGTCAACACCTATATAATTGGTGATCCTAGAATTATGGTTTGTTGTCATGGACGAATCTTTTAGGTATGCCGAAATAACAAATAATGTGGTTACGCAAGAACTGAAGACTGATGAGGTCTTCATATTGTCGAGCGCAAATGGTTCTGACCACTTGGAGAAATAATTCGTAGCGGCGAAGATGAAGCGATGACCTTTGCTTGACTAGGAAGGGATATGACCTATGATGTCCATACCCCAGGCTTTGAAAGGCCATGAGATTGCTATGGGGTGTAGCCATTCTGGTGGCATATGAAGATAGTCTCTATGGACTTGGCATTGTCGGCAGCGCTTAGAAAATCGCATAGCGTCGGCTACCATGGTAGGCCAATAATAACCTAATCTTTTTATTTGATCGTAGAGCTTACGACCAGCTTGATGTGCTCCACAAAGACTAGCATGAACTTCTTTGAGCATTTCTCGGCCTCTTGTTGTGACAAGCAGCGCAGAAGTACTTCGTTGAAGGATTTTCTGTTAAGGATTTTTGAAGGAATATCCACATGAAAGTTTAGGGCTAGGCTCATCTTTGAATGCTTACTCGTTCTTTTGGATCTTCAAGGAGGATTCCAAACATAGTGTAATCAATGAACAGATCCCTCTAATCGCCGATTGGAGGTCTGAGGATAGAGATCCGACTTCCAACCAATTGGTGGCATTCAGCAACTACTTGGTGTGTGTTAAGAGGAGGGAGTATCCTTCTTTCACACACCGTAATTTCCATGTTTTCCCCTTCCTGGATTGCCATAGATGTGGCAAGTTTGGCTAGGGCATCTGCACGGATGTTCTCACCTTTGAGGATGTGGTTGATGTGACAGATGTCAAACCTTTGGCGAAGTGATTGTGCCTTGTTGTAGTAAGGCAACAGATCAGGCTTCCTGACTTCAAATTTCTGATTCATCTGGTTGATGATCAGTTGTAAGTCCTGAAAGACTTCCAACATGGTGATGTTAGATTCGAGTGCTAGTTCCAATCCTACGATCAAAGCTTGGTATTCAGCTGCATTGTTCGAGCATGATTGCAGTAGCGAGAAAGCATGCAGAATCATGTATTTGTCGCGGCTAACAAAGAGGATGCCGACTCCTGAGATCAGCTTTATTTTTTCATTTGTCCTGGTTGCACCGTCAAAGTACATGTCCCAGGAGGCATTTGGTGAGGAAGTCTCCATGTTGTAGAAGGTTCGTCCGGGAGATCATCTATGAGTGGAGAATCTTTAGGCAATTGATGCTTTACGAGAAAGTTTGCTAGTACTTGGCCTTTGATTGGTTTTTGTGGTACATACTTGATATCAAATTGTGATAGGAGGATGCTCCATTTTGCCAGTCAGGCATTGAGAGTACCTGCTTTGGTGACAAGGACTTTCAAGAGGTTGATCCTCGAAATCAGGTAGACTGTGTTGGAATTAATGTAGCGACGTAGCTTTTGTACGACGAACATCACTGCAAGGCATTCTTTTTCGACTAGAGAGTAGCGATGTTCCGCACTTAGCAGCATACGGCTGAGGTAGTATAGAGTAGCTTATTGAGAAGAGTCTTCGTTTGGAAGATCACCCTAAGGATCAAGGGGTTGATCTTTCTCATTTGCTGAAATGTGTCTGCAGCAGAGTTGCCATCCTTAGTGATTACGATGTAGGGAGCATTTTCCGGGAACAAGTCTTGAACAGAATCCAGTAACTTTTCTTCTTTGTTGATCAATTCATCGGTCTAGACATCATGATAAGTCGGGAAGGGTGTGAGTTTTGATGTCACGGTCTCAGGAGACGAAGTCTGAGAAGGCGACATCTCAGTAGAAGTCACTTGAGAAGAAATAGCTCCAGAGGATATACTACCAAATGTGATCTGAGAGTAAGTGGCCTTAGCAGGAGGCTTTGAAGGAACTATGATCCTAAGCTATCACATTGCAGGTAGCTCCAATAGGAGACATCCCCATAATAGACTATTGTAAGTCGGACTCATCCTCGGATGTAAGAGGATCATCTATCCAGCAATTTTCTCCATTTTCAGAAGTTAAGGGAGGAGGTACGTGTTGGTCTTAAGGGACTTCCGGTTCTGTATTTTGGTTGCGACGAAGCTCGTTAACGCGATCTTGCTCTTGTTCTATGGCAAGATGCTATAGGATCCTCGCATATTCTTCAAGATTAGGCATGGGAGTCAAATCTTCTTCTTCGCCCGCTCCTTGCGGTTCAACATGGTAAGGTTCTACTAGAGCAATAGCGGGTGCTGGGTTAATAGCATTTCCTTGGACAGCCTCTTGGTCTTCTTCATCATCAGACCAGGATGGCTGGAAGGGGTTATACCAGATTACTAGCATGAGGTAAGTTTCAGGAGCCCATTCTTCATCGGAGAGGTATTCTCCTGTTTCAAGGGATTCCTCCCATTCGTCGGTGTCACTGGACTCGTATCCATTCGTGGAGAATCCAACTACCGAATTGCAAGAGTTGATGCCCATTGCATAGTTTCATATCTGAATTAAGGTGGCATGAAATCACGGAGAGTGAATTTTCTTACCGCCTTTGAAGTCTTGGGAAGGGATTTTTCAGTTGCCCCCAGTAAAGCGATAGAGGTAATGTCTGCCTCTTCATGGACTTCTTGCTTTGGTTGAGCTTTCTCTTGCTGTTTGAGCTTGTGGAGATTTCTCTTAGCTTGCCTTCGCTGTCGGGTTGTTGGCTTTGTTTTGACAACCTCCCAGTTTTTATCTTGTAGGAGATCTGGGTGCACCCATATGAGTTGTTTGTCCGGTGCTGGGTAAGGAACCAATTCTTGGGACGCTTGAATTCTTTTTATCACCTTGAAGGAAGTAGTGATCTTCTTATTTGGTGATTTAGATGTTTGCCCACATGACACCATGTTGACAGAGGCAGACCTGTAGTTTTTGTCAAAGGTGATGACTCTGTTTTTCCACATCTCGTTTATCTTCTCCCTCACAATGAAGCATTTATTGAGAGGATGCGAGATGATTTGGTGGTATGGACAGTACCGAGGATCGTTGGTTTTTCCAACATCTCCCTGTCTTTTGGGCTCAGGCAAGGTGAGTTTACCGTTTGCTACGAGAGCCCCGAAGATTTCATCAACATCTTCATCGAACGGGTATTTTTTTTACTCCCTCTTTAAAGTCATCAAAGAGTTCGGGTCCCTCACCTGCAGTTTTGTTTTCTGCTTTCTTTGGCGGCTGAGGAGCTTACTTGGTTTCACATTAAGGACCTCTTTCTGCTTTGGTTTTGAGGTCGCAATGGCAGTCGGTTCCTTCCTTGATGATTTCTGACTATTGAGGTCTTTGATCACCGTTTCAGCCTCATGGAAGGTTCTAAGAGTTCTCTCAGGTTTTTTGACTTGTTGCCGATGATCGTGGAGCGGATTCTCACTTTTATGTTGTTACGGCAGATATCGCCTAGCGACGCTTGTGGTAGTACATCCGAGCATTTGTACGCCATAGCTTTCTACTTATGAATGAAATCATATGTTGACTCATTCTCCCACTGTTTTAGGCTACAGAACTGAGCCATAGTAGCAGATATGGTCCTCACCTTTGAAGTGAGTCAGAAAGTGTGTCTCTAGCATGGCCTAATTTTGGATGAAGTCTTCTGGCAGAGTGGAGTCCTAATCAAAGGCCGTACCTTTTAGGGTACTTGCGAAGAGACAGATCTTGATGGCATCTTGATCCGTGATAGCTCCCGTCAGAATTTTGAAGTGGATGACGTGCTGTCTAGCCTAACCTTTTCCCGTATATGTTTGGAGAGTAGGTTGCTTGAACTTTGTAGGGAATGGGATTGAGTCCATCCATAAGGGATATGATGTCGTGATCCCATTTTCCTTGAGTGTCTCCTCTTCTCTTGCTTTGGCGAGGACGTCGTCCACGTCCTTTTTGGTAAGGGCGCGTGACTCATTATCTTCCCCAATTACCTCTTCATCTTGATGATTCAAAGGAGACTGATTATTTTTCTTGACGCTGAAAAGCGAGAAGAAGATTATTCATCAGAGTCTCAATCCTTTGCTGACCTTGCTCCGATTGTTGGATGCGTGCTGTCGTCTTATTAGGAGGTGGATTGCAAGGTGGCTCAGAGTTTGTAGCTAGGACGCTCATCCCTCGGGATTCGAAAGAAGAAATCATCTTGGTGACTGTGCTGGGGCTCATCCTTTTGGTTGAAGAGCTTGAGGAATGATTACTTCGGTGTCCTTGGCTTGAAGAAGTAGAGGATTCTTCCCGATATCTTTGTGTCCATGAGACGCTGCGAGTCACCAGACGTCAAACATGAAGTTTGGTTATTGACTTTTTTCATTTTCTGGTTTTTCCAACCATATGGACAGTAGCAACCTAGTCGGGTCTTTCTTTTTTGACCCATTTTTCAGAGATCTGAAGTGTAGGATACTGGGTCCTCTACTTCTCTAGTAGTCTCTTTTGTCGATACGACGCTTGGCGACGTATAAAATAAGCAATTTGAGCTTTGGTCAGCTCTGGTTGGGCTTCAGTGATGAAGGATGTGTTCCTTCGAGCAAAACAACTGAGCTTGTCTTCTTTGAAGCTAGGCATGGACAGGATCCGGACCCAGTCCTTTAACGGTCGTAGTGAAGCTTTGAATTTTTTGAGTTTGGCCCCTTTAAAGATGAAGGGTTAAATAGAAGGAGTGTAGACCTTGGCAGATGCTTGTAGAGGCCTTGTGATGCATGGTTTAATTTTGGGCTTATAGGAACAAGCCGGCTCATGCTGGGTTGACTTCTTTGTTAGTGGGAGATGGGTCTCTCCTCCTTCATGTATGTAAGAGGATAGAACCGGTTCTCCTTGGGAGGGGCCAAGTATGCTGGTCTTGTGGATGCTTTGAACCTTTTTCTGTTCTGATGAAGGTTTTAGGGACCAAGTCTTGGGATAGACCTGACTGCTTGTAAGCTAAGGCTTTGTAGGAGTGCCGCGAGCTTCAGGTTTCTTGACGCTCGCCCTTGGTGCCATGGCAGTGACATGTTGAGAGGCGATTTTATGCTTTTTAGTAGGTGCAGTCTCTTCAATGGGAAGTGAGAATGGTCCTAATGCCCCGAAGACGATAGTCTGGGGAGTAGAGGTTGACCTGGTGTTCAGAGAGTTGCCGAGAGAGATGACGCTTCTGCAGCTGGCAGGGCGCTTGTGAGTGCGCATGTTTTGCTTCTATTGAAGTATGAGTTGGTACTTACTTTTGTCGAAAGTAATGGTTAAAGAAGTTGCCGTTGTTAGTTTCCAAAAAATTCTAAAACAAGATAACATCTATTAGTAATCACGAGAATATAATGATTATAAATGGGAAAACTATGGTTTTGTCTTTTTAAGTCCCTCAAAGGACATGGTCTGACTCAAGAGACATGAAGAAGGCAAAAAGCCATAGATGGTACAATTGTTCTGATCGCAAGTATGGTAGGCCCAGAATGGGTATTCCAGTGACTGCTAGAAGCAATTGTAAGCCTTAATTCAAATCACCGAGAAGCAAGGCTCACTCGAGGTAATATGAATATAAGGTTGGAGCTACAAAGGTGTCGGTCGCGAATACAGTAGACCCGAAAGGACGTACTAGCATTACTAGGCACAAATGTTGGAGAGAACAAGTGTACCGATAGCGAATACAGTAGACCCGAAAGGGCATACTAGCACCGCTAGGCACAAATGTTGGAAATTGCATCCATGGAATGGACACAAGATCGAGTTTTTTGAAAGGCCAAGATTGGATTCATCAAATAGAGCAAATGGTATTCCGATCTGAAAGCCGACTCAAACATTTCTGCGAGCTTCATTTCGAAAGGGAAGGGACCAAGATTTCTCAAATCTGAACCCAAATGTGACGAAAGTTTGAAAGATCAAAATCGAATCCATCAAAAAGAACAAATGGTATTCCAATCCAGAAGCCAACTTAAACATTTCTGCGAGGTTCGTTCCGAAAAGATTTCTCGAATCAGAACCCAAAAGTGATAGAATATTTTTTTTGAATTTTTTTTTTGAAGATTTCTCTTTTTTTTTTTGAAAGAAAAATCTCAAGATTGAAGAGTACACTTAGGCTTCCTAATTCGGTCTTATGAAACTTCAATTGATAGATTAGCCCCTAGGTAAGGGTAGGATTACTTAATGAACCCGTTTGGAGGACCCTTGGCCAGAACGGTCTAGCTATATTCACACTCAGGACAAGGCTTTTCTTGAATCAATCATGGTCAAAGAACGCAATTGGTACGACCTTAGTGATCTTTGCCAATTTTTTTTTCTTTCAGAAGATCCGTAACGAACTCATCAAAGAGAAAAGATGGCCCATTCCCCAAGACAAACGATAGCTGCAAACATTTCTATGAGCTATCGAGTTCGAAGAGGAAAGGATCAAGATTTCTCAAAGTTGAATCCAAAGATGAGAAATATAATTTTTTTATTTTTTTATTTTTTCTGGTTTTTTTTTATTTGTTTTGAAAGATCCTTAACGGACTCATCGGAGAGAAACGATGGCCCATTCCCCGATACAAATGATAGCTGCAAACATTTCTGTGAGCTATCGAGTTCGAAGAGGAAAGGATCAAGGTTTCTTAAAGTTGATTCCAAAGATGAGAAATCTAAAATTTTTTATTTTTTTTTGGAAAAAGAAAGAGTGGAAATAAATTTTTGTTTTGAAGAATCTTGCAGTTTTTGTTTGATTCTGACAAGATTTAATCCTTGAAGTAGCATTGCCTGTTTGTGGTAGGATGTGGCTTCATGTAGCTTCTAGATGTTGAAGAGGTGGAGTGACATTTTTGGTGTCAACACGGCCATTGGAGCAGACGAGATTGTGATTAATCACTCAGTGGGCTTTGCCACGGTCCGAAATGTAAAATAAAAACCCCTTTGTGAATGACGCCCAATACCGTGTAAGCCCTAAGATCTGGGGCCAGATAGGACCCAATCCCCACGGGTCTACCACCATCATGTTCACCCTTGGGTAAACTATCGGATGTGGGGACCCGATCTACAATCAGATCATCTAGTGGGTCCCACAATCAACTGATGTCGGAACTAGTTTTTCCTAAAACACATCCTCTCTCTCTGATCAACCTAATGGATGGTGGGCCAGGGGTGTCCACTCCCTATGGGACCAGCCCCTTTAGGGTCACTCATGGGTCCCCTTCCGGATCCACGGATCGGATCCAGCATCAGGTGGTCCACCTGGGTCCAACATTCAACACGCATAAACTGTCCCTCACGGTATCGTCTCCAGGAACCTTTTACAGGTTGTTCCATCGCTGGTCCTGGGCGAATTTGAATGGAATCCCACTCCAACAACCAATTCCATCACCATTGACCCATTAATCTTCCAAATGAGCAAGAAACCCATCCATTAATGGCCAAACCCATTGAAACAAGCTCATAGGTAAACCTAAACATTTCTAGCATAATATGGATAGAATTTTAGAATAAAAAACAATAAACATGCATTCTATGCTAAGTGTGTATATTGCACTTGCTTCAATCCGAATTTGCAAAGGAAAATAGTCAAGAAGAAGCAATCCAAGCTATCCAAACCTTTAATGGCCTTCTCACACCCAAACCAATCCAATCTACCAAACCTAGCATCCATTCCACAAAAGAACCAAGGCTTAGAAAGGAAATCTAAAGAGAAAGGAAATCCTAGAGAATCACATGGAAATTAAACTAAGGAAGGATCCTTACATTGGTTTGTAGAAGAGAAAGAGATTGACAAGAGACGGTTCCTTAGGGAATTGCAGTTGTAATAGGTAGAAGATGGCCTCCTTCTTCTTCTTGTAAGTAGGGTTTTGGACTTAGGGTTTTACCTAGGGTTTCTATAGTTAGGGTTTTAGCTAGGGTTTTGTGAAATTAGAGGCAAATGAGGGGTAAATGAGAGTGAATTTGGGGTTCTATTCCCAATGCAATAGGTTAGCATATATAGGCTAGGGTTTGGGACAATTACCAAAAGGGCCTTTTAGTTTGTATAAGGATGTGGATAAGGACATGGGTAAAAATGGTCTTTTGTTAGAGGTTCTAGAATGTTCTCGAGTGTGAAAAACCTCTCCTATAAAAACATATTTACTAGTAAGGGCCTCAACACCTAAACCTACAAAAATTATAAAAAGACTCCCTATAGATCTATAAAATACACAATAGGCCTAAATACTATAAAATAGGCTAAAACTTAGAAAAATATCTATCTACCCTTGATAATCCCTATTAATTAGTACAATTATATTACTATTACCATAATTAGTAATATGCAAATTCAAAATGAGGGCCCACCCAGGGCGAGGCCTCACATCTCTCCCTCCTTAAGATCATTTGGGTCCCCAACTGTAAAAACAAGGTAAGAATAGTTTACATTGATAGAATTCCATCATATACCAAAACTTGAAAATGTCAAGGCAGACGCTCTAGCAGGACTAGCTGCTTCAATAGCCTTACCGGAGAATGGTACGGTGGAAACTGTTAGATTGTATGGACTCAATCCATCAGTTGATATGATAAATTGCTTATTTTTTTATTTATCAATAAAATCATGCTTTGCTTTCATGAGATGAATGTTGTTTTATTACTTAATGCACATGACCAACACACTTGACATAATGGTTCATGATTTGAACCGGGTCCCATTAGTATATTAGATGTGATATATGTGTGTAGATAAGATCCACACATGGGAGACATTTGTCACAAATCTTATACTTAAATAACTTCATAACCAGTGATGAGATTGGGCATCTCATCTGGTAAGGTTGCAGCACTTTGATCACTATCAGATAGTGTGACTTGTTTAGATCATCAGAATGTAAGATTCTCGATTATGGTGTTGGTACATTGGATGTATTGAAGGACCATGTGAAGCACCTTATGGAATTCTGTCTTGATTATAAGGTTTGCTCTCATAATTCCCTAGCAATAGGCTCTCAATCCTGAGACATTGATGAACTCAAGTTTCTTTCTATTCATTTGTTTTGAATCACCAATGAGTGAGGCCAATTGTAGGTCAACACCTCGGTGTCTTGGGTATGTGGTAGTAGGACTCTGGGAACATTGAATGATCAAGATGTAATCTATCTCTAGTATTCCCTTGTGCCAATTAATGGATTTGTCATTAGTAAGTGCGCACCCATCTCGATTAAGAGTTAATTGGATGGTACTGATGATCACAGTGATTAATTGGGGCTCAAGGACAATAAGATGTGGAACTAAGATTGGAAGAGACAGATTTATTCCAATTGATCCATGTATATTGATAGAGGGGCCTACTTGTGGTAATCGGGAAGTTTAGGGTCTTCATTGTAATTTATTCCTAAGACTGGAGTGCAATTGCATTTATATAGTGGTGTTATTTGTAAGTAACTGTGGGCCCGGATTGCACATGAGATGTGGGGTCGCGGTGTCTTAGTTGGAGCCAGCTTTCTATGGAATCTCTAGTGGTCCCCACGTTAGCCCAAGTTATTAGAAAGATACTAATCCTACTTGAGCTCTAAAAGGAAAGAATTAGAAAGTTACTATTTCTTTTTGGAGTAGGACTTCTAATAGTGGTAATAGTATACTTACTAATTGTTGTGGAAGTGAGACTTCTATTTCAGTTAGGAAAGGAGGAGGCTTGAATGGTTATAAAAGGGAATTAACCCCTCTTGGATGTCCATCAATTGGTAAAAACGTATAGAGCCCCTTTTGTGTGCAATTTTTGCTCATTTCTCTCCTCTATTCCTTTTCTAGTTCCTTGGAGTTTCGAGTTGGGTTTTTTCTTGGAGATTCCACCCATCTTCATTGAGAAAAGAGATCTAATTCGGGTCATAACTTGGAAGGCTAAGAGGTGTTGAGATTCTGATTTTATTTTGTAGAAGAGTTCTACATCAAAGAAAGTCATTAAGTTCTTCATTAGAGCATTGCCGGGCTCCAAAGGTATGATCTACTCCTTGCATGTTGTGGATCGTTGTGGATGTTTAGTGCTACTTGTTTCTATCTTTTGGATAGAATCTTTACTGTACATGATCATGAAATTGGGGGTTATGCATCCTGGATATAGTGTTTGGCCTTATGGATACTTGTTTCCTGAGTCAAGTGGGTTAAAAGTTTTGAAAATCTGTCCCCGAGGCCCACCTACTTCCAACAGAAATTACCGTCACAAAATGGAAGTTATTGCCACCTCTCGATACTAACCAGGCTGTAGCAGATTGCTTTCAAGTCTCGAGAAGTAAAACTCCTTCGTATGAAAATTCATTTAGAGACTGGAGAGAATTCTTCATCGACTACATCCTGCATGTTGTTTTACTTAACAACATCAAAGATCGTACTAGTATCCAAAGGCGTGCACCCAGATATTGTTATGATCTTCCATCCAAACATCTATATCGAAGGTCATTCGATGGAGTTTTGCTATGATGCCTATCCCAAAAGGAAGCCGAAGAGGCATTAAGAGAAGTCCATGCAGGGCTATGCGGCGCCCACCAGGCAGGACCGAAATCACATGACCAGATATGAAGATTGGGATATTACTGGCCTACAATGATTGCATACTACGTACGGTTGCCAAAAAGTACAAAGAATGTGAAATTCATGGTGATTACATACATCAACCACCAACTTATCTTCATCCCACAAAAGTGTCTTAGCCTTTTGAGGCCGGGGGATGGACATCATCGAAAAAATTAATCCTCCATCGGACAAGGGTCATCATTTCATTCTGGTGGCCATGGATTATTTCTCCAAATGGTCCGAGGCAGTTCCATTGGCGGAAGTGAAAGATGACATTGTAATAAGCTTCTTTAAGAACCATATTATCTGTCGCTTTGGTGTGCCCAAACACTTATTTCACGACAATGGGCCCTAGTTCAGCAACGACAAATTCTATAGATTTTGCGACAGTTACGGTATTCATTGTTGTCCTTCCACCACATGTAATCATACATCAAATGTATTGGCAGAAGCTTTCAACAAAATCATCTGCAGAATTATGAAGAAAATGGTTTCCAGTAACAGGAAGTCATTGGGAACAAAACTCCATGAATCACTTTGGGCTTACTGGACCACAGTCAAAGGCCCGACTAAATCAACTCCATTTTCTCTTGTCTACAAGTGCGAAGCAGTCGTACCCTTGAAAACTCAGTTGCTTTCACGCAGGGTGGCGATTGCAAGAAATATCATAGATGATCAAAACACTAAACTTAGAGTTCGAGAGTTGGAAAGTCTTGTTGAGAAAAGACTTGCAGCTAGACAAAGCATTGAAATCTACCAAGCTCGCATGGCGGGATCTTTCGACAAGAAAGTATGTGAACGAGCCTTCAAGAAAGGAGATCTGATGTTTGCAGTTAGAAGACCTATGATGCTCACTACCAAATCCAAAGGAAAGTTCAAACCTAAGTGGGAAGGACCTTACGTCATCGACAAAGTCTACTCAAATTGTGCATATGCTATCCTCATTGTTGAAGGCGAAAGGTGTATGATGCCTATTAATGGAAAGTTTCTTAAACGTTACTATTCCTAAGTATTTTCAGATTCCTTCTCTTTGGTTAAGGATGGTATCTCAAGCCTCCCTAACTAAAACTACATTTGTCATTTGGCCTCTACAAACACAGACCCCATTTGACCTTCAAAACTTCCTTTATTTGATTCCGAAGAATCAAGGCCGGACCCCGGCTAATGCCCCTACAAGGCCCCGACTAATGTTCATTTTACTTGACTAAACTTCATAGTCAGATTTACCAAACCCAGACCCCGGCTAATACCCCTACAAGACCTTGGCTAATGTCTATTTCCCATCCAACTTCATTACGATTTACTATCCTTTTTAAGAGTAGTGAGTCATTTGAATATGAAAATCAAAATCATACATCCTTTCCATATCAGAAAGCCATGAAGACAGACATGCAAAATTGTCACTTCCATTGATAACACTTTCAAAAGAGATTACATATACACATCTAGATACATCAATGGGTGACAAAAGAGAGAAGAGAAGGAAGATTGTCTAGCTGTCATAAAAAACCTGACACTTGGCATTGAAGTCTTCTACATGCCTCCTCAACGCTTCTTTCTTCACTACAATGTATCTCTACACTCAGAGCTGATGTCACACATCCACCACTTGGGGAGGATTCTAGCCCTCCTACAGCAGTGGTTGTGGCATCACAAGATTGGCCAAAGGTCACCAAATATGCTGGCTTGGTTTATGCACAAACTCATCGAGAAGCTCAATCGGGGAGCTTCTTCTTTCTTTCAAGAAGGCGATAGAGCACAAACCCCAGCATACCATATTTTATGGGGTAATGTTAGCAAAGGTCAATGCAACCCGGCCGGCATCCACATAGACATGCAGAGGACTAGTCGGCCCACACATTATCATGTCCCGTGGGATGAAAACAAGTTTTCCGCAGATGCATTGCAAATTTTGACCAATAATTTGTACTACACATACACTTGGTGCACTTGGTCTGTTGTTGTAATTCTGTCTGCCCATCAAGCACACTTGTTTGTTGTCATCCCAAGCAGGTATGGCTGACTTGAATGCTAGAAAAGAAAAATACCCTCTATGGGTGTGTTTGGTGAGAACTATGATAATGTCTCCACTAGCATCAGTAAATGAAAAGGTGATGTGCTCAATGGAGTGACGTCCCTTACAACCACTGATATTATCGAAAGCATGGCCAAGCATCTACAAAGATCCTTGATCCCTGTCGCACTAGGTGCCGCTAAGCAGGAGAGTCCACTTATTCTGGGCAATGTTATCTATATTTCGAGAGATGTGTTCCATTCTAGCACGACCTTCTCGCATTATACTGCGAAGAGAAGGAGGGGCTTGTGTAGCTTCAGCAGCGGAAACCTGCGGAGCCTTAATAGCAGGCTGCTAGCCTTTAGCAATGGCAGCATCATTAGCATCAGAGAAGGAAGAAGCAACATTCTTATTTGTTAAAAAGAAAAGAGAATTTTAGTTAAACGAAAATTTGGCAGCACCTCCCGTCACTTTGAAAATAGCTAGAAAACCCAAAGGAAAGAGATGCATTTGTTTTTCAACCTCGGCAGGGCAACAAGTGCGTGCTCAGAGATTTTCGAACTAAGGTCTCCGGTCAAGCAGGGCAGCAAGCCCGTGCTAAAAACCATATGGAGACATGCTTGAAGATGGATGAATGCAGAGAAGAAAATCAAAGCAGAGACAGATAGCCAGTGGCCAGAATTCTATCAATTTAAAAACCTAGTGGCTAAAGTCAGAGACAAGACTTGGCGGCCATTTTTTTTACGTTTTGGTGCTCAGCGGCTAGAACTATGTTGTTTCAGCTCTCAGGGGCCAAAGCGCAGTTGCTTCGTTAGCAGTCAACATCCAGGACTCAGCGGTCAATCGCCATGACCATTATCTCACTTCTTTGGGGTCTAGCGGCTAACTAAAACTTCCAACAGATTAATAGCCGTTCATCTCCAAGATCTAGCGGCTAAAGCGCACTCATCAGTGGTTAGTATCTGCCTTAAAGCCCCTGGCGGCTAAAAGCCCCAATTTACAAAGGTTCGGCAATCAACTATTCTACAGCCGAGTCGCAACATACCCAGCGGTCACCCACAAAATTGGACAACAAAATTATCGTTCAAGTGTCAGGCGATCGCTCGAGAACGACACTAACAGGGTGTGTATTCCGGGAAATCAGAAAAGGGATAAAAACCCTGGAACTCTCCGTCTTCTACCCAAAGAAAAAGAGAACAAAAAGAAAAAAAGAAAATACCCTTCACTGAAATCAGACACCCATTCTGCTCGGATGTTGGCCTGAAATCACTAACTTAGACTGCTGCGACAGAAAATCAAAAACCCTAAATGGGTTTTGTGTTCAAGCCAAAGCCAAAAAGATTGGAATCCATGCCAAAGTCAGACCACGCATTAGGTCATCACAGAGCAAGCAAAAGGAGAGGAGAAATACCGAGATCTTCAACAGACAGGAGATTTTCTCCCCAGAAGCACCAAAAAAAGGAATATGCAAATGCATTATAAAAAAAAGAGGAAGAGAGCAAAAGAGAAGTTACACCTCTAAAAAGGATGCTTACCAGCCATTGTCTCCGAAGCAAAAAGGAAGAAATCGCAGGAGAAACTTGATGAAGAAGGAGAAATTGGAAGAAGATTCAAGAAAGTGGAATACTCTGAGGCGTCTGAAACTGTGAAGTAAAAAAAGGGGCGAAGATCCCTTTTTTATAATATCTGACGTCTCGACTTTCGCAAAAGGCGCCGGCTGAGGAGTTAAGAGCCCATCGGCTACTCCGGAAATAGAAAAACGCCCAGTGGCTATTCTGGAAATGAAACGACGGCCAACAGCCATCCCAAAATCGCTTCAGCGGCCAGGATCTAAAGCAAGCAAAAACCAATGATTGGCTGGTCAGCTCGCAGTTCGAGGAGACGCATTTGGATTTTCTACTACTTTTTGAAATCCGCAAAGCTGCCAAAGTTCAAAAGTGACGTCATCATAATGGTCCGTTTAGAAATACCTTCGAATAGACTGGTCATATGCTCAATTTGGAGTTAATTTGCCTACGCAACCACCCAAATCCTATCAAAATGCAGTCAATGCCACAAATCCTAAGCGTTTTTCATTCATTCCTGACAAAATCAGCTTACTTTTCTTCTGCAAAGGAGAAATCCTTAAAAAAAAAAACTTGTTCTACACCTCTTGGGATCCTTCCATATCCTTTTCCCCATAATCCTCCGAAAGATGCAAATAAATGATATTTGCGAAAAAGTAGGGCATGAGCAGCTTTCAAGACAAATTCTCTACACCTTTCCATCAAAAGTACAGATTTGTGTAATTCCTAAGGCACTATGATTACCATAACACACTTCAATCATTGTACCTCGAAGGGGGCACTTGTTGACATACAAAAAAAAAATAAATAAATAAAATCCATCTGCCCATACGTAACCTTCCCGAAGGCAAATTACTCATTTCTCTATAAGGAAATGATGACATTAAAGTCTGGCAGGCCACAACAAAAGAACTCCTCATTTCTCCTGTTGTGCCAGTATGTAACCCTCCCCAAGGCAAATTACTTGTTTAATGATGACATTAAACAAGCTTTTTCATCCTTTCATCTTGCTTTTTCATCCGTTGATCTTATGTGTGAAAAGTTGCATGGATACTGGGCAACAATTTGCAAATGTATCTTGATCGACAACTTATTTTGGCAACTTTGATCTAACATTCTCTTTTCTAATAAAAAAAGATAACAAGGATTTGAGTATTTTTACATGCCAAGTGGAAAGATTATCAAGACCGGCATTTTTCCTAGAGAATATATGATCTTTATTTGTAAAAGTTGTTTTCGATAAAGGAGCATATGTTGGTTGGCGGCGCAATAGAACGAACAATCTGCGATCGACAAACATGCACGCACAAATCCACCCAAATTATTAAGCAAACGATCCATAAAGATGAAGACAGGGTGATTTATGTAGTTAGACATCCGTTTGCATCCGTGAAATGAGCTCCCATCAATTCCTCTTTCTTCCTTTCTATTGTGCTTAGGGTTAGGGTTTCCGATCACATCATATATATAATCTCTGCTTTCTAAGCTTCCAAGAAAGTCTTTCTTAGCTCAAAAGAAAGTCCCGGTACAATTATCAAAATACCCTCAAACCCAATTACGCCTAGATTAACCCAAATTGAGTAATATGTATTAATAGGAATAAAATGGGCTGATCTCGTCAATCGATCCACTATCACCCAAACTGTTGGCTATATATATATATATATATTAAAGCAAAGCAAAATGGATTCTCTCAAAGTTTTGACGTTAGTAGTTAGAAAATTCTCCTTTCAAAAAAACATACACAAAAAATATACATGGCTTTGATGTGTCACATCACTTTGGGCCTTGATAATATTAATCTTCCTCTCCTAAATAAGGTCATTTAGTTACTATAAATAGACCCCAAACAAGTGAAATGAAATGGGCTAAGGGTTGCTTGCACACACTATCCATTCGCTAATAGGAAAGTTTAGTAGCCATCTGTTACACCCCGACCTGAATTAAGCCTATTTTGGACTAATTAATTATGATTTAGCTAACTTAATTATACTTAGTTACTACTTATGGTAATTAATGTTAATTAGTTCTTTATAAGTGAGTTAGTTGAGTTTGATTCTTGAATAGTTCGTTGTAACCAAATTGACTCGGCTGGGTAGAGTCGAGGACTGCTCCGTAATTATTGATTTTCTCATTTTGCATCATATACACATCATCTTGGCGTCATCGCATGTATCTCGTTGAGTACGTCGATTTTTGTATTAAGCTTTACTTAATTTGACTAATGGTTGAAGAAGTGGGCCATCATTTGACTTAAAATGGAAATACACTAAACCTTTTGGACTTGTGTGGAAAAATGGGCATCTTTACCCCATTTAACCCATCCTTATCTCATTCATTTGCTAATTTCATCTAGAGAGATAGAGAGAGAGAGAGAAAGGGTTTCTCTTCTTCCCTTCTTCCTTTCAATTTCCCTTCCTTTTCTCCAATCATTTAGTGCATGATCAAGTGAAGGCAAGTTTGGAGTTCATCTCCATCTTCTCCATCTCTTCATCTTCATCAAAGTTGTTGACAAGAACTCATCTTCCCCAATTTCGAATTTCTTGTTGAGGTAAGAAGCAAACCCCTTCTTGTGTGTGATTTTGAGTTGAAATAGAGTCAAGAGACTCTAACATAGTCATACATAAACATTCATTAGCATTTTCATTGGATTTGTGGATTAGGATTTGAGTTTTGGAGATTTTGAGTTATTTGAGCAAAAGATTAGAAAAGGTTTGGAAAGCTTGAATTGAGGCAAGTATAAGCTCTAATTTGGATTGCATATTTTTTATTCATTTGTTGATTTAGAAACTCTATTTCTTGCTAATTCTAGACTTTTAATGGAATGAATGAATTGGATTAGTTATTCATGGAGATGTATTAGGAGTGGAATGGGGAGCAAGGAGGCTCAATTAAGCTTGTTGTATGTGAAGAGGGTGAGGCCCTATTGTTGTCGCAGGTGTGGATGAAGGGAAAAGAAGGGGATTGATTTTCTCCAAAAATCTAAACTAAAACAAAATTTGAATTTGAATTTTGTACCTTCAAGGCGAGCCGTGGATTACTTTACAGCTAGCCGTGAAGGCCTCTACGACTAGCTGTGAGGCTAATCGAGAAGCCTTTGAGCCTCCGCTCAAGGCTTTTTATTTTTACAACTTTTTTCCATTGCAAGCCCTCAGCTAGCCGTGAATCTTGAGTTAGGTTCTGTCTGGGACCTGACTGACGAAATTTGAGGGAAATTTACAACCCAGTGCCTACGGCGACCTCACGGCTAGCCATGAAGCTTGCCGTAAGGTTGCCATAAGGTATTCTGAGGTCCTTTTTGAAAAAGGATTTCTTTCCCCTAGTTGCTGACCTAGGTGGGACCCTTGGTACCCTATGATGCCTTGCTTTATTAATACGATGATTGTTTTTAATTCGATTACTATTCAGAATTTATTTCGTTGGAACAATATAAATGTGATCAATTATCATTCGATTCGATTTGAGATTATGAGATTATATGTATGAAACTTTTAATTATTTGATTCGATTGAATCAGCACTACTTAGCTTCGACCTTGCGATACCCGATGGGGTTAAACTAGGTTTATTATTTGAGACTACTATAGTAAGTCATCTAGAGCACTGGAACTCCAGACCGAGGTAGCCAGCTAGCCTTTTGTTGGGCCGCTGGTGACATCTCAACTAGATTCACTCTTTTTTGAGAGGATGAGCCCAATGTAGTTGCCAAATTAGTATGTTTGTTCTCCATTTGATTCGATTATTCGATTTTGGCACAATTGCCTAGTTATTACTTGATTTTGACATCTTTTAATCAATTGTCATTTAAATTCGATTTGATACATTATGTACTTGCTTACTAATCCCTATACTTGCCAATTCGTTGTATTTGAGATATTATTCTTGATCAGACGCAGGTGTAGCTCCCAGTCCTGAGGAGGCCCAAGAGGGAGAGGAGGAGACCAAAGAGGTTCATCCAGGATTAGAAGAGTGACCAGGCAATGGACCTATGTAGTCTGGTCCACCGGAGAGCGATTGAGCTCTTTTGAGAGCTTACTTGGAAGTGTGGGTCACACTAGTTAGATTTCAAAGTTAGTTGTAGATAGCATTTTGAATAGAATGTAGGCTGACTTTTGTAATCTCTACTTTAGTTGAATATGTAATTATGTTTTGTTTAAACTAGACACTTAACATTAAATAGGATTGTTCAATGAAATGGTACCTAGTGGCTTATGAATTGAGATGCTTCCACTATTAAATGTGATTGAGAGGTTAGTGAGCTAGACTCACAAGTGGAAAAGTGAAATTTTGTCCTTCATAATGTTGTACTTGACTTTAGACGGGTAAATATTACGGGAGCATGCGTGTCACACCTTGGGGATTATCTTAGGCCAGGATGATTCGGGACCGGGATGTGACATACATAAGTATGGTATCAGAGCCTACTAACAGTCTTTCTAAAAGACGTAGAAACTTCTTAGAAATGCTGTGAGAATTTGTTAGAACCGATTATGAGTATATAGTTGTCAGGATAAGTACTTTGTCAGTATTACATGTCTATCATTAGTATTGTAAGGAAGAGAGTTAGAGTAGTAGTCCTAATTCAACTTTGAAATTGTTTTGCAGATAAATGGCGTCCAGTTCTGGAAGTGGGAACAATGATGGAAATAATAAGTCCCATCATGAGGATCCATTTGTGGTGGTTAAGAATGATCCCCCAAACCCGGATGCTAGTCTGATGGTGCTGATGGAGCAAGTGGCCAAGACTAATGAGCAGATAGCTATGCTTATGGCTAGGCAAGGATAGCCAACTATGGGGCCACAAGTTGTTATCCAATATAGGGATAATGATCCAAACACTTTGTGTGAGAAGTTCCGGAAAAGAGGAGCGACGGAATTCCATGGCAAGTAAGAGGCACTTCAGGCTGATGAATGGTTGGAGCACATTGGTGATATGTTTGAAATCGTAATTTGTGACAATAAGCAGAGAGTTATGCTTACTGCCTCGATGCTTCGAGGAGTTGCTATGGTGTGGTGGAAGCGTGTGCGGGATACTTTCAAAGTAATGCCTAATGCCACCATTTGGACAACATTTCAAGACCAATTTCGTCACCAGCTTATATGGGACCATGTTTTCAGGCAAAAAGAAGAAGAGTTTGTAGCTTTGAAGCAGAATCGGATGACAGTTTCGATTTACATACACACTTTCCTTCAATTGTCCAAGTTTCCCAGTCGATACTAAGAAAGTGAAGAGATTTGTTGGTGGTCTCCATCCAATGTATGAAGAGCAAGTGGTGATGTGCAAGCGACCCGAAACTTTTAATGATGAGGTTGATAGAGCTTATACCGCAGAAGAAATGGCTATCAAGAAAAGGAATGCGATCCAAAAAAGGGTTTTCTTCAGACTGGAAAGGGCTTCCAGTAGAAAAGGCAGAGAGGTGTAGTCATTGGTGCACTGAAATGTGATACTTGTGGGAAAGGACACCTAACTAAGAGGTGTTGGAGGAACATAGGGGCATGCGTTATATGTGGATCAATGGAACATCGAGAAGCTGCGTGTCCTAGAGATAGAGGTGGTTATAGGGCACCTCAATAGCAAACTCCTCCTCAAGAGGGTAGGCTAGCACTACTTGCTCCACCTCCGAGATTGGCACTACCAATGCCACCATCGAGACCACAGCAACAACAACAGTAAAGAAGGCAAGGACAACAGCATCAACATGCCAGACAATCACCCCAGTAAGCAGGGAGAATCTATGCAATGGATCATGAGCTAGCAGAAGCAGTTGGAAATGTTGTGGAATGTACTATTTTGATATGTGCTAGAAATGCTAGAAACCTATTTGATTCAGGGTCTACACATTCATTTGTTGCACCTCAATTTGCAAGAACTTCAGCAACCACTTGAGTTGCTACCATTTATATTGATGGTGACTACCCCAGTGGGCAAACGAGTGGCCTGCGAGAGCTACTATCCTAAGTGTAGTGTGCAAATCAGTGGATTGTTAATGCCAGTAGATTTGATCATTTTGATGATGCATGACTTTGATGTCATCCTTGGAATGGATTGGCTCATGGAGTATAGAGCTTGTGTGGATTGTTTCCACAAGACTATCACCTTTAAGGTGGAGGAACCCAAAACGAATGTGATATTTGAGGGTGTTCGGAGAGAGAAGTCCAACACCGGGCTAGTGTCAGCATTGGATGCTGTGAAACTTCTAGAGAATGGGTGTGATGGCTACTTTGCTTTTATTATAGAGAATAAACTGCCCAAGGTGTTAAAAGATATTCCGATAGCGTACGAATTCCGAGATGTATTTCCAGATGAAATTCCAGGATTACCTCCGTCTAGGGAAATGGACTTTCCAATTGACTTAGTAATAGGTACTGCTCTAATATCAAAAGCACCATACAGAATGGCTCCAGCAGAACTCAAAGAATTGAATGAGGAAATGTTATGGAAGGTACTATTTTGATATGTGATAGAAATGCTAGAAACCTATTTGATTCGATTTCTGCAACTTCTCTGCAACTAGGTGGCAGCGGTGGTCTTCTTCTTCGGGGTTTGTGACTAACGACGCCTTCTTCAACCTCAAGATCGGATGCTTTGAGAAGCCCCTGCTCTTATTCTTCCTTCAATTCTACAACACACCAACAAACAGAGCCCTCACCTCCACGTGTTTCTTCCTCTTTTTGGATTTTTAACACACCGGAATTGATAGTGTAATATTTTTACTCCGGCAACAATCAACGAGTCTAGATCCATTCCTCTATTTTAAGGAAGCCCAAGATCGAGCCCCTCTTTCCTCTATCTATGTAGTTGTGTGGAGTGTTTTCCCGAAACCGAGGTTACTCCTGACTTCGGTAATAGTACCATTCAGGGAATGCCTCGACTTCATCTGTCCAGCACGGCAATGTGCCAGCTGGCACCGAGATGGAATTGGTCTCGGTAAGAGTATCGACCACCTCCCTCCAGGCTCAGCCTCGTGCGTCTCAGCAACAGTGTCCGACCTCAGGCCCGCTCGACCTCAGTGCCTTCTCCAGTTCGATCCCTTGGCCGAGGTGAACACTGAGTGTCCTATCCCCATTATGAGATGGGACAACCATATTGCAGAGCGCCCTGACAAGTAGGGTGGCCGCCGGCCATCGATAAGGGCTCTTTCCTATCAGCTAATCACATCCACATTTATGTGTGGGATTGAGGAAAGATCCGATGGGACAGAATCCTCATCTACCCCCACTCAGAATCCTAGGTATGGGCTGATGGGACAAGCTCTCTCACCTACCTCCACTCAGGAAGCTTCCACTCCTCTATATATACCTGCATGGTAAGCCCATAACAGGTACGCAATATACAATGCACTATACTACACTATCTTGCCTGACCCTTCTTCTTCTTCCTCACTTCACCCTAGTTTAGTAACTGCACTAACTCAGGCGTCGGAGTGCCTTTAGCTGATAGCAGCCCGGGGCCCTGACTTTTATCCACCTTTCAGGTTCAGGATTTCCATTACTTCCAGACCAGATAAGCAACATCATTAAAACCTTCATCATCGTCTAAACCAAGTCCATAATATTCAGGCACTTACAATTGGCGTCGTCTGTGGGGGAATTTTTGAAAAAAAATGATATTTTCACCTTGAAAAGCCATGCCTCCAAAGACTAGGAAGGGAAAGGGCGTTGGACCATCCAGGTCCGTACCACTAGAAACATTTCTGCCCTTCATGCCGCCTCCGCTGGTGACGAACCAGGCAGAGGCGACTAGGCAAGCACCGTCAGTCCCTCAGCAAAGGAGGGTTGGGGGAGGACCCGGTGAAAGGAGTGTGGGAGACCCAGTCACCCAGTCAGGCTCGTCATCGAGAGGGGCGACAACACCCCTTTGTCATCGCGACCCTGTTCTGGAGCGTATCCGGCCATCTCCCTCCTGGGCAGAGCGTCCTCGTTAGGACGTTGTCCTAGTGGAACAACCCCGTAAGGATGTTCCTCCTCAGGGACATCCCCAACGGGGCAAGACACCAGCATTGTCAAAGTAGCGCCAGCCTCGTCATCGGGACCACATGGAGGAGGACCATGTGCACCTCGACGACGAGGGTGACGACGACATGATTCTGGAGGAGACCGACGAGGTACACGTCGAGGAAATCAGGGCTCAAAACCTCCTTATTCAAGAGGAAAAAGACCAGATCCTCCAGCTCCAAAGGCAGCTCGAAGCAAAGGAGAAAGTCCCGGCCGTGACCTCGCTCGTGCCTCCTGCACGACAGCGAACCTGGAAGGTTCCCGAGGCTCGGCAGGACTTGAGGCAAGTCTTGAACAATAAGAGGCGTGACCAAGCCTATGACGAAGGCTCGAGCCGCACTCACGCCAGCGCTGACCCTCAGCAACAACGCTAGAGACAGAAATAGGGGGCTGACCTCGAAATGAGGGATTGGATCAATCGGCAAATAAAGCAGGCTGTGCAGCAGAATATGGAGTTTGCTGGCCTCACCCAAGGTCGGCTATCTACCAAAGACAGTGACAATCATGGCACGTCTCCATTCTTTCGGGAGATCAGGGATCACGTCCTCCCTGAAAAGTTCAGTGTCCCGAGGTTCAACCTTTATGACGGGACCTCGGACCCCGAAGCGCACCTCCGACACTTCACCCAGAAAATGTCGGTGTGGGGTGGCGACGACAACCTGGACTGCAAGGTCTTCTCCTCCAGTCTGGGTGACCTCCCACTTCGGTGGTTCTGTACGCTCTCCGAGGGATTAATTTCGAGCTGGCAACAGCTCCGAAACTCCTTCATCGAGAAGTTCCAAGCGCACCGGGTCATCTCGAAGATAGACGCCGACCTGATGGCCATCAGAATGAGGCCTGCCGAAAATATAACTCAGTTCGCCAAGAGGTTTTGGACCATATACAGCCAGGTCAAAGACACCAATGACGAAGTAGCTATCAAGTCCTTCCAACAAGCTCTGTTGCCAGCCAATGAGCTTCGGAAGGACCTGGTGCGGTTCCCCGTGGTCACAGTGAAAGCACTGATGGCCAGGGTGAATCAGTTCGTCGAGCAAGAAGAGGACGACGTCCGAGCTCGGGAGAGCCATAGCCTTTGGCATGAAGACCGACCCTCTAAGAAGGACAAGAAACTAGCCAAGAGGGAGGCGGACCGAAACAGAGAACCATCCAGCTCGGCAGCACGCTTCGCTCCCAGCTCAGGGGCAGCGTGAAGCCGAAGTCAAGTGGTGCCTCTTACAAGGCCGTCAACACCATCTTCAAGGAGCCCATTTACAAGCTCCTCGGCAAGATCCAGACGCAACCCTTCTTCAAATGGCCCCAGCCTATGAAAGGTGACGCCTCCACCCGAGATCAGAGCAAGTTCTGTGCCAACCACAAACAAAATGGGCACAGGACCGAGGACTGCGATGCCTTCAAGGCGCACCTCGAAAGGCTTATGAAGGATGGGCACCTGAAGGACCTCGTCAAGGAGGACAGGGTCAACCGCACTCAACAACGCCGGCCCGATGATCGGGACAGGGATGAGCCGGAAGGGACCATCAACGTCATCGACCTAGCTCCTGCTCCTAAGTGGAGCAGCCAGGCTTGTAACAAGGCCAAGAGGGCCCAGCACGGCAAACAGGTGATGACGGCTGAGCTCGGTCCCTCAGAGAAGAAGGCAAAGAAAGAGAGACCAAAGATTTGGTTCTCTGATGAAGACTTGGACGGGGTCTAGCTACCCCACAATGATCCTCTGCTCCTGACTCTGAGGTTAGGGAACTTCAATGTCAAGAGGATCCTCATGGACCCTGGGAGCTCCTCGAAAATCCTCTACTATGACTGTTTCAAGAAAATGGGTCTGAAAGAGGAGGACCTGCAGGAAGCCCGCACCCCACTGGCAGGTTTCAGCTCCAAGTCTGTATACCCCAAAGGGAAGATCTCCCTCAAAGTCGGAGTGGGGGGAGCCTCCATGACAGCAGATTTCTTGGTGGTGGATGCACCATCCCCATATAATGCCATCATGGGAAAGACCTGGCTGCACAACATGGAAGTTGTGCCCTCCACCCATCACCAAAGGCTCAAGTTCCCGTTACAGAACAGAGACGGTAGCTTCAAGGCGATCATAGTCCGCGGCGACCAGCAGATGGCCAAAGAATGCCTCATGGCCGTGGTCCCCGGCGAAGCAGAGCCGCAGCGAGTCCACATGGCCGAGCTGGAAGCAGAGCTCGAAGCTGTCGGCCGAGCACCCGAGCAGAAGAGTGTAGAAGACCTCACCGAAGTCAGGATGTATCCCAACGATCCGGAGAGATATTTCCTACTCAGGAGTCAGCTTGCAGAAGCTGAGAGGTCCGAGATGCTTGACTTCCTGTTGCCGAACAGGGAGGTCTTCGCTTAGACCCCCTACGAGATGCCCAGCCTCGACCCCGAAGTCATGAGCCACAAGCTGAATGTACATCCCGGACACAAGCCTGTAGTCCAAAAGGCTCGCAGGACTGGGGACCAGCAAGCAGAGGCAGTGACCGAAGAGGTCAAGAAGCTGTTGGAGGCTGAAGCTATCAGGGAAGTCCACTACCTTGCATGGCTGGCCAACACAGTAGTGGTAAAAAAGAAGAACTGCAGCTGGAGGGTCTCCGCAGATTTCACTGACATCAACAAAGCCTGTCCCAAAGATAGCTTCCCACTTCCAAAAATCGACCAGTTGATTGACGCCACTGCCGGGCACGACAGGATGAGTTTCCTTGATGCTTACCGAGGTTACGATCAGATTCAGATGCACGGGCCTGACGAAGAAAAAACCGCGTTCATAACACCCAGAGGCATCTACTGTTACAAAGTGATGCCCTTTGGGTTAAAAAATACTTGTGCCACTTACCAGAGGCTGGTAACAAAAATGTTTCAGGCCCAGCTCGGCAAGACGGTCGAAGTGTACATCGACGACATGGTCGTCAAGTCTAAAAGGTCACAAGACCACTTGAAGGACCTGAGTCAAACCTTCGCCGTCCTCAAAGAGTTCAAGCTCAAGCTGAACGCATCTCAATGCGCATTTGGCGTTGGCTCCGGCAAGTTCTTGGGCAGCCTGGTCACTAGACGAGGGATAGAGGCCAATCCAGAGTAGATCTTGGCAATCCAAGCCTTCCAAAGCCCGACCACGGCAAAACAAGTCCAGAGACTCACGGGGATGGCAGCAGCACTGAACCGCTTCATTAGCAGAGTTTCAGACAAATGCCGCCCCTTTTTCCAGCTCCTAAAAAAGAGCTCGAGGTTTCAATGGACTCCAGAGTGCGACAGCACCCTCCAGAAGCTCAAACGATACTTCTCTTCGCCTCCCATGTTGTCCACCCCGACGCAGGGCGAGGTCTTATACTTGTATCTGGCAGTCTTGGATCACGCAGTGAGCTCGGTGCTCGTCCGAGAAGAAGACAGGCAGCAAAGGCCTATCTATTATGCGGGCAAGATACTGCTGGATGCCGAGACGAGATACCTGCTATTGGAGAAGCTCGCACTTGTGCTCATCAGTGCCTCCCGCAAGCTCTCCCACTACTTCTAGACCTACTTTATAATGGTTGTTACAGAGCATCCACTCAAGTCCCTGTTCCGAAAGGTAGACTTCTCTGGAAGAATGTTCAAATGGGCCGTCGAATTGGGGCAATACGATATCCAATATCAACCCTGAACGGCAATCAAAGCCCAAGTACTAGCAGACTTCATCGTGGAGTACACCTCTCCTAGTTCGGCACCGAGCCACCTTGACACCGAACTGAGGGGCAAGGAGGTGGGGGCAACCAACGAGATTGAGACAGAACAGGAGCGGTCCTGGAAATAGTTCCTCGACTCGTCCTGGAAGATCTTCGTCGATGGGTCCTCAACCTCCAAAAGGGCTGGCGCAGGCATAGTTCTCCAATCTCCGGAGGGCCTTGTCGTCGAGCAAGCCCTGACTCTTGACTTCAAGGCATCTAACAACGAAGCTGAGTACAAAGTGCTAATCGCAGGGCTGGGTAGCGCAAAAATTCTGGGGGCACGGCGACTGGTGGTCTTCAGTGATTCACAGCTAGTGACGAGCCAACTGAATGGAGACTACCAAGCCCGTGACGATAGGATGGCAGCCTACCTAGCCCACGCCAAGCAACTCCTCTCTCAGTTCCAAAAAACTAAGGTCAGGCAGATCGGCAGAGACTCCAATTCTCACGCCGATGCCGTTGCCAACTTGGCTTCTGCCGTCGAAGCCGGAAGAAAAAGGACCGTCGAAGTGGAAGCACTAGACAAACCAAGCATAGAGCTCCACCCACGTTGGCAGATCCTGTGTACTAACCTCGGTCCAAGCTGGATGGACGATTTCATTTCCTACCTCAAAGACGACCAGCTCCTCGAGGACAAAAAATAGGCCCACAAAATCAGGCTGAAAGTAGCTCGGTTTTGGCTCTCCCCAAATGGCAAGCTCTATAAAAAGTCCTTCAAAGGCTCCTACCTCCAGTGCGTTCACCCGAGCAAAGTCGAAGGCTTCCTTTATGAAATCCATGAAGGGATCTGCGGCAGTCACATTGGAGGTCGGTCATTGGCCTATCGAGCGATCAGCCAGAGGTACTGGTGGCCATACATGCAAAAGGACACCCAGGTCTATGCCAGGAAATGTGAGAAGTGCCAGAAATTCTCTCACTCTCTCCATCAGTCAGCACACGACCTGAGTCCTCTTTCCAGTCCTTGGCCTTTCGCCCAATGGGGACTGGACCTGGTGGGACCTCTCCACCGAGCTCCAGGGAATAAGAGGTGGCTAATAGTAGCCACTGACTATTTCACCAAGTGGATAGAAGCCGAAGCGTTGTCCTCCATCACCGAGAAAGATACTAAAAACTTCGTGTGGAGAAACATCGTGACAAGATTTGGAGTCCCTCGAGCCTTGATCTCAGACAACGGGACTCAATTCGACTCTAACTTCTTCAAGAACTTCTGTCAAGAGCTTGGCATCAGGAACTACTACTCCACTCCGGCATACCCCCAGAGCAATGGTCAGGCCGAAATCTCCAATAAAGTGGTGCTCGATGGCCTCAAGAAGTGACTAGACCGAGCCAAAGGAAGATGGGTAGAGAAGCTTCCGAGGGTCCTTTGGGCGTACAGGACTACCCTAAGGCGCTCGACCTTGGCTACACCCTTCTCCCTAGCCTACGGGATGGAAGTTGTAATTGCACTTAAGGTCGGCCTCCCAACCCTCAAGACGGAACTGTTTGATCAAGGTCAGAACGATGTAAACCTCGCCAAAGAGCTCGACCTGGCTGAGGAATGAAAGGATGCAAAGCCATCCACCTCGCTTCCTACTAGCAGCAACTGGCCAGAGGATATAATCAGAGGGTCAAAGAGATGAAGTTCTCACCTGGAGAACTGGTCTTAAATGAGACACTTCCAGCGGACAAAAATCCCAGCGAAGGAAAGCTTGCACCGAACTGGCATGGGCCATTCAAAGTAACCTCGGCAGTTGGGCAGTTTGCATACAAACTTAAGGACATGGAAAGTAGAGAGCTATCACGCCCATGGAATGCCACTCACCTCAAGAAGTACTATTTTTAGACTGTACTCAATTCTGAAAGTCAATAAAATCAGTTCTTGTGGAAGAATGTGTTTTGTTACTTTCAAATTTCGCCAAGTTAAGGAACTCGGCACATACACTTAGCTTGGTTACAGAACCAGCTTGCATTCGGTGCAGTCACAGGACTAGCCACTCTCATCTCGGTCGCAGGACCAGCTTGCATTTGGCGCGGTCACAGGACTAGCCACTCTCAGCTCGGTCACAGGACCAGCGGCCTTCAGTTCTAGTTACTGAGCCAAACTCGGTGACTTCAGTCCTAGTTATGGAACCGAGCTCAGTCACTTAGCTGCGGTTATGAAACCAAGCTCTCTAGCTCTGGTCACGGGACCTAGCTCTTTTCGTTCTAACAAACTTAGTGACTTACGGTTGTGGAACCTAGTCTAGTCACTTAGCTTTGGTTATGGAACCTAGCATACTAATGACTTCGGTTATAGAGCCAAGCTCGGTTACTTGCCTTGTCACTCATTTTATCTTGGTTATACGAGGCCAAACGCAGTGAAATGAGTAAGAAAAAAGGAAGACATTCAAACACATTGCACAAGACGGGAATAAAAACTGATTTCATTCATTTCCAAAAAAGATTACATATGAAACGAAAATAAAAAGATACAATGATGTTCCTCCCCAAAGTGCAGAAAAATAAAAGAAAAACTTACATCAAACAGTTAAATTTTCTTTAATCAGCAACATCTTCAGCAGCTCCCTCGGCAACCTCAACCTCAGCGTCTCCAGCAAGAGCCTCCGGGAGGGGGTTCGGCGTGGGCTGTGGAGGAGGGAATTGGGGGATCTCTCCATAGGCAGGGTGGTCCTCGGGGACCCCTGCCGCTCTCAAAGCGCTCGTCCACCCCAATCTCCAAACTTTCTGGCTCACCTCACGCACTTGGACCACATAGAGCTTTGAGGCTGCCTCCACCCCCTCATCATAGGAGCGGTCGGCTTCAACTCGGAGCTTGACCTCAACCTCCTCCCGCCTCTTTTCGAGCTTGGCCATCTTGTTCTTTTGATCTTCCGCTTCAGCTTTGGCCTTTTCGAGCTCGGACCTGAGGCCTGCGACGATCACCTCCTACTCGGCCGCCTTCCTCTTAGCCTCCCTTAACTCCGCCTTGAGGGTCGCCTTTTGCTTCTCCATCCTCGTCGCCCAGGCAGTGCTCTGATGGGACTTTTCTGCCAGCACCAGGCTCCTTTACAGGATCTGCAAGAACAAGTGTTAGGACAGATCACCGAGGTCAAAAAGTTAAAGAAAAAGCTAAGAGGAAGAGGAAGACTTACCCTGAGGGCATCGCCCATTTGAGCCACTAACAGCTCCACATTGTCAGACTCCCATGCCTCTCCATGTCTTTCGGCAGGGCACAAGCGTGCACGAGAGCGCTGACGACCGAGGTGCCATTGCTCACTCGGCCCTCCACCGATAGCAGCTGGCCATCCTCTAGCAGGAAGCTGGGCCACCAAGGGGCTGGGCTGAGGGGCAGCGGGAGCAGCGAGGTCGGGTCGGCTTCGCCCACGGCCAGATCTTCGATCCTTGGCCTTTTTCCTGCCCGGACAGCTTCCCGGTTGGACCCAGTCAGCGCCCCTCGGTCGCCGAGGAAGCAAGCAGAGTTGGGGCAGAGGTCCCGGCAGCAGCTGCATTGGCCGGATTGGATGGGGTGGCGGCTCCCGAGGTGGGGGTTGGGGACCCCCCAAAGACGATGGCGTCGAGGTTTTTGAGAGTTGGACGGTGTTGCCCCATGTTGTTCTCCTCGTCTGAACTCGACGATTGGAGTTCGATCGCCTCTTCAAGCCTGGCCTTCTCGGAGTTGTCCTTGTGGTCGGCTTCGTCCTCGGGTTTCGGTTTCTGGGTCGGCTTGGGAAGGCTCGACCTCGGGGTGCACTTGGGAGATCCCCGCTCCGGATGTCCCTTGCTGTTCGGCTTCCGCCAAAGTCAGCACCGATTCCCCCCTAAGGTTTTCGTGCCGCCTCCCGCTGAAGGATCGGTACACGGGCTTGTAACTTAGGAGGGACCAAGCTGCTTGCCCCTGATGACCTTTGTAGCTGTGGATTGCCTTTAACCAGGCGACGTTCCTTCGCCACCCGGAACTCTTCGCCTGTTGCTTCCTCTCCTTGTGGCCTGCACATTAAACAGAGAATCTTTCAGTTCGGCAAAGCATGGAAGCACATCATTAAAGAAGAATAAAGAGAAGATATTTACTCGGCGGTTCTCCGAGGTGGCGAGGAATACGGGTCGCCCTTTCAGCCCCGGTCTCGGCAGGGCTAAATTCTCAGTTCCCAGAGACATAGAGGCGGTCATCTCCGGCATACTTACTGGAATCTTCAAGATCGATAATGAAGAGGATCTCCTTTGACCGCACTCGGAGATAGTGTGCGTCCTCCCCTCGGGATTTGCAAAGATCATAGATATCTTCGATGTCGTGGACACCAAGATTGGTCCCCAAGATTTTACTCAGTTCGGCCACACCCATAATGACTTTAAAGCCATTGGGCATCAACTGGCATGGGGTGAGGTTCCACCTCCGAAGGCAGGACCTCAGGAGTGGGTGGACGGGAAACCTCACCCCGCCCTCGATAATGGAGACTTACGGGAATGGCATCCAGCCGTCCCGGAAGATCCGGCCCAGGACCACATCTTCAGGGTCGTCCGCCCTAATTCGGACGTCCTCTGGTATTTAATATTTTTTCCTCAACTCAGTCAGGGCCAGGTCAGTGTCTATCCAGTATCTGTAGACCCCCATATTCCCCAGCTTGGAAGTGACCGGAAAAACAGAGACGGGAACGGAGAAGAAAAAGGACAGAAGAGATAAACCCCGGAAAGAAGCCCAAGAAAAGAGGACAGAGATGAAATGAAGAAGGAAACTCACAAAGAAACTCGACGACGAGGCTTGGACGGATGGAAAATAGGACCTCAGAGCGACATGATGATTTCTCCGGCGAGGACGCAGACACATGGGGGCACTCTCTCAGGCAGAAGCAAAAGTAGCCCCTCATCGAAGATGAAGCCCTTTATACAGGACGAAAATCTTTTCGTATCCTGGGAGACGCGCGTACAGGACGCCGCCTCGGGCACGCCACTCGTCTCCATGATATGACTTAGCAGCCAGCAAGGCTGCAACAAGTGGCAGCGTCACACTGCCTCCATAATGATTTGAGCATACTAATTAAACCGCCTCTAGACAGCCGCACCCCATCAATGCGCTTCGTAAGGCAAAACGACACCCAACGCTTTCTCAAAGAGCTACAGGTTCGGTATCGGGAAACTCCCATTTTACTTAGCTCCCGACCCCAAAAGGTTACGGAACCCTCGAGGCCAGGAGCTAGGGGCAATTGTGTGGAGTATTTTCCCGAAACCGAGGTTACTCCTTACTTCAGTAACAGTACCATTCAGGGAATGCCTCGACTTCATCTATCCAGCACGGCAATATGCCAGCTGGCACCGAGATGAAATTGGTCTCGGTAAGAGTATCGACCACCTCCCTCCGGGCTCAGCCTCGTGCGTCTCGGCAACAGTGTCCGACCTCAGGCCCGCCCGACCTCAGTGCTTTCTCCAGTTCGGTCCCTTGGCCGAGGTGAACACTGAGCGTCCAATCCCCATTATGAGATGGGACAACCATATTGCAGAGCACCCTGACAGGTAGGGTGGCCGCCGGCCATCGATAAGGGCTCTTTCCTATCAGCTGATCACATCCACATTTATGTGTGGGATTGAGGAAAGATCCGATGGGACAGAATCCTCACCTACCCCCACTCAGAATCCTAGGTATGGGCTTATGGGACAAGCTTTCTCACCTACCTCCACTCAGGAAGCTTCCACTCCTCTATATATACCTGCATGGTAAGCCCATAACAGGTACGCAATATACAATGCACTATACTACACTATCTTGCCTGAACATTCTTCTTCTTCCTCACTTCACCCTAGTTTAGTAACTGCACTAACTCAGGCCTCGGAGTGCCTTTGGCTGACAGCAGCCCGGGGCCGTGACTTTTATCTACCTTTCAGGTCCAGGATTTCAATTACTTCCAGACCAGATAAGCAGCATCATTAAAACCTTCATCATCGTCTAAACCAAGTCCATAATATTCAGGCAGTTACAGTAGTAGAACCCTACGATTACAATTGTGGCCAACCGATCTCAAATATATGGCCTTCTCCGTTCTGTAACGGCAGGGAGCCCACCTGTTCTTCTTTGATCTCCGGCAAGAGTCTGTGCCGTTTGTTTCTCCGGTTTTGTGTTAAGTTCATTAATTCGCATCGTCTATGCCTCATTTTTGGTTGAATTAGGGACTTAATTAGGTGAATTGCATAATTATTCATTTAATTTAATCATTTCATGCATTTTTTCTAAGGAAAGGAAATTTGCACATCCTCTACACATTTTCTGCATTATTTAGTATTTTATGTAATTTTCATTTGGAGAGTCCTAATTAGAGTAGAACTCTGTCCAGACGGGTCCCACTTCAACTGGGCTCTTTAGTAATTCCTAGGTTGAATTAACATGTGCAGAAAATCCAGTTATTATACTTCAAGGAAGCCGTGCACCATAAATGGGACCTACACATCGCATTGGATGTCCAGCCATGCCTCCCTCATGCTTGGGTCGACCAACAACAAGCAAGGGCCACATGTCTCATGTATGGAAGAGTTTTGCATACTTTTGTGCGACCTTTTGCATGCAATCCTATACTATTGCAAGTGGGTCCCACTATTATTGATTTTCTGCTATAATTCAAGAAGAGAATCAACAATGAGACTCCTTCTTATCTTATCCTTATGAATCTAGGAGTCTAAGAAGGAAAAATCATCTCGAAGGCCAAGAGGAAGAGTCCTATTGCAAGAAGGAAGTCAAAGTTTTTCTCAGACCAACTTAACTTAGATCAGGCAAATCTCTCAAACACTTGGTCTTATTGGCACAATCTTGGTACCACTGGAAAGGTCTTTTCAAGTAGACATCCATAGAGCCCAAGATCATGTGATTTAGGGATGAAATGAATAAGTTATGGCCTCGGAAAGTTGGATGTAAACTTTCTACTTGGGAATGAATAAGTTTATTATCGAAAGCGGGCCCAATTCTTTTGTAAGTTTCACTTGAAAGAGGGTGTGTGTACAAAGAAATCTAAGGATCCAGATTCATCTAGAAGTTTCTTCCTATCTTATCTCATTTATGCTTGGAGCCCAAGGAAGAAATCTCTCTCACATAAGAGATAAAATTTTCTCTCTTCACAGAGTCCAAAAAGAAACAAATTGGGGTTCAAAATCCATAAAAGGACATCCCATGTGACGTCCTTACCGATGCCCTCTCTTCTCCCTTGGACATGCTCCATCATCTCCAGTCTCCTCTCCCTTCTTCTCTTCTCTCTCTAGTGTAGAAAAAAAGTGAAATAAATTGGGTATTCTGGAGCCCTGTTCCAGAAATTAGGTTTAGAAGAGAGAAATTTGAGAGCTTGATTGTATTCACATGAAGATTTTAATAAAGAAGTTCAGAAGTTCTTTTGCCATGGAAGAGTAGTCTTTTGGATAGGAATATCTGATGAAGGTAAGTATTCTTTTCTGTTCTTTTCATGCAATCTGATTTAGTAGTTTAATTGTCTCTATCCATGCGTAATGGTATTAATTATAATTCTGTCTTCAAGTCTATTGCAAACCTCTGATTTTAGTTCTAATTGAATTATCCATTAATCATGTATGCTTTCTTAATAGATTATGCTTAGAAGTTGGATCTAGTTCTTTGATAGTCTATGTTTGATTGGTGTCAGATATTTAGATAAGTTCATATTTTCATTAGGTGAAGAAGGTTTTTTCTTAAGATAACCCGGATGAGAAACATTGAGTTGTTCCTGATCTGAAGTATTTTTTAAGATAATCTTATTTTATTAGTTGCATGAATTGAAAGATTAGTTTCGTTAATGGATTCATGATATTCTAATATATTTTTCATTAATATTATTCTTGCACTTTAGTTTTAATTTTGTTAAGTCTTGGATTCACACATCACATCTCTTTTATTATTGTTTTTAAAAGAAAATTTCAGATTTTTAACTAATTAGTTCAAATGCGCTCCCTATGGGTGGGTTCAACTTGTAACTGCCATTGTATCAATAAGACAATTGTGCACTTGCAGTTTTAATGGATTGAAATAAATCTTCACATCATTCTGCAAACAATAGCCACAAAATCCATCTTCTCCGAGCATGACGACGGCGGTCTCCAAGATAACTAAAACACCTGCTCCTTTTTTTATCTCGATCAATCAAGGAATGTGGCCCACTATGGATCCTTTGGAAGTCCAGGCCGGAAACAAGCTTTGAGACTATTTTTTTTTCTAAAATAGGACCCCCTTCCAAAAAAATAATTTAGAAACAAACACTTTCTCTTTTTAGGTTATGCAAAATTGACGGCAGCAAAACCCTACGAACTTTGTTGCCCACCTTGAGATCCCAACTGAATCTCTCTTCTGATTTGTTTGACAGTCCAAAAAACAAAGCCTGAACCTCGTCTGTCTCAAGCAAACCCTAGATTGAGACCATCTCAAATCAGTGTCCAGGAAGAAGTATCCGAGCTATGGCCCATTGATCCTCTTCTTCCTCTCCGATCTAACTTTAGATCCGTCGATCGTGAACTCGAGCGATCTCCAACCTCGTTCTCATACCACTTGTTGGGAGAAGTGGCGTAGCTGAAGAATACCCGCGATCTACGGTCTACCACGATGTACAAAAATAATTAAACCATCAAGCAACCAAACACAAGAACACAATAATTTTACGTAGTTTTGGAGGATTGCCTATGTCCACCTGGGAAGGAAATCCTTGTCAATCGTTCTCCCCTCTCAATCCCTGGAGTTAGGGTTACAATACATCATTACATATAATCCATGCTTTCTTGGCCCCTAAAAAGCTCCCATACATAATGACTAAAACACCCCTAACCTAATCCTCGGTCCTGGCTAACCGAGATGAAATGACCTGGCTAAATAGGAAAAGAAGACAATAGCCCAACGAGCAGTGAAGACATCTCCTGTACTTGGTTCTAAATATCGAATAATCGAAGGAGAGTTATAACCAACATATATTCGCAATCTACGTTGTGGTCCCATTTTAGTACGCTTAGGGGGTTCTATTGGGACTTGAACTGCACAACCAAACTTGCACAAGTGAAAACTATTGGGTTGATGTCCTGATATAAGTTGTGCAGGAGAATATTGATGATAGGCCGTGGGCCGAAGTCGAATTAACATTGCTGCATGCAACACAGCATGTCCCCAAGCACTAACTGGTAAGTTGGATTGCATCAGCAGAGTCCTAGAAATAAGTTGGATGCGCTTGTTCATGGATTCAGCTAAGCCATTCTGGGTGTGGACATGGGGGACAGGATGTTCGACTATAATTCCTATAGACGAACAGAAAATCATCAAAAACTTGTGATGTAAATTCGCCTGCATTATCAAGTCTTATAGACTTAATGGGATAATCAGGGAAGTGAGCCCTTATTTTAATAATTTGAGTTAATAGGCGGGCAAATGCTACGTTCCTAGTTGAAAGTAGGCAAACATCCGACCAACGGGTGGAAGCATCGATCAAAACCATAAAATACTTAAAAGGTCCACTGGGGGGATTGATGGGTCCACAGATATGACCCTGTATCCTTTATAAAAAGGATGGGGATTCGTATGTAACTTTAGTAAGAGAGGGTCAGGTGATCAATTTCCCTTGTGAACATGGGATATATAAGTATCCACTAGGTATGGTCAATTGATGGTTCTCTAAGGAATGCTCAGAAGAGTTATCTATGATTTTTCTCAACATAATAGCACAGGGTGACCTAACCTATCATGCCAAAGCTGTAAAGCCTTAGGATCACTGAGCTTCGGGCTCGACTTTATTATTTTGCTTATAACATAATGGGATTTAACATTGGAGATTGTCGTGTAATATAACCCTGAAGAGAGTGCACTTAGTTTTTCTAGTATTTGCTTCTGCCTTCCAATACTAGTAACGATGCATAAGTATTCCCTGTTATCTTCACTTACAGTCTCAATGTGGTACCCATTCATTCTGATGTCTTTGAAACTAATCAAGTTTCTTCGGAAACTTTTTGAGAACAAAGCATCTTTAATGAATAGATGGGTACCATTAGGTAACATCATATGGGCTCTTCCGGAGCCTTCAATTATCTGTACAGGTCCAGCTATGGTGGATACCTTTTGTGGAATGAACATCATTTCTGAGAAAAATTTCTGATTTTTCAGAATGGTGTGCAATGTGGCACTATTTACTAAACATAGATTGTCCTCAATTCCATGATCCATACCTTGTACAAAAATAATAAAAACATTATAACTATGCAATCATATAATTAAAATAATTAAAAAAATCACCATAAATCGGACATAAAT
Organism: Umbellularia californica; assembly: GCA_028538565.1. Taxonomy (NCBI): domain Eukaryota; kingdom Viridiplantae; phylum Streptophyta; class Magnoliopsida; order Laurales; family Lauraceae; genus Umbellularia; species Umbellularia californica. Next base: position 45,809,780 of record JAPQWN010000003.1, read on the forward strand.
GAAGTTTTCTATCAAAACAAAAAAAATCTAAGAAACATGCATTTCAAATGAACTAAAAGAAAATTAAGTTTTTAATGTTCAAAGAATCATGGGTCTTCTAGACCATGCCAAGGGGTGCCCCCAAAAGATTATTAAATGCCTCATTTTCCAAATGCTGGTTATCTTCATCCTCAAAGAAGTCACGAGTCTTCAAGTTTGTAATGTCAATTGGAGGACTCTCTGATGTCATTATATCCCAATTCCAGCCTTCTAGATCATTTGTCTCCGCTCAATGGACAGAGGCCTTGTATGCTTTGTATCGTTCCACCACTTCCTTTAGTGCATGGCAAGTGCGTGACCAATGCCCACTTCTTCCACATCTGTGGCACGTGTCATCAGGACGGTGGGAAGGATTTGCCAGTGGATTTTGGTTGTTCTTATACTGAGGGTTAGACCACTTCTGGTGATTTTTGAATTTTGGTGGATGACCTTTAAAACCACCTCGCTTGGAGGAGTTATGTCGTCCACCTCTACTGGAGGATTTATGTCTGCCACTCCCCCTACCTCTGCCTCTGTTTGAGCTAAGACTGGCATTTGCTTCAGGAACTGCCAAAGATCCAGTTGGTCTGGAGTTATGATTTTTCATCAATACTATGGAATTCTGTTTAGCGACTAGGAGGCATGAGATAAGTTTTGAATATTTGGAGAAATGTCGCTTTCGATACTGCTGCTGCAGGAGCACATTCGAGACATGAAAAGTGGATAACGTTTTCTCCAACATCTGCTCCTCCAAAACCTTTTCACCACATAATCTTAATCTGGAAACAATATTGAATAGAGCAGAGTTGTATTCATATACTGTTTTATAGTCCTGTAACCTCAGGTTTAACCATTCATTCCTGGCAGCTGGCAGTATGACCATCTTCTGGTGATTATATCTATCCTTTAGGGATCTCCATAGGCTTGCTGGGTCTTCCTTAGTAATGTATTCATGTTTGAGGTCGTCATGTATGTGGTGGCGTAAAAAGATGAGTGCTAACGCCTTTTCCTCTGGGGATATCTTGTTACCTTCCTTTATGGTCTCTCCTAATTTATTAGATTGCAAGTGGATTTTAGCATCCAGTTGCCAGGATAAGTAATTTTCCCCATTTATGTTAAGGGCTTTAGAGTCAAGTTTAGCCAGATTTGACATCATGCAAGAACTGTAATAAGAAATATATGTTAAGTTAACCGTGTGCAAATAATCAATAAAGTAAAAGGAAAAGAAAAAAGAAAAAAATAAATATTAACATCAGAAGTAATTAAGGAACGAATTTAAAAAAATTGGCCAAAGAAATGTTAGAACATCAGGTTCACAACTTTGAGAATCAGAACTGCTAGTTCTGTCAAGACTTCAGGCTTGATTTAGGGCTTCATGTTCATAACTTTTGATTCTAGAGCTGCAAGTTTTGTCAAGACTTCAGGCTTAATTTAGAACTTTAGGTTCATTAGGACTGCATATTCCGTCAAATCTTCGGGTTTGAAATAGAACTTCTGGTTCCAACAATTGATCAGAACTTCTGGTTTTGTCAAAACTTTAGGTTTAATTTTTGGATATGAATCTACATGTTCATATCAGTATTCCTAATTCTAGGACTTCTGGTCCATAAATCAGTGAACTTCAGGTTCAAATTTAGAACTCCTGGTTCTATTTATAAATTCATAAATTTAAATTTAAAATAGATAAAATATGCAAGAAAATTAACAGTAAATAAAATAGTATAAATACTATAAACAAATATTATAGATCGATTTTATGTATTTTAATAAATTGAATTTATACTATAGTTCGAATGTTTCTTACCCGAGCGCCGTCTAACCGTTGGAATATTGATACGAGAGATGATGTACTTTCTTCTCTGGCACCCACCAAGTAGGTGACGACATGAGATCTGATTTGGTAAGCGCTGGATGTGTTGCTATGGCGGCTTGGAAATAGAATTTGCAAAAAACAGCTTTGATGTGCACGCTTCCCAAGGCAGAATAAAGGCTTGAAAAGTGTGAAACAAAAGCTTGAAGTATGAAACAGAAACCGTGGCTGATGGGTGTCTCTCTTAATGCACGCAAAACGAGACAAAAGTTTGAAGTATGATAAAAGAAAACGTGGCTGATGGATGTCTCTTCTTAATGCACGCAAAACGAAACAAAAGTTTGAAGTATGATAAAGAAAACGTGGCTGATGGGTGTATCCTTTTTTATGCACGCAAAACGAGGTGAATGGTTGGATTTTGTTTTTCCTTCCTAACGCACGTAGAGGAAGGGAGTGCACTTCGTGCTGATAACTTGTTGCAGGAGGAGAGAGACCGAAAGAAAGAATATTAGAGAAAGAAGGGAGAGTTTTTTATTATTTTTTTATGTGTATATGATATAAAGATAAAGATACCTGTATATAGGTAAAGTAATTCCACAAAAAAGAAAACTAAAATCTAACCCTAACTTATTTTAAGTGGACATCAACCTAAGAACCATATTTTATAACAAATAAAGTTAATTCTCGTCCTCGCACATCACAATCCCGACGTTAAACAAGTGGGGCTCCATTCAAAGTACGGAGAAGCCCATGAAATTCAAGGCCCTGAATTAGACAACGTAGATACATCTATGCAAGAACATCCTCCAGAGAAAATTCCCCATTTGACATGAGAGACTCTAGAGGGACATATTGATACACACTCTTCTGTTTGTTATTGTTATTATTCTTTTCATACTGCACGAAGTACAAAAAATATATGTTCACGACATGGGCAAAATTTCTTATCAGGCGCTTTGTTTGAACCTATTGCCAAGATTGAATGGCTCAGACAGAGGCAATTTTCTCCTATACATGGAAATCCTGTGGAAACCATGCATGATGTTCGAAGAGTGTCTTTAATTCTTTGGGGCAATTTTCTCCTATGGAAATTCTCCATGGAAACCATGCATGATTTTGGATGATTTTCTTTAATTTAGAGGTCCTGCCTCGTGGAGGATGAGAATTGAAAATCCTGCACTGCCGGTGAATATTCAACGGATTAGAAGTGTTAGAAAAACATCAGCTACATGACCATCACTAATAAAACCAACTTCTTAAAAATTGGACTCATTTCAACTGTCCATATTTATTTAATGATTACAGATAAAGATCACTGTACATAATTTTTTACCCTTCACCAGAAAGCACCCATCAACCTTTAACGAGTTTGAAGGAGATGAGGCGTTTGAACCCTTCCCAATCCTTCTCCCACACTAGTGCCTCATAAGTCTTGGTCACCTCACCATCCATTGCTTCCACAGTAAGCCGATAATTGACTCCCGCGACAACTTGTTGCTGACCATCGACCACGCTTTTGAACGAAAGGTTTGCATTCTTCTCTTTGTTGTACTCTAAAACGGAGAATTTACCCAGTCCTTGAACATGTGGATCCTTCACATCTTTTATGGGCTCCCATGCGCCCGCAACCATTGGCTCTCTGGCACTCGCAGGGTGAGCTTATGGACAAGGGCGAGGAGGAGGAGGAGGAGGAGGAAGAGAGGGTGGAATATGAAGGAATGGATCTTCATGCTGTCTTTTTTTTTTTTGGTTAGACAATGCTGGTGGATTTTGTTAGATGGGTTTTGTGGTGTGATTGTATTTATATTGCACTTGTGGACACATTGATTTGTGAGTCATTGAAAGTTTGGTAGCTGGTTTGTGAGATTTGATGGTTTGGATCTTTTAATTTTTTGTAGTAACAACCCATAGAAGGCCGTTGGAAAGGAGAGTATAAGATCCTCAAGATAGATAGCTTTCCTATTTTTTCCAACTTTTTTTATTTGCTTTATTGTAATTAAATTAGAACTTAATCTAGTTTTCCTAAAAAGATCTTTAGAATTCGGATTTCTTCTATTTCTATTTTTGGAAAGGAGAGCAAGGGGTGCATGAATAAGGTCAAAACATGAGGTGTATGCAAGTAGGCTTTCGTCAGGAAACAAATTGATAAAGATGATGATGATTTGGCTTTATCCAACAGTTAAAATCATTCAAAAGATTTGATTCTCTATCAGATTGCTCTATTCAAGGAAGTTTTGATTTTTCAGTAAGATTTGGTTTTCGTTTAGGTCAGTTTGCCAACCAAGGGCTTGATTGGCATCGTTCTTCTGTTGTTCTTAATTTTGTGCTGAGATCACGTTGTGCCGAGACTATACTCTATGGAACTTGTTTGGCATCATTATATTAAATTACTCTACTGAGAATATGCTGTAAGGAACTTGTTTGATAACATTATAAAAGTCTTGTTCTAAGGAGCGGGCATATGATTTACAATTTGAGACCTACCTTAATTTAATTGTTTGTGCCACTCTATTATTATCGTACATGGGAACCACCTGTAGTAATTACAATGTGGTACCCACCTTTAGAAATGAAAACATGGAACTCATTTTCATAAGATTTACAGTGTGGTCCCACCTTTATAGGAATTATAATGTGGGGCCACCTTTTGTGAATCTAAATATGTGACCCACCTTTAGAAATTACCGCATGGTTGTTGACACCAAAAAAGTCAATATGTCTCCTCAACATAAGAAGCCTCGTGAAGCTGCATCCTGCTAAAAACAGGCAAGGCTAGTTCAAGCATCAGATTTTGTCAGAATCAAACAGAAACTGAGAGATTCTTCAAGACAGCTAAAAGAGGGGTACACCTGAGGTTTCGGGCCATTCCGACAGCGTTTGGCCTAACTTCACTGCTCCGACAGCTAAACAAGCGCTCCCGGCGGCGACATCATCACAGACACCAAAACTTTGATCAGAGCCTACGGAGAACAGAGCCTACGGATGACTCCAGAATGTCTCCAAAGGACTCCATACCAAATTTCAAGTCAAACCGACAACGTTTGACCCTCCATCAATGCTCGAGCAGCAAAATCAAGCCTCCCGGTGGCGGGAACCACCGAAGCCATCACTCATAAAAAAAAAAAATACATGAGTGGCTTCAACATGCTTCCAAAAGGCTGCACGTCAAATTTCAGGTCATTCCGACAACGTTTGACCAGGTTTCGATGCTCCGAGAGAAAATCAAGCCTACCGGCGGCAGAGCAACCCGAGACCACGACATCCAAAACGGAGCCCATTGAACGTCTCAAAATGACTCCAATAGGCTCCTCATCAAATTTCAGGTCAATCGGACATCGTTTGACCACATATCAAAGCTCGGCATTTTCCCCGCAGCAAAATCAAGTGAAGCATCAATGGGACCCCAAACGGCTTCAAAACTCAAATAAAAGCCCATGGTTGGTCCTATCCACTGCTCAAGAAGCTTCACCTCAATTTTCAGGTCATTCCGACATCGTTTGACCTAGTTTCGACTCTTGACAGAAAATCGGCTACAAAGTCTTCGGCTTTCCCGAAAAATGGGAAACTTTGTGCTCCGATTGCGCGCGGGTTCTCGTCAAGTTTTCTCCTAGAAAATGAAGTCAATAATTGAGGAAAATTGTCAAGAAAAATACAGAAGGAAAAAGGAACGAAAAAGACGGAAAATCGGCCGAAAACGGAGCTCGGCGACCAAAGGGCAAAAAACCCTAAGGTCGCCGGCGACCCTAGCCCATGGTCGCGGCGACCATGGCCCAGGGTCGCCGGATTTTGCACTAAATCGTCCGTTTTCCGATTCTTTTTGCGTTTCGGGTGTTCCGGCCTCTGTGATTTTCGGAAAATGCAATGTTTGATGCTTGAAAATGACTGATTTTCGTCGACATCTCGGATCCGCATCAAAAGCATGAAATCATCACCGATCGCCTCAAGATCGCCAACCGGCTGACTAAGAAAGTGCACTTTCTGTCCGACCGATTGTGAAATCGATAAGACAGATGTCACCGGCCTGCGAACATCAATCAATGTCTGAAATTGCACTGCAATCCGACATCAAACAATGTATGGATCCACCTATGATGATCGCAAGAAGAATCTCAAAAGGCGCAGCGCGGCCCGCGACTCTTCACATGCCCTGGCGACCACTTAGTGACGTTAATTGACCCGTTTATGACAACTTAATGCGGTCATTAACTCATTATTTTGGACGGCCCAATCAGATTCAAGCATTTGGGAGTTACAAATCTAAGTAATCATAGCATTAAACCCATGAAACTCCCATCATCATGAAGCATAAAGGCAATTAAAAGCCCACTACCTTCATCGGCCAATCACAAACCATGAAAAAGGAGTTACAAAATCAACTTGTAACTCCTCATTAATGCTCTCATCATGGCTATCAATGCTCATAACCATCCCATGGCTACCAAAAGCCTATAAAAGGAGATCCATTTCCAAGAGAGAGGGGATCATCGAAGGATCATTAGATCAACATCTATCAACTTGAAGTCCTGCACTTCTCCCAAAGAAATCGAGACAAAGTCCTGCTACTTTGCTCCCGGAAGCACCACAAGGTGATCAACGTCCCTTGGGGGGCCACCCCCCCCCCCCCCCCCCCCCCAAGGTCACCTCCTTCTCCAACATGGCCTAAACGCGGCTTTTCAGCCCGTTTATTCGGTTTTTCATTGGATATAGGACCTTCTCTTGGTCCTTGTCCTTTAAAAAACTGAGGTTAGGAGCCAAGCCAAAGAATCAAAGCATCACATGTTTTCATTTGAAGGACGATGGCGAAGCCCATACATGACTTGCGACCGTCGATCTCAACGTGTCCCCACATTCTCCTGAGAAGTTAGATCCCTTTTCTTCCTTTTCTATTGTAGTTTGTATTTCTTAAAGAGACAAAAAGAAATCACAATTCTTGTCTTTCACATTTGATGAGTTTTGTAAAATCGCCTTTCACGGCAAAATCGCCTTTTACGGCAAACAAACAAAAACGCCTCCTACGACATTCTAAAAAAAAACAAACTTGTCTCTTTTCTTAATATTAACGTAATTTGAAAAGTTAGAAAAAAGGATTGATTTCCTTTCCACTTGTGAAGGTGAATCTCCGGATTATCACCATTCCAAATTCCAAGTAGAAAGTAAATCTGGCATACCCGTACAAAAATGTTGATGCCCGAGATCTTCCCTCCTCCGCCGAGACCCAGGTCAGCCCCCGGGGTGCGGAGGGAGAGGACGGAAGATTCCCCCTCTTTCGGGTCCATCAAGTTGGCATACCCGGTGGGACACGTTGACTTGAGAATGTGATGCTTTAATCACTTGGCTCCTTTCTAGTTGGTGGCCTATGTTGCATTTTGCATCTAAAAAAATATGAGATGGGATTTCAATTGTTCTTTCTCACTTCAAAAAAAACAAATCTAATCTCTTTTTTTAGATTCAACTTTGAGAAATTTTGATCCTTCCCTCTTCGAACTTGATAGCTCATAGAAATGTTCGCAGCTATCGTTCATATCGGGGATTGGGCCACCTTTTCTCTTTGATGAGTCCAATTGGGATTTAAAAAAAAAAAAAAAAAAAACACCTTCATTTCAAACTCTTTCAAAAAAAAAAAATGATCTTTCTTTCTCAAGATTCAACTTTGGGAAATTTTGATCCTCTCCTCCTTGAACTCGATAGCTCACAAAAATGTTCGCAGCTATCGTTCATATCGGGGATTGGGCCATCTTTTCTCTTTGATGAGTCCAATTGGGATTTCAAAAAAAAAAAAATTATAAAAAAAAATTTAGCTTTCTCTCTTTTGCATTCAAATTTGAGAAACCTTGGTTCATTCCCTTCTGAATTTAGCGCTCGCAGAAATGTTGAGCCTTTGTTCGGATTGGAACACCATTCGTTCTCTTTAATGAGTTTATAAAAAACCTTTCAAAAAAAAAGATTTAAAAAAAAAAAAACCACTAAGGTTCCACCAGTTACGTTCTTTGACCAAAGTGGATGTAAGAAAACCCTTGTCCAGAGTGTGGAGACAGCTAGACTGTTCGAGGCAAGGGTCCTCCAAACGGGTTCATTAAGTAATCCTACCCTTACCTGGGGGCTGATCTATCTACTAAGGTTTCATAAGATCGAATTGGAAATCTATGTGCACCTTTCAAAAAAAAAAATTCTCTAAAGAAAAAATCTTTAAAAAAAAAAAACTTCTGTCACTTTTGAATTCAGAGTTGAGAAATCTTGGTTCTTTCCCTTTCGGATTTAGCGCTAGCAGAAATGTTGAGCCTTGTTCGGAATGGAACACCATTTACTCTCTTCGATGAATTCAATCTTGACCTTTCAAAAATAAAAAACTTCTGTCACTTTGAGTTCAGAGTTGAGAAATCTTGGCTCTTTCCCTTTCTGATTTAGCGCTCACAGAAATGTTGAGCCTTGTTCGGAATGGAACACCATTTGCTCTCTTCGATGAATTCAATCTTGACCTTTAAAAATAAACTTCTGTCATTATTGGATTCACATCCGAGAAATTCTGGTTCCTTCCCTTCTGAATTTAGCGCTCGCAGAAATGTTGAGCCTTTGTTCGGATTGGAACACCATTTGCTCTCCTTTATGAACCCAATTTTGACCTTTCAAAAAAATCCCATCTCGTGTCCTTCCCAAGGATGCGATTTGCAACATTTGTGCCTAGCGGTGCTAGTACGCCATTTCGGGTCTATTGTATTCGTGACCGACACATTTGTATCTCCAACCTTATATCATTTTACCTCGAGTGAGCCTTGCTTCTCGGTAATTTGAATTAAGGTCTACAATTGCTTCTAGCAGTCACTAGAACGCTCACTCTGAGCCTACCATACTTGCATTTTAGAACAATTGTATCCTCTATGGCTTTTTGCCTTTTTCATCGTCCTTGGGTTGGGCCATGTCCCCTCAAGTGATTTGAAAAGACAAAACCATAGTTGTTCTCCATTTACGATTACCATATTCTTGTGATTACTAATGGATTTGGTCTAGTTTCAGAAGTTTTCCAAAACTAACAATGGCAGCTTCATTGACCATCACTTTCGATGAGAATAAGTACCAGCTTATGCTTCAAGACAAGAAAAACAAGCATAAGCGCCTTGCCAGTTGTCGAAGCGTCATCTCCCTTGACAACTCTCCAAACACCGGGTCAACTTCAACTCCCTGGACCATCGTCTTCGGATCGTTGGGGCCATTCCCACTTCTCGCAGAAGACACTGTACCTGTCAAGAAGCAGAAAACCGCCCCGCAACGTGTCACTAAAATGGCACCAAGGGCGAACACCAAGAAGCCTGAAGCCTGTGGCATTCCCACGAAGCCTCAACCCACAAGAAACCAGGTTTACACTAAAACTTGGTTCCCGAGATCTTCGCCAAAGCAACGAAGGTCCCAAACATCTGCAAAGCCAGCATACTTGGCCCATCTCAACAGGAGCCGAGCTCGCAAAATTCAAATCTTCACTACAACAGACAAATGACCGCGTCCAGATTCTGTCCTTGCCAAGCTTCAAAGAAGACAAACTCGGCTGTTGCGCGCGAGGGACTACATCCTTCATCGCTAGAGCCCAGCCAGAGCTTACTGAAGCTCAAATTGCTCGTCGTATGCGTCGCCGTACTGCATATCGACAAAAGAGACTCGAGAAACAAAGAACCCAGCGTTCTACTCTCCACGTCTCAAACAAATGAGTCGAAAAAGAAAGACCCGACCAATTCGTTGCTGTTCATATGGTTGGCAAAACCAGAAAACGCCGGAAGTCAGCAACCAAATCAGTGTTAGACGTCTAGTGACTCGCAGCTGATGGAACGCGCTCCGAGGCGCCCGCTGGGGCGGCTACCGGGGTCGGCGGAACGTGGGAGTCCGTCGGGTCCGGCCCTTTCGCGCCCTGGCGGGCCCTGAAGCGTGCATCAACATTTCTTTTGTGTGGGTGTGCCAGATTTTCTATTTTACTTGGAATTGCAAGTGGTAATCCGGAGATCAACCTTCGCAAGTAAAAAGGAAATCAACTTCTTTCAAGTTTTCCATTGCACAAATATTTAAGAAAAGAGACATTTTCTTGGTTTGCCGTGAAAGGCGATTTTGTTTGGCATTTATAGCCGATTTTGGCGTTTATAGCCGATTTACAATTCTCATCAATAATGAAAGACAAGAGTTGTGATTTTTGTCTCTTTTAGAAAAATACAAACTACAATGAAAAGCAAGAAAAGGAAGATCTAACTTTTCAGGAGATTGTGGGGGACTCGTTCAGATTGACGGTCGCAAGCCATGTATGGGCTTCGCCATCATCCATGCAGATGAGAACAGAAGATGCTCTTGATTCGCTTGGCTTGGCTATAACCTCAGGTTTTTAGGGGACAAAGACCAAGAGAAGGTCCTATGTCCAATAAAAAGCTAAGTAGACGGGCTAAAAAAAAAGCCACGTCTAAGCCATTGGAGGTAGCGGGAGAAGGCAAGGACCTTGGGGGGGGTGCCCCCCAAGGGACTCTCGTCACCTTGTAGTGGTGGCCGGTGCAGAACTTCAGCAGAGTTTTCTCTCTTTTTTCTTTCTCTGGATTCTTTCTGATCCCTTTTTTTCTGATCTTCTGATTTTCTCCTCTTTTTTCCGATTCCAATTTCAATGGAATGCTCTCCTATTTATAGGCTTTTGGTAGCCATTTAGGAGGGTTTATGAGCCTTAATGGCTTTAATGGGAGGAGTTACAAGATTTATTTCTTGATTTTGTAACTCCTTTTTCCTTGAATCTGATTGGCCGATGAAGATTAAGGGCTTTTAATCACCTTAATTACCATAATGGGAGGAGTTTCATGGGTTAAATGCCATGAATCAATTGACTTGTAACTCCCAAATGCTTGCTTCTGATTGGGCCGTCCAAAGAAATGAATTAATGACTGCAATAAAGCTAGTCAATTAACCACATTAATTGGTCGCCGAGCAGTCGAAGAGTCGCGGGCCATGCCGTGTCTTCTGGAATTCTTCTGGCGATGATCATCGATGGATCTACATGCTGATCGACATCGGATGAACATGTAACTTCAGACATTGATAGCTAAGAGCGGGCCGGTGACATCTGTCTTGTCGATTTCACGATCGGTCGGACAGAAAGTGCACTTTCTTGGTCAGCCGGTTGGCGATCTTGGAGCGATCACTGATGATTTTATGCTTTTGGAGGTTGACCTGTGATTTTGACGGATGTCGTCGGATATGAGTCAATTTCAAGCACTAAAAATCACATTTTCAGGAAACCACAAGGGCCAAAGTGCGCGAAACGCGAAAAAAGACGGAAAAAACGGGTCACCGGCGGAAAATCCGGTGACCCGGACCTCCATGGTCGCCGGCGACCATGGGCCATGGTCGCCGGCGACCATGGACCGGCGACCATGGCCCATGGTCGCAGGGGCCTGCGACCATGGGCCATGGTCGCAGGGGTCTGCGACCCTGGGGGATTTTTCCCCTTCGGAGCCCGTTTTGCGGTCGTTTTGAGGTCTTTTTCGTCGCCGTTTTCTTCTGTATTTTTCTTGACATTTCTTCTCATTTATTGGCTTGATTTCCCTGTAGAAAACTTGATGAGAATCCTTGCATTTTTAGAGTGCAAAGTTTCTAATTTTCCGGGAAAGCCGAAGACTTTGTTGCGTAGAGCTGCTGATTTTCCGCCAGAAGTCGAAACTTGGTCAAACGATGTCGGAATGACCTGAAATTTGAGGTGAAGCCTCCTGAGCAATAAATAAGACCAACCATAGGCTTTTGTTTGAGTTTTGAAGCCGTTTGGGGTCCCGTCGATGCTTCACTTGATTTTGCTGCGGGGAAAATGCCGAGCTTTGATGTGCGGTCAAACGATGTCCGATTGACCTGAAATTTGACGGGGAGCCTATTGGAGTCATTTTGAGACGTTCCATGGGCTCCGTTTTGGATGTCATGGTCCCGGGTTGCTCTGCCGCCGGTAGGCTTGATTTTCTCTCGGAGCATCGAAACCTGGTCAAACGTTTTCGGAATGACCTGAATTTTGACGTGCAGCCTTTTGGAAGCATGTTGAAGCCACTCATGCACTTGGTTTGATGAGCGAAGGCTCCGGTGGTTTCCGCCGCCGGGAGGCTTGATTTTGCTGCTCGAGCATTGATGGAGGGTCAAACGTTGTCGGTTTGACTTGAAATTTGGCATGGAGCCCTTTTGAGACATGCTGGAGTCATCTGTAGGCTCTGATCGAAGTTTTGACGTCTCCGATGATGTCGCCGCCGAGAGCTCCTGTTTAGCTGTCGGAGAAGTGAAGTTAGGCCAAATGTTGTCGAAATGGCCCGAAACTTCATGTGTACTCTTCTCTTGGCTATCTTGAAGGATCTTGCAGTTTTTGTTTGATTCTGACAAGATTTGATTTTTTGGAGAAATTGCATTGCCTATTTATGGCAGGTTGCGACTTCATGCAGCTCTCTTGATGTTGAAGTGGCAAAGTGACATTTTTGGTGTCAACAGCAGCGTCTCTCAGACACTAACACATCTGGAGGAATCTTCCACTCCTCCAAGCCAAGAACACCGGGGTAACCACTCTTCAGATTCTTCATCCAGGAGAATGAGCCCTAGCTCAGTCACCAGGATGATTTCTTTGTTCGAATCTCGAGGGATGAACGTCTTGGCTACAAGTTCTGAGCACCCTCCACCGCATGATGACGTAACCGCACGCATCCAGCAGTTGGAGCAAGGACAACAGAGAATTGAGGCTTTAATGGAAAACCTCATTCTCACTCTACAACGTCCACCACCTAACAATGAAACCCCTCCGAATCATGAAGATGATGAGGGTAATGCAGAAAACAATGAGTCTCGCGCCCTTACCAGAAAGGACGTGGACGATATCCTCGCAAAAGCAAAAGAAGAGGATACATTGAAGGAACATGGGATCAAGCCACCCTACCCTTTATGGATGGACTCGGTTCCGTTCCCTGCAAAATTCAAGCAACCTACTCTCCAGACATATACTGGGAAAGGTTCAGCCAGGCAACATGTCATCCATTTCAAGATCCTGACGGGAGCTATTGCAGATCAAGATGCCCTCAAAATTCACCTCTTTGCAAGTACCCTAAAAGGTACAACAATTGATTGGTACTCCACTCTGCTGGAGAACTTCCTCTAGAACTGGACTATGCTAGAGACACACTTCCTGACCCACTTCCAAGGTGAGGATCATCCTGTTACTATGGCTCAACTCTGCAGCCTAAAACAGGGAGAGAATGAGTCAATTTACGACTTCATTCACAAATGGAAGGCAATGGCGTACAAATGCTCAGATGTGCTGCCACAAGCGTCGCTGGTTGACATCTGCCATAACAATATGAGAGCAAAAATCCGCTCCATGATCATCGGTAACAAATCAAAGAACCTGGGAGAACTCCTCGAAGCTTCCATGGAAGCTGAAATGGTGATCAATGACCTTAATAGTCAGAAATCATCAAAGAAAGAGCCGACTGCTGTTACAACATCAAAACAAAAGAAAAAGGAGGTTCTCAATGTGCAAACTAAGTCAGCTCCTCAGCAACCAAAGAAACCTGAAAACAAAACTGTAGGTAAAAGACCTGAACTCTCTGATGCTTTCAAAGAACGTGTAGAAAAGAAATATCCGTTCGATGAAGATGTTGAAGAAATCTTTGAGGCTCTCCTAGCAAATGGCAAACTAATTTTGCCAGAGCCCAAAAGACCGGGAGATGTTGGCAAAACCAATGATCCCCGATACTGTCCATACCATCAGATAATCTCACATCCTCCCAATCAATGCTTCGTTGTGAGAGAGAAGATCAATGAGATGTGGAAAAACGGAGTCATAACCTTTGATAAAAACTATGGCCCCGCCTCTGTCAACATGGTGTCATGTCGGCAAACTTCAAAGTCACCGAAGGAGAAGATCACTACTTCATTCAAGGTGATAAAAATGGCTCAAGCGTCCCAAGAATTGGTTCCCTATCCAACACCAGATGGACAACCTATATGGGTGCATCCCGATCTCCTAGATGATGAAAATTGGGAGATCGTCAAAACAAAGCCGACCGCTCAGCAGCGAAGGCAAGCCAAGAGACAATTCCGCAAGCTCAAACAGCAGCAGAAGTCTCAACCAAAATAAGAAGTCCTTGAAAAAGCAGAAACTTCTTCCATTGCTTCACTAGGGACGACGGAAGAATCTCTTCCCAAAACCTCCAAGGCGGTAAGAAAATTCACTCTTGATGATTTCATGCCACCTCTATATAAAAATGGAAATGTGCAGGGGGCATCATACTCTTGCAACTCGGTAATTGGATTCTCCATGAACGGATACGAGTCCAGTGACACTGCCAGTGATATCGATGAGTGGGAAGAATCCCTTGAAACAGGAGAATACCTCTCCAACGAGGAATGGATTTTCGAGTCTCATCTTATGCCAGTAATCTGGTATAGCCCATTGCAGCCACAAGGATCTTGGTCCAATGATGAAGAAGACCAGGACCCTGTTCAAGAAAACGCTGTCGATCCAACACCAGCAAATGCTTCAGTGGAACCTAACATGGGCGAACCACAAGGAGCAAATGACGAAGAAGATTTGGCTCCCATGCCTGATATTGAAGAATATGCAAGAATCTTGCAACATCTTACCATAGAGCAGGAGCAGGATTGCATCAATTTTCGTAATGATCCAGAACTGGAAGTCCCTGAAAATCAGCGGGAACTTTCTCCCTTAACTCCTGAAAATGGAGAAAACAGTTGGATCGATCATCCTCTCACATCTGAGGATGAGTCTGATTCCCAACAGTCTACACTGGGGGCATCTCCTGTCAGGATAACCCGCAATGCAATAGCTCAAGACGACAGTGCCTCTGAAGCTTCCAAAGACATGTACTCCCCAACCGGTAGCGTATCTTCCGGAGCTACATCCTCTCAGGTGACTTCCACTGAGATAACATCCTCTCAGCCCTCGTCTCCTGAAGCTGTGACATCAGAACTCAAGCCTCTCCCAATTAATCATCTTGAAGAAACTTCTGCCAATGAAATCTTCTTCAATGAAAACTCAGTCAATTGGTCCCAGATACCCGATCTCACGGGCGATGTCTGGGCTAATAAAGAAAGGTTGTTGGATGCTGTTCGGGACTTGTTCCCGGAAATTGCTCCGTGCAACACAATCACTGAAGACGCCAATGCTGTTATAGAGACGTCCTCCGCAAAGGATCAACCTCTTGATCCTGAGAACGATCTTCCAAAAGAAGACCCTTCTCTAGAGGCTCTTGAAGTTGGTAGAGGTACCCGTTCTGGCCGGGATTACCATAAAAATTACAATCAACCCTCTTCTTCTTATGTAAATCCTTCGGGAAAACAAGTTGTAAGCGCCCCAATTGGCGATAATAATGAAAATACAGGCCCGAAGGAGGCTTTCAAGTATGACTTGATTGAGCACTTCAAACACATACCTGCACGTCTGCACATCCTTGACTTATTACGAATGTCTCCACAAACTCGTGATAGTCTCATTTCAAAATTACAAAGGCTGAATGCGGATGTCGACAAACATGCCCCACAAGTCCTACAAATTGAAATGGACTATAGGGTCAAAAAATCAAATACTCCCTCAAAGGGAGAAAAGAAGAAAACTGAGGGATCAAGCAATGAATGCCTCTCGGTACAAAAAGCAGCAAGTGCAACAATTGCCTTCGACAAGGATGACCTCCTCCTAGGCGAAACAAAGCACAACCGTCCCTTGTACTTTACGGGGTACGTCAAAGAAATGCCAGTACACAGAGTTCAGATCGATCCAGGTTCTGCAGTCAACCTCATCTCTACTTCGGCATTCGAAGAGCTGGGCATCCCACCTAGCAAGCTGAGTCACACGTCCGTATCCATCTTCGGATATGAAGGGAGCGCTCAAAGGCCTATTGGCAAAATCAGGTTCAAATTGCAAATCGGTGATCTTATTTCTGAAGTCATTGTATATGCAATAAGGACCCCTTCATGCTACAATATACTCCTTGGACGCCCCTGGATACATGAGAATGGTGTCGTCCCTTCAACTCTACATCAGTGCATCAAGTTCGTTGGTGACGATGGCCTGATACATCGAGTATTTGCAGACAAAAAGCCCTTCAAAGGCAGAGATGTCCATTTTGCAGATGCTTAAATGTATAAAGATGGAAAAGAAGAACAGGAGGAAAAAACAATTCGCTTTGTCGACTGTCTCCAGAAAGATAAAGGCAAGGCTCCTCAGCAATCATCGGAGGTAAACAAACCCTCCACCAAACTCGAAGTAAGCGGCCAAGCTCCCTTCGCCGTCTCCTTCAAATCTCCAAAGCCTTTGGTAATCACTACCAAAGTAAAGAAGACAAAACAAAAGACTAGGGGCAAGTTGACTGTCTCCTTTGTGTCTATTATACATGACACAGACTCGGAGTCAGAGTCAGAAGAAGACACGGCATCAAGCCAAGCTGATACTCAGCAAGATCAGCCCGCTCTCACTCCATTGGAGACACCTGCAGACATAGAAGACCCTACGTCTGCTTCCTTTGTTATTCCGGCAACTTCGCCAGAAGAAAAAGTGATTTACTTCCACAGATCAGGAGCATCTCCACTGAACTCTCTGCTTGAACCTTTCCAAAACGAAGGTATGCCTCAGCTATCCCTGTATAGTCCAATGGCACAAGCTATCATGAAGAAAATGGGCTACGATGCTCAAAATCCGACTGGTTTGGGAGGTGGCCGTGGTATTCTCACACCATTGGAACCCACCCTGATCAAAAGTCAACTAGAAGATTGGAAAATCCACCTTCGAAAAGGCAAGTCTTCATATGGGTTGGGGTATGATCCTACCGCTCCTATGAGACAATTGACACCATGGCTGCAAAGTCGCTTTACCGACCAAGCCTCAATATCTCATGAAGACATCGATATCCCTGGATATCTCTTTGAGGAGTTACTCGTCAAAAATCCTGATAGCTCCTCCAATTGGTATAATTTCTCTGATAATAAAGAGGAATTGTCCGATGACACAGACGAGCGATTCTCTATGCCAGAAGAATCATCGTCTCCAAAATAAGTACCCTACTTCAACCCAATTCCAACAAATGATTGGGACTATCTCATTGCAAACCTTGAGAAGGATAGCCTTGAGAAGGATACTGATCAAGAAGATTCATGGACAGAAATAGAGCCTCAGTCTGAAAATGCCTCTGGCACTCCAGAAGGTCTTGTTGAGATGGAAGCCTCCGAAAATACTGTGGAGGAACCACCTTCAAACCTTCCGACAGAAGATCATGTCCAAAAGATAGACTTGGGAACACCTGATAACCCACGTCCTGTATTCATAAGCAAGAATATAAAGGATGATGAGTTACCCGAGTATATCTCATTTCTTCGTGAGTTCGTTGATTGCTTTGCATGGTCTTATGCCGAAATGCCTGGCTTGGATCCAAAAGTAGCAGTCCACAAGCTCAACTTGCAAAAAGAAATCAAGCCCATGAAACAAGGCCAAAGGAGATTCCGTCCCGACGTGATGGACAAAATTGAAGAAGAAATTCAGAAACTCAAAAACGTTGGCTTCATCGACGAGGAACAACATCCTGAATGGTTGGCCAACATCGTCCCCATGACAAAGAAAAATGGGCAGATAAGGGTCTGTATTGACTACAGAGACCTGAATAGTGCATGTCCTAAAGATGAATTCCCGCTCCCCATACCAGAGGTGATGATTGACAACACCTATGGGTTCGAGCGAATGACGTTCATGGATGGATTCTCTGGCTACAACCAGATAAAGATGCATCCTGAAGATGAAAGGCATACTTCATTTCGGACACCATTCGGCGTGTATTGCTACACTGTTATGCCGTTTGGTCTGAAAAATGCAGGTGCAACATATCAGAGGGCTATGATGAAAATATTCCAAGATATGCAGCACAAGACGGTCAAATGCTATGTTGACGACCTCGCCATAAAAAGCAGAAGAAAAGAAGACCATCTCGATGATCTTCGAGAAGTCTTCCTCCGACTTTGCAAACACAAATTGCGGATGAATCCACTAAAGTGTTTCTTCGGTGTGTCATCGGGTAAGTTTCTCGGATTCATAGTACGGAAAGCTGGAATAGAACTTGACCCCACTAAAGTCAAGGCTATCCTGGCTTTAAGGAAGGCTGGCCTACATTCGATGGTACATCTCCAATCTATCAGGGAAATGCTGTCCATTCTCTCGCCTGATGAAGAAAGGCGTGGACTTTGTCTGGGATGCTGAATGTGAAAGTGCATTTCAAGACATCAAAGCATACCTCATCAAACCTCCAGTGCTGGCTGCCCCCACAACTGGAAAACCATTTATCTTGTATACAAGAGCTCTCGACCACTCTTTGGGTGCTCTGCTCACACAAGAAAACGACGACGGAAAAGAAGCTGCTCTATATTACCTTAGCCGCATGATGGTAGGTACAGAGCATCGCTACTCCCCAGTTAAAAAAGAATGCCTTGCTGTAATGTTCGCTGTACAAAAGCTGCATCACTATCTGCTGTCGAACACAGTCTACCTGATTTTGAGGATCAAGCTCCGAAAGGTCCTTGTCACAGGAGCAGGTTCTCTCAATGCCCGACTGGCAAAATGGTCCATCCTTCTATCACAGTTTGATATTCGGTATGTAACACAAAAAGCAATCAAAGGACAAGCTCTGGCAGACTTCCTCGCAGAGCATCCATTGCCTAAAGATTCTCCACTCAGGGATGATCTCCCAGACGAATTTATCTACAATGTGGAAACTTCCTTGTCAAACGCTTCCTGGGACATGTACTTTGACGGTGCAACCAGGACAAATGAAAAAGGAAAGCAAATATCGGGAATCGGCATCCTCTTTGTCAATCCTGACAAATACATGATTCCACACGCCTTCTCGCTACTGGAACCATGTTCAAACAATATAGCTGAGTAAGAAGCCCTGATTGTTGGATTGGAACTCGCCCTCGAAACCGGCATCACCATGCTGGAAGTTTATGGAGACTCTCAACTGGTCGTCAACCAGATGAGTCAAAAATATGAAGTCAGGAAGCCTGATTTGCTACCTTACTACAATAAGGCGCAGTCGCTTCGACAAAAATTTAATATCTGCCATATCACCCACATCCTCAGAGGTAAAAACATCCGTGCAGATGCCCTGGCTGGACTTGCCGCATCCATGGCAGTCCAAGAAGGGGAAAACATGCAAGTCACAGTGTGTCAAAGAAGGATTTTCCCTCCTCTCAACACACACCAAGCAGTTGCTGAATGCCACCAAGTGGTTGGAAGTCGGATGTCCATCCTCAAACCTCCGATTGGCGACTGGAGAGATCCGTTCATTGATTATATCATGTTCGGAATACTACCTGAAGATCCAAAAGAGGGGGTAAGCATCCAAAGACGAGCCCCAAACTTTCATTTGGATATACCTTCAAAAGCACTTTACAAAAAATCCTTCAACGTAGTACTCCTATGCTGCTTATCACAACAAGAGGCTGAGGAAACTCTCAAAGAAGTACATGCTGGTCTTTGTGGAGCCCATCAGGCTGGCCCTAAGCTCTACAACCAGATAAAAAGGCTAGGTTACTATTGGCCTACCATGGTAGCTGATGCGATGCAATTTGCCAAGCGCTGCCAAAAATGCCAGATTCACGGAGATTATGTCCACATGCTTCCAGAATGGCTACATCCAACAGCAATCTCATGGCCTTTCGAAGCCTGGGGTATGGACATCATAGGTCCTATTTCTCCCCCATCAAGCAAAGGTCATCGCTTCATCTTCGCCGCTACGGATTATTTCTCCAAGTGGTCAGAAGTATTTGCGCTCAGCGAAATGAAGACTTCATCAGTCCTTCAGTTCTTGCGCACTAACATTATTTGTCGCTTCGGCATACCTAAAAGATTCGTCCATGATAACGGACCACAATTCCGGGATCACAGATTCTATAGGTTCTGCGACAAGTACAAAATCCAAAGTTGTCCTTCGACTCCATATAATCCAGCAGCAAATGGACTAGCAGAAGCCTTCAACAAGACACTTTGCAAAATTCTCAAGAAAATGGTCTCTAGTCACAGAAGAGATTGGGGCGACAAACTGCTAGAAGCTTTGTGGGCCTATCGAACCACCGTTCGAGGACCAACCCATAGCACACCATTCTCTTTGGTCTATGGATGCGAAGCTGTTGTCCCTTTGGAAGTACAAATTCCTTCCTTAAGGGTATCTTTGCAAAATGACATGACGCAAGAAAGCAATGTTAAATTGAGACTCCAAGAGCTGGATAATCTCGATGAAAGACGACTCGAAGCTCTACAAAGCATTGAGTTGTACCAAGCACGCATGGCAGGATCTTTCGACAAAAAGGTCAGACAACGCGCCTACAAAAAGGGTGACTTGGTTCTTGCAGTAAAAAGACCCATAATCTTTTCCTACAAATCCAAAGGCAAATTTGAACCAAAATGGGAGGGACCCTTCGTCATCGACAAAGTATTCTCCAACGGTGCATACGCTCTTCTAAACATGGAAGGAGACAGATGTATGCTATCCATCAACGGCAAGTTCTTGAAGCGGTACAACCGTTGAAGACTTCCTCAAAACGGGTCAGAGCAATATCTACACGGCTAAAGCGTATTTCCAAGGTACTTGCTCGTCAAACCCACGCCTTTTGAAATTTTCATCTTTATGTTGAAGTTTCCAAAAAAAAAAAATCTCTCAAAACAATGCTTACTTTCATCGTTTCATTGTTCAAAAGAAAAATCAATCCAAGTTTTGGAGCCTCTTCCCTGACTTGACCAAAATTTTCGATCCTTGAACCCAAAATTCATGGTTTGAAACAAAATCGGGACTTAGGAATTTTCACCCTAGTCCGCCTCGGCTTTTACAACCAAAATGGTTTTAAGTCAAAAATTATGACCTTCGTGTCTTTAAACAAAAATTTTGGTTTTTAGAAACCGCGGGGAAGTGACATTCAGTCGATACTCGCAAAACCCAAAAAAAGGGGAAGGATGCGAACCCCATTCGATACTTCCAAAACCCAAAAATCGTAAGGAAGCGAACCCCATTCGATACTTGCAAATTTCAAAAATCGTGGAGAAGCAACAAACCAGTTGATATCCACAACCCAAATTTCAAAAATCGTGGAGAAGCAACAAACTAGTTGATATCTACAACCCAAATTTCAAAAATCGTGGAGAAGCAACAAATCAGTTGATATCCACAACCTAAATTTCAAAAAAATAGTGGAGAAACAACAAACCAGTTGATATCCACAACCCAAATTTCAAAAATCGTGGAGATGCACATACCAGTTACTATCCACAACCCAAATTTCAAATGGTTCGAAAAAACCTCAAATTTAAAAAATCGCGGAGAAACGACATCAAGTCAGTACCCGCAAAACCAAAAGTTTTGGGAAAAGCAGGGAAGCGACTCTTAGTCGATACTTGCACCCCAATTCGCGAGGAAGCGACATTCCATTGATACTCCCAAAACCTAGCCCGCGAGGAAGTGACATTCCATCAATACTCGCAAAACCGAATGAGCAAGGAAGCGACATTCCATCGATACTTGCAAGACCATTCAGCGGGGAGGCGACATTTAGTCGATACCTGCATTTTGAAAACCAAAACTCGGCTATAAACACCAAAATTCGGCTATAAATGCCAAAATTCGGCTATAAATGCCAAAACAAAATTTTTTGGCTATAAACGCCAAAATCGGCTTTCATGCCAATAAAACAAAACTTGGTTTTCAAAAACTCGGCTATAAATGCCAAAACTCGGCTATAAATGCCAAAATCCGGCTATAAACTCCAAAATCCGGCTATAAATGCCAAAATTCGGCTATAAATGCCAAAACAAAAAAAATTTTCTGCTATAAACGCCAAAATCGGCTTTCATGCCATCTCAAAATCGGCTCTCATGCCACAAACAAAATTTTGGCTCTCATGCCATCTCAAAATTCGGCTTCTATGCCATTCCAAAATTCGGCTTCGACGCCATCCAAAAAACTTTGGCTCCAATGGCATCTCAAAATTTTGGCTCCCATGCCACAAACAAATTTGGCTCTTACGCCACAGAATTAGGCTTTCATCCCATCCAAAATTTCGGTTTTCAAACCATCAAAAAATCAGGCTTTTCGCCACAAAATTGGCTTTCATGCCCAAAACAACTCTTTGACAAAAGATTTTCACAAAATGACAACCTTTTGATCAAATTCTTAAACAAACATTCCCATCAACTTTTGCTCAAAATTGTTTTCATCAAAAAAATGATTTAAGTGAAAGGAAGGGGATACAAGATATAGTACCAAAATTGTTTATACATGGAGGTACCAAAAAAAAAAGAAGAAAAAAAGAGTTTGTTAAACTCAGGAGCTCAATCCGACATGGTCTTCAACCAAAGGTTCAACTCCTCAAGCAGACCCATGGCCTTAACTTCCAAAGTTTTTAGGCCACGCTTATTCAGAATGTCCCCATAAAGCGCGGCCGAATGCCGTGACCCATCTGCAGCATGAGGAAGTTCTTCCCAGAGGACCTCCACTGCTCATGCTCTTGAGTCTTCCTCCGGACATTACCTTTGGCTTCCTCAACCTGGCGAATGAGAATCCCCTCCTTGTCACGAGCCTCCACAATGGCGGTCCATTTGGCAGCAGCCTCTTCCTCTAAAAGATCAAGACGCTGCCTAACCTCGACGACCTCCTTATCAAGGTGGTCCAAGTCTTGCTTCAGCCCCATGATGGATAACTCGGTAACGTTCTTCTCCCGAACGATCTGCCTCCGAGTCTTCGTGACCTCAGTCAGCTCAGCTTTGACTTTGCTGGAAGGTTTTATGAACATCTCATCAAAGAAGTCACCATCTGGGAAACTCTTGGTCTCAGTCCATTTGTTCCCCAAGGTGATGATCTCCTCAACAAAATCCTTGGCGCTTGCGATGTCCAAACCGACTTCTTTGCTATCAGCGAGGATGTCCTGCACATGCTTGATCATGCCAAAACCAGCTTCCAAATGACCTGAAGAAAGAGTCTCAACCCATGAGCTCAAGACAGTCTTCAACACCTTCTTATACCAGCTATGTCCATACCAGCTATCTCCTCTTCTCTGTTTCTCTTCTCCGGAGGCTCGTCAGCATCCTAAGACACCTCCTCAGCAATGGTGAGAGGAACTTCAAGATCAGAAGGACTATCGTGCCGTCTCATGTTACGGCGTTGTCCTCTCCTCCTCTTGCCTCGGCGGGTCAATCTGCTCGACGATCCTGCCCCACTATCAACATCAGGCCTCTCACAAGAGTCCTCACTGGATGGTCTACTTTTCTCAGTAGACTCCATGGAAGCCTTCGTATGCTCTGCCTGTATCATAGCATCGATCTCGGCCTCCTCCTCCAGCTGTCTCAGGACCTCACCAGGAATCCCCTGTGTAGCTCCTGATCTGATGATGTCCTGCCCGTTGAGAAAGCCTATCTTGTGCTTCTCTCCAGAAAGGAATGCCAAAACTTCCTCCCGACGGACACCATCCGATTTGCCAAGACTCTTCCCAGGAGATTGCTTAATATCGAGCTCTTTCTTGGAAAGCCCCCGGTACACTGAAAAGCTCTCCACAAACCACTTCATGAAGCCAGCAGTCCGGAAGGTGGGCAGCTCAGGATAGGAAACCATGGCGGTAGTGTCCTCGGTGCTATAAAAAGCTTAGGATAAACTGGAAGTATGTTAGTTCTCGCCGTTCTTCAAGAATGGGTTGTTCTATAGGAACAACATGTTCTTCAGAAACTATCTTAGCTCTCCCTAATAGTGGGAATATTGTCTCATCATATGGGCTCTTCCGGAGCCTTCAATTTATTTGCATAGGTCCAGCTATACTGGATATCTTTCGTGGAATGAGTAGCAATTTTGAGAAAAATTCTTGATTTTTCAGGATGGTGTGTTGTGGCACTATCTACCAAATATAGAGTGTCCTCAGTTCCATGATCCATACCTTAAATAATAAATCAATATAACTATGCAATCACATGATATAAGCTAAAATAATTAAAACACTCACCATAATTTAGGATAAAAAAATGAAGTTCCCCATCAATACGAAAAAATCTAAGGAACATGCTTTTCAAATGAACTAAAAAAATTAAATTTGTGAAGTTCAAAGAATCATTGGACTTCTAGACCATGCCAGGGGGTGCTCCCAAGAGATTGTTAAATGCCTCGTTACCTAGAGTTAGCTGTCTTCATTCTCAAAGAAGTCTCGAGTTTCTAAGTTTGTAATGTCAATTAGAGGCCTCTCTGGTGTCATTGTATTCCAATTCCAGCCTTCCAGATCATTTGTTTCTGCTAAATGAACAAAGGTCTTATATGCTTTGTATTGTTCCGCCACTTCCTTCGGTGTAGGGGAAGTGCGTGACCAAGGGCCCACTTCTTCGACATCTGTGGCATGTATCATCAAAACAGTGGGTAGGATTAGCCAGTGGATTCTGGTTGTTCTTATACTGAGGGGCATACCACTTCTAGTAATTCTTGAATTTTGGAGGGGGACCTTTAAAACCACCTCGTCTGGAAGAGTTATGTCTTCCATTCCCTCTTCCTCTTCCTTGCTTGAGCTAAAACTGGCATTTGCTTCAGGAACAACCAAAGATCTGTTAGTGCCACATTTTCCTGAACACTGTGTTTTTGTTGTCAACGTCGTGCCAATATGTCCAAGAAGATCTTGTTTCTCAAAGTGCCTCAAGGAAGATCAAATTCAAAGGGTTTATCAAGCTTTTGGATGGACCGGGTTTGTCAAAGAAAGTCTCCACATGTGTTTGCCAACCTAATCAGGTATTTTAGACCCAGACAGAGTTGAGAACCCTTGGAAAAAGTTCTGTTTCTACTCAGCTAAAACTATCTTGTAAAACAGAGGGTTTGGTGACCTTTCGGTCACCTGGCAACTAGCCCCTTTGCAAAAAGCGGCTAACTGCCATGTAACCGAAACCCTGCGATTACATTTCTGGAAAGCTATATTATCTCCTATCATGGAGTTTGGCTCCTCAGCAGTCACCTCACGGCTAACCGCAGAGAGCCATAGCGGCTAACCGCAAGTAACCAAAATTCTGCGGTTACATTTCCAGAGAGATATTTTATCACCTGTCATAAATTTCGGTTACCTCTGCGGTCACCTCACGGCTAACCGCCAAGAAGCATAGTGGCTAACCGCAAGCAACCGAAAACTCACGGTTCGTTTTCCCGAGAGCTCTTTGTTTCTGACCTTCACTGGGTCACCTCAGCGGTCACTTCACGGCTAGCTGCCAAGGCCATCGACGGCTAACCGTGAGCAGACCGAATTAGAAAATATATCCGTTGTCTCAGGGAAATTGAAAAGGGGCTAGCCACCGTGTTAACAGGCTAACCGCCAAATCTAGCCGTTGGGTTTTTTCTATAAAACTGAAGCCTATTTTGCTTTGCTAGTTAGTGACTTTAGAGGAGAGCTTTCCTTGCTACTTTTTTCCCATCAAATGTAGGCTCTCAAATCCTCTTCCAAACACTCTTGTGTTAGATTTAGGAAAATCCAAGAGCTTCAATAGCTCCAAGATGAGTGTATTGGGAGGAAGAGCATCTTCTAGGATATCTTATTCTATGAAAGCCTTATCTGTGTAATCCTAGAAGACCAATCCTCTGAACCCTGGTTGTACAACACATTGGAACCATCTTTCTCAACACCAAGAGGTCATCAAGAGGTGAAAACTTCGACTACGGTTAGAGCTCTTTAGAACACTTCAATCATTATCAAAGGTAAGTGTTCACCCTTCTTCAAACTTCTACAGTATGTGTATAATGTGGTAGTGGTTTAGATCTGTGTGACTAAATTACTCTACAATTATGTGAGGAGGAGTAGATCTGTGTGATTGAACCTCTGTAAAGAAATTGAGGTAGAATCAAAACTTGTGTAGTTTGATTCCTCTTAGTGGAACCAAGGGTCTGTGTGACCCTTGAGAGTGGATTTAGGTCTATGTGACCGAACCACTATAAATCCCTTGTGTCTTTTTCTCTATTGCATGATTTACATTTCTGTATGTTGTGGAAATTGACACATAGGATATTTCATCACTAAGTTTAATTGACACACACTTGTGCTTATCTTCTTAAAACTAATTTTTTCACATCTTTACTGTTTAAGCACTCTCTTGTCAAACACATTTTCCGCACAAGTTATACTCTTATTTGTGTTTGTTTTGTTCTTTGTTCTGGTTGGATTAAAATTGGGCTTAGAAAATTAAAAATGGCAAATGAATACCATTAGTCCTATTCACCCCCCTAGGACATAGTCAATGGCCCTAGCCTGCACTTTCAGTTGGTTTCAGAGTGGTGTTACTGCCCAAAGGCTTAACAACCTTGAGTAGATCTTATTCTAGTTACTAGTGCCAATGTCTAACCCAGAAGGTAGTACAGTAAACAGACCTCCATTGTTTGATGGTACAAACTATGCCTTTTGGAAAGCCCGAATGACTGTTTTTATCAAATCCCTTGGTGGACCTGTATGGGATACTGTAGAAGACGGATGGACTCCTCCTACAGTCACAGCTACAGATGGCACAGTTCAGCTTCTTACAAAGGCCAGATGGTCAGCTGATCAAAAGGCATTGAGAGATAGTGATGCAAAGGCATTGAATGCCATAACCTGTGCCATGACTGCTGAGGAGTACAAAAAGATTATGACATGTGCCACAGCAAAACAAGCTTGGGATCTTTTAGAAACAAATTATGAAGGAACATCCATTGTTAATAAGGCCAAGCTTCAAATGTTGACTTCTCAATTTGAATCTCTAAGAATGAGGGAAGATGAAGTGTTCGATGAGTTCCGAACAAAGTTAATGGTTATTGTAAATGAGATGTAGTCACTTGGTGAGTAAATTCCGAAAGGCAAAGTATGTAGCAAAATCCCGAGGTCTCTACCCGATAGATTTCACCCCAAAGTGACTTCTATAGAAGAATATAATGACCCAGAAACTATGAAAGTAGAAGAATTATCTAGTAATATTAGAACTTTTGAGATGAAATTGAATAATTCTTCTAATAAATCCAAAGATAAGAAATCAATTGCTTTAAAAACTTCTCAACCATCCCCTTCTAAAGAAGAATCAGATAATGAGAAAGAAAGTTATAATAAAGATGTTGCCTTTCTTACTATGAGATTTCTAAAACATTTTAAGAAGAAGAATTCAAATTTTATATCCTTTGATAAAGGTAAAAACAAAGTCAGCTCTTCCTCTAAGAATCAACATAGAAAAGTGAAATGCTATAATTGTCAAAAGTATGGACATATATCATCTGAGTGACAAATGGAAAGAAAGAAAAAGACACTTGTGGCAACATGGGATGATGACTCATCTGAATCTGAATCAGAATCAGATGAATCACACCAAGATGAGACAGGAAACCGCAACATTTTGATGGCCAGAAGTGTTTGTGATCCATCAGTAGAGATGAATGGAAGTTCTGAGAGATCTGATATTGATAAATCTGAGAATGAATCTGAATCTGAAGAAGGCAGTCCAGATAATTATAATAATGAAGAAGATCTTCAAGAAACCTATGATAGACTCTATGCTGAGAGCTACAAAGTAATTAGAACTATGAGCAAACAAGGAGTCAAGATCAAAGTTTTAAAAGACAAAATTGAAGCTTTGAATGATGAAAATAATATCTTAGCAAATGATCTTCATGAAATTAATTCTAAATTTCAAATTACTAGTGACTACATAAGAACGTTTACGAGAGAAAAGAATGAGACTGAAAATCTAAAAGAATTAATCTCTCGATTGAAGAATGATGTCACCCAATTAATGTGGTACAAAGAAAAGTATGAGTATTCTTTTACTCATGGAGAAGAAAAGTTTGAACGACTATTTGGGATGGGTAAGTATCAAAGAGACAAAAATGGGCTTGGTTACAATAAAGAAACTAAACATAATCCCAATGTCTCTACTAAGTTTATAAAAGGAGAAGCTTCCTCAAGTAATCAAAACATCTCTAAAGTTATATGTCATTATTGTGGAAGAAAATGACATGTCAAATATGAGTGTTAAATGAAACAAATCAAAAGGCAGTCCTATAGAAATGAACAAACCAAAACATGTTATCATAAAAATCTCACTGTTCCACAAAAATTAAATGAACTAATGAAACAGATTGACCAACTAAGAATTCAATTCAATAATCATGCTAAAAGAAATTATAAGAAAACTTTTCGTCAACATGATCCTAATAAATCAAAGTCTCAAAGGTACATGTGGGTACCCAAAAGCCTATTAGTTCACACAGCCCTTAAAGCTGGAGACCAATCCTTGTGGTTTTTGGATAGTGGATGTTGTAGACATATGACTGGAGATAAAACACTCTTTTCCTAATTAACTGATTATGATGGTGGAACTGTTACTTTTAGTGATGGTAATGTAGCTAAAGTTGTTGGAAAGGGTACTCTGAATGTTCCAAACATGCCTCTATTAGAAGATGTTTTATGTGTTGATGGTTTGAAACATAACTTACTTAGCATTTCGCAAATATGTGATAAAGATCATGCTGTCATCTTTACTAGTCATGGTTGTGAGATCTCCAAAACTGGAAAAGTGATTCTAAGAGGTTTTAGAAATTAAGAAAACTGCTATGTTGTTGGTGACCACAAAGAATCATCCAGCTCATCCTGTTACATTGCTCATCTTGATGAAGCCCAACTGTGGCATCAAAGACTTGGACATGTGAACCAAAGAGAATTGTCCAAGTTGAACAAGTATGTAAAGGGTCTTCCAAAAATCAGCAGGAAGTCAAAAATTGTTTGTGGAGAGTGCCAAAAAGGTAAACAAATCAGAACCTCTCACAAAAAGACCAAGTCTCTGAAGACTTCTAGACCCATAGAGCTTCTCCACATGGACTTGGTTGGTCCAACTAAGAAAGAGAGTAGGGGTGGCAGAAAATACTTTCTTGTTATTGTTAATGATTATTTCAGATTCACTTGGGTTGCATTTTTGAGACAAAAATCTGATGCATATGCTGAATTCAGAAAGATTGTGAAAAGAATCCAAGTTGAAAAAGGAAGAGCAGTTGCTAGAATAAGAAGTGATCATGGTGGAGAATTTGAAAATTCCAGATTTGAAAAATATTGTGATAAGTATGGAATTCACCATGAATTCTCTGCCCCTAAAACTCCTCAACAAAATGGAGTTGCTGAAAGAAAGAATAGAGTTTTGCAAGAGATGGCCACAGTTATGCTTCTTGGAAAGAATGTTCCTAGAGATGTATGGGCTGAAGCAGTAAATACAGCTTGTTACATCTTAAACAGGGTTTACTTGAGAACTGGCTTGGATAAAACTGCCTATGAACTATGGCATGAGAAAAGGCCTAACATTAGCTACTTTAAAATTTTTGGTAGCAAATGCTATAT
The DNA here is from genome assembly GCA_028538565.1 of Umbellularia californica. Classification (NCBI taxonomy): domain Eukaryota; kingdom Viridiplantae; phylum Streptophyta; class Magnoliopsida; order Laurales; family Lauraceae; genus Umbellularia; species Umbellularia californica. Next base: position 45,838,983 of record JAPQWN010000003.1, read on the forward strand.
ACTCAAGGATAGAGAACATTTGGGCAAGTTTGACTCCAAAAGTGATGAAGGCATTTTTATTGGCTATTCTCAAAACAGTTGTGCTTACAGAGTATTAAACACTAACACTGGAGCCATACAAGAATCTATAAATGTTGTCATTGATGACAAACTAAAGGATTCCAGTAATCAAGAAGACCTTGATAATGATGAGATAAATGTTCCCACTGCAAACCTGGATAAGTCTCCAATCTCTAAGGATTTGGTAAATGTGAAGCATCATCCTATGGACCAAATTATGGGAAATCCCTTGGTTGGTGTCAAGAATAGAAGACAAATTGAAAACATTGTTAGCTTTATTTGCTTTACTTCTACCATTGACCTAAATCTGTTGGTGAAGCTTTCTCTGATGATTGTTGGATAAATGCTATGCAAGAAGAGCTAAATCAGTTTGCTAGAAATGAAGTTTAGGAATTAGTACCTAGGCCTGATGACAAAAACATTATAGGTACCAAATGGATTTACAAAAATAAACTTGATGAAAATGGTACCATAGTTAGAAACAAGGCTAGGTTAGTTGCCCAAGGATATTCTCAAATTGAAGGAATAGATTTTCAAGAAACTTTTGCTCCTGTTGCCAGACTTGAATCCATTAAAATCTTATTTGTCATTGCTTGTTCCTTGAAATTTAAATTATATCAAATGGATGTCAAAAGTGCTTTTCTAAATGGAGTTTTAGAAGAAGAAGTTTATGTTGAGCAACCTAAAGGGTTTGAAGACCCCAAGCAGCCTCATGTATACTATCTTAAAAAGGCTCTCTATGGTCTCAAACAAGCCCCTAGAGCTTGGTATGAAAGGCTCACACAATTCCTGATTAATCATAATTTTGAAAGGGGCAGTGTTGATAAAACTCTGTTTATTCAAAGAACAAATGACACTATATTGATTGCTCAAATTTATGTTGATGATATTGTGTTTGGTTCTACTTATAATGAGTTAACAGAAAAGTTTGCAGATCTTATGAAATCTGAATTTGAAATGAGCATGGTTGGTGAACTTAATTTCTTTTTAGGATTACAGGTAAAACAATTGTCTGATGGAATGTTTATCTCCTAAACCAAGTATGCTAAAGAATTGATCAAAAGGTTTGGATTAGATTCAGCCAAACACATGAACACACCCATGAGTACAACACTCAAATTATCTAAGGAATCAAGTGGAAAGAGTGTTGATCCCAGTATGTATAGAAGCATGATAGGAAGCCTATTATATCTTACAGCTAGCAAACCTGATATTGCATTTAGTGTAGGAGCTTGTGCCAGATATCAATCTGATCCCAAAGAAGCTCATTTGAAAGCTGTCAAGAGAATCATTAGATATTTGTCAAGGACTTCAGGATATGGTTTATGGTATGCTTATGATTCACCTATTTGCATTGCTGGATACTCAGATGCCGATTGGGCTGGAAATGTGGATGATAGAAAATCTACTAGTGGTGGGTGCTTCTACCTAGGAAATTGTCTAGTTGCTTGGCACAGCAAGAAACAATCATCCATTTCCTTATCTACAGCTGAGGCAGAATATATAGCAGCTGGAAGTGGTTGTACTCAAATGCTATGGATGAAACAAATGCTCAAAGACTATGGTATTGATCAAAGCAGCATGAACTCGTATTGTGATATCACTAGTGCTATCAATATCTCTAAAAATCCTGTCTAGCACTCTAGAACTAAGCATATAGATATCAGACATCATTTCATTAGAGAATTGGTTGAAGAGGAAGTCATAATATTAGATCATATTCCTACAGAAAAACAACTAGTAGATAGTTTGACAAAACCTTTGGATGTTTCAAAATTTGAAAATATGAGAAAATCCCTTGGTGTTTGCTCCATTAGATAATCTCTCCATCTTGGCTTGCTCTGTTTGTTTTAGGATCTTTTAAATTGTTTCTCAGTTTAGTTTTCTTTTAAAACTAAAAAAAAAAAAAAGACGGCTAGCCGAGGACCCCCTTGGCGGCTAATCGACATCTCGGTACTGCGACTTAAATCAGCGCAGAACCCTTTTTTTTTTTCTCTGTTTTCGTTCTATCTCCTTTCGTCAGTTCTTCTTCTTCCTCTTGGCGGGGTGTTTGGTTTTCATCTCCTCTCATTTCACAAGGTATTTTCATTACTTTTTCAATTTATTTCAGTTCTTTAATGTCGATTTCTCCTTTTTATTGACAATGTGTTTTCTCTTCTCATTTGTGTGTTTCCATTCTTTTCTTCTTAGGGCTTTCCAATCTTATTCCATACTCTCTCTTCCATTTCTTTTTTCTTACCTTTTGCTGCATATCTTGTCCTTCATCATCAATGTATCCACTAGATTGTGTTGTTCTTTCCCCTCTTGTCTTGTGTTTTCTCCTTGCCTTTCCTTGTGCCCTCTATCTGTTTGTGAAAATGCCTCCTAAAATGAAGTCAGCAGTGAACCGCCCCTCTAAACGAGGAGGATATACTCCCGGTTCTTCTTCTCGTAGAGAAAGGTCGTCTCCCTCTCCTCCATCCTCTCCCTCTTAGTCCACCTCACCTGAGCTTTCTACTTCGCCTTCTCCACCTCCTCCACCTCAGCCGGTCCCTGCTGTTCTGAAACCCAATGCCAAAATGCTGGCTGCTTTGAAATCCAGATCAGTTATGGTTGAACGACGCACTATGCGTAGTGTTGTGACTCGCTAGGAGACGAGAGTCATCCTTGCTCAAATTGGATGGGACAACATCTTGGATTGGGGAGACAAAGCCTATCATTCTCTTGTCTATGGCATGTTTGCATCAATCACTTCTGCAGTGTCCTCAGTTGACTCCTGCAAATTCACTGTTGCCCTTCGAAATAGAGAAGTTACTATTGACCTGGAGTACATTTCATCAATCATAAACATTCCCTTGAACCAAAATGGCCCATCTATGGTTGTTGACGCGCTTACTGAAATTGAAAAGGCTCAAGCTACTATCGTTCTTTGCGGTCATCCTGCTCTATGGGATCGCAAATACTTTCTTCCCTCAGGAGCCTTGATTCCAAAATACAGATTATTGCACTACCTCTTTACATTTAATGTGTATCCTCGTAAAGGGAATAAGACCGAATTAACTACCTAAATGGTAAATGTCCTTTCCAAAGTGGTTACCGGTGTACCGATGTGCCTCCCTTCTCTAATATGTAGGACAATTGTACGTTTTCATCTGTCCAATGCCACTAAAACAGCTGTCCCCTTTGGATTCCTTATCTCCGAATTAGCTCGTTCTCTTGGTGTCCTACGCCCTAATGAGACCCCTATTTCCCATGTACCTTTCAGCAATGAAAATCTCATTCAAATGAACCTTTATACTAATGAAGAAGCAGGGCATGTACCCCCTCATGCAGAGGTTCCAGCACCACAGCACCACGTTCCTCCAGCTCCACAGCAGCGGGATCCTCCAGAGCTACCTCCTTCCTCTTCTCATAGTCAGGATCCTCCTTTATTTGTTCCCAGGAGTATTGCTGAAAGGATGGATGCCTTTGAGCACCGTCAGTCCAAGATCGAAAAGCTTTTCAAGAAGACTCTCAAATATCTCAGTGGACTATCAAAGGCTTGTCGTAACAATGATCTTTCTGCCATGCCTCCATCTCCATCCCCTCCTTCTGATTAGTTCTTTTGAGGATATTTTTTTTGCCACATGTGTTTTATTGGTTATTTTTATTTCGGTGATGTTTTGGGCTTGTGGCTAACTAATCTACTATGGTTCTTTTTCTAACTCATACTTTTGGATGGATATTTCTTTGATACTATATGTTCTTCTGGTTCAATGGATGGACTAACTGCTTCTCCTCTATGGCTTGGTTTCTATGTTTTGTTTGGACTATATGTTTTCCTATATGTTTTGGTACTATATGACTTGCTATATACTTTCTCTCTTAGATGCTATTTCATCTCCTTGTCAATTTCTGACAAAAAGGGGGAGAGAACTGTTGTACCAATGTACTGATTTAAGGGGGAGAAATAATTCAAGGGGAGAGATTGAAAATCTCTTATGCAACTCAGGTGGAGAAATCTTCCAAATTTTGATTTTTCTCTGATTATACTAACAAGGGAGTTTCCCATAATGCTTTATGTTTGTTAGTGTTGTGGTTTTACATGAAAATACTCTCAAATCACAAATGTAGAGTTTCCCACTCAAGTCTTGATTTCTTTTGTTCTTGAATTTGTTTTGTTGTTTAAAAAGTATTGTACTTGTAAGTGGGTGTATGTGAGTTATATTGTAAATCTTCTTGTCTAGATTGTTATAGTTGGTTTTGTCACGAAATTGATAAAATGGGAGATTGTTAGTGCCACATTTTCGTGAGCACTGTGTTTTTGTTGTCAATGCGTGCCAATATGTCCAAGAAGATATTGTTTCTCAAAGTGCCTCAAGGAAGATCAAATTCAAAGGGTTTATCAAGCTTTTGGATGGATCGGGTTCGTCAAAGAAAGTCTCCATATGTGTTTGCCAACCTAATCAGGTATTTTAGACCCAGACCAGACTTGAGAACCCTTGGAAAAAGTTCTGTTTCTACTCAGCTAAAACTATCTTGTAAAACAGAGGGTTCGGTGACCTTTCGGTCACCTAGCGGCTAGCCCCTTTGCAAAAAGCGGATAACTGCCAGGTAACCGAAACCCTGCGATTACATTTCAAAAAAGCTATATTATCTCCTGTCATGGAGTTCGGCTACCTCAGCGGTCACCTCACGGCTAACCGCAAGTAACCGAAATTCTGTGGTTACTTTTCCAGAGATCTATTTTATCACCTATCATGAATTTTGGTTACCTCTGCGGTCACCTCACGGCTAACCGCCAAGAAGCATAGTGGCTAACCGCAAGCAACCGAAAACTCACGATTAGTTTTCCCGAGAGCTTTTTGTTTCTGACCTTCATTGGGTCACCTCAGCGGTCACCTCACGGCTAGCCGCCAAGGCCACCGACAGCTAACCGTGAGCGGACCAAATTAGAAAATATATCCGTTGTCTCAGGGAAATTGAAAAGGGGATAGCCACCGTGTTAAGAGGCTAACCGCCAAATCTAGCTGTTGGATTTTTTCTATAAAACTGAAGCCTGTTTTGCTTTGCTAGTTAGTGACTTTAGAGGAGAGCTTTGCTTGCTACACTCTTCCCATCAAATGTAGGCTCTCCAATCCTCTTCCAAACACTCTTGTGTTAGATTTAGGAAAATCCAAGGGCTTCAATAGCTCCAAGATGAGTGTATTGGGAGGAAGAGCATCTTCTAGGATATCTTATTCTATGAAAGCCTTATCTGTGTAATCCTAGAAGACCAATCCTCTCAACCCTAGTTGTGCAACACGTTGGAAGCATCTTTCTCAACACCAAGAGGTCATCAAGAGGTGAAAGCTTCAACTACGTTTAGAGCTCCTTAGAACACTTCAATCATTATCAAAGGCAAGTGTTCACCCTTCTTCAAACTTCTACAGTATGTGTATAATGTGGTGGTGGTTTAGATCTGTGTGACTAAATTACTCTACAATTATGTGAGGAGGAGTAGATCTGTGTGATTGAACCTCTGTAAAGAAATTGAGGTAGAATCAAAACTTGTGTAGTTTGATTCCTCTTAGTAGAACCAAAGGTCTGTGTGACCCTTGAGAGTGGATGTAGGTTTATGTGACCGAGCCACTATAAATCCCCTGTGTCTTTTCTCTATTGCATGATTTACATTTCTGTATGTTGTGGAAATTGACACATAGGATATTTCATCACTAAGTTTAATTGACACACACTTGTGCTTATCTTCTTAAAACTAATTTTGTCACATCTTTACTGTTTAAGCACTCTCTTGTCAAACACATTTTCCGCATAAGTTATACTCTTATTTGTGTTTGTTTTGTTCTTTGTTCTGGTTGGATCAAAATTGGGCTTAGAAAATTAAAAATGGCAAATGAATACCATTAGTCCTATTCACCCACCATCTAGGACTTAGTCAATGGCCCTAGCCTGCACTTTTAAGATCCAGTGGGTCTGGAGTTATGATTTTTCATCAATACTGTGCTATTCTATTCAACGACTAGGAGGCAGGTAATAAGTTCTGAATAATTAGAGAAACGTCGTTCTCGATACTGCTGCTGTAGGAGCACATTCGAGTCATGAAAAGTGGATAATGTTTTCTCCAACATCTGCTGTTTCGAAACCTTTTCACCATAGAGTCTTAATCGGGAAACAATATTGAAGAAGTGAGAGTTGTATTCAGATTCTGTTTTATATTCTTATAACCTCAGGTTTAACCATTCAGTCTGGGCAGCTGGTAGTATGACCATCTTCTGGTGATCATACCCATCCTTCAGGGATTTTCATAGGCATGCTGGGTCTTCCTCAGTAAGGTATTCTTTTTTTTTGGTCTTCATGTATGTGATGGCGCAGGTTGATGAGAGATAACGCTTTTTCCTTTATAGACATCTTGTTACATTCCTTTATGATTTCTCCTAGTTTCTGGGATTGCAGGTGGGTTTTAGCATCCAATTACCAAGATAAGTAATTGTCCCCATTTATGTTAAGTGCTTTAAAGTCAAGTTTAGCCTGACTTGACATCATGCAAGAACTGTAATAAGAAATATATATTAAGTCAACCGTGTGCAGATAATCAATAAAGTAAAAGGAAAAAGATAATGAAACCTTAACATAGAAGTAATTAAGGAATGAATTTAAACATAATAAAAAAAATTTACCAATGAAAAGTTAGAACATCAGTTTCTCAACTTTGAGAATCGGAACTGCTGGTTCTGTCAAGAACTCAGGCTTGATCTAGAACTTCAGGTCCATAATACATGAAGTTAGAACTGCAGGTTCTGTCAAATCTTCAGGTTTGAGGTAAAACTTCTGGTTCTAATGAAAGATCAGAACTTCTGGTTCTGTCAAATTTTCCTGTTTAATTCTATGGCTGTATAATTTATTTGGACTTTTGAATAAAAAACTTCAGGTTTTGATTTATTGATATGAATCTACATATTCTATCAATATTCCAGCTTCTAGGACTGCTGGTCCATAGATCCGTGAATTTTAGGTTCAGGTTTAAAACTTCTGGTTCTATTTTGTAATCCATTCATAGTATTAATGAATTTAAATTAAAAGAAAAAAAATCGTGCAAGACTATGAATAGTAACCAAACACTATAAATACAGTAACTAAGTATCATAAACTAATTTTACGTATTCTAATAAATTGGATTTGAACTATGGATTGGATACCACTTACCGTGATTGCAGTCTAAGAAAAAAAAATTCCTGACCCTTCAAATGCTAATTTGTTGTGTTTATTATGTAATGCTCGTTGCAACGAATTTGCAGAACCAAACCATTCGTCGATCGGAGGTTGGATGTGGAAGTTATGGCTGGTCAAAGATTCTAATAAACAAAGAGACCGGACCCGCGCCTGCGTCAGCATTACAGCAACGGTAAAAAAGAATTCAGCGCTCGTCCCGAGGTGGAAGAGAAAGGAAAAAAATTAATTTCCACAATGACTTTTCAAGTTGTAACGCATGCAAATCAAACAATATATGTTTCTTGTAAACAGAAACCAAACAAAAAGTAAAGTTGGAGGCTACAGTACCGAAAAAGTATGCAAACACAAAGTCTTGATTTCTTTCATGCACGCATACCAAAAAAAAATTTCTCCAGTATGCAAATCGAGGCAAAGTTTGTTATAGTTGCATGGAAATCGATTTTGAGGCTGAAAAAAAAAAAATAAGGCTACTTCTTGGTTTTTTTTTTTTTCTGCTTAGTGCTACTAACGTGTTAGAAAAGAGAGAGACTAAGAGAAAGAAGACTAGAGGGAGAAGAGAGTGAGTTTTCTATTATGTCATTATGTGTGCACAAATACAAGGGGAGAAGCCTATGTATAGGCAAAGTAACCTCATAAGAGAGGAACCCTAATTCTAACCCTAACTCATCTTAAGTGGTTGTTGACACCAAAAAATGTCACTTTGCCTCTTCAGCATCAAGAAGCTACATGAAACCGCATCCTACCACGAACAAGCAATGCTACTTCAAGCGTCAAATCTTGTCAGAATCAACACAAACTGCAAGATTCTTCAAAATAGCCAAAAGAAGAGTACACATGAAGTTTCGGGCCATTCCAGCATCATTTGGCCTAACTTCACTCCTCCGGCAGCTGAATAGGCGTCCTAGCGGCGACAGCATCGAAGACATCAGATCTTCGATCCGAGCCTATGGATGATCTCAAAGTACTTACAAGAGGCTCCATGTCAAGTTTCAAGTCAAACCGACAACATTTGACCTTACATCAACCCTCTCGGCGGGGTGAACCACCAAGGCAATCACTCATCAAATAGAGAATATAGGTGACTTCAAAAGGCTTCCAAAGGGCGACATGTCAAATTTCAGGTCATTTCGACAACATTTGGCCGGACTTTGACTCTCGAAAGCCAAATCAGGCCTCTCGGCGGCGAAGCTCCCTGGAACCATTACTTCCAAATTGGAGCTAATGGATTGTCTCAAAATGACTCCAATAGGCCCCTTGTCAAATTTCAGGTCAATTAGACATCGGTTGACCACACATCAAAGCACGGCATCTCCCTCGCAACAAAATATGCAAGGCTTTTTGTCAAGTTTTTTGCATGGAAATCAAGCCAAAAACATGTACAGAAATGTCAAGAAAAATACAAGAGGAAAAAGAATTGAAAAAGATCAAGAAACGGCCGAGAAATGGCGACCAAAAAAGGGAAAAATGCCCATGGTAGCCGGCGACCATGGAAATCCTGGTTACTGGATTTCCACCAAAAGGGCCATTATCTGACCCTTTTCGCGTTCGAGAATTCCGGCCCCTGTGGTTTTCCGAAAATATGATTTTTGGTGCTCGAAATCAGCTGATCTTCACCAACATCTCGGATCTACCATCAAAAGCATGTTATCATCATCGCACATTTCAAAATCACTAACCGGCCAACCAAGAAAGTACACTTTCTGTCCGACCGATCGAGAAATCGATAGGACAGATGTTACTAGCCCACTGGTTTCAATCAATGTCTGAAGTTGCATCACCATCCGACATCAAACAACATGTGGATCCATCGGTGACCATCGCAAGCAGAATTTCAAAAGATACAGTATAGCCCGTGACTTTTCAAATGCCTAAGCGACCACTTTATGAGGTTAATTGACCCATTTTATGGCAAGTTAATACAGTCATTCACTTTTTATTTTGGGCAGTCGAATTAGAATCAAGGAAAAATGAGTTATAAGTCCAAGCAATCATGACAATAAATCATGAAACTCCTCTCATCATGAAGTTTAAAGGCGATTAAATGCCCATTATTCTCCATCGGCCAATCAAAAGCCAAGAAAAAGGAGTTACAAAATCATGAATTAAAAACTTGTAACTTCTCCCATCATGGTGCATCAATGCCATCAATGCTTATAAATCCACCTAATGGCTACCAAAGGCCTATAAAAGGGAAGTCATTCCAAGAGAAAGAAATCCAAAAATCCAAGAAGAAAAGATCCGAAAAAATCTCCATAGTCCAGACATTGCGCAAAAAAGCTTTGCTAATTTGAAGAAACTCTGTTGCAACAAACACCACAAGGCGATTGAAGTCCATTGGGCGGCCACCCCTAAGGCCCTCTCTTTCTATCCAACATGGCCTAGACGCGGCTTTTTAGCCCGTCTACTCGATTTTTTGTTGGATATAGGACCTCCCCTTGATCTTTATCCTCTAAAAATCCGAAGTCCAAGCCAAGCCAAAAGAATCAAAGCATCATATGTTCTCATCTGAAGGACGATGGCGAAGTCCATACATGACTTACGACTGTCGATCTGAACGAGTCCCCGCAATCTCCTGAGAAGTTAGATTCCCTTTTCTCACTTTTCTATTGTATTTTGTATTTTTTCTAAAGAGACAAAAAAATCACAATTCTTATCTTTCATTATTGATGAGATTTGTAAATCGTCTTTCACGACAAATAAAGAAAAATCTCATCCTACAGCATTTAAAAAACCTTGTCTCTTTTCTTAAATATACATGCAATGGAAAGTTAGAAAAAAAGTTTATTTCCTTTTCTACTTGTGAAGGTGGATCTCTGGATCACCATTTCTAAATTCTAAGTAGAATAGAAAATCTGGCATACCCGTACAAAAATGTTGATGCAGGTTTTTTTCCCTCCGTCGGCCTCTCGGTAGCCCCAGGACGGAAGAGAGAGAGAGAGGAAAAAAGCCGGGTCCATCAAGTTGCCATACCTGGTGGGACACGTTCATTTGAGAACGTGATGCTTAGATTCTTTGGCTCCTTTCTAGTTGGTGGCCTATGTTGGATCTTGCATCTAAAAAAAAACATGAGGTGTAATTTTTTGGAAATTTCTATCTTTGAGTTTATTTCCACTCTTTCTCATTTCATAAAAAAAAAATCTGATTTCTCTTTCTTGGATTCAATTTTGAGAAACTTTGATCCTTTCCTCTCCGAACTTGATAGCTCGTAAAAATGTTTGTAGCTATCATTCGTATCGGGGAATGGGTCAATTTTTTTCTCTTTGATGAGTTCGGTAGGGATTTTCAAAAAAAAAAAAAAAAAAAACAAAGAATCTAATTTCAAACTCTTAAAAAAATTAGTTTTCTCTCTTTTGGATTCAAATTTGAGAAACTTTGGTTTCTTCCTTTTCGGACAATGGCTCGCGGAAATCGTTTGCAGCCAACATTTGGATTGGGAAAGGCCATTCGCTCTCTTTGATGGGTCCATTAGATATCTTCCAAGAAAAGTTTTCAAAAAAAAAAAAAAAGGCCACTAAGGTTACACTAATTGTGTTCTTTGACCAAAGTGGATCTAAGAAAAGCCATGTCTAGAGTGTGGAGGCAACTAGACTGTTCGAGGCAAGGGTTCTCCAAATGAGTTCATTAAGTAATCCTACCCTTACCTGGGGGCTAATCTATCTACTGAGGTTTCATAAGACCGAATTGGAAACCTTTGTGTTCTCTTCAAAAAAGTTTCCAAAAAAAAATCTCACTTCGAAAAAAAAAACTTAAAAAAAGACCTTTTCAAAAAACAAAAAATTTCTATCATTTTTGAATTCAGATTTGATAAATCTTGGTTCCTTCCCTTTTGAATAAAAGTTCGCGAAAATCGCTTGTACCTTGCGTTCGGACTAGAACACCACTTTCTCTAATTGATGAATTCAATTTTGACCTTACAAAAAAAAAAAAAAAAAAACTTCCATCATTTTTAGGTTCAAATCTGAGAAATCTTGGTTCTTTCCCTTTCGGATAATAGCTCGCAGAAATCGTTTGTAGCTTATGTTCAAATTGGAATACCATTTGCTCTCTTTTATGAATCCAATTTTGACCTTTCAAAAAATCCCATCTCATGTTCATTCCAAGGATACGATTTGCAATATTTGTGCCTAGCAGTTGTCGCGACCCCGGACCGGGCTTAGGGACCAAATCCGGGATCGGGACTAAATAATGGACATGCGATCATATGGAGTGATGACAATAATTAAAGATATGTTTATGATCAAGTGTACACGGGTTAATAAAATGACACACATTACCTGTGCACGTGATTTCCCACAGGTGTCCGCGGTGAGAATTTCACAACCACATAAACATTTTGTATAATTGAGGAAGCGTATGGCAAATCAAGCATGTAAATTCATTTCCATAATAACAATACTGATTGCATTTAAATAACAAGTATCAGAATTAGCAATGTTCTATAGCGTAACCCAAAGATACTGTTAAAGTTAGAAAATAAATCATTTAATTACAATTCCCAAAATTAGAGGCCAACAAGGCCAATATAACAAAACAATATCCACCAAAAACTAACAATAACCACCCCCAAAATGTCTCGCAACTCGACAACCGGATGTTTACATAACATCGTCGGCACGCCACTCAACTAGCTGTTGTGGTTCTCCGACCGCCTCCTCAGGCTCCTCCTCGAGGAAACCGAGAACGGGACCTGAGTACCAAAGCAAAGGATCAGACACGACGGTTTGGCAGGTGGAAGAAAAGATATAAACATTTAATACCAAAAACATTTACCTTGGAAAACATTTAAACCTGTCTACACAATACTGTCATGAAGTAAATGCATCATTTAATTAAAACATATATGCAAGGTAAAACCGGTAAAGGTAACCAAGGAATTCAGGGAACAAGCAGGATGGCAACCACACAAAGCTAAATCTTCTATCACCGAAGTGATAGAGCAAGCATATCAAGGCGTTGACCTAAGTCACCGAAGTGAAAAGGTACAACGAAGTTTCATATATATATATATATATACTATACAGGACATGACCACGGTAGCGAGCCGGGCATCAGGAATTACAGTAGCAATCCGCGGTATCGGGACAAGACCATGGTTAATAAACTGGGTAGCGGGATCCAAACTGTAGTTGGCGGGACAAGAGGGGGATTTCCAAGTCAGTAGATCAGACTGACAAGGTTATCCAAGCTCAGTGGTGCCGACTCATTGGTCAAATCATGTAAATCTAGACATGTACAAAATAAATCAAGTACAAGACTATAACCGGGCAAAACGGGGGTGCTCGAAGGCACAACTATCATATCAGGTCGGGCACGTATGTCAAGACTAGTGAAACAGTAAGAGTATACTTTCAATGTTTTCGGGATGGATAGACCCCAAATCATAAATTTCGGGAATAAAAGGGTGAAGTAACCTTTTGAAATGTCAAGACAATGTCGGGTTAAAAACTAATTCAAGTGAATAGGGATCCCGTATGCCTATTTTGAAATTACTTGGTACTCCTTGAATTTGAGGACATTCCGAGTTCCTTAGGCACTTGGGAGTTTCCAAAACTTTAATGAATTCTTATGGTTGTAGTCTCTTTCTCAACCGAGCTTCAAACAACGGTTATAAGTCTTCTCATCACGACAGGGATGTTAACAAATCTCCCTCTATAGCTAGGATATTTTATTTTTGCTTCCAAAGTTGCCCCAGATGATCAACACACGTCGCTCGAGCGGACATGGAGTTCGCTCGCGCCAAGTGCTCTCTGGAATGGCTTTCTGGGAGGGTTCGCTCAAGCGGACCAAAGGTCGCTCGAGTGGACCTGCCCAGTTCAGGCTAGCATGAGCGAACGATTTGTGCGCTCGAGCCAACCATTCTTTGGATGGCTGCTAGAGGAGTTCGCTCGAGCGAGCACTGGGTGCGCATGAGCGGACAACCCTTTGGAATGACATGAACCCTTTCCTGGGCAGTTCGTTCGAGCGAAGTGTCAGGTTCGCTCGAGCGAACTGTCAGGTTTGCTCGAGCGAACTGTCCTGAACTGGTTTCGTGAACAGTTCTTCTCTCCATTCTCCTTCTCTTACAAACCCACTTTTCTTGAGGTTCCATTCTACACCAATGGAGAGCATATAAGCACCTCAACATTATCTTTAAAAACCCAAAATAATCCTTCACAACATCCACAAATCATCCATCCATTCATTCATTTTCACATTCAATCACAAGGAGAAAGATATAATCACAATTACATAGATTCATTCAAGTCTTAGGCAAAAGGTAAAACAAGAACTATTAATCACATTACAAGACAATAAATGTCTCAACAACCCCTTTTCAAAAGCAATAAAATCACATTGAATGTAAGCAAGTAAGTCATTAATGGAAATAGCCAACCAAATCATGTTTGTCATGAAAACCAATATAAACTCAAAACATCCCTTAAATCCACTTGCCTCAAGGTCTCTAAACAAGGAAACCAAGCTATTTCTCTCCTCTTCCAAGCAAAACTCCAAGCTACACAAAAACCCCAAAATGAAACCCTAAAATGGGTCACACAAGGAATAGGAGGAAGAAACATTCAATAATGAGGATAGAGCTTCTCTAGAACTAGGAAAACACAATGGTACAAGATTGAGAGGAAAAACTTACTAGGAAACTCCTCAAATGGGCAAGACTAGTTCAAAGAAGATCTTAGCATGGAGGTCTTCCTTCAAAAGTTGTATCAATGGAGAGCTCTAGAAGAGTGGAAAAGGATGATGACTTCTATCTCTTGATTTGAGTAAGGTGGGTGGTGCTTTGATGGTGGAGAAGCAAGGAGAAGAAGAGAAAAGGGAAAACCCTAGGTCTTGTGTGGCTTGTGCTGGAAAAAGGGAATGAAGAAGATAACCTCTCTATATATACAAGTGGGTGTGGGCTCCACCACTAGAAAATCTATTTGGGTTAAAATCGCTAATTTTGATGTCTCGAACGGAATCAACGAAGAAGGGAAAAGTGATCGTCGAAATATCTAGTTTCCAAAAAGTATATGTTTCGCGGGTTTTGGGGATATCAACTTTTGGGTACAGATTTCATGTAGAATGACTGTTTTGCCCTCAATGCAAGAAAAATCGGGTTTTGGGGTTCCAGACGGGCACGGGATCAACATGAAAGTTGTAAGGATCGACAAAATAAATAAAACGAAGTCAAGACAAAAATTAGGGGAATATCAAGTAACCTCCAAATACAAGAAAGACTAACAAAAAGGAACCCCCCAAAGGGTCTCACTAAACACAAGACACTAAAAGTTCCCCAAAGCTATAAAAGAACTATACTAATCCAAGCTCAGTCAAAACCACTAATCAAGCTTAGCACTAATACACAACTTAATTAGTACTAATCGAGTCACTCGGGTCGGGGTCTTACATCCTCCACCCCTTAGGGAATTTGGTCCTCCAAATGAAATATAAAACTCACATCGGGTAGGAGATGCGGATACTTCTTCTGCACTTGATCTCGCAATTCCCACGTTGCTTCTTCCGGCCTATGATTCTCCCAAAGTACCTTCACCCACTGAATAGTCCGTTTCCTCAACTCTTGCTCTTTTGTATCAATGATCTGAACGGGCTTCTCTACATAGGTAGCATCTCCTCTGATTTCCAATGGTTCATGCCGGAGTATATGCGATGGATCGGGAACGTACTTCTTCAACATCGACACATGGAAGACGTTGTGTACACTGGATAGCTCGGGTGGTAAGGCTAATCTATAAGCCACATCACCAATCTTACTTATGATATCGTACGGTCCGATGCACCTTCGTGACAACTTGCCTTTTTGCCCAAACCTCAATGTTCCTCTAGTAGGTGACACTTTTAGGAAAACTTTATCTCCTTCTTTGAACTGAAGATCCCTCCGGTGAGAGTCTGCATAGCATTTCTGTCTACTCCGAGCTACTTTCAAACATTGTCGAATCTGTCTCACTTTGTCACTGGTTTCACTTACTATGGTCGGTCCATGGAAACTGCGGGTACCAACTTCTTCCCAACATACCGGTGTCCTACACCTTCTGCCATACAAAGCCTCAAAAGGCGCCATCCCAATGCTAGAATGGTAGCTATTGTTGTAAGCGAACTCACACAACGGTAGAGTCTCATCTCATTGAGTCTTAAAGTCTAACACACAAGCATGGAGCATATCCTCAAGAGTCTGAATTGTCCTCTCTGACTAACCATCTGTCTGAGGGTGATAAGCTGTACTAAACTGTAACTTCGTACCCATAGACTCATGTAGGGTCTTCCAAAATCTCGAGACGAATCTGCTGTCTCTGTCGGATGTGATAGAAACTGGATGTCCATGTCTACTGACAATCTCATTGACAAACAACTCTGCCAGGGGTAACATGTGCATCTTCTTTCCTGTCCTCATGGGAATAAAATGAGTTGACTTGGTGAGTATGTCCACTATAACCCATATCGCATCATTGCCTCTGCTAGTTCTCGGTAGTCCCGAAATAAAGTCCATGGTAATGTGCTCCCATTTCCATTCCGGGATCTCTAATGGCTACAACAACCCTGAAGGCCTCTGATGTTCTACCTTTATTAACTGACACGTCTATAGCTAGATACGAATGCTGCGATCTCCCTTTTCATGTTGTTCCACCAAAATCTGCCCTTCAAGTTCTGATACATCTTCGTGCTGCCCGGGTGCATGGAGTACTTCGTACTGTGAGCTTCTGCCATGATGTCATTCCTCACATCTTCTATGTTAGGCACACACAGACGATCCCGATAATAAAGAACTCCGTCAACGATATGAAAATCGGGACGTTCTGCTATATGTTTTGCGATCTTGGCCAACTCTGGATCTTGCAACTGACTGTCCTTAATCTTCTGGATGAACGAAGGCTCTGACACTGACATATTGGCCATTATAACACCCTTCCTCAGTGGCTGAAAATCTATCCTCAACTCCTCGAATTGATAAAAAATACAAGTGCCACTTAGATTCGCCATGCCCACTGATTTTCTACTCAAGGCATCGGCAACTACATTAGCTTTCCCCGGGTGATATTTGATCGGAAAATCATAGTCCTTGATATATTCCATCCATCTCCTCTGCCTCATGTTCAATTCCTTTTGAGAAAACAAATATTGCAAACTGCGGTGATCCGAATGGACCCCAAACTTCTCTCCATAGAGGTAATGTCTCCACATCTTTAATGCAAAGACAACCGCTGCCAACTCAAGATTATGGGTCGCATAATTCTTCTCATGATCCTTTAATTGTCGGGACCCATAAGCAACAACCTTTCCTTCCTGCATCAACACACAACCAAGTCCAACCTTCGAAGCATCGGTAAAGATGGTGAAACCGCCGCTTTCAGATGGCAAAGTAAGGACTGGTGTGATGGTTAATCTCTTCTTTAGCTCTTGGAAACTGGATTAACACTGGTCTATCGACGCATAAGGTACATTCTTCCTTGTCAACTTCGTCAACGGTGCTGCAATCGACAAAAACCTTGTACAAACCTCCGGTAATACCCTGCCAATCCAAGGAAACTCCTGATTTCTGACACATTCTTCGGTCTTTCCCACTTCACTACTGCCTCAATTTTGGACGGGTCTACTGATAATCCTTCCTCGGAGATAATATGTCCCAAAAATACGACTTGCTCTAACCAAAACTCACACTTGTTGAGCTTCGCATACAGCTGGTTCTCTCTCAAAAGTTGCAATGCTATCTTCAGATGCTCTTCATGCTCCTCTCTGGTCTTGGAGTACACCAAAATATCATCAATAAATACTACCACAAACTGGTCTAGATATTGAGCAAATATCTTGTTCATCAAAGCCATGAACACTGCCGGTGCATTTGTCAGTCCAAATGGCATCACTAGAAACTCGTAGTGGCCATATCTTGTCCGGAAAGCTGTTTTCAACACATCCGATTCTCTAACTCTCAGCTGATGATAACCGGATCTCAAATCAATCTTCGAAAAGTATGAGGTACCTTGTAACTGATCAAACAGTTCATCTATCCTTGGCAATGGATACTTGTTCTTGATGGTCACTTGGTTCAATCTCCGGTAGTCAATACACATTCTCATCGAACCATCATTCTTCTTAACAAACAAAACCGGAGCTCCCCACGGCGAAATACTCGGTCTAACAAAACCTTTGTCCAATAACTCTTGCAATTGTATCTTCAACTCTCCCAATTCCACCAGAGCCATTCTATATGGTGCAATCGAAATCAGAGCGATCCCCGGTAACAACTCAATGGTGAAATCAATTTCTCTCATGGGTGGTAAACCTGGAATCTCCTCCGGAAATACATCTAGGAACTCCCAAACAATAGGTATCTCCTCCACCCCTTGGGACCGTTTATCCTCCTTGATAAACGCCAAATAGGCTTCACATCCACTTCTCAATAGTCTATCAGCCTTCAACGCTGAGACAAACCCTGTACGAGGATTTCTCCTCTCTGCCTGGAATAACACCCCTGCTAGTGTCTCATCCAACTTGAATGTAAGGGTCTTATGGAAACAATCCATTGTGGCATGGTACCCTGCCAGCCAATCCATCCCTAGGATGACATCAAAATCCTTCATCTCCAACTGAATAAGATCTGCGGGTAACACAACTTCTCCTATCTGGACTGTACAACTAGGGTAATAACTAGTACACACAACTTGTTTTCCTACTGGGGTTGCCACAGTCAAAATGTATTCATGTTCCCTACCATGCACATCAATCAATCTAGAAAATGCATGGGATATAAAAGAATGTGTTGAGCCAGGGTCAAACAATATCTTAGCTTCTATCCCACTAACAAGAAGTGTACCTTCCACAACATCACCCGCTGCCTCTGCATCAGCTCTGTTAACCGCATACACTTGTCCTCGCTGCTGTGGCCTGATAGGAGCTTGTTGCTGCCTTCTTTGAGGGGCATTTCTATTCTGTTGTGGGGCACGTTGCTTCTGCTGTTGTCCCTGCTGACGGACATGCTGCTGCTGCTGCTGGGGTCTATATTGTTGCTGTGGTGCCTGTTGCTGGAGTGGCCTTACCTAGTTCTGCACCACTAGTGCATTCTGTGGTGGTGCCTGGCGCGGTACTCTTTCCTGCTGCTTATTCTGCCTGTTCTGTCTTGGACAATCCCTCATTTGATGGGTCATGGAACCACATCTAAAACATGCTCCTGAGACTGTACGACACTGGGCACTGTCGTGGTTCTTCCCACAATGAATGCAAACAAGCTGCACATTTTGGTCTTGCCTCTGCCTTTTGTTATGTTGGTTCCTCTGCTGGTTGTGCTGTTATTGAGGTTGCCCTTGTCCTTTGCCTTGGACCTTAAGAATCTTATGGTGGAAGTTCTCAAACTTGTAGGCCCTCTTGACAGCTTCTTCAAAGGTGAGAGGTGGTACCACACCGGTGGCATCCCTCTCAATGATAGGGTGAAGTCCTTCTAGGAACTTGGCAATCTTCTTCTCCACCATGTCCACCAACTCCGGAGCATACCATGATAACCTCTCGAACTTGGTGAGGTACTCTAGCACTGTCATACTGCCTTGGACAAGCTGCTGGAACTCCACTGCTTTCTGCCTCTTGACATGGGCGGGCACATATTTGTCTCTAAATTGCCTCTTGAAGTTTGCCCAAGCCACTGCGTATGGCATAGTCCTGTACTCCTCCCTCACTGTCTTCCACCAAATGTCTGCCAAGCTGGTGAAGAGTGATGCTGATAGTTGTACGTTCTCACCTCCATTACATCTGAAAACCTCAAATATATTTTCTATATACTCTAGCCAGTCATCTGCAGCCAAGGGGTCTTCTGTCCCCACAAACTCCTTTGGACTTCTCTTTCTGAACCTCTCAAACAATGCATTGGGGTCATGATCTCTCTGATTGATGACAATCGCAGGCTGAGGTTGACTAGGTTCAGGTCTCCTCTGTAGTACATCCAACAACTGTCTCTGCATCTCTGCCAACTCTCTGGCATGATCCTCATCTTTCTTAAGCATTTGTTCTTGCAATCTGGTTTGGTTCTCATTGGCTTGACGTTGTTGATCAAGCAAGGCTTGCATCATCTGTTGGAACTGATTTGGCATTGCATTTTCAGCTCTTGTATTCTCAACTCTATCTTCTTCAATCGGTTCAGTAAAATCACTGTTACTTGCAGTGGGATTGCCATTTACCGGTCGCTTACGAGGTGGCATGATGCTGCAAAACAAGTGTTAGCACATAAAAATCCAAAACAGGGTCACACATTGCTCACACAATTCTAGCTAACGGAAGATCTAATGAATACTCGCCACTTCCTTAGGATTTCTAGTTTCTCTTAATTGCTTGAAACACGTCTCGCACTGATACCAGTCTGTCGCGACCCCGGACCGGGCTTAGGGACCAAATCCAGGATCGGGACTAAATAATGGACATGCGATCATATGGAGTGATGTTAATTATTAAAGATATGTTTATGATCAAGCGTACACGGGTTAATAAAAGGACACACATTACCCGTGCACGTGATTTCCCACAGGTGTCCGCGGTGAGGATTTCACAAACACATGAACATTTTGTATAATTGCGGAAGCGTATGGCAAATCAAGCATGTAAATTCATTTCCATAATAACAATACTGATTGCATTTAAATAAAAAGTATCAGAATGAGCAATGTTCTATAGCGTAACCCAAAGATACTGTTAAAGTTAGAACATAAATCATTTAATTACAATTCCCAAAATTAGAGGCCAACAAGGCCAATATAACAAAACAATATCCACCAAAAACTAACAATAACCACCCCCAAAATGTTTCGCAACTCGACAACCGGATGTTTACATAACATCGTCGGCACGCCACTCAACTAGCTGTTGTGGTTCTCCGACCGCCTCCTCAGGCTCCTCCTCAGGGAAACCAACAACGGGACCTGAGTACCAAAGCAAAGGATCAGACACGACGGTCTCGCAGGTGGAAGAAAAGATATAAACATTTAATACCAAAAACATTTACCTTGGAAAACATTTAAACCTGTCTACACAATACTGTCATGAAGTAAATGCATCATTTAATTAAAACATATATGCAAGGTAAAACAGGTAAAGGTAACCAAGGAATTCAGGGAACAAGCAGGATGGCAACCACACAAAGCTAAATCCTCTTTCACCGAAGTGATAGAGCAAGCATATCAAGGTGTTGACCTCAGTCACCGAAGTGAGGAGGTACAACGAAGTTTCATATACATATATACTATACAGGATATGACCACGGTAGCGAGCTGGGCATCAGGAACCATTGTATCAATCTGCGGTATCGGGACAAGACCACGGTTAATAAACCGAGTAGCGGGATCCAAATTGCAATTGGCGGGACAAGAGGGGGATTTCCAAGTCAGTAGATCAGACTGACAAGGTTATCCAATCTCAGTGGTGCCGACTCATAGGTCAAATCATGTAAATCCAGACATGTGCAAAATAAATCAAGTACAAGACTATAACCGGGCAAAACGGGGGTGCTCGAAGGCACAACTATCATATCAGGTCAGGCACGTATGTCAAGACTAGTGAAACAGTACGAGTATACTTTCAATGTTTTCGGGATGGATAGATCCCAAATCATAAATTTCGGGAATAAAAGGGTGAAGTAACCTTTTGAAATGTCAAGACAGTGTCGGGGTTAAAAACTAATTCAAGTGAACAGGGATCCCGTATGCCTATTTTGAAATTACTTGGTACTCCTTGAATTTGAGGACATTCCGGGTTCCTTAGGCACTTAGGAGTTTCCAAAACTTTAATGAATTCTTGTAATTGTAGTCTCTTTTTCAACCGAGCTTCAAACAACGGTTATAAGTCTTCTCATCACGATAGGGATGTTAACAAACCTCCCTCTATAGCTAGGATATTTCATTTTTGCTTCTAAAGTGGCCCTAGATGATCAACACACGTCGCTCGAGCGGACATGGATTTCGCTCGCGTGAAGTACTCTCTGGAATGGCCTTCTGGGAGGGTTCGCTCCAGCGGACCAAAGGTCGCTCGAGCGGACCTGCCAAGTTCAGGATGGCACGAGCGAACGATTTGTGCTCTCGAGCCAACCATTCTCTGGAAGGCTGCTAGAAGAGTTTGCTCGAGCGAGCATTGGGTACGCACGAGCGGACAGCCCTCTGGAATGACACGAACCCTTTCCTGGGCAGTTCGCTCGAGCGAACTGTCCAGAACTGGTTTCGTGAATAGTTATTCTCTCCATTCTCCTTCTCTTACAAACCCATTTCTCTTGAGGTTCCATTCTACACCAGTGGAGAGCATATAAGCACCTCAACATTATCTTCAAAAACCCCATCATAATCCTTCACAACATCCACAAATCATCCATCCATTCATCCATTTTCACATTCAATCACAAGGAGAAAGATATAACCACAGTTACTTAGATTCATTCAAGTCTTAGGGAAAAGGTAAAACAAGAACTATTAATCACATTACAAGACAATAAATGGCTCCACAACTGTAAGAACCCGACCCGAGTGACCTCAATTAGTGCTAATTGTTGCGTATTAGTGCTAAGCTCGATTAGTGATTTTTGACTAAGCTTGGACTAGAATAGCTCTTTTATGGCTTTGGGTGAGTTTTAGTACTTTGTGTTCGATGGGACCCTTTGGGGGTTCCCTTTTTGGATGGTTTTACTTTTGTGTGGGAGGATTGTTCGTATTCCAGTGATTTGCATTTATATTCCGTTTTACTCGTCTTGTTAATCCCTATAGCTTTCATGTTGATCTCGTACTCGTTCGGAACCCCCGAAAACCCGATTTTCTTGCATTGAGGGCAAAACAGTCATTATACATGAAATCTGTACCCAAAACTTGATATTTCCGAAACCCGCGAAACATATACTTTTTGGAAAATAGATATTTCGACGATCACTTTTCTCTTCTTCGTCGATTTCGTCCGAGGCCCCGAGATTAGTGCTTTCAGCCTCCAAAGATTTCCTAGAGATGGGACCCACACCCACTTGTGTATAAGAAGAACCCTCTTCTTCCATTTCCTCTTTTCCAGCACAAGAGAAACCTAGGGTTTTCTTTCCCTCTTTCCTTCTTCTTCTTGCTTCTACATTGCCCAAATCCCCACCAACCTTGCATCTTTTGAGAAATGGAGATCACCACCCTCTTCCCCTTTTTGCAAGCTTCTCTTTGATACCATTTGAGGAAGGAAGCCACCCATTTTAGACCCTCATTGAGCTCACCTTATCTATTTGAAGAACCTACAAGTAAGCTTCCTCCCTAATCTCTTAGATTCTTGTTCTTCTAGTCTTAGGAGAGCTCTATCTTCTTTGTTGAGAGTTATCTCTTCTTGTTTCATGATTTGACCCATTTTAGGGTTTGGATTTGGGGGTTTTGTGTAGATAGCATTCTTGGCTTGGAGGAAGAGATTTATAGCTTGATTTCTTGCATAGAGAACCTTGAGGCAAGTGGATGATTTGCTATTGGCATGTTTTATTGAAAATGTGGTTTTCTACTTCATACATTGATGTTTCACATTCTCACTATTCATGTTTTCTTATGATTCACATTGATTTAGAAATGCATAATGTTTGTCTATTCCTTTCTTGTTCATATTGAAAATGTCCTAGCCCTTTTGATTGAAATTTTAAGTGATGATTGGAATGGATTTCTTTGGTTGATTGCGAATGGAATGGAAGGATTTGATGGAAGAATGGATGAGATTGCATGTGGATGGAAAGGGGTTGATTGGGGTGATTGTATTGGTAGATTTAATGGGCTTGAATGAGGTTTTGACACCCTCAAAATGTACAAGGAAGGGTGCCCAGGTCGCATGTGAATAAGGGAAGAAAGACAGCAGAAACCTGACTCGAAACTGACCTGACCGTGTGCGTCGGTCAGCTGTCGGCTGACCGAAGTCCCCACTTCGGTCAACCGACAGCTAACCGAGTTCTGTCGGTCTCAATTCCAGAGACCAGTTTCGATCAGATTTCCAGCAGGACATCTGTTGGTCAGCTGTCGGCTGACCGAGCTCCCTAGTTCGGTCGACCGAAAGCCAACCGACGACCTGTCGGCTCAAATAACAGCAAGCTGCAATTTTGCCAAAATCTCTGTCAGTCATCTGTCGGCTGACCGAGACCTCAATGTCGGTCGACCGATAGACATCTGTCGGCCAGCCGACACACCCACCTCGGCCGACCGACAGACAACTGACGAACTGATCAAACCCCAATCTGAATCAATTCTTTTGGAGGAATCATATGGTAGAAGAAGTCCCTTTATGACTTTGTGTTTAGGTCTTTTAAATTTGTCAATGTGTATAAGGCCCCGGAATGTTTTCAATTCTTAAATGAGTACCAAATGTATATCAACCTAACATATGGGACCCTATTTACATTGATTCAAATCTTGGACTTTCAACACTTAGCCCGGAGAATATGAGAAGATCCATTCATACTTTTATGCGAATCGATTTCACTTATACATTTTAATCTCGCGTTTTATGACTAGACTTGCCGACAGTATTGAAACTCATGTTTTTAGCATCGTTGCTAGCCCGTACATGCCCGACCGATACAGTTATGCTTTTCTGCTTATGAACACCCTGTCCCGTCATATGTATTTATTTGATTTGATTTCTTGTATATGACCCATGAGAGTAAAACCTTGAGGTAAGATGGGGCCAGAGCTTTGTAGTGCGAGCCCATGAACCAAAAGGATTATTATTTTGAGAATAAAACCTTGAGGCAATATGGGACCAGAGCTTTGTAGTGCGAGTCCATGAGCCAAAAGGAGAACATGCATACATGTAATTTTTTTGTTTACTCGCATATAACCTATGAATCGGCACCACTAAGCTTGGATAACCTTGTCAGTTTGATCCACTGACTTGGAGATTCCCCCTCCCGTCCCGCCAGCTGCAGTTTGGATCCCGATACCCGGTTTATTAACCGTGGTCCCGTCCCGATACCCAGCTCGCTCCCGTGGCTCCCGATATCCGGTTCGCTACCGTGATTCCCGATACCCGATTTGCTACCGCGGTCCCGTCCCGTATTATTGTATATGTATATGTAACTTGGTTGCACCTCCTCACTTCGGTGACTGAGGTCAACACCCGATACTCACGTCACTTCGGTGATAGAGGATTTAGCTTCTTATGGATGCCATCTTGATTGTTTCCCGATTTCCTTGGTTACCTTACATGTTTTATTACTGCATATATGTTCCAATGAAATGATTCATTTACTTTTGAAAGCCATTGTTTAAACAGGTTTACATGTTTTCCAAGGTGAAGTTCTTTATTATTAAATGTCCATATCTTTTCATCTACCTGCCAGACCGTCGTGTCTGACCCCTTTGCTTTGGTACTCAGGTCCCGTTGTTGGCTTCCCCGAGGAGGAGCCAGAGGAGGCGGTCGGAGAACCGCAACCGCTAGTTGAGTGGCGTGCTGACGATGTTATGTAAACATCGGGCTGCCGAGCTGCGAAATATTTTGGGGGATTGTTTGGATAGTTTTCTAGTGGTTATTGTTTTGTTTATATTGGCCTCTATTTTTGGGAATTGTAATTAACTGATCTTCTGATTAAACTTGAATATGTACTTTTGGGTTATGCTTTAGGACATTGCTCATTCTGATACTCATATTCAAATGTAATCAGCCTTGATATTTTACGAAATGAAATACATGCATGATTTACCATACGCTTCCGCAATTATACTAAATGGTTATGTGTGTTGGAATATCCTCACCGCGGACACCTGTGGGAAATCACGTACACGGGAAATGTGTGTTCTTTTATTAACCCGTGTACGCTTGATCATAAACATACCTCTAATTATTGTCATCACTCCATATGATCACATCGTATTCACACCATTGGCTTCACTCAATTAGTCCCAATCCCGGATTTGGCCCCCGAACCCGGTCCGGGGTCGCGACAACAACCCCTTTTCAAAAGCATTAAAATCACATTGAATGCAAGTAAGTCATTAATGGAAATAGCCAACCAAATTATGTTTGTCATGAAAACCAATATAAACTCAAAACATCCCTCAAATCCACTTGCCTCAAGGTCTTTAAACAAGGAAACCAAGCTATTTCTCTCCTCTTCCAAGCAAAACTCCAAGCTACACAAAAACCCCCAAAATGAAACCCTAAAATGGGTCAAACAAGGAATAGGAGGAAGAAACATTCAATAATGAGGATAGAGCTTCTCTAGAACTAGGAAAACACAATGGTACAAGATTGAGAGGGAAAACTTACTAGGAAACTCCTCAAATGGGCAAGACTAGTTCAAAGAAGATCTTAGCATGGAGGTCTTCCTTCAAAAGTTGTATCAATGGAGAGTTCTAGAAGAGTGGAAAAGGATGATGACTTCTATCTCTTGATTTGAGTAAGGTGGGTGGTGCTTTGATGGTGGAGAAGCAAGGAGAAGAAGAGAAAAGGGAAAACCCTAGGTCTTGTGTGGCTTGTGCTGGAAAAAGGGAACGAAGAAGATAACCTCTCTATATATACAAGTGGGTGTGGGCTCCACCACTAGAAAATCTATTTGGGCTGAAATCGCTAATTTCATTGTCTCGAACGGAATCGACGAAGAAAGGAAAAGTGATCATCGAAATATTTAGTTTCCAAAAAGTATATGTTTTGCGAGTTTTGGGGATAGCAACTTTTGGGTACAGATTTCATGTACAATGACTGTTTTGCCCTCAATGCAAGAAAAATCGGGTTTCGGGGTTCCGGACGGGCACAGGATCAACATGAAAGTTGTAAGGATCGACAAAATAAATAAAATGGAGTCAAGAAAAGAATTAGGGGAATATCAAGTAACCTCCAAATACAAGCAAGACTAACAAAAAGGAACCCCCCAAAGGGTCCCACTAAACATAAGACACTAAAAGTTCCCCAAAGCTATAAAAGAACTATACTAATCCAAGCTCAGTCAAAACCACTAATCAAGCTTAGCACTAACACACAACTTAATTAGTACTAATCGAGTCACTTGGGTCGGGGTCTTACAGCAGTGCTAGTACGCCCTTTCAGGCCTACTGTATTCGTGACCAACACATTTGTATCTCCAACCTTATATCATCTTACCTCAAGTGAGCCTCGCTTCTCGATAATTTGAATTAAGGTTTATAATTACTTTCAGCAGTCACTGGAACGCTCACTTTGAGCCTCCTATACTTGCCTTTAGAATAATTGTACCTTCTACGGCTTTTTGCCTTCATCGCCTCGCTTGGGCCGGGTCATGTTCCCTCAAGCGATTTGAAAAAACAAAACCATAGTTCTTTTCCATTTATGATCACCATATTCTTGTGATTACTAATGTATGTGGTCTTGTTTCAAAAGTTTTCCAAACTAACAATGGCAGCTTCATTGACCATCACCTTTGACGAGAACAAGTACCGGCTCATCCTTTAAGAGAAACAAAACAAGTGCACTTACAAGCACCCTGCCAACTATCGAAGCGTCATCTCCCTCGGTAACTCTCAAAACACCGGGTCGACCTCTATTCCCCGGACCATTGTCTTCGAGTCACTGGGACCATTCCCACTCCTCGCAGAAGAAACTGTATCTGTCAAGAAGCAGAAAACTGACTCTGGACATGTCTGCTCCAATACCAAAGGCAGCCATCAAAAAGCCTGAACCCGAGGCAACCCCACGAAGCCTCAATTTGCAAAGAACCAGGTCTACCCCAGGACTTGGTCCCCAGGACCTTCACCAAAACAAAGGAGGTCCCGAACATTTGCAAAGCCTGTATACCTAGCCCCTCTCAAGGAGAACCAGTTTTACTCTTTCTCTTACATGAAAGAGGAGAAGCTTACCATCCGCCAAACAAACAAATCAACCCAGCATGAACCGGCTTGCTCCTACAAGCCAAAAATCAAATCATGCATCACAAGGCCTCTGCGAGAACCTAGCAAGGCCTGCACTCCTGCAGTTTGACCCTTCATCTCAACAGGGGCCGAACTAGCAAAATTCAAAGCCTCATTATGACAGGTAAAGGACAGCGACTGGATCCTGTCCATGCTTAGCTTCAAGGAAGACAAGCTCAGCTGCTGTACACGAGGGACTACATCCTTTATTGCTAACCAGAGCTCAGCTCAGCCAGAGCTCACCGAAGCTTAGATTGCTCATCGCATACATCGCCACATAGCATATCGACAAAAGAAATTAGAGAAGCGAAGAACCCAGCATTCTACCTTTCAAGTCTCTAAAAAATAGGTCGAAAGAGAAAGACCCGATCAAGTTGCTGCTGTCCATATGGTTGGCAAAACCAGAAGACGCCAGAAGTTGGCAACCAAAATTCATGTCAGTCAACTGGTGACTTGCAGCGTCTCCCGGACAGGAAGACATTAGGAGGATTTTCCCGCTCCTTCAAATAAAAGACATCGGAGTAACTACTCCTCCGACTCTTCATCCAAAAGAATGAGATCCAGCTCAGCTGCCAAGACGATGTCCTCATTCGACTCTCGAAGGGTGAACGTCTTGGTTACAAATGCAGAGCAGCCTCCACCGCATGATGAAGTAACTGCACACATCCAGCAGCTGGAGCAAGGACAATAAAGAATAGAGGCTCTAATGGAAAACCTCCTTCTCACTTTCCAACGTCCACCAAACAATGAAGTCCATCTAAATGATGAGACAAACGGTGGAGATAATGAGTCACGTGCCCTTACCAAAAAGAACGTTGAGGATATCCTCGCCAAAGAAAAAGAAGAGGATACAATAAAGGAGCATGGGATCAAGCCACCTGATCCCTTATGGATGGACTCAGTTCCATTCCCTGCAATATTCAAACAACCCACTCTCCAAACATACGCTGGGAAAGGTTCAGCCAGACAGCACGTCATCCACTTCAAGATCCTAACAGGAGCTATTGCGGATCAAGATGCCTTCAAGATCCGTCTCTTTGCAAGTACCTTAAAAAGTACGGCCTTTGATTGGTACTCCACTTTGCTGTAGAATTCCATTCAAAATTGGAACATTCTGGAGACATGTTTCCTGACCCACTTCAAAGGTGAGGATCATCATGTTACTGGTGCAGCTCTGCAGCCTAAAACAAGGAGAGAATAAATCAACATACGACTTCATTCACAAGTAGAAGGCGATAGCATACAAGTGCTTAGATGTACTGCCACAAGCATCGTTGGTCGACATTTGCCGTAACAACATGAAAGTAAAGATCTACTCCATGATCATCGGCAATAAATCAAAGAACCTAGGAGAACTCCTAGAAGCATCTATGGAAGCGGAAACAGTGATCAAAGACCTCAATAGTTCAAAATCATCGAAGAAAGAGCCGACTACATTATGACCTCAAAACCGAAGAAAAAGGAGGTTCTTAATGTGTAAACCAAGTAAGCTCCTCAGTAGCCAAAGAAAGCTGCAGGTAAGAAACTTGAACTCTTTGAGGCCTTTAAAGAACGAGTAGCGAAAATATAACTGTTCGATGAAGATATTGAAGAAATCTTTGGGGTTCCTTTAGCAAGTGGCAAACTCACCTGACCGGACCCCAAAAGAGCGGGAGATGTTGGCAAAACCAATGATCCTCGGTATTATCCATACCATCAGATGGTCTCGCATCCTCTCAATCAATGCTTCATTGTGAGGGAAATGATCAACGAGATGTGGAAAAACAGAGTCATCACCTTCGACAAAAACTATGGGTCTGCCTCCATCAACATGGTGTCATGTGGACAAACTTCAAAGTCACCAAAGGAGAAGATCACTACTTCCTTCAATGTGATAAAAATGACTCAAACTTCCTAAGAATTGGTTCCTTATCCAACACCAGACGGGAAGCCTATATGGGTGCATCCTGATCTCCTTGAAGATGAAAATTGGGAGATCGTCAAAACAAAGTCGACTGCTCAACAGCGAAGGCAAGCCATGAGACAACTCCGCAATTAGACAGCAGTAGAAAGCTCAACCAAAACAAGAAGTCCCTGAAAAGGCAAAGACCTCTTCTACTGCTTCACTGGGGGCAACAAAAGAGTCTGTTCCCAAGACTTCAAGGGCGGAAATAAAATTCACCCTTGGCGATTTCATGCCACCACAACTAAGAAATGAAGCTATACAGGGGGCATCATATTCTTGCAACTCGGTAATTGGATTCTCCATCGATGGATACAAGTCCAATGACACCACTAGTGACACCAACGAGTGGAAGGAATCCCTTGAAACAGGAGAATACCTCTCCGATGAAGAATGGATTCCTGAATCTCACCTTATGCCAGTAATCTGCTATAATCCTTTATAGCCACAAGGATCATGGTCCGATGATAAAGAAGACCAAGAGGCTGTTCAAGAAAATGTTATTGATCCAGCACCTGCCAATGCTCCAGTAGAACCCAACATTGATAAACCATAAGGAGCAGATGACGAAGAAGATTTGGCTCCCATGCTTGATCCCATAGAGCAAGAGCAGGATTGTATCAATCGCCTTCGTCACAATCAAAATCTATTGTCGGAAGTCCTTGAAGATTTACAAGTACATCCTCCGGTAATCCTGGAAAAGGAAGAAAGTTGTTGGATCGATAATCCTCTTACATCTAAGAATGAGTCCGATTTCCAACAGTCTATTCTGGGGGCATCTCCTATCAGGACAATGTGTAATGCGATAGCTCAGGATGATAGTGCCTCTGAAGCTTCATCTGCTGAAGACACATACTCTTAGACTACATCTGGTAGTATATCTTCTGGAGCTACATTTTCTCAGTTGACTTCCACCGAGATATCACCTTCTCAGCCTTCGTCCCCTGAAATAGTGACATCAGAACTCACACCTCTTCTGACCAATCTTCCTGAAGAAGCTCCAGCTGATGAAGTCCTCTTCAATGAAAATCCGGTCAACTGGTCCTAGATACTCGACCTCATAGGTGATGTCTAGACCGATAAATTACTCAACAAGGGAGAAAAGTTGCTGGGTGCTGTTCATGACTTGTTTCCGGAAAATGCTCCGTGCAACGCAATTACTGGGGACGACAATGCTACTACAGAGGCGTCTTCAGCAAATGAGAAGGATCAATTCCCTGATTCCGAGGGCGATCTTCCAAATGAAGAACCTTCTCCTGAAGCTCTTGAAGTTGGTAGAGGTACCTGCTTTGGCCAGGACTACCACAAAAAATATAACCAATCTTCTTCTTCTTATGTAAATCCTTCGGGAAAGCAAGTTTTAAATGCCCCAAGTGGCAATAATAATAAAAATGCAGGCCTTAAGGAGGCTTTCACGTACGATTTGATTGAGCACTTCAAACACATACCTGTACGACTGCACATCCTTGACTTATTACGAATGTCTCCATACACTCGTGATAATCTCATTTCAAAACTTCAAAAAATGAATACGGATGTCGACAAACCTGTCCCACAAGTCCTACAAATTGAAACGGACTATAGGATCAAAAGTATAAAATACTTCCTCAAGGGGAGAAAAGAAGAAAACCGAGGGATCAGACATTGAATGCGTCTCTGTTCAGAAAGCAGCAAGTGCAACCATCGTCTTCGATAAGGATAACCTCCTGCTAGGCGAGACAAAGCACAACCGACCCTTGTACTTCATAGGGTACGTCAAAGCGATGCCAATGCATAGATTCCAGATCGGCCCAGGTTCTGCACTCAACCTCATCTCTACTTTGGAACTTGAAAAGCTGGGCATTCCACTTAACAAGCTGAGTCACACATCTGTATTCATCTTTGGATATGATGGGAGCGCTCAAAGGCCTATCGGCAAAATCAGGTTCAAGTTGCAAATCAGTGGTCTTATCTTTGAAGTCACTGTGTATGCAATAAGAACCCCTTCATGCTACAACATCCTCCTTGGACGCCCCTGGATATACGAGAATGGTGTCATCCTTTTAACTTTACATCAATGCATCAAGTTCGTTGGCAACGACGGCTTGATACATTGAGTGTTTGCAAACAAAAAGCCCTTTAAAGGCAAAGACATTTATTTTGCAGATGCTCAGATGTATAAGGATGAAAAAGAAGAAAAGGAGGAAGAAACAACACCCTTTACTGAAAATCTCCAGAAAGAGAAGGGCAAGGCTCCTCAGCAATCATCGGAAGAAACCTTCCAGCAAATCCGAAGAGAGCAATCCATCTCCCTTCATTATCCCCCTCAAATCTTTCGAGTCTTTGGTAATACCACCAAAGCAAACAAGACAAAACAAAAGACTAGGGGTAAGTTTGTTGTTTCCTTCATGTCTATCATGCAAGACGTAAATTTGGATTCAGAGCTAGAAGACGATACACCATCAAGCCAAGCTGATACTCAGCAAGTTCAGCCTGCTCTACTCCATTGGAGACACATGTCGACGTAGAAGACCCTGCGTCTGCTTTCCTCATCGTTGCGGCAACTATGGCAGAAGAAAAGCCAATCTTCTTCCACAGATCGGAAGCTTCTTCATCAAATGCTTCGCTTGAACCTTTCCAAAACAAAGGTATGCCTCAGTTATCCCTGTATAGTCCAATGGCACAGATTACCATGAAGAATGATGCTCAGAATCCAATCGGTTTGGGAGGAGGCCGTGGTGTTCTCATGCCGTTATAACCCACCCTGACCAAAAGTCAACTGGAGGATTGGAAACCCCACTGTCATATAGACAAGTCTTCATACAGGTTGGGGTATGATCCTGACACTCCCATGAGACAGTGGACACTAAGCTGCAAAGTCATTTTGACGAGTAGGCCTCAACATCTCGTGTTCATGAAGACAATGATCTCCCTGGATATCTCTTTGAAGAGTCACCTATCAAGAATCTAGGAAGCTCATCCAATTGGTACGATTTCTCTCATGATGAAGAGGAATTGTCCGAGGACACGGAAACATAGTTTTCTGATCCAGAAGAACCATCATCTTCAAAAGGAGTGCCATACTTTGACCCAGTTTCAGTAGATGATTGGGACTATCTCATAACAAGTCTTGAGAAGAGTATTGATTAAGAAGACCCATGGACAAAAGCAGAGCCTTGGTCTATAAATACCTTTGGAACTTCAGAAGGCCATGTTGAGTTGGAAGCTTCCGAAATTATTGTGGAGGAACCACCTTCAAACCTTCCAATAGAAGATCATGTTCAAAAGATAGATTCGGGGACACCGGACACCTGATAACCCATGTCCTGTATTCATAAGTAAGAATATAAAGGATGATGAGTTACCGGAGTATATCTCTTTTCTTTGTGAGTTCTTTGATTGTTTTGCATTATTTTATGCTGAAATGCCTGGCTTAGACCCCAAAATAGCAATCCACAAACTCAATTTGCAAAAAGATATCAAGCCTGTCAAAACAAGGCCAAAGAAGATTCCGTCCTGACGTAATGGACAAAATTGAACAAGAAGTTCACAAACTCAAAAACATTGGCTTCATTCGCGAAGAACAGCATCCTGAATAGTTAGCCAACATCGT
The DNA here is from genome assembly GCA_028538565.1 of Umbellularia californica. Taxonomy (NCBI): domain Eukaryota; kingdom Viridiplantae; phylum Streptophyta; class Magnoliopsida; order Laurales; family Lauraceae; genus Umbellularia; species Umbellularia californica. The sequence goes on from JAPQWN010000003.1 coordinate 45,871,591, forward strand.
CCCTGTGACAAAGAAAAATGGGCAGATTAGGGTCTGTATTGACTATAGAGACCTAAATAATGCGTGCCTTAAAGATGAATTCCTGCTCCCCATACCGGAGGTGATGATTGACAATACCTGCGGATTCGAGCGAATGACATTCATGGATGGCTTCTCTGGCAACAATCAGATAAAGATGCATCTAGAAGATGAAAGCATACATCATTTCGGACCCCGTTTGGCGTGTATTGCTAGATTATCATGACATTTGGTCTAAAAAATACTGGTGCAACATATCAGAGGGCTATGATGAAGATATTCCAAGTTATGCAGCACAAGACGGTCAAATGTTAAGTTGATGACCTCACCGTCAAAAGCCGAAGAAAAGAAGACCATCTCAAAGATCTTCGAGAAGTCTTACTATAACTTCGCAAAAACAAACTGTGGATGAATCCACTAAAATGCTTCTTTGGTGTCTTATCAGGTAAGTTTCTCGAATTCATAGTTCGGAAAGCCGGAATAGAACTTGACCCCACCAAAGCCAAGGCTATCCTAGAAATGCCATCTCGAAGGACCCTAAAAGAACTAAAAGAGCTCAATGGTCGACTGAAAAAATAGTCCATCCTTCTATTGTAATTCGATATTAGGTATGTATCACAAAAAGTAATCAAAGGTTAAGCTCTAGCAGACTTTCTCGCAGAGCACCCATTGCCTAAAGATTCCCCACTCGAGGATGATCTCCTAGACGAACCTATCTACACTGTGGAGATTTCCTCATCAAACGCTTCCTGGGAAATGTACTTTGACAGTGTAATCAGGACAAATGAAAAAGGAAAGCAAATATCAATAATTGGCATTCTCTTTTTTAGCCTCGAAAAATACATGATTTCACATGCTTTCTTGCTACTGGAACCATGTTCAAACAATGCAGTTGAATACTAAGCCCTGATTGTAGTATTGGAATTTGCCCTCAAATCCGGCATCATCGTGCTGGAAGCTTTTGGGGACTCTCAACTGATCGTAAACCAGATGAATTAGAAATTTGAAGTCAGGAAACCCGATTTGTTGCTGATTGACCCGAAAGAGGGGGAATCTTCCGTCCTCTCCCTCCGCACCCCGGGGGCTGACCTGGGTCTCGGCGGAGGAGGGAAGATCTCGGGCATCAACATTTTTGTACGGGTATGCCAGATTTACTTTCTACTTGGAATTTGGAATGGTGATAATCCGGAGATTCACCTTCACAAGTGGAAAGGAAATCAATCCTTTTTTTTAACTTTTCAAATTGCGTTAATATTAAGAAAAGAGACAAGTTTGTTTTTTTTTTTTTAGAATGCCGTAGGAGGCGTTTTTGTTTGTTTGCCGTAAAAGGCGATTTTGCCGCGAAAGGCAATTTTACAAAACTCATCAAATGTGAAAGACAAGAATTGAGATTTCTTTTTATCTCTTTAAGAAATACAAACTACAATAGAAAAGGAAGAAAAGGGATCTAACTTCTCAGGAGATTGTGGGGACACGTTGAGATTGACGGACGCAAGTCATGTATGGGCTTCGCCATCGTCCTTCAAATGAGAACATGTGATGCTTTGATTCTTTGGCTTGGCTCCTAACCTCAGTTTTTTAAAGGACAAGGACCAAGAGAAGGTCCTATATCCAATGAAAAACCGAGTAAACGGGCTGAAAAGCCGCGTTTAGGTCATGTTGGAGAAGGAGGTGACCTTGGGGGGGTGGCCCCCCAAGGGACGTTGATCACCTTGTGGTGCTTCCGAGAGCAAAGTAGCAGGACTTCGTCTCGATTTCTTTGGGAGAAGTGCAGGACTTCAAGTTGATAGATATTGATCTAATGATCCTTCGATGATCCCCTCTCTCTTGGAAATGGATCTCCTTTTATAGGCTTTTGGTAGCCATGGGATGGTTATGGGCATTGATAGCCATGATGAGAGCATTGATGAGGAGTTACAAGTTGATTTTGTAACTCCTTTTTCATGGCTTGTGATTGGCCGATGAAGGTAGTGGGCTTTTAATTGCCTTTATGCTTCATGATGATGGGAGTTTTATGGGTTTAATGCCATGATTACTTGGATTTGTAACTCCCAAATGCTTGAATCTGATTGGGCCGTCCAAAATAATGAGTTAATGACCATATTAAGTTGTCATAAACGGGTCAATTAACGTCATTAAGTGGTCGCCAGGGCATGTGAAGAGTCGCGGGCCGCGCTGCGCCTTTTGAGATTCTTCTTGCGATCATCACAGGTGGATCTACACATTGTTTGATATCGGATTGCAGTACAATTTCAGACATTGATTGATGTTGGCGGGCCGGTGACATCTGTCTTGTCGATTTGACGATCGGTCGGACAGAAAGTACACTTTCTTGGTCAGTCGGTTGGCGATCTTGAGGTGATCGGTGATGATTTCATGCTTTTGATGGCGGATCCGAGATGTCGACGAAGATCAATCGTTTTCAAGCATCAAACATTGCATTTTCCGAAAATCACAGAGGCCGGAACACCTGAAACGCGAAAAGAATTGGAAAACGGACGATTTGGTGTAAAATCCGGTGACCCGGATTTGCATGGTCGCCGGGCGACCATGCACCCAGGGTCGCCGGCGACCTTAGGGTTTTTTGCCCTTTGGTCGCCGAGCTCCGTTTTCGGACGATTTTCCGTCTTTTTCGTTCCTTTTTCCTTCTGTATTTTTCTTGACAATTTTCCTCAATTATTGACTTCATTTTCTTGGAGAAAACTTGATGAGAACCCACACGCAATCGGAGCACGAAGTTTCCCATTTTTCGGGAAAGCCGAAGACTTTGTAGCCGATTTTCCGTCAAGAGTCGAAACTAGGTCAAACGATGTCGGAATGACCTGAAAATTGAGGTGAAGCTTCTTGAGCAGTGGATAGGACCAACCATGGGCTTTTATTTGAGTTTTGAAGCCGTTTGGGGTCTCATTGATGCTTCACTTGATTTTGCTGCGGGGAAAATGCCGAGCTGTGTGGTCAAACGATGTCCGATTGACCTTAAATTTGACAGGGAGCCTATTGGAGTCATTTTAAGACGTTTCATGGGCTCCGTTTTGGATGTCATGGTCCCGGGTTGTTCTGCCGCCGGTAGGCTTGATTTTCTCTCGGAGCATCGAAACCTGGTCAAACGTTGTCGGAATGACCTGAAATTCGACGTGCAGCCTTTTGGAAGCATGTTGAAGCCACTCATGTATTTTGTTTGATGAGTGATGGCTTCGGTGGTTCCCGCCGCCGAGAGGCTTGATTTTGCTGCTCGAGCATTGATGGAGGGTCAAACGTTGTCGGTTTGACTTGAAATTTGGTATGGAGCTCTTTGGAGACATTCTGGAGTCATCCGTAGGCTCTGATCAAAGTTTTGGTGTCTTTGATGATGTCGCCGCCAGGAGCGCTTGTTTAGCTGTCGGAGCAGTGAAGTTAGGCAAAACGCTGTCGGAATGGCCCGAAACCTCAGGTGTACCCCTCTTTTAGCTGTCTTGAAGGATCTCTCAGTTTCTGTCTGATTCTGACAAAATCTGATGCTTGAAGTAGCCTTACTTCTTTTTAGCAGGATGCAGCTTCACGAGGCTTCTTATGTTGAGGAGACATATTGACTTTTTTGGTGTCAACAGATACCCCCTTGAGGTATAGCGACGAGTAGCTTTCTGGAGTCGATGTGCCTCGAAGAGAAACTTGGAGGAGAGATTCCAACTTGACCAAGAGTCTTGAGCAAAACCCTTTTTTTTTTTTTTTTTGAATAGCCTTCTGAGTTTCCGGGGGAATTTTATGGCAGTTAGAGGGATCACGTACCATCTCAAGGCAAAGTTTTGAAAATGACATGGGGTATTTGGATTTTGGGTTTTGGATTTTTTTTTTTTTTACCTTGTGACCCAACAACACTACAACAAGTTGCACTTTTAGCGACGTTTTTTGGCGACGCTTTTAAAAAATGTCGCTAAAAGTTCCCTTTTACCGACGTTTTTGGCGACATTTTAAAAAACGTCGCTAAAAGTGGCATTTTACCGACGGTTTTCACAAAAACGTCGGCAAAGTTGAATCTTGAAAATACCTTGGCGGCTGAGAGTGGTTAGAATTAGAGATTATTACCGACGAATTAAAAACATCGGTAAAATTGAATTTAGCGACGTTTTCTAGGTTTTACCGACGCTTTTATTCGTCGTTAAAAGTCTTTTTATTTTTATTTATTTTTCTTTTTTTTTTTGCTGAAAAAGTATTTTTATTTTTTATTTTTTAATTTTTTTATTTTACCGACGAAAAAAAACGTTGGTAAAAGTTTTTTATTTTTTATTTACTTTTCTTTTTTTTTTGGCCGACGAAAATAAAACGTCGGCAAAGTTCAATTTTAGCATGAACTCGAAAATAAATATTAAAATGAACTTTTAGCGACGTTTTATGTTAAACGTCGGTAAAGTTTAAATATTATGTTTAAAAAAATTAAAAAATAGAGACATTTACCGTCGAATTGTTTTTTCACCAACGAAAATATGTGTCGGCAAAGAAGTTATCGACGTTTATCTTAAAACGTCGGTAAAGGTTGTTGATTTTTTACTAATTTTTAAATAAGAAAAATAAAATACTTTTTACCGACGTTATTAAACGTCGGTAAATCCCTTTTTTTGCTCTCCCGCCCTCGAAATCCCTATTTTCCCTCTGCTCAGTCATTTTTTCCCTCCCGCCTTTAGAACCCATCTCTCTGCTGTCTCTCTCTCGCTCTGCGCTCTCTCTCTCTCGATCTGCTCTCTCTCTCTCTCTCTCTCTCTCTCTCTCTCTCTCTCTCTCTCTCTCTCTCTCTCTCTCTCTCTCTGCTCGGACCCTCTCTGCCCATCTCTCCCATCGCCCTCTCTGCTCGGACCCTCTCCAGATCTCTGCGCACGACGACCACATAACCCATCTCCATCGCCCTTCCTATCTCTCCCTCGCTCTCCAGATCTCTCCACAGCAGCAGCCCCCGGACGCCTCACTCGCGCGCCAGACGCCTCCCCTGCACCACAAAACCCATCTTCATCTTCCTCCTCGCGCCGCCAGACGCCTCCCCTGCACCATAGAACCCATCTTCATCTTCCTCCTCGCGCCGCCAGACGCCTCCCCTGCACCAGGTACACCCCTCACTCTTCCTGCATTCCGCACACACCTCACACCCCATCTCTTTCTTCTCTGTGAAATGCATCAAATACGCCACTGGGTAAGGGAAGCCTTCTCAATGCCATACTTCCAAGCACAGCAAGGAAACCGCGTTCAAGGGCAACCAAAAATACATAAATTTACAAGGATGTATTGACACTATCTTTTGGACTTGTGAATCATGGGTTTTCAATCTTTTATACAAACTTTTATGTTGGTTTTGGATTGACAATATAAATCGAATAGATCTCTTCATTGGTTATGAGTGTTTTTTGCTCTCTGCAAAATTCTGCTTTTGTAATGTGATGGTTTTGTGAAAGAAATCTAATAAATCTCTTCATGGGTTATGGGTGATTTTTGCTCTCTGCAAAATTCTGTTTTATTAACTTGATGGTTTTGGGGAAGAAATGTATGTTTTCATATGTAATTTAAGAACTCCAAGCTCACCAAAAGCACAGTTTTTTGGATGGTTATGAGTTGCCATGGGGGAATCTGAACTCATGCTTACTTGGATACCTCTTACATTCAGTAGACACCATATTCAATAATCCACTTATCAAGCAAGCACATATATGGTTCCTAAAAATCAGGTAGTTTCTTCTTCATTTTCTTTTATCCTTTCCTTCTCAGGGGGGTGGTTGGTGCAATGATCTAGCCACTTGCCTCAGACGCAAAACCAACAGATTAGGTTCTTCTACAGTAATGGAACGAGAATTAAGATTTACTGGCATTCTAAACCACAGGGGGCAATCTAATCGAGGTATAACGATTTCTTGTCTTATAGGATGCTCGGATATTCAACTTAGTCATGGTGTTTGGTGTCCAAATACCCTAGCTGCCCATGTTAAAGAAATCAGATACATGTTAAATTATCTGCAAATACTCAACATGTGTTATGAAGATTTGAAGAAGGCCTTTTGTAGCTTATTCTAGTAGTCCACTTTCCAGCACTGCGAATTGGTATTTCAATTTTAATTTGACATTGCAGTAGTCACAACAATATGTACTGTCGTTATGTTTGACAGAAATATCTTGAGGCATCAAACCTTTAGTAGCTGGTTTTCATTGCATGATTAGATTTAAAAAAAAACAGTGTCAGGAAATTATAGTGCCTATGACACTTTTAGCACCGAAAGCAGCACCTGAAAAGTGATGTAGCTTAAGTGCATTATTATATCCATGTTGGATACTTCATTATTCTGCAACAACCATACCATGCCCTGTATGATAATTATAGATCCTTGTCCAATCTTTCTGTCTTCCTTAATCAGATAAATGCATAAACAACAACCTACTCAAGATGACTGTTGAAACTAAAACTATAATTCAGTACATACAATCCTTAGAGTCTTATGGCCCATAAGACTTCCCTTTTATTTTTTTTCCCTTTCTTGTGGTAAGCTTTGTTTGGACTCTTGCATTTTCAACCATAATTCTCAATATAAGGATGATGTCGCTTGCATTAATTTTGGACCTATTAATTGATGGTTGTCTTGAAAAAGTCCTCATCTTGATTCCAATGTCCAGACTTCCACGACTGGAATAGAGTCAAGATTCGATACTGCGATGGGTCATCATTTACTGGAGATGTGGAGGTAGTAAATACCGTGAGTTGATGTTTGTTACTTCAGCATTTACAATAGGATGTGTTTGGGTCTCTGGAGAACATGGGCAAATTCATTCTCCACCCGAAACCTACAGCGTGCAAATTTCAGATCCCAGAGGTGTGCAAAGTATCAGTTTCAACAGGGAAAGACCAAAATGTGGAAACCAGATTTTTGCAAGGCTCCACTTTCCTCTTGCCCCCAACACATTACAGAATCAATTATCCAGCTAAATTCTACTTCTGGGTGACCATCCAAATGTAACTTTAGCTTTCATTTAGCATAAGTGCTGGACTGGGATAACTAACATTCATTGAGCTCTCTACTGGGTGTATGATCAGACTACAAATCTTCATTTCCGAGGTGCAAGAGTTTGGCTCGCTGTCATGGATGATCTGTTAAAACAAGGGTTGAATAATGCAGAAAATGTATGCGCTTCAGTGATTCATTTACACTTCTTCTTTTCCTTTCTTCTTTTACCTGGGAAAAATTCCTTTAATAACTTGAAAATGGTTATAGGCACTGTTATCAGGCTGTTCCTCTGCTGGGTTGGCAAGCATGCCTCATTGTGACAGTTTTCGTACTTCTACCAATGGGTACAAAAGTGAAGTGCCTATCAGATGGAGGATATTTTATCAATGTGTAATACTTTTGCTTTTCTATGGAATTCAAAAATATTATGATGATTCCCCAAAATAAATAAATAAATAAACCCCTTTAGAAACTACAAGAAGAATTTCAACTTCATTTTGTTATTATTTGCATAGCTAACGTTGATAATTCACAACAGGAAAGATATTTCTGGAGCACCACAGATACAAAACTACTTTGATGAAGTGGTTACTTTGCACGCATGTTTTTCCTTCTCTTTTTTCTTAAAGAATACTGAAGGTAGCATATGGTTCCTTTCCATAATTTAACTCAGGGATGCACTGTAGACACATCTGATAAACTCCTTGTTTATTGCCACACTTTGTCCAGGGGTCAGCAAAGAACTTGCCTTCATCTTGCACTTCGAGGATGCAACCGAGTTTGGTTATCTCTCTCTCTCTCTCTCTCTCTCTCTCTCTCTCTCTCTCACACACACACACACACACACACACACACACACTGTTATACATGGGCATAGATGTCTATTCGCTAACATCATATGAGTACGAATGCAGTGTTTCTTCCCACAGAATATAGCAGGCCTAATTCAAACACCAATCTTCATACTAAATTCAGCTATTGATTCATGGCAGGTAATTATATTTCATGAGTGTCATCTCAACCAGTATGGATTCCTTTTCTTCTTCAAATACAAGATTAACCTGCCTCAGTTGTCAAATGCTTAAAAAGAGAATTTTACAGGACTAGGAATGTGAAGGTAGGTGGTTGCTATGGCATAAACTTTCTATATGCTTTCTGTAGTATCAATGTTTTGGAAACTAATATTTATAGCCAAATTAGACCAGACTTAGTTGTTGCTACTGTTGTACAAGATAACAGTTTTCATTTTACTTGTGATTCAGTATATATGGACGCTTAGGCTTTTCCAATTCAAGATTTTATGCAAAGCTACTTGCAGAGCTAATAACACTTCAAGTAAGATGAAGTTACAGTATCACAGATTTGGTCTACCTAATGTACTTATCCATAATGAGTGAAGTTAAGCTCATAGAGCCGAATCCATACTTAGGCTCGAAAACGGCCCGCCGGGGGTCCGGAACGGGAACCGGACCACGGAAAAATCGGAAACCGGCACGAGCACCACGCTCGAGGGTAGAGTGACTTATAGGAACTGACGGTTTGCAGATAGGACTCCCGGCTAGAGCTTTAAAGGCGAAATAATCGAATTTTCCAACACTTAAGCTCGAAAATGGCCCGCCGGGGGTCTGGAACGGGAAATGGCCCCTCGAAAAATCGGGAACCGGCACGAGCACCTCGCTCGAGGTCAGAGTGACTTGTAGGAACTGACGGTTCACAGACAGGAGTCCCGGTTAGAGTTTTAGAGGCGAAAACATCGGATTTTCCTAATATTTAGGCTTGAAAACGGCCCGCAGGGGGTCTGGAAAGGGAACCGGCCCCTGGAAAAATCGGAAACCGGTACGAACACTACGCTCGAGGGTAGAGTGACTTGTAGGAACTGACGGTTCGCAGATAGGACACCCGGTTAGAGTTTTGAGGCGAAAACATCGGATTTTCTAACACTTAGGCTCGAAAACGGCCCGCCGGGGGTCCGGAACGGGAAACGGCCCTCGAAAAAATCGGAAACCGGTACAAGCACCTCGCTCGAGGGTAGAGGACTTGTAGGAACTGACGATTCGCAGATAGGATTCCCAGTTAGAGTTTTAGAGGCGAAAACATCGGATTTTCCAACACCTAGGCTCGAAAACGGCCCGCCGGGGGTCCGGAATAGGAAATGGCCCTCGGAAATAATCGGAAACAGGCACAAGCACCTCGATCGAGGGTAGAGTGACTTTTAGGAACTGATGGTTCGCAGATAAGACTCCCAGTTAGAGTTTTAGAGGCGAAAATATCGGATTTTCCAACACTTAGGCTCGAAAACGGCCTACTGGGGATCCGGAACGGGAAACGGCCCCCAGAAAAATTGGGAACCGGCACGAGCACCTCACTCGAGGGTAGAGTGACTTGTAGGAACTGACGGTTCGCAGATAGGACTCCCGGTTAGAATTTTAGAGGCGAAAACATCGGATTTTCCAACACTTATTAGGCTCGAAAACGGCCCGCCGGGGGTCCGGAACGGGAAACGTCACCCGGAAAAATTGGAAACCGGCTCGAGCACCTCGCTCGAGGTTAGAGTGACTTGTAGGAACTGACGGTTCGCAGATATGACTCCCGGTTAGAGAATTAGAGGCGAAAACATCGGATTTTCCAACACTTAGGCTCGAAAACGGCCCGCCGGAGGTCCGAAATGGGAACCGGCCCCAGGAAAATTTGGGAACCGGGACGAGCACCTCGCTGGAATGTAGAGTGACCTGGAGGAACTGATGGTTCGCTGATAGGACTCCCGGTTAGAGAATTAGAAGCGAAAATCAACGATTTTCTAACCGCTAGGCTCGAAAACGGCCCGCCGGGGGTCCGGAACGGGAACCGGCACCCAGAAAAATCGAAAACTGGCACGAGCACCTCGCTCGAGGGTAGAGTGATTTGTAGGAACTGACGGTTCGCAGATAGGACTCCCGGTTAGAGTTTTAGAGGCGAAAACATCGGATTTTCCAACACTTAGGCTCGAAAACGGCCCGCCGGGGGTCCGGAGCGGGAAACGTCCCCCGGAAAAATCAGGAACTGGCACGAGCACCTCGTTCGAGGTTAGAGTGACTTGTAGGAACTGACGGTTCACAGATATGACTCCCGGTTAGAGAATTAGAGGCGAAAACATCGAATTTTCCAACACTTAGGCTCGAAGACGGCCCGCCGGAGGTCTGGAATGGGAACCGGTCCTCGGAAAAATTGGGAACCGGAAGGAGCACCTCGCTGGAGGGTAGAGTGACCTGTAGGAACTGACGGTTAGCTGATAGGACTCCCAGTTAGAGAATTAGAAGCGAAAATCAACGATTTTCTAACACTTAGGCTCGAAAACGGCCCGCCGGGGGTCCGAAACGGGAACCGGCCCCCGGAAAAATTGAAAACTGGCACGAGAACCACGCTCGAGGGTAGAGTGACTTGTAGGAACTGACGGTTCGCAGATAGGACTCCCGGTTAGAGTTTTAGAGGCGAAAACATCGGATTTTCCAACACTTAAACTCGAAAACGGCCCGCCAGGGGTCTGGAACGGGAAATGGCTCCCGGAAAAATCGGGAACCGGCACGAGCACCTCGCTCGAGGTTATAGTGACTTGTAGGAACTGACGGTTCGTAGATATCTCCCGGTTAGAGTTTTAGAGGCGAAAACATCGGATTTTCGAACACTTAGGCTCGAAAACGGCACGCCGGGGGTCCGTAACGGGAAACGGCCCCCGGAAAAATCGGGAACCGGCAGGAGCACCTCGTTCGAGGTTAGAGTGACTTGTAGGAACTGACGGTTGGCAGATAAGACTCCCGGTTAGAGAATTAGAGGCGTAAACATCGGATTTTCCAACACTTAGGCTCGAAAACGGCCCGCTGGGGATCCGAAACGGGAAACGGCCCCCGGAAATATCGGGAACCGGCACGAACACCTCGCTCGAGGGTAGAGTGACTTGTAGGAACTGACCGTTCGCAGATAGGACTCCCGGTTAGCATTTTAGAGGCGAAAACATCGGATTTTCCAACACTTGGACTCGAAAACGGCCCGCCGGCGGTCCGGAACGGGAAACGTCCCCCGGAAAAATCGGGAACCAGCACGAGTACCTCGCTCGAGGTTAGAGTGACTTGTAGGAACTGACGGTTCGCAGATATAACTCCCGGTTAGAGAATTAGAGGCGAAAGCATCGGATTTTCCAACACTTAGGCTTGAAAACGGCCCGCTGGAGGTCCGGAATGGGAACCGGCCCCTGAAAAAATTGGGAACCGGGACGAGCACCTCGCTCAAGGGTAGAGTGACCTGTAAGAACTGACGGTTCGCTTATAGGACTCCCGGTTAGAGAATTAGAAGCGAAAATCAACGATTTTCTAACCGTTAGGCTCGAAAAAGGCCCGCCGGGGGTCCGGAAGGGGAACTGTCCCCCAGAAAAACCGAAGACTGGCACGAGCACCTCGCTCGAGGGTAGAGTGACTTGTAGGTGCCGACGGTTCGCAGATTGGACTCCCGGTTAGAGTTTTAGAGGCGAAAACATCAGATTTTCCAACACTTAGGCTCGAAAACGCCCCGCCGGGGGTCCGGATCGTGAAACGTCCCCCGAAAAAATTGGGAACCGGCACGAGCACCTCGCTCGAGGTTAGAGTGACTTGTAGGAACTGACGGTTCGAAGATATGACTCCCGGTTAGAGAATTAGAGGCGTAAACATCGGATTTTCCAACTCTTAGGCTCGAAAACGGCCCGCCGGGGATCCGGAATGGGAACCGGCCCCTAGTAAAATTTGGAATCGGGACGAGCACCTCGTTGGAAGGTGGAGTGACTTGTAGGAACTGACGGTACTCTGATAGGACTCACGGTTAGAGAATTAGAAGCGAAAATCAACAATTTTCTAACACTTGGCTCGAAAACGGCCCACCGGGGGTCCGGTACGGGAACCGGCCTCCAGAAAAATCGGAAACCGGCACGAGCACCTCACTCAAAGGTAGAGTGACTTGTAGGAACTGACGGTTCACAGATAGGACTCCCGGTTAGAGAATTAGAGGCGAAAACATCGGATTTTCCAGCACTTAGGCTCGAAAACGGCCCGCCGGGGGTTCGGAACGAGAAACGTCCAACGGAAAAATCGGGAACCGGCACGAGCACCTCGCTCGAGGTTAGAGTGACTTGTAGGAACTGACGGTTCGCAGATATGACTCCCGGTTAGAGAATTAGAGGCGAAAACATCGGATTTTCCAACACTTAGGCTCGAAAACGGCCCGCCGGAGGTCCGGAATAGGAACCGGCCCCCGGAAAATTTGGGAACCGGGACGAACACCTCACTGGAATGTAGAGTGACCTGTAGGAACTGACGGTTCGCTGGTAAGACTCCCGGTTAGAGAATTAGAAGCGAAAATCAACGATTTTCTAACCGTTAGGCTCGAAAACGGCCCGCCGGGGGTCCAGAATGGGAACCGGCCCTCGGAAAAATCGAAAACTAGGACGAGCACCTCGCTCGAGGGTAGAGTGACTTGTAGGAACTGACGGTTCGCAGATAGGACTCCCGGTTAGAGTTTTAGAGGCGAAAACATCGGATTTTCCAACAGTTAGGCTCGAAAACGGCCCCCCAGGGGTCCGGAGCTGGAAACGTCCCCCGGAAAAATCGGGAACCGGCACGTGCACCTCGCTCGAGGTTAGAGTGACTTGTAGGAACTGACGGTTGGCAGATATGACTCACGGTTAGAGAATTAGAGGCGAAAACATCGGATTTTCTAACACTTAGGCTCGAAAACGGCCCGCCGGAGGTCCGGAATGGGAACCGGCCCCCGGAAAATTTGGGAACCGGGACGAGCACCTCGCTGGAGGGTAGAGTGACCTGTAGGAATTGACAGTTCGCTGATAGGACTCCCGGTTAGAGAATTAGAAGCGAAAATCAACGATTTTCTAACCGTTAGGCTCGAAAATGGCCCGCCGGGGGTCCGGAACGGGAACCGGCCCCCGGAAAAATCGAAAACGGGCACGAGCACCTCGCTCGAGGGTAGAGTGACTTGTAGGAACTAACGGTTCGCAGATAGGACTCCCGGTTAGAGTTTTAGAGGCGAAAACATCGGATTTTCCAACACTTAGGCTCGAAAACAACCCGCCGGGGGTCCGGAACGGGAAACAGCCCCCGGAAAAATCAGGAACTGGTACGAGCACCTCGCCCGAGGTTAGAGTGACTTGTAGGAACTGACGGTTCGCAGATAGGACTCCCGGTTAGAGAATTAGAGGCGTAAACATCGGATTTTCCAACACTTAGGCTCGAAAACGGCCCGCCGGAGGTCCGGAATGGGAATCGGCCCCTGAAAAAATCTAGAACTGGGACGAGCACCTCGTTGGAGGGTAGAGTGACGTGTAGGAACTGACGATTCACTGATAGGACTCACGGTTAGAGAATTAAAATCGAAAATCAATGATTTTTTAACACTTAGGCTCGAAAACGGCCCGCATGGGGTCCGGAAGGGGAACCGGCCCCCTGAAAAATCGGAAACCGGCATGAGCACCTCACTCGAGGGTAGATTGACTTGTAAGAACTGACGGTTCGCAGATAGGACTCCTGGTTAGAGTTTTAGAGGCGAAAACATCGGATTTTCCTAATACTTAGGTTCGAAAACGGCCCGCCGGGGGTCCGGAATGGGAAACGGCTGCCGTAATAATCGGGAACCGGCACGAGCACCTCGCTCGAGTCGAAATTAACTTGCTGGAACTGACAGCTCATAAATCGGACTCCCGGTTAACGAATTAGACCTAAAAACGTTGGATTCTTAACACTTAGTTTTGAAAATAGGCCGTTGGAGGTTGAAAATAGGAATGGGCCATTGGACAGCTCAGAAACTAGCACGGGTACCCTTGTTCAAGGCCAAAGTAACTTGTTGGAATTTACGGTTAGCGAATCAGACTTCTGGTTATCGAATTAGACATAAAAACCGCCCGATTCTCAACACTTAGACGGGAAAATAGGCTGCCAAAAAACTTAGGAAAAGATATTTATATATGTATACATGTTTATCTTTCATTTATAATTTAATTTGTTGAAAAGATTCTAATGTTGTTTTTTTCATTGCAGATTGATTGACGATTTGCGGTCGGATGCAGACTTTTGGGAGTGTTTTATTCTTTTTTGTTTATTTGTATATGTATATGTTGGATATTTATATGGTCTGTATTATTGTTGATTATAATATTTTGTTAATGAGATGAATGATTAGATGAAAAATGGCGATGGTTGTTGGGTAATTTAGCAACTTTTGTTTTAATGTATTTTTCATATTGAATATAGGTAAATGAACAGGTTTACTTCTGATACAGGTGTATAAACAGGTTCTGATACAGGTATCTAAACAGCTTTACAAGAAAATTATATTAAAAAAACGAATATTATATTTAAAAAAAAAATAAAATCACTTTTACCAACGTTTTATTTCGTCGGTAAAAGTGGTTTTATTTTTTTTTATTTTTCCTCTTTCTTTTACCGACGTTTATAAACGTCGGTAAAAGTAGTTTTAGTTTTTTAAATTTTTCCTATTTATTTTACCGACGAATATAAACGTCGGTAAAAGTCGTTTTATTTTTTTAGCTTTTCCTATTTATTTTACCAACGAAAATAAACGTCGGTAAAAGTTGTTTTATTTTTCCCTTTTATTTTACAGACGAAAAAAAATGTCGGTAAAAGCAGTTTTGTTTTTTTTTATTCGGCCCTTTTATTTTACCGACGAAACTAAACGTCGGTAAAAGTCATTTTTTTTAGTTTATTTTTCCTTCTTTTTTTTACCGACGGTTTTTTTCGTCGGTAAAAGTATTTACAAAACTTTTAGAAAACTAAAATAGTATTTTCGACGTATTTAAAACGTCGGTAAAATTAAAAAAATGTCGGTAAAAGTCGAATTTTTTGCCGACGGAAAAAGAATTCGTCGGTGAAACATTTCACTGACCTTTTCTTAGCGACGTCTGGCCGACGAATGTAATTTCGTCGGTAAATACTTTTACCGACGTTTTTCTGACTTTTGGCGACGAAAAATTTCGTCGCTAAAAGTGCAGTTTCTTGTAGTGAAGCTATATGTGGCAGGTTAGGGGGTCAGGGTTTGATTTTGATTTTGACCTTGTGACCCAACAAGCTGTATGTGGTAGGTTGGGGGGTCAGATTTGGTTTGTTGGTTTTGGATTTTGATTTTGGTTTTAGTCTCGTGACCTAACAAACTGTATGTGGCGAGCTAAGGGACCGGAATTTGGTTTTGTGAAATGTCAATTTCAAGATTTTAGCTCAATTTGGTTCATGAGGTTGGATGGTTTGGTTTTTGGAAACTCATGAGACTTTCTTTTCTTTTTTTTTTTTAATGGTCCCATCAACTCAAAAGAGGCATGGGACTTTCTTTGCTCTTTTCTTTTTTTTGCTCTTGGTAAGAGGAATACTTTGACTAAAAGCCAATTTTAGTGCCTAGGTGGTCAAACCTGGCTCATATGCGCTAACCCATGGGACCTTAGGCTTTGGAGATGGCCTAGATCTCATATGGTGTCATATTTGTAAAGAATATCTAAAAAAATCTCTTTTTTGTAGAGAATATCTAAAAATATCTTTACTTGGAGAGAATTTCTCAAGTTTTCTTTTTGTGGAAAGATTCTCTCAAAATATCTTTCTTTTTGGGAAAGTAGCTAAATTTTAGCACTTACCTCCTTTCTTTCTCCTTGTTTCCTCTTTTGGCTTGCTCTCTTCTATAAAAGCAAAGAGGGTTGGTGCTTTTGCTCCATTGTTTTCTTTTTGCAAGAAATCTTCAAGAGTGCTCTCCAAGACAAGAAGTGCTTTCTCTTCTTCAAGGATCTCCAAGCTTTTCTTCTTCTTCTCCATCAATGGCTTCAAGTAAGTTTTCTTCCTCGTCAAGAATCTCCATTGTAGAAGAAGCTTCTTTTTTTTTTCTTTCCTTCTTCTTTTTCTTTTTTTTCTCTTTTTTTTCTTCTTTTTTTTTTCATGCACGTTTTTCTTCTCTTTTTTTTCGTGCTTCTCGTTTTTATTTCTTTCTTTTTTTTTTCTCTTTCCACGGTTTTCTCTTCTTTCTTTTTTTTTAACCGTGTACTCTTTTTTTTCTGTTTTTTTTACATGCTGATTTTTGTTTTTTTTTTTTCAGCGTTTTTCTCTTCTTTTCTTTTTTTTTTTTTTTTTTTGCTGTTTTGTTTTCCTAGCTGTACGGACAGGTCCGTACGGACCTGACCGTACTGCCACGTGGCAGTGGGCCACGGCCTGTGGGCCAAAAAATGTTTTTTTTTTTTTTTTTTGCTGAGATTTTTTTTCTCTCTTTCTTTTTCTTTTTCCTTGTTTGCTCACTATGATAATGAGGGTATGCAATTTCAATATGTATGCATTTTTTTTTGTTTGATGCATCAAAATAGAAGGCTAGAGTCTCTAGGTCAAGCCGACATGATTTTTGACTTGGACAAAGTTTGATTGGTTTTGACCAAATTGGGTTGGAATTGGTCAAACTTTGGTCAAGGTTTTCCTAGCATCTAATGTATGATGATATTTTTTGATGCATGAGTTTTGGTAAATAGATTTGGAAGTATGATGATGCATACCTGAAAATCTTTTGCAAGTATCGGGATTTTGAGCTCGCAGCGATGTTGACCTCTTTCTCGGTCTTGCTGGATTTTGATGAAGTTTTGCAATTTTTGGATTCTGAAGCTCGCAGCAATGTTGAGCTCTTTTCCAGATTTTGCGAAAGTTTGATGAGATTGGCTTGTTTTCGCAGCGATGTTGAGTTCAAGCCTTCTTTGAGAATTCTTCACTAACTATGAGCTCGCAGCGATGTTGAACTCATCTTCAGGCTTCCTGTCTTTTTTTAAGTATTTTCCTTTTCTTTGGAATTGCCCCGAAACCATGTCAAAATTTTGCTAGAATTTTTTGTAGCAGAATTTTGTCATTTTGATGTTGATTGATCTTTTCTCTTCCACCTTTTGCAGGTAGTTCTTCTAGAACGAACAAAGGTAAAGGTCCTGTTATTGACGCATCTCGTCGGTCTGCTAGATCTTCCAATGCTGCCGTTCAGCAGGCTTGGGAGAAGGTCCAGTTTGTGGAGAAAAACTTGGAAGAATGCGATTCCCTTAATTGTGATGAGATGAGACAGCGATTGATCGCTCTCAAAGATGAGGAGTTCTATAAGATCATGGTAAGCGGTCGTCCTTGGGTTACGGACGATCAGAGTGTTGTGCTCAAGCCTACTTTCTTCTTTGGTGATGCAGTCCCTGGCGACTTGACATACCAAAGGAGATGTTTTCAGTTCTCTTACGCAGCAGATGGTGAGGAGAGAACTATTTCTACCCGGTCGTCTTTTGACCGGACCATTCGATCCTGAGCCTTTCTCGCACGTGCCCTAAGAGGGAAGATCCTCCGAGCTGGGTGAAGAGGACCGGTGTGATCAAGACCGGGGTTTTTGTTGGTGGACCTTCCGGTTTTGCAGAGAAGCCACTTGTCCGTATGGACATGTTGATGCCAGCCAGTGGCTACCAAGGTTCTGATCATCCATCGGTTGATTTGAGACCGGTGGGCCTTGGCGTTTTTCGGGGTGACGGCAGCAATTGGGAGAAGCCTTTTCGACTTCGTGGCCGTTTCAGTGCTGACTCGAGCTGGGAGTCATGGACTGATCACACCCTGAGGATTGGTGAGGCCTTTCTTCGGGAGGCCGAGATTTTTGACGCGGTTCGCACTTTTCGGTAAACCGTCGTTTTCTCCGATGAGGCTTTCATGGCCATGTTGGAGTCATTCCTTCCACAAACCAACACCTTCATTGTGACGAATGGTGAGATTGGTTTTTCTTTAAAGGAACTGAGCGCTATCACCGGATTGCCTATCCTCGGCAAACTCTATGAGGAGTTTATGCCTATTGACAGCGTCCTTGAGGAGCAATCTGAGGAGTTTAGGCTTGTGTACTTTCAGCTCGTCGCCTTCTATGATTTTTTGAAGGAGAAGGAGGCCACGACAGTTAGATGCAGCAGTTGGAGAAGTTGCAGCTCCAACTTTTTTGACAGCGGGGATTCTTCTGATGGCATGGCCCAAGATGCTAGGGCTAAAACATCAAGTTTGAAGAAGATCGCAGCTATGCGAGAAGATTTAAAGAAGTTCTTCCCAAGCACAAATGCCATTTGTCCCGACATTGCGTTGCGGAGAGATCTCGATGTTTACCTCACTTACTGGCTAGGTGAGGCTGTTTTTACTAGAGGAGATGGAACGTACATCAGACCGCACTATATTTTTCCGGCTTGTCAGATGGCGTTTGGAGAGCGACTGGCTTTGGTACCTGCTCTTTACTCCTATTTGTGTACCGAACTACAGGCTGCTGGTTTCCTAGTTCGGCTTGTGCTTCCCATGAACAGGGTGTTTTCTGCCCATATCTTCTATTCGTGGTATGTATACCACTGTCCTATCTTCCATCGTTTGGGAGTTGCACAGGACGAAGATCCCTTTATGATTCATTTGGCTAGAGGGACAGCCGTTCACGAATCACTTTTATCTGCCCGTTTAAGGATCCGACGATTTAGGGACGTTGAGTTTAGGCAGTCTTCAGTGAAGCTTTCTCCTGGCTTGCGGAAGAAGGCTTTTGACTTTGGTGTCTCCCGTG
This sequence comes from Umbellularia californica, assembly GCA_028538565.1. NCBI lineage: Eukaryota > Viridiplantae > Streptophyta > Magnoliopsida > Laurales > Lauraceae > Umbellularia > Umbellularia californica. Next base: position 45,890,151 of record JAPQWN010000003.1, read on the forward strand.
ATTCAACCAGGGCAGGGTCGGGAAGACACTATGCTTTGACAGACGCGGAGAAGTGGTGGCTCTTCAACATACGGGTTGGTACGATGGTGTACCGCAGACATCTTTTCATCGACATCCAACCGTATGTCCCTTCGCGTTTTGCATTGCAGCTTGGCTTCTCTCAAGGCGTTGTTGGAGCGCCTTCGAGTATGGTGAAGCGTTTTGGAGGTCTGCAAGATGGGAGAAATGCATGGGCTTTTTATAGCGCCGAGGACACTACCGCCATGATTTCCTATCCTGAGCTGCCCACCTTCCGGACTGCTGGCTTCACGAAGTGGTTCGTGGAGAGCTTTTTAGTGTACCGGGGGCTTTCCAAGAAAGAGCTCGATATTAAGCAATCTCCTGGGAAGAGTCTTGGCAAATCGGATGGTGTCCGTCGGGAGGAAGTTTTGGCCTTCCTTTCTGGAGAGAAACACAAGATAGGCTTTCTCAACGGGCAGGACATCATCAGATCAGGAGCTGCACAGGGGATTCCTGGTGAGGTCCTGAGACAGCTGGAGGAGGAGGAGGCCGAGATCGATGCTATGATACAGGCAGAGCATACGAAGGCTTCCATGGAGTCTACTGAGAAAAGTAGACCATCCAGTGAGGACTCTTGTGAGAGGCTTGATGTTGATAGTGGGGCAGGATCGTCGAGCAGATTGACCCGCTGAGGCAAGAGGAGGAGAGGACAACGCCGTAACATGAGACGGCACGATAGTCCTTCTGATCTTGAAGTTCCTCTCACCATTGCTGAGGAGGTGTCTGTGGATGCTAACGAGCCTCCGGAGAAGAGAAACAGAGAAGAGGAGATAGCTGGTATGGTCCCCTTTCTTTCCTTTTGTTTCTTCCTTCCCTTTTTTTTTTGTGAAAGATTTTGTTTTGATCCGCTGCTTCTTTGTTTAGCAGAGGATGATGACCTGGTGATGCCTGAGGTTCTGGCCGATGAGGCAATGACGGATCCAGTCGTGGCATCTGAGGAAGAGCCCAGGGACTCTGGAGTGGTTCCAGAACCTTCACCTGGTATGATTTGCTTTGGCTTTTACTTTTTTTTTTCCTTCTTTTGCTGTCATTTGCTAACATGTAGCTGACTTGCCAGAGGATTTCGACGATTTCGAGCCATCTATGGACGCAACTTTTGACAATGCTTTGGATGAACTCAAAGAGGCAGAGAGTACTCCGCCGGTCGTCGAAGCAGGTATATTTGCAATAATAATCTTGATATATTTTTGACAAGATTATATTCATACCTTTTTGTCTTTTTCTTCTTTTTTTTTTTTGACAGATTGTGAAGCAGCAGGAGAGATTCCTCCGTCTTCCTCAGAGCCAGAACAGGGGACACCTGCTACTGATCCAGAAGCAGGGGCTTCTTCCACTTTCAATGAGTCAGCTTCTTCCATTGGAAAGAGTTTATTGATTACTCTTCCAATGGAGCATGACGTGGGCAGTCGGGCACCAGAGCATGGCGAATCCTCATCTGCACCACACCTTCAGTATGCAAGGAAGGTGTTGAAGACTGTCTTGAGCTCATGGGTTGAGACTCTTTCTTCAGGTCATTTGGAAACTGGTTTTGGCATGATCAAGCATGTGCAGGACATCCTTGCTGATAGCAAAGAAGTCGGTTCGGACATCGCAAGCGCCAAGGATTTTGTTGAGGAGATCATCACCTTGGGGAACAAATGGACTGAGATCAAGAGTTTCCCAGATGGTGACTTCTTTGATGAGATGTTCATAAAACCTTCCAGCAAAGTCAAAGCTGAGCTGACTGAGGTCACGAAGACTTGGACCGAGTTATCCATCATGGGGCTGAAGCAAGACTTGGACCGCCTTGATAAGGAGGTCGTCGAGGTTAGGCAGCGTCTTGATCTTTTAGAGGAAGAGGGTGCTGCCAAATGGACTGCCATTGTGGAGGCTCGTGACAAGGAGGGGACTCTCATTCGCCAGGTTGAGGAAGCCGAAGGTAATGTCCGGAGGAAGACTCAAGAGCATGAGCAGTGGCAGGTCCTCTGGGAAGAACTTTCTCGTGCTGCAGATGGGTCACGGCATTCGGCCGCGTTTTATGGGGATATTCTGAAGAAGCGTGGCCTAAAAACTTTGGAAGTTAAGGCCATGGGTCTGCTTGAGGAGTTGAACCTTTGGTTGAAGACCATGTCGGATTGAGCTCCTGAGTTGTAACAGACTCTTCTTTTTTTCCCCTTTTTTTTGGTACCTCCATATATAAACAATTTTGGTACTATATTTTTGTATCCCCTTCCTTTCACTTAAATCATTTTTTTGATGAAAACAATTTTGAGCAAAAGATTGATGGGAATGTTTGTTTAAGAATTTGATCAAAAGATTGTTATTTTGTGAAAATCTTTTGTCAAAGGGTTGTTTTGGGCATGAAAACCAATTTTGTGGCGAAAAGCCTGATTTTTTGATGGTTTGAAAACCGAAATTTTGGATGGCATGAAAGCCTAATTTTGTGGCGTAAGAGCCAAATTTGGTTGTGGCATGGGAGCCAAAATTTTGAGATGGCATTGGAGCCAAAGTTTTTTGGATGGCGTCGAAGCCGAATTTTGGAATGGCATAGAAGCCGAATTTTGAGATGGCATGAGAGCCAAAATTTTGTTTGTGGCATGAGAGCCGATTTTGAGATGGCATGAAAGCCGATTTTGGCGTTTATAGCCAAAATTTTTTTTGTTTTGGCATTTATAGCCGAATTTTGGCATTTATAGCCGGATTTTGGTGTTTATAGCTGGATTTTGGCATTTATAGCCGAGTTTTGGCATTTATAGCCGAGTTTTTTTAAAACCAAGTTTTGTTTTATTAGCATGAAAGCCGATTTTTGCGTTTATAGCCAAAAAATTTTGTTTTGGCATTTATAGCCGAATTTTGGCATTTATAGCCGGATTTTGGGGTTTATAGCCGAGTTTTGGTTTTCAAAATGCAAGTATCGACTAAATGTCGCCTCCCCGCTGAATGGTCTTGCAAGTATTGATGGAATGTCGCTTCCTTGCTCATTCGGTTTTGCGAGTATTGATGGAATGTCACTTCCTCGCGGGCTGGGTTTTGCGAGTATCGATGGAATGTCGCTTCCTCGCGAATTGGGGTGCAAGTATCGACTAAGCGTCGCTTCCCTGTTTTTCCCAAAACTTTTGGTTTTGCGGGTACTGACTTGATGTCATTTCTCCGCGATTTTTGAAATTTGAGGTTTTCTCGAACCATTTGAAATTTGGGTTGTGGATAGCAACTGGTATATTGCATCTCCACGATTTTTGAAATTTGGGTTGTGGATATCAACTGGTTTGTTGTTTCTCCACTATTTTTTTGAAATTTGGGTTGTGGATATCAACTGGTTTGTTGCTTCTCCACGATTTTTGAAATTTTGGTTGCGGATATCAACTTGTTTCTTGCTTCTCCACGAGTTTTTAAATTTGTAAGTATCGAATGGGGTTCGCTTCCTTGGGATTTTTGGGTTTCGGAAGTATCGAATAGGGTTCGCATCCTTCCGATTTTTTTTGGGTTTTGCGAGTATCGACTAAATGTCGCTTCCCTGCGGTTTCTAAAAACCAAATTTTTTATTTAAAGACACGAAGGTCATAAATTTTGACTTAAAACCATTTTGGTTGTAAAAGCCGAGACAGTCTAGGCTGAAAATTCCTAAGTCCCGATTTTTGTTTCAAACCATGAATTTTGGGTTCAAGGATCGAAAATTTTGGTCAAGTCTGGGAAGAGGCTCCAAAACTTGGATTGATTTTTCTTTTGAACAATGAAACGATGAAAGTAAGCATTGTTTTGAGAGATTGTTTTTTTTTTGGAAACTTCAACATAAAGATGAAAATTTCAAAAGGGGTGGGTTTGACGAGCAAGTACCTTGGAAATACGCTTTAGCGGTGTAGATATTGCTCTGACCTGTTTTGAGGAAGTCTTCAAGGGTAGTACCGCTTCAAGAACTTGCCGTTGATAGGTAGCATACATCTGTCTCCTTCCATGTTTAGAAGAGCGTAAGCACCGTTGGAGAAGACTTTGTCGATGACGAAGGGTCCCTCCCATTTTGGTTCGAATTTGCCTTTGGATTTGTAGGCAAAGACTATGGGTCTTTTTACTGCAAGAACCAAGTCACCTTTTTTGTAGGCGCGTTGCCTGACCTTTTTGTCGAAAGATCCTGCCATGCGTGCTTGGTACAACTCAATGCTTTGTAGAGCTTCGAGTCGTCTTTCATCGAGATTATCCAGCTCTTGGAGTCTCAATTTGACATTGCTTTCTTGCGTCATGTCATTTTGCAAAGATACCCTTAAGGAAGGAATTTGTACTTCCAAAGGGACAACAGCTTCGCATCCATAGACCAAAGAGAATGGTGTGCTATGGGTTGGTCCTTGAACGGTGGTTCGATAGGCCCACAAAACTTCTAGTAGTTCGTCGCCCCAGTCTCTTCTGTGACTAGAGACCATTTTCTTTAGAATTTTGCAGAGTGTCTTGTTGAAGGCTTCTGCTAGTCCATTCGCTGCTGGATTATATGGAGTCGAAGGAGAACTTTGGATTTTGTACTTGTTGCAGAACCTATAGAATCTGTGATCCCGGAATTGTGGTCCGTTATCATGGACGAATCTTTTAGGTATGCCGAAGCGACAAATAATGTTGGTGCGCAAGAACTGAAGGACTGATGAAGTCTTCATTTCGCTGAGCGCAAATGCTTCTGACCACTTGGAGAAATAATCCGTAGCGGCGAAGATGAAGCGATGACCTTTGCTTGATGGGGGAGAAATAGGACCTATGATGTCCATACCCCAGGCTGCGAAAGGCCGTGAGATTGACAGTGTAGCAATACACGCCAAATGGTGTGCGAAATGACGTATGCCTTTCATCTTCAGGATGCATTTTTATCTGATTGTAGCCAGAGAATCCATCCATGAATGTCATTCGCTCGAATCCATAGGTGTTGTCAATCATCACCTCTGGTATGGGGAGCGGGAATTCATCTTTAGGACATGCACTATTCAGGTCTCTGTAGTCAATACAGACCCTTATCTGCCCATTTTTCTTTGTCACGGGGACAATGTTGGCCAACCATTCAGGATGCTGTTCCTCGCGGATGAAGCCAACGTTTTTGAGTTTCTGAACTTCTTGTTCAATTTTGTCCATCACGTCGGGACGGAATCTCCTTTGGCCTTGTTTGATAGGCTTGATTTCTTTTTGCAAGTTGAGCTTGTGGACTGCTACTTTGGGATCCAAGCCAGGCATTTCGGCATAAGACTCTGCAAAGCAATCAACGAACTCACGCTGAAAAGAGATATACTCGGGTAACTCATCATCCTTTATATTCTTGCTTATGAATACAGGACGTGGGTTATTAGATGTTCCCAAGTCTATCTTTTGGACAGGATCTTCTGTCGGAAGGTTTGAAGGTGGTTCCTCCACAATATTTTCGGGGGTTCCAACTCAACAAGATCTTCTGGAGTGCCAGAGGCATTTTCTGACTGAGGCTCTGTTTCTGTCCATGAATCTTCTTGATAAGTATCCTTCTCAAGGCTTGCAATGAGATGGTCCCAATCATTTGCTCGAACTGGGTTGAAGTAGGGTACTTCTTTTGGAGACGATGGTTCTTCTGGGACAGAGAACCGCTCGTCTCTGTCATCGGGCAATTCCTCTGTATTATCAGAGAAATTATACCAATTGGAGGAGCTTTCAGGATTTTTGACGAGTAACTCCTCAAAGAGATATCCAGGGATATCAATGTCTTCATGAGATGTTGAGGCTTGGTCGGTAAAGCGACTTTGTAGTCATGGTGTCAACTGTCTCATAGGAGCCGTAGGATCATACCCCAACCCATATGAAGACTTGCCTTTTTGAAGGTGCATTTTCCAATCTTCTGGTTGACTTTTGATAATGGTGGGTTCCAATGGTGTGAGAATACCATGGCCACCTCCCAAATCAGTCGGATTTTGAGCGTCATAGCCCATTTTCTTCATGATAGCTTGTGACATTGGACTATACAGGGATAGTTGAGGCATACCTTCGTTTTGGAAAGGTTCAAGCAGAGAGTTCAGTGGAGATGCTCCTGATCTATGGAAGTAAATCACTTTTTCTTCTGGCGAAGTTGCCGGAATAACAAAGGAAGCAGACGTAGGGTCTTCTATGTCTGCAGGTGTCTCCAATGGAGTGAGAGCGAGCTGATCTTACTGAGTATCAGCTTGGCTTGATGCTGTGTCATCTTCTGACTCTGACTCCGAGTCTGTGTAATGTATAATAGACACAAAGGAGACAGTGAACTTGCCCCCAGTCTTTTGTTTTGTCTTCTTTACTTTGGTACTGATTACCAAAGGCTTTGGAGATTTGAAGGAGACGACGAAGGGAGCTTGGCCGCTTACTTCGAGTTTGGTGGAGGGTTTGTTTACCTCCGATGATTGCTGAGGAGCCTTGCCTTTATCTTTCTGGAGACTGTCGGCAAAGTGAATTGTTTTTTCCTCCTGTTCTTCTTTTCCATCTTTATACATTTGAGCATCTGCAAAATGGACATCTCTGCCTTTAAAGGGCCTTTTGTCTGCAAATACTCGATGTATCAAGCCATTATTGCCAACAAACTTGATGCACTGATGTAGAGTTGAAGGGACGACACCATTCTCATGTATCCAGGGGCGTCCAAGGAGTATATTGTAGCATGAAGGGGTCCTTATTGCATATACAGTGACTTCCGAAATAAGATCATCGATTTGTAATTTGAACCTGATTTTGCCGATAAGCCTTTGAGCACTATCGTCATATCCGAAGATGGATACGGACGTGTGACTCAGCTTGCTAGGTGGGATGCCCAGCTCTTTGAGTGCAGAAGTAGAGATGAGGTTGAGTACAGAACCTGGATCGATCTGAACTCTGTGTACTGGCATTTCTTTGACGTACCCCGTAAAGTGCAAGGGATGGTTATGCTTTGTTTCACCTAGGAGGAGGTCATCCTTGTCGAAGGCAATTGTTGCACTTGCTGCTTTTTGTACCGAGAGGCATTTATTGCTTGATCCCTCAGTTTTCTTCTTTTCTCCCTTTGAGGGAGTATTTGATTTTTTGACCCTGTAGTCCATTTCAATTTGTAGGACTTGTGGGGCATGTTTGTCGACATCCGCATTCAGCCTTTGTAATTCTGAAATGAGACTATCACGAGTTTGTGGAGACATTCGTAATAAGTCAAGGATGTGCAGACGTGCAGGTATGTGTTTGAAGTGCTCAATCAAGTCATACTTGAAAGCCTCCTTCAGGCCTGCATTTTCATTATTATCGCCATTTGGGGCGCTTACAACTTGTTTTCCCGAAGGATTTACATAAGAAGAAGAGGGTTGATTGTAATTTTTGTGGTAATCCCGGCCAGAACGGGTACCTCTAGCAACTTCAAGAGCCTCTAGAGAAGGGTCTTCTTTTGGAAGATCGTTCTCAGGATCAAGGGGTTGATCCTTTGCTGAAGACGTCTCTGTAACAGCATTGGTGTCTTCAGTGATTGTGTTGTACGGAACAATTTTCGGGAACAAGTCCTGAACAGCAGCCGGCAACTTTTCTTTATTAGCCCAGACATCGCCCGTGAGATCAGGTATCTGGGACCAATTGACTGAGTTTTCATTGAAGAAGATGTAATTGGCAGAAGTTTCTCCAAGATGATCAATTGGGAGAGGCTTGAGCTCTGATGTCACAGCTTCAGGAGACGAGGGTTGAGAGGATGTTATCTTAGTGGAAGTCACCTGAGAGGATGTAGCTCCGGAAGATACGCTACCGGTTGGGGAGTACGTGTCTTCGGAAGCTTCAGAGGCACTGTCATCCTGAACTATTGCATTGCAGGTTATCCTGACACGAGATGCCCCCAGTGTAGACTGTTGGGAATCAGACTCATCCTCAGATGTGAGAGGATCATCGATCCAACTGTTTTCTCCATTTTCAGGAGTTGAGGGATGGAGTTCCCGTTGATTTTCAGGGACTTCCAGTTCTGGATCATGAAGAAGATTGATGCGATCCTGCTCCTGCTCTATGGCAAGATGTTGCAAGATTCTTGCATATTCTTCAAGATCAGGCATGGGAGCCAAATCTTCTTCGTCATTTGCTCCTTGTGGTTCTCCCATGTTGGGTTCCACTGAAGCATTTGCTGGTGCTGGATTAACAGCATTTTCTTGAACAGGACCCTGGTCTTCTTGATCATCAGTGCAAGATCCTTGTGGCTGTAATGGGTTATACCAAATTACTGGCATAAGATGAGACTCGGGAATCCATTCCTCGTCGAAGAGGTATTCTCCTATTTCAAAGGATTCTTCCCACTCATCTGTATCACTGGCAGTATCACTGGACTCGTATCCGTTCATGGAGAATCCAACTATCGAGTTGCAAGAGTATGATGCCCCCTGCACATTTTTCGTCATTTGCTCCTTGTTTTGGTTGAGACTTCTACTGCTGTTTGAGCTTATGGAGTTGTCTCTTGGCTTGCCTTCGCTGCTGAGTGGTCGGCTTTGTTTTGACGACCTCCCAGTTTTCATCATCAAGGAGATCGGGATGCACCCATATAAGCTGTCCATCTGATGTTGGATAGGGAACCAATTCTTAGGATGCTTGAGCCATTTTTATCACCTTGAATGAAGTAGTGATCTTCTCCTTCGGTGACTTTAAAGTTTGCCGACATGACACCATGTTGACAGAGGCAGGGCCATACTTTTTATCAAAGGTTATGACTCCGTTTTTCCACACCTCATTGATCTTCTCTCTCACAACGAAGCATTGATTGAGAGGATGTGAGATCATCTGATGGTATGGATAGTATCGGGGATCATTGGTTTTGTCAACATCTCCCGGTCTTTTGGGCTCTGGCAAAATGAGTTTGCCATTTGCTAGGAGAGCCTCAAAGATTTCTTCAACATCTTCATCGAACGGATATTTCTTTTCTACACGTTCTTTAAAGGCATCAGAGAGTTCAGGTCTTTTACCTGCAGTTTTGTTTTCAAGTTTCTTTGGTTGCTGAGGAGTTGACTTAGTCTGTACACTGAGAACCTCCTTTTTCTTTGGTTTTGAGGTTGTAACAGCAGTCGGCTCTTTCTTTGATGATTTCTGACTGTTGAGGTCTTTGATCACCATTTCAACTTCCATGGAAGCTTCGAGGAGTTCTCCCAGGTTCTTTGATTTGTAGCCGATGATCATGGAACGAATTTTTGCTCTCATATTGTTACGGCAGATGTCGACTAGCGACGCTTGTGGCAGTACATCTGAGCATTTGTACGCCATTGCCTTCTATTTGTGAATGAAGTCGTATGTTGACTCATTCTCTCCCTGTTTTAGGCTGCAGAGTTGAGCCATAGTAACAGGATGATCCTCACCTTGGAAGTGGGTCAGGAAACGTGTCTCCAGCATAGCCTAGTTCTGAATGGAGTTCTCCGGCAGAGCGGAGTACCAATAAAAGGCTGTACCTTTTAGGGTACTTGCAAAGAGGCGAATCTTGAGGGCATCTTGATCCGCATAAGCTCCCGTCAGGATCTTGAAATGGATGACATGCTGCCTGGCTGAACCTTTCCCAGTATATGTCTGGAGAGTAGGTTGCTTGAATTTTGCAGGGAACGGAACCGAGTCCATCCATAGAGGGTAGGGTGGCTTGATCCCATGTTCCTTCAATGTATCCTCTTCTTTTGCTTTTGCGAGGATATCGTCCACGTCCTTTCTGGTAAGGGAGCGAGACTCATTGTTTTTTGCATTGCCCTCGTCATCTTCATGATTCGGAGGGGTTTCCTTGTTAGGTGGTGGACGCTGTAGAGTGAGAATAAGGTTTTCCATTAGAGCCTCAATTCTCTGTTGTCCTTGCTCCAACTGCTGGATGCGTGCGATTACATCGTCATGCGATGGAGGCTGCTCAGAACTTGTATCGAAGACATTCATCCCTCGGGATTCGAACGAAGAAATCGTCCTGGTGACTGAGCTGGGGCTCATTCTTCTGGATGAAGAATCTGAAGAGTGGTTACTCCGGTGTCCTTGGCTTGGAGGAGTGGTGGATTCCTCCAGATGTGTTCGTGTCCGAAAGACGCTGCGAGTCACTGGACGTCTAACACTGATTTTGGTTGCTGACTTCCGGCGTTTTCTGGTTTTGCAACCATATGAACAGCAACGAATTGGTCGGGTCTTTCTTTTTCGACCCATTTGTTTGAGACGTGGAGAGTAGAACGCTGGGTTCTTTGTTTCTCGAGTCTCTTTTGTCGATATGCAGTACGGCGACGCATACGACGAGCAATTTGAGCTTCAATCAGCTCTGGCTGGGCTCTAGCGATGAAGGATGTAGTCCTTCGCGCGCAGCAGCCGAGCTTATCTTCTTTGAAGCTTGGCAAGGACAGAATCTGGACGAGGTCCTTTGTCTGTCGTAGTGAAGACTTGAATTTTGCGAGCTCGGCCCCTGTTGAGATGAAGGGTCAACTCGCAGGAGTGCAGGCTTCAGCATGTTTTTGCGTAGGCCTAACGATGTAGGATTTGATTTTGGGCTTGTAGGAGCAAGCCGGCTCATGATGATTTTGTTTGTTTTTTGGGTGGAGGGTAGGTTTCTCCTCTTTCATGTAAGAGAGAGGGTAGAACCGATTCTCCTTGAGAGGGGCCAGGTATGCTGGCTTTACAGATGTTTGGGACCTTCGTTGCTTTGGCGAAGATCTCGGGGACCAAGTTTTGGTGTAAACCTGGTTTCTTGTGGGTTGAGGCTTCGTGGGAACGCCACGGGCTTCAGGCTTCTTGGTGTTCGCCCTTAGTGCCATTTTAGTGACACGTTGCGGGGCGGTTTTCTGCTTCTTGGCAGGTACAGTGTCTTTTGCAGGAAGTGGGAATGGCCCCAGCGATCCGAATACGATGGTCCAGGGAGTTGAAGTTGACCTGGTGTTTGGAGAGTTGTCGAGGGAGATGACGCTTCGGCAACTGGCACGGCGCTTATGCTTGTCTTGAAGCATAAGCTGGTACTTGTTCTCATCGAAAGTGATGGTCAATGAAGCTGCCATTGTTAGTTTTGGAAAACTTCTGAAACAAGACCAAATCCATTAGTAATCACAAGAATATGGTGATCGTAAATGGAGAACAACTATGGTTTTGTCTTTTCAAATCACTTGAGGGGACATGGCCCAACCCAAGGACGATGAAGAAGGCAAAAAGCCATAGAGGATACAATTGTTCTAAAATGCAAGTATGGTAGGCTCAGAGTGAGCGTTCCAGTGACTGCTAGAAGCAATTGTAGACCTTAATTCAAATTACCGAGAAGCAAGGCTCACTCGAGGTAAAATGATATAAGGTTGGAGATACAAATGTGTCGGTCGTGAATACAGTAGACCCGAAAGGGCGTACTAGCACCGCTAGGCACAAATGTTGCAAATCGCATCCTTGGGAAGGACACAAGATGGGATTTTTTTGAAAGGTCAAAATTGGGTTCATAAAGGAGAGCAAATGGTGTTCCAATCCGAACAAAGGCTCAACTTTTTTGCGAGCGCTAAATTCAGAAGGGAAGGAACCGGAATTTCTCGGATGTGAATCCAATAATGACGGAAGTTTTTTTGAAAGGTCAAGATTGAATTCATTGAAGAGAGCAAATGGTGTTCCATTCCGAACAAGGCTCAACATTTCTGCGAGCGCTAAATCCGAAAGGGAAAGAACCAAGATTTCTCAACTCTGAACTCAAAGTGACCGAAGTTTTTTTTTTTAAAGGTCAAGATTGAATTCATGGAAGAGAGCAAATGGTGTTCCATTCCGATCAAGGCTCAACATTTCTGCGAGCGCTAAATCCGAAAGGGAAAGAACCAAGATTTTTCAACTCTGAATTCAAAAGTGACAGAAGTTTTTTTTTTTTTTAAAGAGTTTTTTTAGAGAATTTTTTTTTGAAAGGTGCACATAGATTTCCAATTCGATCTTATGAAGCCTTAGTAGATAGATCAGCCCCCAGGTAAGGGTAGGATTACTTAATGAACCCGTTTGGAGGACCCTTGCCTCGAACAGTCTAGCTGTCTCCACACTCTGGACAAGGCTTTTCTTACATCCACTTTGGTCAAAGAACACAACTGATGGAACCTTAGTGTTTTTTTTTTTGAAAGGTTTTTTATAAACTCATTAAAGAGAACGAATGGTGTTCCAATCTGAACAAAGGCTCAACATTTCTGCGAGCGCTAAATTCAGAAGGGAATGAACCAAGGTTTCTCAAATTTGAATCCAAAAGAGAGAAAGCTAAATTTTTTTTTATAATTTTTTTTTTAAATCCAAATTGGACTCATCAAAGAGAAAAGATGGCCCAATCCCCGATATGAACGATAGCTGCGAACATTTTTGTGAGCTACCGAGTTCAAGGAGGAGAGGATCAAAATTTCTCAAAGTTGAATCTTGAGAAAGAAAGATCATTTTTTTTTAAAGAGTTTGAAATGAAGGTGTTTTTTTTTTTTTTTTTTTGTTTTAAATCCCAATTGGACTCATCAAAGAGAAAAGGTGGCCCAATCCCCGATATGAACGATAGCTGCGAACATTTCTGTGAGCTATAGTGTTCGAAGAGGGAAGAATCAAAATTTCTCAAAGTTGAATCTAAGAAAAGAGATCAGATTTGTTTTTTTTTGAAGTGAGAAAGAACAATTGAAATCTCATCTCATATTTTTTTAGATGCAAAATGCAACATAGGCCACCAACCAGAAACGAGCCAAGTGATTAAAGCATCACGTTCTCAAGTCAACGTGTCCCACCGGGAATGCCAACTTGATGGACCCGAAAGAGGGGGAATCTTCCGTCCTCTCCCTCCGCACCCCGGGGGCTGACCTGGGTCTCGGCGGAGGAGGGAAGATCTCGGGCATCAACATTTTTGTAAGGGTATGCCAGATTTACTTTCTACTTGGAATTTGGAATGGTGATAATCCAGAGATTCACCTTCACAAGTGGAAAGGAAATCAATCCTTTTTTCTAACTTTTCAAATTGCGTTAATATTAAGAAAAGAGACAAGTTTGTTTTTTTTTTAGAATGCCGTAGGAGGCGTTTTTGTTTGTTTGCCGTAAAAGGCGATTTTGCTGTGAAAGGCGATTTTACAAAACTCATCAAATGTGAAAGACAAGAATTGTGATTTCTTTTTGTCTCTTTAAGAAATACAAACTACAATAGAAAAGGAAGAAAAGGGATCTAACTTCTAAGGAGATTGTGGGGACCCGTTGAGATCGACGGTCACAAGTCATGTATGGGCTTCGCCATCGTCCTTCAAATGAGAACATGTGATGCTTCGATTCTTTGGCTTGGCTCCTAACCTCAGTTTTTTAAAGGACAAGGACCAAGAGAATGTCCTATATCTAATGAAAAACCGAGTAAACGGGCTGAAAAGCCGCGTTTAGGCCATGTTGGAGAAGGAGACGACCTTGGGGGGGGGGGGGGGGGGGGTGGCCCCCCAAGGGACATTGATCACCTTGTGGTGCTTCCGGGGGCAAAGTAGCAGGACTTCGTCTCGATTTCTTTGGGAGAAGTGTAGAACTTCAAGTTGATAGATGTTGATCTAATGATCCTTCGATGATTCCCTCTCTCTTGGAAATGGATCTTCTTTTATAGGCTTTTGGTAGCCATGGGATGGTTATGGGCATTGATAGCCATGATGAGAGCATTGATGAGGAGTTACAAGTTGATTTTGTAACTCCTTTTTCATGGCTTGTGATTGGCCGATGAAGGTAGTGGGCTTTTAATTGCCTTTATGCTTCATGATGATGGGAGTTTCATGGGTTTAATGCCAAGATTACTTGGATTTGTAACTCCCAAATGCTTGAATCTGATTGGGCCGTCCAAAATAATGAGTTAATGACCGCATTAAGTTGTCATAAATGGGTCAATTAACGTCATTAAGTGGTCGCCAGGGCATGTGAAGAGTCGCAGGCCGCGCTGCGCCTTTTGAGATTCTTCTTGCGATCATCACAGGTGGATCCACACATTGTTTGATGTCGGATTGCAGTGCAATTTCAGACATTGATTGATGTTGGCGGCCGGTGACATCTGTCTTGTCGATTTCACGATCGGTCGGACAGAAAGTGCACTTTCTTAGTCAGCCGGTTGGCGATCTTGAGGCGATCGGTGATGATTTCATGCTTTTGACGGCGGATCCGAGATGTCGACGAAGATCAGTCGTTTTCAAGCATCAAACATTGCATTTTCCGAAAATCACAGAGGCCGGAACACCCGAAACGCGAAAAGAATCGGAAAACGGACGATTTGGTGCAAAATCCGGCTACCCGGATTTGCAGGGTCGCCGGCGACCTTAGGGTTTTTTGCCCTTTGGTCGCCGAGCTCCGTTTTCGGCAGATTTTTCGTCTTTTTCGTTCCTTTTTCCTTCTATATTTTTCTTAACAATTTTCCTCAATTATTGACTTCATTTTCTTGGAGAAAACTTGACGAGAACCCGCGTGCAATCGGAGCACAAAGTTTCCCATTTTTCGGGAAAGCCGAAGACTTTGAAGCCGATTTTCCGTCAAGAGTCGAAACTAGGTTAAACGATGTCTGAATGACCTGAAAATTGAGGTGAAGCTTCTTGAGCAGTGGATAGGACCAACCATGGGCTTTTATTTGAGTTTTGAAGCCGTTTGGGGTCCCATTGATGCTTCACTTGATTTTGCTGCGGGGAAAATGCCGAGCTTTGATATGTGGTCAAACGATGTCCGATTGACCTTAAATTTGACAGGGAGCCTATTGGAGTCATTTTGAGACGTTCCATGGGCTCCGTTTTGGATGTCATGGTCCCGGGTTGCTCTGCCGCCAGTAGGCTTGATTTTCTCTCGGAGCATCGAAACCTGGTCAAACATTATCGGAATGACCTGAAATTCAACGTGCAGCCTTTTGGAAGCATGTTGAAGCCATTCATGTATTTTGTTTGATGAGTGATGGCTTCGGTGGTTCCCGCCGCCGGGAGGCTTGATTTTGCTGCTCGAGCATTGATGGAGGGTCAAATGTTGTCGGTTTGACTTGAAATTTGGTATGGAGCCCTTTGGAGACATTCTGGAGTCATCCGTAGGCTCTGATCAAAGTTTTGGTGTCTTTGATGATGTCGTCGCTGGGAGCGCTTGTTTAGCTGTCGGAGCAGTGAAGTTAGGCCAAACGCTGTCGGAATGGTCCGAAACCTCAGGTGTACCCCTCTTTTAGCTGTTTTGAAGGATCTCTCAGTTTCTGTCTGATTCTGACAAAATCTGATGCTTGAAGTAACCTTGCTTGTTTTTAGCAGGTTGCAGCTTCACGAGGCTTCTTATGTTGAGGAGACATATTGACTTTTTTGGTGTCAACAGTTGCCTTACTACAACAAGGCGCAATCAATTCGAGAAAAGTTTGACATCTGTCATATTAACTACATCCTTAGAGGTGAAAACATCCGTTCAGATGCCTTGGCTGGACTTGCAGCGTCTATGGCAATCCAAGAAGGGGAAAAACATGCAAATTACAGTGTGTCAAAGAAGGATGCTCCCTCCTCTTAATACACACCAAACAGTTGCTAAATGCCACCAAGTGGTTGGAAGTCGGATGTCCATCCTCAAACCTCCGATCGGCGACTGGAGGGATCCGTTCATTGATTACATCATGTTCGGAATCTTACTTGAAGATCCAAAAGAGCTGGCAAGCATTCAAAGACGAGCTCCAAACTTTCATTTGGATATTCCTTTAAAAACATTTTACATAAAATCCTCCAATGGAGTACTTCTACGTTGCTTGTCGTAACAAGAGCTTGAAGAAACTTTCAAAGAAATGCATGCTGGTCTTTGTGGAGCCCATCAGGCTAGTCCTAAGCTCTACAATCAGATAAAAAGTTAGGTTATTATTGGCCTACATGGTAGCTGACACAACGCAATTTGCTAAACGCTGCCAACAATGCCAAATTCATGGAGATTATGTCCACATGCCTCCAGAATTGCTACATCCTACAGCGATCTCATGGCCCTTTGAAGCCTGAGGTATGAACATTATAACTCCTATCTCTCCCCCATCAAGCAAAGGTCATCGCTTCATCTTTGCCGCTACGTATTATTTCTCCAAGTGGTCAGAAGCATTTGCGCTCAGTGAAATGAAGACCTCATCAGTTCTTCGGTTCTTGCTCACCAACATTATTTGTCGCTTCGGCATACCTAAAAGATTCATCCATGATAACGGACCACAATTCCGGGATCACAGATTCTACAGGTTCTGCGACAAGTACAAAATCCAAAGTTGTCCTCCGACTCCATATAATCCGGCAGCAAACGGACTAGCAGAAGCCTTCAATAAGACACTCTGCAAAATTCTCAAGAAAGTGGTCTCTAGTCACAAAAGAGTTTAGGGCGACAAACTACCAAAAGCTTTATGGGCCTATCGAACCACCGTTCGAGGACCAACCCATAGCACACCATTCTCATTGGTCTATGAATGCGAAGCTGTTGTCCCTTTGGAAGTATCAATTCCTTCCTTAAGGGTATCTTTGCAAAATGACATGACACAAGAAAGCAATGTCAAATTGAGACTCCAAGAGCTGGATAATCTCGATGAGAGACGGCTCGAAGCTCTAGAAAGCATTAAGCTTTACCAAGCACGCATGGCAGGATCTTTCGACAAAAAGTTCAGGCAACGCGCCTACAAAAAGGGAGACTTTGTTCTTGTAGTAAAAAGGCCAATGGTTTTCACCCACAAATCCAAAGGCAAGTTTGAACCAAAATGGGTGGAACCCTTCGTCATTGACAAAGTCTTCTCCAATGGCGCATACGCTCTTCTAAACATGGAGGGAGACAGATGTATGCTGCCTATCAACGGCAAGTTCTTGAAGCTGTACTACCCTTGAAGACTTCTTAGACCGGGTCAGAGTGACGCCTATACGGTCAAAGCCTATTCATAGGTACTTGTTCGTCAAACCCACTCCTTTTGGAATTTTTATCTTTACGATGAAATTTCTAAAAAAAAAAAAAAAATCTCAAAACAATGTTTACTTTCATAGTTTCATTGTTAACAAAAAAATCCAAAAATCTAAGTTTAGGAGCTTCTTCCTGAACTTGACAAAAACTTTTGATCCTTGAACCCAAAATTCATGGTTTGAAACAAAAATCAGGACTCAGGGATTTCCACCGTAGTCCGCCTCGGCTCTTACCACAAAAGATGGATTTGAGTCAAAATTTATGACTTTCGTGTCTTTAAACAAAAATGGTTTTTCAAAAACCCGCGGGGAAGCGACATGCAGTCGATACTCGCAAAACTCAAAAATCGGAATGATGCGAACCTCATTCGATACTTCCAAAACCTCAAAGTCACAAGGAAGTGACACCTCATCGATACTTGCAAATTTTCAAAAATCATGGAGACGCAACACCAATTGACATCCGCAACCCAAATTTAGAAAAAAAAAATCTCAAATTTCGAAAATCGTGGGGAAGCGACATTTAGTCGATACCCGTAAAACCAAATGTTTGAAAAAACAGGGAAGCGACGTTCAGTCGATACTTGCACCCTAATCCGCGAAGAGGCAACATTCCATCGATACTCGCACCGAATTAGCAAGGAGGTGACATTCCATCGATACTTGTAAGACCATTCTGCAGGGAGGCAACTCTTAGTCGATACTTGCATTTTTAAAAACCAAAAAAAAAAAAAAAAACTTGGCTTTCTTGCGCCTAGCTTTTATGCCAAAAACCCGGCTTTTACGCCAAAAATCTAAAAATTTGGCTTTCACGCCAACAAAATAAAACTTGGTTTTCAAAAAATCTAGCTTTTATGCCAACAAACAAATTTTAGCTTCCATGCCAAAAACAAATTTCGGCTCCCTTGCCAAAAACAAATTTCGGCTCCTATGCTACAAACAAATTTCGGTTTCCATGCTAAAAAAAAAAAAATCCAGCTCCCATGCCAAAAACAAATTCCGGCTTCCATGCCAAAAACAAATTTCGGCTCCCATTCCACAAACAAATTTCGGCTTCCATGCCACAAACAAAACCGGCTTCCATGCCACAAAATTTTGGCTTTCACGCCGTAAACCCAAATTTTGGCTTTCATGCTATCACAAAATTTGGCTTTTATTCCATCCCAAATCTTGGCTCTCATGCCATAAACCCAAATTTTGGCTTTTATGCTACAAAATTCGGCTTTCATGCCATCTCAAAATTCAACTTTCAAGCCATCAAAAAACCAGGTTTTTTTCCACAAAATCTGGCATCATGCCAAAACAATCCTTTGACAAGAGATTTTCACAAAATGACAACCTTTTGATCAAGTTTTCAAACAAACATTCTCATCCAACTTTTACTTATTTTCATAAAAAAGAATTAAGTGAAAGGTATATAGAGTATCAAAAATGTTTTTACATGGAGGTACTAAAGAAAAGAAAAAAAGAGTTTGTTACAAAAAATTAGGAGCTCAGTCTAACATGGTCTTCAACCAAAGATTCAACTTCTCAAGCAGCCTTTTGGCCTTACCCTCCAAAGCTTCTAGGCCACGCTTCTTCAAAATCTTTCCATAAAATGCGGCAGAACGCCGCGACCCATCTTCAGCATGAGGAAGTTCTTCCCAGAGAATTTACCATTGCTCATATTCCTGAGTCTTCCTCCAGAGATTGGTATCAGCCTCCTCAACCTGGCGAATCAGAGTCCCCTCCCTAGCATGAGATTCCATAATGGTGGTCCATTTGGCAGTAGCTTGTCCCTTTAATAACTCGAGACGTTGCCTGGCCTTGAGACCTCCCTATCAAGACGGTGCAGGTCTTGTGTTAGATCGATGATAGCCAACTCGGTGACATTCCTCTCCCCACCGACCTACAGGGTGTGATCAGTTCATGATTCCCAGTTTGAGTCAGCACTGAAATTACCACAAAGTCGAAAAGGCTTCACTCAATTGCTACCGTCACCTTGGAAAATGCCAAGGCCCATCGTTCTCAAATCAACCGATGGATGATCAGAACCTTGGTAGCCGCTGGCCGGCATCAACATGTCCATACAAACAGGCGACTTCTCTTCATATCCGGAAGGGCCGCCAACAAAAACCATGGTCTTGATTAAATTAGTCCTCTCCACCCAGCTTAGAGGATCTTCCCTCTCAGGGCATGTGGGAGAAAGGCTCATGATTGAGATGGTGCGATTGAAGGTCGACCGAGTAGAATTAGTTCTCTCCTCACCATCTGCCATGTAAGAGAACTGAAAACATCTTCTTTGGTGTGTCAAGTTGTCAGGGATTGCATCACCAAAGAAGAAGGTAGGCTTGGGCACACTGCTTTGATCATTCGTGATCCAAGGACGGCTGCTTACCATAATCTTGTAGAATTCCTCATCCTTGACAGCGATCAATCGCTGTGTCATCTCAACACGATTGAGGGAGTCACACTCTTCCAAGTTTCTCTCCACATACTAGACCGTCTCCCAGGGTTGTTGAACGGCCGCATTGGAAGATCTAGCTGATTGGCGGGGTGCGCCGGTAATAGGACCCTTACCCTTGTCTGTTTTGGAGGAACCACCTGTAAAGGTTGGAAAAGAAAAAAATCAATCATCGAAATGACAGAATTTTGCTAAAAAAATTATAGTGAAATTTTGGCATGGGTCCGGGGTAATTCCGAAGAAAAGGGAAACACCCTAAAAAAGATAGGAAGCTTGAAGATGAGCTCAACATCACTGTGAGCTCATAGTCAATGGAGGATTCTCAAAGAAGACTCGAACAGAAACATTGCTGCGAGATCAAGCCAGTCTTTTCAAATCTCCGCAAAAATGGAAAAGGGCTCAACATTGCTCCGAGCTCCAAACTCCAAGACTTGCAAAAGACTTTCAAGTATGCATTATCTTGTTTCCAATCCAACTTACAAAAAAATCATTCGTAGAAGGAAAGTTGTCATGCATTAGATGTTAGGAAACCCTTGACCAAAGTTTGACCAAATCCAACCCAACTTGGTCAAAACCAATCAAACTTTGTCCACGTCAAAATTCATGTTGACTTGACCTAGAAATCCTAGCCTTTTGTTTGATGCACACAAAAAGAAAAAATGCATGAACATCTTGATTTGCATAAACCTCATTATCATGGTAAAAAAAAATGGGATGGCCCCACAGGCCGTGGCCTACAGGCCACGTGGCTGTACGGTTCGGTCCGTACGGTCACAAAAAAAAAAAAAGAGAACATGCAGAAAAAAAAAAAAAAAAAGAAGAAAGCATGGAAAAAAAAGAAGAGAAAAACCGTAAAAAAAGGAAAAAAACAGTAGAGGAAGAAAAAAAACATGGGGAAAAGAAAAAGAAAGAAGAAAAAAAAGAAAGAAAAGAAAATAAAGAAAGAAAAAGAAAAGAAGAATATCTCATTATCCTACTTCTACATAGGGTTTTCTTGATGGAAAAGGAAACTTACTTGAAGCTATGGATGGAGAAGAAAGAGAACTTGAAGATCTTTAAAGAAGAATAGAAGTTTTTGATCTTGGAGCACTCTTGAAGACTTTTGTAAAAAGAAAGCAATAAGAGTAAGAGATCCAACCTCCCATGCTTTTATAAAAGAGAGCAAACAAAAAGAGGAAACAAGGGGAAAAACTAGGAGGTAAGTGCTAAAAATTAGCAACTTTCCTAAAAGAGAGGAGATTTGAGAGATTATCTCCCAAACAAAGATACTCACTCCAAAAAGAAAAGGTACTTGAGAGATTCTCTCCAAGTAATGATATTTTTAGATATTCTCTATTCAAAGGAGGTATTTTTAGATATTCTTTACAAAATGACACCTCGTTCGATCTAAGCCATCTTTAAAGCTTAAGGTCCAATGGGTTAGCCCACATGAACCAGGTTTGACCACCTAGGCACTAAAAGGGGCTTCCTATAAAAAATCCCTCTTACCAAGAGCATATAAAATGGTTCCATGCTTCTTTTGAGTTGATTGGACCACATAAAAAAATCCAAGCCTCATGAGCTTCCAAAATTCAAACCATCCAACCTCATATACCAAATTGAGCCAAAATCTTGAAATTGACATTCCATAAAAATCCAAACCACTCCAATGGACCTAAAATAGTCCCAAAGAGTGACCAAAAACCAAACCTGACCCCCTAGCTTGCCATATATAGCTTGTTAGATCACAAGGTCAAAACCAAATCTGACCTCCCAACTTTTAACATACAGCTTGTTGGGTCACAAGGTCAAAATAAAAAATCAAACTCCAACCCCCTAACCTACCACATACAACTTGTTAGGTTACAAGGTCAAAAAAAAAAAAAAAAAAAAAAAAACCTTCTTGACCGCCTGATGTGCCACATAAAGCCCTTAGGTTCACAAGGTCAAAAGGAAAACCCAAAATCCAAAACCCAAATCCAGATCCAGATCCCTCATGTCATTTTCAAAACTTTGCCTTGAGATGTTACATGATCCTTTTCACTACCATAAAATCCCCATGGAAACTCAAAAGGCTACCCTACCAAAAAGAAAACTACTCAAAAACTCTTGGTCAAGTCACAAGCTCTCCTTCAAAGCTCTCTTCAAGGCACATCGACTTAAAAAATTATGCAACTCATAGCTGTATCTTGAGGGGGCATTTGTTGATATAAAAAATGTCACTTTGCCTCTTCAACATAAAAAAGCTACATGAAGCCGCATCCTACCACAAACAAGCAATGCAACTTCAAGCGTCAAATCTTGTCAGAATCAAATTAAAACTGTAAGATTCTTCAAAATAGCAAAAAGAAGAGTACACATAAAGTTTCGGGCCATTCCAGCATCATTTGGCCTAACTTCACTCCTCCGGCAGCTGAACAGGTACCTTGGCTGCGACAGTGTCGAAGACATCAGATATTCGATCTGAGAAGTCTAGCCCCTGTGGTTTTCCTAAAATCTGATTTTTGGTGCTCGAAATCAGCTGATCTTCACCAACATCTCAGATCTACCATCATAGTAATGCGATCATCATCGCATGCTTCAAAATTTCCAACCGGCCAACCAAGAAAATACACATTCTGTCCGACCGATCGAGAAATCGATAGGACATATGTTACCGGCCCACTGGTATTAATCAGTTTCTGAAGTTGCATCGCCATCCGACATCAAACAACCTGTGGATCCATCGGCGACCATCGCAAGCAGAATTCCTAAATAAATGGTACGGCCGTAACTCTTCAAATGCCTCAGCGACCACTTAATGAGGTTAATTGACCTATTTTATGGCAAGTTAATGCGTCATTAACTCTTTATTTTGGGTGGCCCAATCAGAATCAAGGAAAAAGGAGTTATAAGTCCAAACAATCATGACAATAAAATATGAAACTCCTCTTATCACGGAGTTTAAAGGCGATTAAATGCCCATCATTCTCCATAGGCCAATCAAAAGCCAAGAAAAAGAAATTACAAAGTCATGAAATAAAAACTTGTAACTCCTCCCATCATGGTGCATCAATGCCATCAATGCTCATAAACCCACCTAATGGTTGCCAAAGGCCTATAAAAGGGGGTCATTCCAAGAGAAAGAAATCTGGAAATCCAAGAAGAAAAGATCCCAAAAAATCCCCGTAAAAATATCAAATGTCCAAACACTGTACAAAGAAGCTCGGCTACTTTGAAGAAACTCTACTACAACAAACACCACAAGGTGATTGAAGTCCCCTGGGGGGCCAGCCCCCAGGCTCTCTCTTTCTAACCAACATGGCCTAGACACGGCTTTTTAGCCCGTCTACTCGGTTTTTTATTGGATATAGGACCTTCCATTGGTCTTTATCCTCTAAAAATCCAAAGTCAAAGCCAAGCCAAAAGAATCAAAGCATCATATGTTCTCATCTGAAGGACGATGGCGAAGTCCATATATAACTTGCGACCGTCGATCTGAACGAGTCCCTGCAATCTCCTGAGAAGTTAGATTCCCTTTTCTCACTTTACTATTGTATTTTGTATTTTTTTTAAAGAGACAAAAAAATCATAATTTTTGTCTTTCATTATTGATGAGTTTCTACATCGCTTTTCACGGTAAACATCACCTTTTATGAAAAAATAGCGTTTCACAACAAACAAAGAAAAATCGCCTCCTACGGCATTCAAAAAACATTGTCTCTTTTCGTAAATAAGACGGCTAGATCAAGGGGTGTAGTTTCTCAGTCGATTGCCCTCCAATAAGATGGCTTCATGATGGAACAGAATGAATCTACTACCAGGCCGCTTTCCAACTACTAAAATGGGATCAACCACAACCACTGCTACCTTCGCTGGCATACTTAACACTTGAATCATAACATGCGCTATAAACGTAATCTCATTGATCACGTTAGGCCCCATAAATCAATAATGAATGAATAAGAAAGAGAAAGAAAGGACTTGGACGCAAATATATACAATTGGTGAGGATGCCGGTGGTTATTGGTATGGATCCGCGCGAGATGATGGCTTTATCGGGTTTTTGAACGGTTGCTGGCTTGTTGATTTGCTTTGCCTCTGGGTAACGGGAAACTCGCGAAGGTCTTATTACCTTTTCTTCCGTACACCTTTGCCGGTTCCGGTACCTCCTATCATGGGCACTCTAGATATTGGTTCAAATTCAATTCGTGAGATGGTAGTGATCTTTAGGTAGGCATGGCCATAATGTGCTCTTTTCTTCGGACTCATTGGAACCTTGCTTTTCCAGAGCCAGAGCCATGTAAGAAAGGTCATGTTTAAATAGTTCCAAGAAGAAAAGGTCATGGGGTCAAGCAAGGGTGAGTAGCTGTACTTTAGAGTCGATCCAGCTCTTGCTTCTCCCTCGGGGTCTCAATCAAATAGGGTATGTGGTCCTAAAACAATTCTCATTGCCTCTCTTGACCCGCTGAAATAAAGGGTTTCACTACCTCTGAAGAGGCCTCCCCTTCTGTACTACTCCGCATGGTCCCTTCCTCCTTTTAGTTGAGTTAAGTACCTTTCCTCTACTGTAGGAAAGAAAAAGTGGGCATTTCCTTTCCCTGCGAAAAGACTTTCATTAGATGTACCTTACCTCATGTGGCATCCCGCACATCAAGTGTTAGGAGTAATGGGCTAAATCACTACTCATTCCCCGATGGCATTAATTTCCCGCTACCTCTTCGCCGATCAATGGTCTTGATTCCCCGAAAACAACCGATTTTCCATTTCTTTTGGATGACTACTCCCCCCCTCCTACCCTACAGTGATATCTCTTTAATCCCCGCAAGGGGTACCATTCAAGGGGAGACGGATTACTTCCTTTCTTTCTTAAAGCTCCGCCCTAGGTAAGATCCCCTTTAAGGCCCTACGGGGCACTTTCTATGAGATAGGAATAATTCCTTTATCCATCCCCTCCTTTAGTTCGATTTTCACCCCTGGAAGGGGATGACTCAGCAACAGCCGTTGGAGACTTTGATAACATAATAAGGCTCTAGAATTAGAGCATCTGAAATGAAATATCATAGGGACACTGGAGGATTTGAGAGGATTTTCATCAGGGTCTTAATCAGAAAGCGAAAGAAAAGACGGGTGAACCCGGCTAAAGTAAAGGGACTTGGGCTTGGCTAAACTAACAGGGAAAAGGCTACCGCTCTCATCAATCAAATTTGTAAGGGCTTCAATGAATGAATTCCTTTGTTCGGAAAGACCTGAACCACAAGGAAGGAACTACTTTTTCTAGAGATCGGCAAAGCACGGATAAAGGAGCTTCGAAGACTAAAAAAGGCGCTTACAGTGGGGTGAGAAAGAAAGACTAACTCGAGGGGAGAAGGAGTCTATGAAAGAGATAGTCTTAGTACACCCGAAGGAAGAGGGGAAGCTTTTAGGCCCAGTAGCACGGTTGAAGTCCAATCCGTGTGAGTATGAGTGCCAGCGAAGCCGCTTTCAAGCTCTCCAACGCTAGCAATGTAGTAAGGGTTCATTCCAAGCGAACCAGTAGCAAAGCGGTTGAAAGCAGCTAATGTATCAACTAGCGGTATCAGTCCTGGTATTCCGGGCAAGCCAGTCGGTAGTAGTAATTCCGGTGCTTCTAGTGACTTTCTTGCCTGTCTCCTGTCTGTTTACGAATCGGATGTGGGAATTTTATATGATAGAGATCGATCTTATTATGTGCAATGGAAAGTTAGAAAAAAAATTTATTTCCTTTTCTACTTGTGAAGGTGGATCTCTTGATCACCATTTCTAAATTCTAAGTAGAATAGAAAGTTTGGCATACCCATACAAAAATGTTAATGCTCGCTTTTTCCCTCCACAGACCTCCCGGTAGCCCTGGGACGGAAGAGAGAGAGAGAGAGAGGAAAAAAGCTAGTTCCATCAGTGGGCAACCACTTAAGATCCATATCTCATAACCGCCAGCAAGTTGTTTCTTAAAAAAAGCAAAAAATCTTCGTTCCCACTTTCTTATGCCAGCGGGATAAGATTTTGAGATTCTTTCCCATGAGATTAAAATTTGGAGCAGTGAGTTACACATGCCAAACATGTTTTTCACAACCTTATCTCATGGGAAGGGAACATCCTAGTAGAACGATGCCAATTTCCCTAAAGTTGTGGTAAATCCATATCTAGAAATTGTTAGTTTCTAAGGATTTAGACGAATGAAAATCTTCATTTATTAGGAATTTAAGATCCAACCACCACCATAAGATTTTGAAAATCCTCACTATTTTTCTGAGCTATATGCGTCGATAAACACCAATATCAATGTGAAATTCTCAACTATAAAAATCCTCAGCAAGGAGTCCTTGTTCTCGTGGTAGTGAAGAATCATCATATCTATGGATTTCTTGCCTGTTACCAAACACGCTCTTAATTAAATGTAACTAGGCCTAAGTCTAAGCATAAGCCCGAGCCTGGATAGAGTCTATATGGAAAACACCAAGGATGAGGTTGAATTATAATTTCTCTCTGAGTTAATATTATAAAAATCTCAGCATGATTTTGGATTGCAATTTGTAACCCGACTTATGGTGGTCATGACCTGACCTAGCTCATGAGCCTTTTCAGGCTTGGCTTGACTCAAGTTAAATGTAATGCCCCAACCTTCCCCCATGCATGATATTGTCCGCTTTGGCCCACTGGCCTCACGGTTTTGCTTCTGATGAGCCTCAACCCATCAAAATGCCTCATGCAAGGTAGAGGTGTAAGCTCTACATATAACCCCATTCACTTTCCTCTCTATAGTCGATGTGGGACTCGGGGGCGACACATACTACCCCCCTTAAGGCTGCACGTCCCTGTGCAGTAGCCTGCCAGTCCCTATAACCTGCCAGCCCTCTTGGCTCGCCCACATGGAGACCCGCCCACTTGCACCAGACCACGGCAGGGGACCCACACTCGAACTAGTCGAGAGCTGGCTCTGATACCATTTGTAACGCCCCACCCTTCACCCATGCATGATATTGTCCATTTTGGTCCACTGGCCTCATGGTTTTGCTTCTGATGAGCCTTAACCCATCAAAAGGCCTCATGCAAGGTAAGGGTGCAAGCTCTACATATAACCCCATTCACTTTCCTCTCTATAGTCGATGTGGGACTCCGGGGCGTCACATTAAAGCTCCGATTTTGTAGGATAGAGGTTGAGCTGAGCTGGCTTGACTCACCTCGAGCTCTCAAAATTGGACGACGAAGTGGTCTAGCACGGCTTAGGCTCAAATTTAACCTCATTTCATTACAAGACACGCACAATGATAAATCTATCTTTAATTTTTTCCAACTAATAGAGCACTCAAAATTCCCACTCTCTCATGAAAACCATGTATTCTATCTGCTCATATTTGGGGCCACTTATACAACATATGATCAGATTACCCCTTTGTTCTCTTGAACTACTGCAAGCTCAAATTTAATACTCATCAAATTATTATGTTTTTCTGATCCGTAATGATATGAAAAATTAAATACTTAAAAAAGGTACAAGCATAGAAAAAGGAGAATGAAGAAAGCACGTGTGAAGGTATTAGAGCTAAATACCCTCATAAAAATAAAAGGAAAGCTACATCTCTATCTATCCCAACTTCACGAAATCATCCCCCATGCCATTTGCGGATTGATACACATGATGAAACTCAATATTTAAATATGAGGGCATAGCCTTGATCATTGAAAAGAAATTGGGATTTCCATGGACCCTTCTCCAAATAAGACATCCAAGCTATCACATTTGAAGAATCACTTTTCACCACTAAGTTGTATGAAACTTATTCGAGGCATAAATGCTAAGATCTTCCAATATAGCTAGCACTTCTACTTCATTAGAATATTTGACACCAACATGTTTTGAGAACATAGAGAATTCCTCTCGTTTGTAGTTCCTTTGCAAGTCTTGGTCTTCCTTTTATCCATATTAAATTTAATAACATTAAGAAAAAGGGAAACCAAGGGACTAAGGGTCCTTGATTGACCTTTTGTTCTTTGGTATGTTGTTGTTCCTTTTAATGATACTCTTATTCTACAAAAAAAGAAAAGAATAGTGACTAAAGGTGTCTTCTCAATCTCCCCAAACAAGGTTTTTCATCCTTTCATCCCGCTTTTTCATCCGTTGATCTTATGTGTGAAAAGTTGCATGGACACTGGGCAACAATTTGCAAATGTATCTTGGTTAACAACTTATTTTGGCAGCTTTGATCTAACATTCTCTTTTCTAATGAAAAAAGAAAACAAGGATTTGAGTATTTTTACTTGCCAAGTGGAAAGATTACCAAGACAAGCATTTTTCCCATAGAGTATTTAATCTTTATTTGTAAAAAAATGTTTTTGATAAAGGAGCATATGTTGGTTGGCGGCGCAACATAACGAACAGTCTGCGATCGACAAACATGCACGCACAAATCCACCCAAATAATTAAGCAAACGATCCATAAAGATGAAGACACGGCAATTTACATTGTTAGACATCCATTTGCATCCGTGAAATGAGCTCCCATCAATTCCTCTTTCTTCCTTTCCATCGTGCTTAGGGTTAGGGTTACTGATCAAATCATATATATAATCTTTTCTTTCTAAGCTTCCAAGAAAGTCTTTCTTAGGTCGAAAGAAAGTCCTGGTACAATTATCAAAATACCCTCAAACCCAATTACACCCAGATTAACCCAACTTGAGTAATCCGGCTAACTTGAAATACAAGACACAAACTTGACAATCTCCACCTCGGTTTGGATTCCATCAATCCTTGAGTCACCTTGAACATACATGTTGACACCAAAAAAGTCACTATGTCTCATCAACATCAAGAAGCCATATGAAGCTGAATCCTGCTACAAAACAGGCAAAGCTACTTCAAGCATCCGATTTTGTCAGAATCAGACAAAAACTACAAGATCCTTCAAGACAGCCAAAAAAGGGGTACACCTGAAGTTTCGGGCCATTTCGACATTGTTTGGCCTAACTTGACTTCTCCGACAGCTAAACAAGCGCTCATGGTTGCGACATCATCGAAGACACCAAAACTTCGATCAGAGCCTACGGATGGTTCCAAAATACCTCCAAAGGGCTCCATGCCAAATTTCAAGTCAAACCGACAATGTTTAACCCTCCATCAACACTCGAGCAGCAAAATCAAACCTCCCGGCAGCGAAAACCACTGAAGCCATCACTCATCAAACAAAATACATGAGTGGCTTCAACATGCTTCCAAAAAGCTGCATGTCGAATTTCAGGTCATTTCGACAACGTTTGACCAGGTTTCGACGCTCCGAAAGAAAATCAAGCCTACAGGTTGCGGAGCACCTCGGGACCATGACATCAAAATTGGAGCTAATGGGTCATCTCAAAATGACTCCAATAGGCTCCCTGTCAAATTTCAAGTCAATTGGATATCGTTTGACCACATATCAAAGCTCGGTATTTTCCACGCAGCAAAATCAAGTCAAGCATCGACGGGACCCCAAACGGCTTCAAAACTCAAATAAAAGCACATGGTTGGTCCTATCTACTGCTCAAGAAGCTTCACCTCAATTTTTAGGTCATTCCGACATCGTTTGACCCAGTTTCAACTCTTGACGGAAAATCGACTACAAAGTCTTCGGCTTTCCCGAAAAATGGGAAACTTTGAGCCCCGGTTTCGCGCGGGCTCTCGTCAAGTTTTCTCCAAGAAAATCAAGTCAATAATTGAGGAAAAATACAGAAGAGAAAAGGAATGAAAAAGAAGGAAAAGCGGTCGAAAACGAAGCTTGGCGACCAAACGGGCCAAAGCCCCATGGTCACCGGCGACCATTTGGGTACATGGTCTCCGGCGACCCTGCAAATCCGAGTCGCCGGATTTCTCGCCGGATGGCCCGATTTCCGATCCTTTTCGCGTTTCGAGTGTTCCTGCATCTGTGATTTTCTGAAAATCCAATTTTTGATGCTTGAAAAAGACTGATCTTCATCGACATCTCGGATCTGCCGTCAAGAGCATGAAATCATCACTGATCGCTCCAAGATCGCCAACCGGCTGACCAAGAAAGTACACTTTCTGTCCGACCGATCGTGAAATCGACAAGACAGATGTCACCGGCTCACCAACATCAATCAATGTCTGAAATTACATCGACATCAAACAATGTGTGGATCCACCTGTGATGATCATAAGAAGAATCTCAAAAGACGCAGCGCAGCCCGCGACTCTTCACATGCCCTGGCGACCACTTAATGTCTTTAATTGACCCTTTTATGACAACTTAATGCGGTCATTAACTCATTATTTTGAACGGCCCAATCAGATTCAAGCATTTGGGAGTTACAAATTCAAGCAATCATGGCATTAAACCCATGAAACTCCCATCATTATGAAGAATAAAGGCGATTAAATGCCCATTATCCTTCATCGGCCAATCACAAGCCAAGAAAAATGAGTTACAAAATCAAGAAATAAAACTTGTAACTCCTCTCATCAATACCATCATTCTCTCATCATGGCCATCAATGCCAATAAACACCTCATGACTACCAAAAGCCTATAAAAGAAGGTCCATTCCAAGAAGAATGAAGTGTGATCCCAATCCCCGAAAATCCAGAAAATTCAAGAGAGAGGCGAAGTCCTGCTACTCTGCTACCAGAAGCCCTACAAGGTGATCAAAGTCACTTCGGGGGCCACCCCCCCAAGGTCCCCTCCTTCTACAACACGGCCTAAACGAGGCTTTTCAGCCCGTTTACTCGGTTTTTCATTGGATATAGGACCTCCTCTTGGTCCTTATCCTTTAAAAAGCTGAGGTTGGAGCCAAGCCAAAGAATCGAAGCATCAAACGTTCTCATTTGAAGGACGATGGCGAAGTCCATACATGACTTGTGACTGTCGATCTGAACGTGTCCCCACAATCTCCTGAGAAGTTAGATCCCTTTTCTTTCTTTTCTATTGTAGTTTTGTATTTTTTAAAGAGACAAACAAAAATCACAATTCTTGTCTTTCATATTTGATGAGTTTTGTAAAAATCGCCTTTCACGGCAAAATCGTCTTTCACGGCAAACAAGCAAAAAAACGCCTCTTACGACATTCTAAAAAATAAAAAAAAAACTTGTCTCTTTTATTAAATATTTATGCAATTTGAAAAGTTAGAAAGAATGATTGATTTCTTTTCTACTTGTGAAGGTGAATCTCCGGATCATCACCATTCCAAATTCCAAGCAGAATAGTAAATCTGGCATACTCATACAAAAAGTTGATACCCGCGTTTTCCCTCCTCCGCCGATACCCAGGCAGCCCCTGGGGCGGAAGGAGAGGAGGAAATCTGAGGGTCCATCAAGTTGGCACACCCGGTGGGACATGTTCATTTGAGAATGTGATGCGTTGATCCCTTGGCTCCTTTCTAGTTGGTGGCCTATGTTGCATCTTCCAGCAAAAAAAAAAAAAAAAAAAAAAAAAACAAAAACATGAGATGGGATTTTAATTATTCTTTCTCATTTCAAAAAATAATCTTATTTTTCTTTCTTGGATTCAATTTTGAGAAATTTTGATGCTCTCTTCTTCGAATTTGATAGCTCACAGAAATGTTTGCAGCTATTGTTCGTATCGGAGATTGGGCCATCTTTTCTCTTTGATGAGTCCGATAGGGGTTTTCAAAAAATAAAAAAAAAAAAACTTCATTTCAAATTCTTTCAAAAAAAATGATCTCTCTTTCTTAGATTCAACTTTGAGAAACTTTGATCCTCTCCTCTTCGAACTTGATAGCTCACATAAATGTTTGTAGCTATTGTTCATATCAGGGATTGGGCCATCTTTTCTCTTTGATGAGTCCAATTGGGATTTCAAAAAAAAAAAAAACATAGAATTTCAAACTCAAAAAAAAAAAAAAAAATCAGTCTTCTCTCTTTTGAATTCAAATTCAAAGAAACTTTGGTTATTCCCTTTCGGATTTAACGCTCGCAGAAATGTTGAGTTGTGGTTCGGATTGGAACACCACTTGTTCTCTTTGATGAGTTCATTAGAAACCTTTAAAAAAAAAACACTAAGGTTGCACCAATTTCGCTCTTTGGCTAAAGTGAATTTAAGAAAAGCCTTGTCCAGAGTGTGGAGATAGCTAGACTGTTCGAGGCAAGGGTCCTTCAAACGGGTTCATTAAGTAATCCTACCCTTACCTGGGGGCTGATCTATCTACTAAGGTTTTATAAGATCGAATTGGAAACCTATGTGCACCTTTCAAAAAAAAAAAATTTATTCACTTTTTGAGTTCAGAATTGAGAAATCTTGGTCCTTTCCCTTTCGGATTTAACGCTCGCAGAAATGTTGAGTTGTGGTTCGGATTGGAAACATTTGCTCTCTTTGATGAATTCAATCTTAAATCTTCAAAAAAAAACTTACGTCACTTTTAAGTTCAAAGTTAAGAAATCTTGGCTCTTTCCCTTTCGGATTTAACGCTCGCAGAAATATTGAGTTGTGATTCGGATTGGAACACCATTTGCTCTCTTTGATGAATTCGATCTTGACCTTTCAAGAAAAAAAAAAAAAAAACTTCCGGCATGGTTGGGCTTACATTCGAGAAATTCTGGTTCCTTCCCCTTCGGATTTAGCTCTCGCAGAAATGTTTGAGCCCTTATTCGGATTGGAATACCATTTGCTCTCCTTTATGAATCCAAATTTGACCTTTAAAAAAAATCCCATCTCGTGTCCTTTCCAAGGATGCGATTTGCAACATTTGTGCCTAGCGGTGTTAGTACGCCCTTTCGGGTCTACTGCATTCACAACCGACACATTTGGATCTCCAACCTTATATCATTTTACCTCGAGTGAGCCTTGCTTCTCGGTAATTTTAATTAAGGTCTACAATTACTTCTAGCAGTCACTGGAACGTTCACCCTGAGCCTACCATACTTGCATTTTAAAATAATTGTATCCTCTATGGTTTTTTGCCTTCTTCACCTTGCTTGGGCTGGGCCATGTCCCCTTAAGTGATTTGAAAAGACAAAACCATAGTTGTTTTCCATTTATGATCGCCATATTCTTATGATTACTAATGGATTTGGTCTTGTTTCATAAGTTTTCCAAAACTAACAATGCTAGCTTCCCTGACCATCACTTTCGATGAGAACAAGTACCAACTTATGCTTCAAGACAAGTAAAACAAGCATAAGCGCCCTGCCAGTTGCCGAAGCGTCATCTCCCTCGACAACTCTCAAAACACCGGGTCAACTTCAACTCCCTGGACCATCATCTTCGGGTCACTGGGACCATTCCCACTCCCCGCCGAAGAAACTGTACCTGTCAAGAAGCAGAAAACCGCCCCGCAAGGTGTCACTACCATGGCACCAAGGGCGAACACCAAGAAACCTGAAGCCCGTGGCGCTCCCACGAAGCTTCAACCTACAAGAAACCAGGTTTGCCCCAAAACCTGGTCCCCAAGACCCTCACTGAAACAAAGGAGGTCTCGAACATCTGCAAAGCCAGCGTACCTGGCCCCTCTCAAGGAGAACCAGTTCTACCCTCTCTCTTACATGAAAGAGGAGAAACCTACCCTCCGCTCAAAGAACAAACAAATCCAGCATGAGCAGGCTTGCTCCTACAAGCCAAAAATCAAATTCTGCATTGTTAGGCCTCCGCAAAAACATGGTTAAGCCTGCACTCTTGCGAGTCGACCCTTCATCTCAACAGGGGCAGAGCTCGCAAAATTCAAATCTTCACTACGACAGGCAAAGGACCGCGTCCAGATTCTGTCCTTGCCCAACTTCAAAGAAGATAAGCTCGGCTGCAGCGCACAGGGAACTACATCCTTCATTGCCAGAGCTGACTAAAGCACAAATTGCTCGTCGTATGTGTCGTCACGCGTCATATCGACAAAAGAGACTTGAGAAGCAAAGAACCCAGCATTCTACTCTCCATGTTGATGGACCCGAAAGAAATCTTCCGTCCTCTCCTTCCGCACCCCGGGGGATGACCTGGGTCTCGGCGGAGGACGGAAAATCTCGGGCATCCACATTTTTGTACGGGTATGCCAGATTTACTTTCTACTTGGAATTTGGAATGGTGATAATCCAGAGATTCACCTTCACAAGTGGAAAGGAAATCAATCCTTTTTTCTAACTTTTCAAATTGCATAAATATTAAGAAAAGAGACAAGTTTTTAAAATGCCGTAAGAGGCGTTTTTGTTTGTTTGCCGTGAAATGCGATTTTGCCGTGAAAGACGTTTTTACAAAACTCATCAAATATGAAAGACAAGAATTGTGATTTCTTTTTGTCTCTTTAAGAAATACAAACTACAATAGAAAAGGAAGAAAAGGGATCTAACTTCTCAGGAGATTGTGGGGACACGTTGAGATCGACGGTCGCAAGTCATGTATGGGCTTCGCCATCGTCCTTCAAATGAGAACATGTGATGCTTTGATTCTTTGGCTTGGCTCCTAACCTCAGTTTTCCAAAAGGACAAGGACCAAGAGAAGGTCCTATATCCAATGAAAAACCGAGTAAACTGGCTGAAAAGCCGCGTTTAGGCCATGTTGGAGAAGGAGGTGACCTTGGGGGGTGGCCCCCCAAGGGACGTTGATCACCTTGTGGTGCTTTCGGGAGCAAAGTAGCAGAACTTTGTCTCTCTCTTGGATTTTCTGAATTTTCAGAGCTTGCACTTGGGATCTCTTTTCATCATGCTTTCTTCTTGGAATGGACCTCCTTTTATAGGCTTTTGGTAGCCATGAGGTATTTATTGGCATTGATGGCCATGATGAAAGAATTGATGAGGAGTTACAAATCGATTTTGTAACTCCTTTTTCAAGGCTTGTGATTGGCCGATGAAGGTAGTGGGCATTTAATCACCTTTATGCTTCATGATGATGGGAGTTTCATGGGTTTAATGCCATGATTGCTTGGATTTGTAATTCCCAAATGCTTGGTTCTGATTGGGCCGTCCAAAATAATGAGTTAATGACTACTTTAATGGGTCAATTAACGATATTAAGTGGTTACCAAGGCATGTGAAGAGTCGCGGGCCGTGCTGCGCCTTTTGAGATTCTTCTTGCGATCATCACGGGTGGATCCACGCATTATTTGATGTCGGATTGCGATGCAATTTCAGACATTGATTGACGTTGGTGGGCCGGTGACATCTGTCTTGTCGATTTCACGATCGGTCGGACAGAAAGTGCACTTTCTTGGTTAGCCGGTTGGCGATCTTGAGGCGATCGGTGATGATTTCATGCTTTTGACGGCGGATCCGAGATGTCGACGAAGATCAGTCGTTTTGAAGCACCAAACATTGGATTTTCAGAAAATCACAGAGGCCAGAACACCCGAAACGGAAAAAGAATCGGAAAACGGACGATTCGGCGCAAAATCGGGCGACCCGGATTTCCAGGGTCGCCGGGCGACCATGCACCCACGGTCGCCGGCGACCATAGGGCTTCGGCCCGTTTGGTCGCCGAGCGTCGTTTTCGGCCATTTTTTCGTCTTTTTCGTTCCTTTTTTCTTCTGTATTTTTCTTGACATTTTCCTCAATTATTGATTTGATTTTCTTGGAGAAATCTTGACGAGAACCCTCGCGAAATCTGAGCACAAAGTTTCGAAGACTTTGTAGCCGATTTTCCGTCAAGCGTCGAAACGAGGTCAAACGATGTCGGAATGACCTGAAAATTGAGGTGAAGCTTCTTGAGCAGTGGATAGGACCAACCATGGGATTTTATTTGAGTTTTGAAGCCGTTTGGGGTCCCATCGATGCTTCACTTGATTTTGCTGCGGGGAAAATGCCGAGCTTTGATATGTGGTCAAACGATGTCCGATTGACCTGAAATTTGACAGAGAGCCTATTGGAGTCATTTTGAGACGTTCCATGGGCTCCGTTTTGGATGTCATGGTCCCGGGTTGCTCCGCCGCCGGTAGGCTTGATTTTCTCTCGGAGCATCGAAACTTGGTCAAACGTTGTCGGAATGACCTGAAATTTGACGTGCAGCTTTTTGGAAGCATGTTGAAGCCACTCATGTATTTTGTTTGATGAGTGATGGCTTCGGTGGTTGCCGCCGCCGGGAGGCTTGATTTTGCTGCTCGAGCATTGATGGAGGGTCAAACGTTGTCGGTTTGACTTGAAATTTGGCTTGGAGCCCTTTGGAGACATTCTGGAGTCATCCGTAGGCTTTGATCAAAGTTTTGGTGTCTTTGATGATGTTGTCGCCGGGAGCACTTGTTTAGCTGTCGGAGCGGTGAAGTTGGGCCAAACGATGTCGGAATGACCCGAAACCTCAGGTGTACCCTTCTTTTAGCTGTCTTGAAGGATCTCTCAGTTTCTGTCTGATTCTGACAAAATCTGATGCTTGAAGTAGCCTTGCCTATTTTTAGCAGGATGCAGCTTCAGGAGGCTTCTTATGTTGAGGAGACATATTGACTTTTTTGGTGTCAACAAATGCCCCCTCGAGGTACAGCGACGAGTAGCTTTTTGGAGTCGATGTGCCTCGAAGAGAAACTTGGAGGAGAGATTCCAACTTGACCAAGAGTCTTGAGCTTTTTTTTTTTTTTTTTTGAATAGCCTTCTGAGTTTCCGGGGGAATTTCGTGGCTGTGAAAGGGATCACGTACCATCTCAAGGCAAAGTTTTGAAAATGACATGGGGTATTTGGATTTTGGGTTTAGGATTTTAGTTTTTGACCCTGTGACCTAACAAGTTGTATGTGGCAGGTTAGGGGGTCGGGGTTTGATTTTGATTTTGACCTTGTGACGCAACAAGCTGTATGTGGCAGGTTGGGGGGTCAGATTTGGTTTGTTGGTTTTGGATTTTGATTTTGGTTTTGGTCTTCTGACCTAACAAGCTGTATGTGGCGAGCTAGGGGACCGGAATTTGGTTTTGTGAAATGTCAATTTCAAGATTTTGGCTCAATTTGGCTCATGAGGTTGGATGGTTTGGTTTTTGGAAACTCATGGGACTTTCTTTTTTTTCTTTTGAATGGTCCCATCAACTCAAAAGAGGCATGGGACTTTTTTTGCTCTTTTCTTTTTTTTTTGCTCTTGGTAAGAGGAATACTTTAACTAAAAGCCAATTTTAGTGCCTAGGTGGTCAAACCTGGCTCATATGGGCTAACCCATGGGACCTTAGGCTTTGGAGATGGCCTAGATCTCATATAGTGTCATATTTGTAAATAATATCTAAAAATATCTCTTTTGTGTAGAGAATATCTAAAAATATCTTTACTTGGAGAGAATTTCTCAAGTTTTCTTTTTGTGGAAAGATTCTCTCAAAATATCTTTCTCTTTGGGAAAGTAGCTAAATTTTAGCACTTACCTCCTTTCTTTCTCTTTGTTTCCTCTTTTGGCTTGCTCTCTTCTATAAAAGCAAAGAGGGTTGGTGCTTTTGCTCCATTACTTTCCTTTTGCAAGAAATCTTCAAGAGTGCTCCCCAAGACAAGAAGTGCTTTCTCTTCTTCAAGGATCTCCAAGCTTTTCTTCTTCTTCTCCATCAATGGCTTCAAGTAAGTTTTCTTCCTCGTCAAGAATCTCCATTGTAGAAGTAGCTTCTTCATCATTTTTTTCTTTTTCTTTTCTTCATCTTTCTTCTTTTCTTTTTTTTTCTTTTCTTTTCTTTTCTTTTCATGCACGTTTTTCCTTTTTTTTTTTCGTGCTTCTCTTTTTTTCTTTCTTTCTTTTTTTTTCTTCTTTTTTTTTTCTTCTTTTCACGATTTTCTCTTTTTTTTTTTCGTGAACTCTTTTTTTTTCTTTCTTTCTGTTTTTTTTTTCACGCTGATCTTTTTTTTTCAGCTTTTTTCTCTTCTTTTCTTTTTTTTTTCCTGTTTTTTTTTCTGGCTGCACGGATAGGTCCATACGGACCAGACCGTACTGCCACGTGGCAGTGGGCCACGGCCTGTGGGCCAAAAATTTTTTTTTTTCTTTTTTTTTGCTGAGATTTTTTTTCTCTTTTTCTTTTTCTTTTTCCTTGTTTGCTCACTATGATAATGAGGCTATGCAATTTCAATATGTATGCATTTTTTTGTTTGATGCATCAAGATAAAAGGCTAGAGTCTCTAGGTCAAGCCAACATGATTTTTGACTTGGACAAAGTTTGATTGGTTTTGACCAAATTGGGTTGGAATTGGTCAAACTTTGGTCAAGGTTTTCCTAGCATCTAATGCATGATGATATTTTTTTATGCATGAGTTTTGTAAATGGATTTGGAAGTATGATGATGCATACCTGAAAATCTTTTGCAAGTGTTGGGATTTTGAGCTCGCAGCGATGTTGAGCTCTTTCTCAGTCTTGCTGGATTTTGAGGAAGTTTGCAACTTTTGGATTCTGAAGCTCGCAGCAATGTTGAGCTCTTTTCCAGATTTTGCGGAAGTTTGATGAGATAGGCTTGTTCTCACAGCGATGTTGAGTTCAAGCCTTCTTTGAGAATTCTCCACTGACTATGAGCTCGCAGCGATGTTGAGCTTATCTTCTAGCTTCCTGTCTTTTTCGGAGTATGTTCCTTTTCGTTGGAATTGCCCCGGAACCATGTCAAAATTTTGCTAGAATTTTTGTAGCGGAATTCTGTCATTTTGATGTTGATTGATCTATTCTCTTCCATCTTTTGCAGGTAGTTCTTCCAGATCGAACAAGGGTAAAGGTCCTATTACTGACGCACCTCGTCGATCTGCTAGATCTTCCAATGCGGCTGTTCAGCAGGCTTGGGAGAAAGAGGGGACTCTCATTCGCCAGGTTGAGGAAGCTGAAGGTAATGTCCGGAGGAAGACTCAGGAGCATGAGCAGTGGCAGGTCCTCTGGGAAGAACTTCCTCGTACTGCAGATGGGTCACGGCATTCGGCCGCGTTTTATGGGGACATTTTGAAGGAGCGTGGCCTAAAGACTTTGGAAGTTAAGGCCAAGGGTCTGCTTGAGGAGTTGAACCTTTGGTTGAAGACCATGTAGGATTGAGCTCCTGAGTTGTAACAAACTCTTTTTCCTTTTTCTTTTTTTTGGTACCTCCACGTATAAACAATTTTGGTACTATATTTTGTATCCCCTTCCTTTCACTTAAATCATTTTTTGATGAAAACAATTTTGAGCAAAAGTTTGATGGGAATGTTTGTTTAAGGATTTGATCAAAAGGTTGTCATTTTGTGAAAATCTGTTGTCAAAGGGTTGTTTTGGGCATGAAAGCCAATTTTGTGGCGGAAAACCTTGTTTTTGATGGTTTGAAGACCAAAATTTGGATGGCGAGAAAGCCTAATTTTGTGGCGTAAGAGCCAAAATTTGTTTTGTGGCATGGGAGCCAGAATTTTTGGATGGCGTGAAAGCCGAATTTTAGAATGGCATAGAAGCCGAATTTTGTTTTGTTTGTCTTGGCATTTATAGCTAGATTTTGGCGTTTATAGCCGATTTTCTTTTTGTTTTGTTTTGGCATTTATAGTCGAATTTTGGGATGGCATGAGAGCCAAAAATTTTGTTTGTGGCATGAGAGCCGATTTTGAGATGGCATGAAAGCCGATTTTGGCGTTTATAGCCGAAAAATTTTGTTTTTGACATTTATAGCTGAGTTTTGGCATTTATAGCCGGATTCTGGCATTTATAGCCGGATTTGGCGTTTATAGCAGAGTTTTGGCGTTTATAGCCAGATTTTGGCGTTTATAGCCGAGTTTTTTGAAAACCAAGTTTTGTTTTATTGGCATGAAAGCCGATTTTGGCGTTTATAGCCGAAAAATTTTTGTTTTGGCATTTATAGCCGAATTTTGGCGTTTATAGCCGGATTTTGGCGTTTATAGCAGACTTTTGGTTTTGAAAATGCAGGTATCGACTAAATGTCGCCTCCCCGCTGAATGGTCTTGCAAGTATCGATGGAATGTCGCTTCCTTGCTCATTCGGTTTCGCGAGTATTGATGGAATGTCACTTCCTCGCGGGCTGGGTTTTGCGAGTATCGATGGAATGTCGCTTCCTCGCGAATTGGGGTGCAAATATCGACTAAGCGTCGCTTTCCTGCTTTTCCCAACACTTTTGGTTTTGCGGGTACTGACTTGATGTCGTTTCTCTGCGATTTTTGAAATTTGAGGCTTTCTCGAAACATTTGAAATTTGGGTTGTGGATAGCAACTGGTATGTTGCATCTCCACGATTTTTGAAATTTGGGTCGTGGATATCAACTGGTTTGTTGCTTCTCCACGATTTTTGAAAATTGCAAGTATCGAATGGGGTTCGTTTCCTTGCGATTTTTGGGTTTTGGAAGTATCGAATGGGGTTCGCATCCTTCCGATTTTTGGGTTTTGCGAGTATCGACTGAATGTCGCTTCCCCGCGGTTTCAAAATTTTTGTTTAAAGACACGAAGGTCATAAATTTTGACTTAAAACCATTTTGGTTGTAAAAGCCGAGGCGGTCTAGGGTGAAAATTCCTAAGTCCCGATTTTTGTTTCAAGCCATGAATTTTGGGTTCAAGGATCAAAATTTTGGTCAAGTCTGGGAAGAGGCTCCTAAACTTGGATTTTTGGATTTGATTTTTCTTTTGAACAATGAAACGATGAAAGTAAGCATTGTTTTGAGAGATAGTACCTTGGAAAGGGGTGGGTTTGATGAGCAAGTACCTTGGAAATACGCTTTAGCCATGTAGATATTGCTCTGACCCGTTTGAGGAAGTCTTCAAGGGTAGTACCGCTTCAAGAACTTGCTGTTGATGGGTAGCATACATCTGTCTCCTTCCATGTTTAGAAGAGCGTAAGCACCGTTGGAGAAGACTTTGTCGATGACGAAGGGTCCCTCCCATTTTGGTTCGAATTTGCCTTTGGATTTGTAGGCAAAGACTATGGGTCTTTTTACTGCAAGAACCAAGTCACCTTTTTTGTAGGCGCGTTGCCTGACCTTTTTGTCGAAAGATCCTGCCATGCGTGCTTGGTACAACTCAATGCTTTGTAGAGCTTCGAGTCGTCTTTCATCGACATTATCCAGCTCTTGGAGTCTCAATTTGACATTGCTTTCTTGCGTCATGTCATTTTGCAAAGATACCCTTAAGGAAGGAATTTGTACTTCCAAAGGGACAACAGCTTCGCATCCATAGACCAAAGAGAATGGTGTGCTATGGGTTGGTCCTTGAACGGTGGTTCGATAGGCCCACAAAACTTCTAGTAGTTCGTCGCCCCAGTCTTTTCTGTGACTAGAGACCATTTTCTTGAGAATTTTGCAGAGTGTCTTGTTGAAGGCTTCTGCTAGTCCATTCACTGCTGGATTATGGAGTTGAAGGAGAACTTTGGATTTTGTACTTGTTGCAGAACCTATAGAATCTGTGATCCCGGAATTGTGGTCCGTTATCATGGACGAATCTTTTAGGTATGCCGAAGCGACAAATAATGTTGGTGCGCAAGAACTGAAGGACTGATGAAGTCTTCATTTCGCTGAGCGCAAATGCTTCTGACCACTTGGAGAAATAATCCGTAGCGGCGAAGATGAAGCGATGACCTTTGCTTGATGGGGGAGAAATAGGACCTATGATGTCCATTCCCCAGGCTTCGAAAGGCCATGAGATTGCTGTTGGATGTAGCCATTCTGGAGGCATGTGGACATAATCTCCGTGAATCTGGCATTTTTGGCAGCGCTTGGCAAATTGCATTGCATCAGCTACCATGGTAAGCCAATAGTAACCTAGCCTTTTTATCTGGTTGTAGAGCTTAGGGCCAGCCTGAGCCTGATGGGCTCCACAAAGACCAGCATGTACTTCTTCGAGAGTTTCCTCAGCCTCTTGTTAGGATAAGCAGCGTAGGAGTACTCCGTTGAAGGATTTTCTGTAAAGTGCTTTTGAAGGTATATCCAAATGAAAGTTTGGGGCTCGTCTTTGGATGCTTACCCGTTCTTTTGGATCTTTAGGTAGGATTCCGAACATGATGTAATCAATGAACGGATCTCTCCAGTCACCCATCGGAGGTTTGAGGATGGATATCCGACTTCCAACCACTTGGTGGCATTCAGCAACTGCTTGGTGTGTGTTGAGAGGAGGGAGAATCCTTCTTTGACACACTGTGACTTGCATGTTTTCCCCTTCTTGGATTGCCATGGATGCGGCGAGTCCGGCCAGGGCATCTACACGGATGTTTTCACCTCTAAGGATGTGGGTGATATGGCAGATGTTGAATTTTTGTCGAAGCGACTGCGCCTTATTGTAGTAAGGTAGCAAATCAGGCTTCCTGACTTCATATTTTTTATTCATCTGGTTGACGACCAGTTGAGAGTCTCCAAAAGCTTCCAGCATGGTGATGCCGGTTTCGAGGGCGAGTTCCAATCCAACAATCTGGGCTTGGTACTCGGCTGCATTGTTTGAACATGGTTCCAGTAGCGAGAAGGCGTGTGGAATCATGTATTTGTCGGGGCTGACAAAGAGGATGCCGATTCCAGATATTTGCTTTCCCTTTTCATTTGTCCTGGTTGCACCGTCAAAGTACATGTCCCAAGAAGCATTTGATAAGGAAGTTTCTACATTGTAGACAAATTAGTCTGGGAGATCATCCCTGAGTGGAGAATCTTTAGGCAATGGATGCTCTGCGAGGAAGTCTGCTAGAGCTTGGCCTTTAATTGCTTTTTGTGGTACATATCTAATATCAAATTGTGATAGAAGAATGGACCATTTTAGCAGTCGGGCATTGAGAGAACCTGCTTTTGTGACAAGGACCTTTAGGAGGTTAATCCTCGAAATCAGGTAGACTGTGTTCGACAGCAGATAGTGACGCAGCTTTTGTACAGCGAACATTACTGCAAGGCATTCTTTTTCGACTGGGGAGTAGCGATGCTCTGCACCTACCATCATGCGGATAAGGTAATATAGAGCAGCTTCCTTTCCGTCGTCGTTTTCTTGTGCGAGCAGAGCACCCAAAGAGTGGTCGAGAGCTCTTGTGTACAAGATAAATGGTTTTCCAGTTGTGGGGGCAACCAACACTGGAGGTTTGATGAGGTATGCTTTGATGTCTTGAAATGCATTTTCACATTCAGCATCCCAGACAAAGTCCACGCCTTTCTTCATCAGGCGAGAGAATGGACGGCATTTCCCTGATAGATTGGAGATGAACCATCGGATGTAGGCCAGCCTTCCTTGAAGCCTTTTTAATTCTCTTAGGGTTCTGGGAGATGGCATTTCCAGGATAGCCTTGACTTTGGTTGGGTCAAGTTCTATTCCAGCTTTCCGTACTATGAATCCAAGAAACTTACCCGATGACACACCAAAGAAGCACTTTAGTGGATTCATCCGCAATTTGTATTTGCGAAGTCGGAGGAAGAATTCGCGAAGATCATCGAGATGGTCTTCTTTTCTTCTGCTTTTTATGGCGAGGTCGTCAACATAGCATTCGACCGTCTTGTGCTGCATATCTTGGAATATTTTCATCATAGCCCTCTGATATGTTGCACCCGCATTTTTCAGACTAAACGGCATGACAGTGTAGCAATACACGCCAAATGGTGTGCGAAATGACGTATGCCTTTCGTCTTCAGGATGCATCTTTATCTGATTATAGCCAGAGAATCCATCTATGAATGTCATTCGCTCGAACCCGTAGGTGTTGTCAATCATCACCTCTGGTATGGGGAGCGGGAATTCATCTTTAGGACATGCACTATTCAGGTCTCTGTAGTCAATACAGACCCTTATCTGCCCATTTTTCTTTGTCACGGGGACGATATTGGCCAACCATTCAGGATGCTGTTCCTCGCGGATGAAGCCAACGTTTTTGAGTTTCTGAACTTCTTGTTCAATTTTGTCCATCACATCGGGACGGAATCTTCTTTGGCCTTGTTTAATAGGCTTGATTTCCTTTTGCAAGTTGAGCTTGTGGACTGCTACTTTGGGATCCAAGCCAGGCATTTCTGCATAAGACCATGCAAAGCAATCAACGAATTCACAAGAAAAGAGATATACTCGGGTAACTCATCATCCTTTATATTCTTGCTTATGAATACAGGACGTGGGTTATCAGGTGTTCCCAAGTCTATCTTTTGAACAGGGTCTTCTGTCGGAAGGTTTGAAGGTGGTCCCTCCACAGTATTTTCGGAGGCTTCCAACTCAACAAGACCTTCTGGAGTGCCAGAGAAATTTTCAGATTGAGGCTCTGTTTCTGTCCATGAATCTTCTTGATCAGCATCCTTCTCAATGCTATCCTTCTCAAGGCTTGCAATGAGATGGTCCCAATCATTTGCTGGAATTGGGTTGAAGTAGGGTACTTCTTTTGGAGACGATGATTCTTCTAGGACAGAGAACTGCTCGTCTACGTCATCGGGCAATTCCTCTCTATTATCAGATAAATTATACCAATTGGAGGAGCTTTCAGGATTTTTTACGGGTAACTCCTCAAAGAGATATCTAGGGATATCAATGTCTTCATGAGATGTTGAGGCTTGGCCGGTAAAGCGACTTTGCAGCCATGGTGTCAACTGTATCATAGGAGCGGTAGGATCATACCCCAACCCCTATGAAGACTTGCCTTTTTGAAGGTGGATTTTCCAATCTTCTTGTTGACTTTTGGTCAGGGTGGGTTCCAATGGTGTAAGAATACCACAGCCACCTCCCAAACCAGTCGGGTTTTGAGCATCGTAGCCCATTTTCTTCATGATAGCTTGTGCCATTGGACTATACAGGGATAGCTGAGGCATACCTACGTTTTGGAAAGGTTCAAGCAGAGAGTTCAGTGGTAATGCTCCCGACCTGTGGAAGAAGATTGTTTTTTCTTCTGGCGAGGTTGCCGGGATAAAAAAGGAGGCAGACGTAGGATCTTCTATGTCTGCAAGTGTCTCCAATGGAGTGAGAGTGAGCTGATCTTGCTGAGTATCAGCTTGGCTCGATGCTGTGTCATCTTCTGACTCTGACTCTGAGTCTGTGTCATGCATAATAGACACAAAGGAGACAATGAACTTGCCCC
This sequence comes from Umbellularia californica, assembly GCA_028538565.1. Lineage (NCBI taxonomy): Eukaryota > Viridiplantae > Streptophyta > Magnoliopsida > Laurales > Lauraceae > Umbellularia > Umbellularia californica. The sequence goes on from JAPQWN010000003.1 coordinate 45,934,228, forward strand.
CAGTCTTTTGGTTTCGTCTTCTTTGCTTTGGTAGTGATTACCAAAGGCTTTGGAGATTTGAAGGAGACGACGAAGGGAGCTTGGCCGCTTACTTCAAGTTTGGTGGAGGGTTTGTTTTCCTCCGATGATTGCTGAGGAGCCTTGCCTTTATCTTTCTGGAGACTGTCGACAAAGCTAATTGTTTTTTCCTCCTGTTCTTCTTTTCCATCTTAATACATTTGAGCATCTGCAAAATGGACATCTCTGCCTTTGAAGGGCTTTTTGTCTGCAAACACTCAATGTATCAAGCCATCGTGGCCAATGAACTTGATGCACTGATGTAGAGTTGAAGGGACGACACCATTCTCATGTATCCAGGGGCGTCCAAGGAGTATATTGTAGCATGAAGGGGTCCTTATTGCATACACAGTGACTTCAGAAATAAGATCACCGATTTGTAATTTGAACCTGATTTTGCCGATAGGCCTTTGAGCGCTCCCGTCATATCTTAAGATGGATATGGACGTGTGACTCAGTTTGCTAGGTGGGATGCCCAGCTCTTCGAGTGCCGAAGTAGAAATGAGGTTGAGTGCAGAACCTGGATTGATCTGAACTCTGTCTACGGGCATTTCTTTGACGTACCCCGTAAAGTACAAGGGTTGGTTGTGCTTTGTTTCGCCTAGGAGGAGGTCATTCTTTTCGAAGGCAATTGTTGCACTTGCTGCTTTTTGTACCGAGAGGCATTCATTGCTTGATCCCTCAGTTTTCTTCTTTTCTCCCTTTGAAGGAGTATTTGATTTTTTTACCCTATAGTCCATTTCAATTTATAGGACTTGTGGGGCATGTTTGTCGACATCCGCATTCAGCCTTTGTATTTCTGAAATGAGACTATCACGAGTTTGTGGAGACATTCGTAATAAGTCAAGGATGTGCAGACGTGCAGGTATGTGTTTGAAGTGCTCAATCAAGTCGTACTTGAAAGCCTCCTTCGGGCCTGCATTTTCATTATTGTTGCCACTTGGGGCGCTTACATCTTGTTTTCCCGAAGGATTTACATAAGAAGAAGAGGGTTGATTGTAATTTTTATGGTAATCCCGGCCAGAACGGGTACCTCTACCAACTTCAAGAGCCTCTAGAGAAGGGTCTTCTTTTGGAAGATCGTTCTCAGGATCAAGAGGTTGATCCTTTACTGAGGACGTCTCTGTAACAACATTGGCGTCTTCAGTGATTGTGTTGCACGGAGCAATTTCCGGGAACAAGTCCTGAACAGTAGCCGACAACTTTTCTTTATTAGCCCAGACATCGCCCGTGTTATAGGGTATCTGGGACCAATTGACTGGGTTTTCATTGAAGAAGATTTCATTGGCAGAAGTTTCTTCAAGATGATCAATCGGGAGAGGCTTGAGTTCTGATGTCACAGCTTCAGGAGACGAGGGTTGAGAGGATGTTATCTCAATGGAAGTCACCTGAGAGGATGTAGCTCCGGAAGATACGCTACCAGTTGGGGAGTACGTGTCTTCGGAAGCTTCAGAGGCACTGTCATCCTGAGCTATTGCATTGCAGGTTATCCTGACAGGAGATGCCCCCAGTGTAGACTGTTGGGAATCAGATTCATCCTCGGATGTGAGAGGATCATCGATCCAACAGTTTTCTCCATTTTCAGGAGTTAAGGGAGAAAGTTCCCGCTGATTTTCAGGGACTTCCGGTTCTGGGTCATGACAAAGATTGATGCGATCCTGCTCCTGCTCTATGGCAAGATGTTGCAAGATTCTTGCATATTCTTCGAGATCAGGCATGGGAGCCAAATCTTCTTCGTCATTTGCTCCTTGTGGTTTGCCAATGTTGGGTTCCACCGGAGCATTGTTTGGTGCTGGACCGACAACGTTTTCTTGAACAGGGTCCTGGTCTTCTTTGTCATCAGACCAAGATCCTTGTGGCTGCAATGGGTTATACCAGATTACTGGCATAAGATGAGACTCGGGAATCCATTCCTCGTTGGAGAGGTATTCTCCCGTTTCAAAGGATTCTTCCCACTCATCTATATCACTGGCAATATCACTGGACTCGTAGTCATTCATGGAGAATCCAACTACCAAGTTGCAAGAGTATGATGCCCCCTGCACATTTTCATTTTTGTATAGAGGTGGCATGAAATCATCAAGAGTGAATTTTCTTACCGCCTTGGAGGTTTTGGGAAGAGATTCTTCCGTCGTCCTTAGTGAAGCAGTGGAAGAAGTTTCTGCTTTTTCGAGGACTTCTTGTTTTGGTTGAGACTTTTGCTGCTGTTTGAGCTTGCGGAGTTGTCTTTTGGCTTGCCTTCGCTGCTGAGCGGTCGGCTTTGTTTTGACGATCTCCCAGTTTTCATCATCTAGGAGATCAGGATGCACCCATATAGGTTGTCCATCTGGTGTTGGATAGGGAACCAATTCTTGGGACGCTTGAGCCATTTTTATCACCTTGAATAAAGTGGGAACTTCTCCTTCGGTGACTTTGAAGTTTGCCGAAATGACACCATGTTGACAGAGGCGGGGCCATAGTTTTTATCAAAGGTTATGACTCCGTTTTTCCACATCTCATTGATCTTCTCTCTCACAACGAAGCATTGATTGAGAGGATGTGAGATCATCTGATGGTATGGACAGTATCGGGGATCATTGGTTTTGCCAACATCTCCCGGTCTTTTGGGCTCTGGCAAAATGAGTTTGCCATTTGCTAGGAGAGCCTCAAAGATTTCTTCAACATCTTCATCGAACAAATATTTCTTTTCTACACGTTCTTTGAAGGCATCAGAGAGTTCAGGCCTTTTACCTGCAGTTTTGTTTTCAGGTTTCTTTGGCTGCTGAGGAGCTGACTTAGTCTGCACATTGAGAACCTCCTTTTTCTTTGGTTTTGAGGTTGTAACAGCAGGCGGCTCTTTCTTTGATGATTTCTGACTATTGAGGTCTTTGATCACCATTTCAGCTTCCATGGAGGCTTCGAGGAGTTCCCCCAGGTTCTTTGATTTATTGCCGATAATCATGGAGCGGATTTTTGCTCTCATATTGTTACGGCAGATGTCGACCAGCGACGCTTGTGGCAGCACATCTGAGCATTTGTACGCCATTGCCTTCCATTTGTGAATGAAGTCGTATGTTGACTCATTCTCTCCCTGTTTGAGGCTGCAGAGTTGAACCATAGTAACATGATGCTCCTCACCTTGGAAGTGGGTCAGGATGCGTGTCTCTAGCATAGCCCAGTTCTGGATGGACTTCTCCGGCAGAGTGGAATACTAATCAAAGGCTGTACCTTTTAGGGTACTTGCAAAGAGGCGAATCTTGAGGGCATCTTGATCCGCAATAGCTCCCGTTAGGATCTTGAAATGGATGACATGTTGTCTGGCTGAACCTTTCCTAGTATATGTCTGGAGAGTAGGTTGTTTGAATTTTGCAGGGAACGGAACCGAGTCCATCCATAGAGGGTAGGGTGGCTTGATCCCATGCTCTTTCAATGTATCCTCCTCTTTTGCTTTTGCGAGGATATCGTCCACGTCCTTTCTGGTAAGGGCGCGAGACTCATTGTTTTATGCATTGCCCTCGTCATCTTCATGATTCGGAGGGGTTTCATTGTTAGGCGGTGGACGCTGTAGAGTGAGAATCAAATTTTCCATCAGAGTCTCAATTCTCTGTTGTCCTTGCTCCAACTGCTGGATGCGTGCAGTTACGTCATCATGCGGTGGAGGCTGCTCAGAACTTGTAGCCAAGACGTTCATCCCTCGGGATTCGAACGAAGAAATCGTCCTGGTGACTGAGCTGGGGCTCATTCTTCTGGATGAAGAATCTAAGGAGTGGTTACTCCGATGTCCTTGGCTCGGAGGAGTGGAAGATTCCTCCAGATGTGTTCGTGTCCGAGAGACGCTGCGAGTCACTGGACGTCTAACACTGATTTTGGTTGCTGACTTCCGGTGTTTTCTGGTTTTGCCAACCATATGAACAGCAACGAATTGGTCGGGTCTTTCATTTTCGACCCATTTCTTTGTGACGTGGAGAGTAGAAAGCTGGGTTCTTTGTTTCTCGAGTCTCTTTTGTCGATATGCAGTGCGGCGACGCATACGACGAGCAATTTGAGCTTCAGTCAGCTCTGGCTGGGCTCTGGCGATGAAGGATGTAGTCCCTTGTGCGCAGCAGCCGAGTTTGTCTTCTTTGAAGCTTGGCAAGGACAGAATCTGGACGCGGTCCTTTGTCTGTCGCAGTGAAGATTTGAATTTTGCGATCTCGGCCCCTGTTGAGATGAAGGGTCGACTCGCGGGAGTGCAGGCTTCAGCATGTTTTTGTGTAGGCCTAACAATGCAGGATTTGATTTTGGGCTTTTAGTAGCAAGCCGGCTCATGATGATTTTGTTTATTTTTTGGGTGGAGGTTAGGTTTCTCCTCTTTCATGTAAGAGAGAGGGTAGAACTGATTCTCCTTGAGAGGGGCTAGGTATGCTGGCTTTGCAGATGTTCGGGACCTCCGTTGCTTTGGCGAAAATCTCGGGGACCAAGTTTTGGGGTAAACCTGGTTTCTTGTGGGTTAAGGCTTCGTGGGAACGCCACGGGCTTCAAGCTTCTTGGTGTTCGCCCTTGGTGCCATTTTAGTGACACGTTGCGGGGCGGTTTTCTGCTTCTTGGCAAGTACAGTGTCTTCTGCGTGAAGTGGGAATGGTTCCAGCGATCCGAAGACGATGGTCCGGGGAGTTGAAGTTGACCCGGTGTTTGGAGAGTTGTCGAGGGAGATGACGTTTCGGCAACTGGCAGGGCGCTTGTGCTTGTTTTGCTTATCTTGAAGCATAAGCTGGTACTTGTTCTCATCGAAAGTGATGGTCAATGAAGCTGCCATTGTTAGTTCTGGAAAACTTCTGAAACAAGACCAAATCCATTAGTAATCACAAGAATATGGTGATCGTAAATGGAGAACAACTATGGTTTTGTCTTTTCAAATCACTTGAGGGGACATGGCCCAACCCAAGGACGATGAAGAAGGCAAAAAGCCATAGAGGATACAATTATTCTAAAATGCAAGTATGGTAGGCTCAGAGTGAGCGTTCCAGTGACTGTTAGAAGCAATTGTAGACCTTAATTCAAATTACCGAGAAGCAAGGCTCACTCGAGGTAAAATGATATAAGGTTGGAGATACAAATGTGTCGGTTGCAAATACAGTAGACCCGAAAGGGCGTACTAGCACTGCTAGGCACAAATGTTGCAAATCGCATCCTTGGGAAGGACACGAGATGGGGTTTTTTTTTAAAGGTCAAAATTGGGTTCACAAAGGAGAGCAAATGGTGTTCCAATCCAAACAAAGGCTCAACATTTCTGCGAGCGCTAAATTCAGAAGGGAAGGAACCAGAATTTCTCGGATGTGAATCCAATAGTGAAAGGTCAAGATTGAATTCATCAAAGAGAGCAAATGGTGTTCCGTTTCGAACAAAGGCTCAACATTTCTGCGAGCGCTAAACCCGAAAGGGAGGGAACCAAGATTTGTCAACTCTGAATTCAAAGTGACAGAAGTTTTTTTTTTTTTAAGTTCAAGATTGAATTCATCGAAGAGAGCAAATGGTGTTCCATTCCGAACAAGGCTCAACATTTCTGCGAGCGCTAAATCCAAAAGGGAAAGAACCAAGATTTCTCAACTCTGAATTCAAAGCGACAGAAGTTTTTTTTTTTTTTAAAAAAAGATTTTTTTTTTTGGAATTTTTTTTTATGGTGCACATAGATTTCCAATTCAATCTTATGAAACCTTAGTAGATAGATCAGCTCCCAGGTAAGGGTAGGATTACTTAATGAACCCGTTTGGAGGACCCTTGCCTCGAACAATCTAGTTGTCTCCACACTCTGGACAAGGCTTTTCTTAAATCCACTTTGGTCAAAGAACGCAACTGGTGGAACCTTAGTGTGTTTTTTTTTTTGAAAGATTTTTTAATGGACTCATCAAAGAGAGCGAATGGTGTTCCAATCCGAACAAAGGCTCAACATTTCTGCGAGCGCTAAATCCGTAAGGGAAGGAACCAAGGTTTCTCAAATTTGAATGCAAAAGAGAGAAAACTAATTTTTTTTTGAAATCCCAGTTGGACTCATTAAAGAGAAAAGATGGCCCAATCCCCGATATGAACGATAGCTGCGAACATTTCTGTGAGCTATCAAGTTCAAAGAGGAGAGGATCAAAATTTCTCAAAGTTGAATCTTGAGAAAGAGAGATCATTTTTTTTTTTAAAGAATTTGAAATGAAGTTTTTTTTTTTGAAATCCCAATTAGACTCATCAAAGAGAAAAGATGGCCCAATCCTCGATATGAACGATAGCTGCGAACATTTCTGTGAGCTATCAAGTTCGAAGAGGGAAGGATCAAAATTTCTCAAAGTTGAGTTTAAGAAAAGAAATCAGATTTTTTTTTTTTTGGAAGTGAGAAAGAACAATTGAAATGCCATCTCATGTTTTTTTTTAGATGCAAAATGCAACATAGACCACTAACTAGAAAGGAGCCAAGTGATCAAAGCATCACGTTCTCAAGTCAATGTGTCCCACCGGGTGTGCCAACTTGATGGACCAGAAAGAAATCTTCTGTCCTCTCCTTCCGCACCCCGGGGGCTGACCTGGGTCTCGGCGAAGGAGGGAAAATCTCGGGCATCAACATTTTTGTACGGGTATGCCAGATTTACTTTCTACTTGGAATTTGGAATGGTGATAATCCGGAGATTCACCTTCACAAGTGGAAAGGAAATCAATCCTTTTTTCTAACTTTTCAAATTGCATAAATATTAAGAAAAGAGACAAGTTTTTAAAATGCCGTAAGAGGCGTTTTTGTTTGTTTGCCGTGAAAGGTGATTTTGCCGTGAAAGGCGTTTTTACAAAACTCATCAAATATGAAAGACAAGAATTGTGATTTCTTTTTGTCTCTTTAAGAAATACAAACTACAATAGAAAGGGAAGAAAAGGGATCTAACTTCTCAGGAGATTGTGGGGACACGTTGAGATCGACGGTCGCAAGTCATGTATGGGCTTCGCCATCGTCCTTCAAATGAGAACATGTGATGCTTTGATTCTTTGGCTTGGCTCCTAACCTCAGTTTTTTAAAAGGACAAGGACCAAGAGAAGGTCCTACATCCAATGAAAAACCGAGTAAACGGGCTGAAAAGCCGCGTTTAGGCCATGTTGGAGAAGGAGGTGACCTTGGGGGGGTGGCCCCCCAAGGGACGTTGATCACCTTGTGGTGCTTTCGGGAGTAAAGTAACAGAACTTCGTCTCTCTCTTGGATTTTCTGAATTTTCAGAGCTTGCACTTGGGATCTCTTTTCATCATGCTTTCTTCTTGGAATGGACCTCCTTTTAGAGGCTTTTGGTAGCCATGAGGTGTTTATTGGCATTGATGGCCATGATGAAAGAATTGATGAGGAGTTACAAATCGATTTTGTAACTCCTTTTTCAAGGCTTGTGATTGGCCGATGAAGGTAGTGGGCATTAATCACCTTTATGCTTCATGATGATGGGAGTTTCATGGGTTTAATGCCATGATTGCTTGGATTTGTAACTCCCAAATGCTTGGTTCTGATTGGGCCGTCCAAAATAATGAGTTAATGACTGCTTTAATGGGTCAATTAACGACATTAAGTGGTTGCCAAGGCATGTGAAGAGTCGCGGGCCGTGCTGCGCCTTTTGAGATTCTTCTTGCGATCATCACGGGTGGATCCACGCATTATTTGATGTCGGATTGCGATGCAATTTCAGACATTGATTGACGTTGGTGGGCCGGTGACATCTGTCTTGTCGATTTCACGATCGGTCGGACAGAAAGTGTACTTTCTTGGTCAGCCGGTTGGCGATCTTGAGGCGATCGGTGATGATTTCATGCTTTTGACGGCAGATCCGAGATGTCGACGAAGATCAGTCGTTTTGAAGCACCAAACATTGGATTTTCAGAAAATCACAGAGGCCAGAACACCCGAAACGCGAAAAGAATCGGAAAACGGACGATTCGGCGCAAAATCCGGCGACCCGGATTTCCAGGGTCGCCGGGCGACCATGCACCCAGGGTCGCCGAGCATCGTTTTCGGCCGTTTTTTCGTCTTTTTCGTTCCTTTTTTCTTCTATATTTTTCTTGACATTTTACCTCAATTATTGACTTGATTTTCTTGGAGAAATCTTGACAAGAACCCTCGCGAAATCGGAGTACAAAGTTTCGAAGACTTTGTAGCCGATTTTCCGTCAAGCGTCGAAACGAGGTCAAACGATGTCGGAATGACCTGAAAATTGAGGTGAAGCTTCTTGAGCAGTGGATAGGACCAACCATGGGCTTTTATTTGAGTTTTGAAGCCGTTTGGGGTCCCATCGATGCTTCACTTGATTTTGCTGCGGGGAAAATGCCGAGTTTTGATATGTGGTTAAACGATGTCCGATTGACCTGAAATTTGACAGAGAGCCTATTGGAGTCATTTTGAGACGTTCCATGGGCTCCGTTTTGGATGTCATGGTCCCGGGTTGCTCTGCCGCCGGTAGGCTTGATTTTCTCTCGGAGCATCGAAACCTGGTCAAACGTTGTCGGAATCACCTGAAATTTGACGTGCAGCCTTTTGGAAGCATGTTGAAGCCACTCATGTATTTTGTTTGATGAGTGATGGCTTCGGTGGTTGCCGCCGCCGGGAGGCTTGATTTTGCTGCTCGAGCATTGATGGAGGGTCAAACGTTGTTGGTTTGACTTGAAATTTGGCATGGAGCCGTTTGGAGACATTCTGGAGTCATCCGCAGGCTTTGATCAAAGTTTTGGTGTCTTTGATGATGTTGCCGCCGGGAGCGCTTGTTTAGCTGTCGGAGCGGTGAAGTTGGGCCAAACGATGTCGGAATGACCCGAAACCTCAGGTGTACCCCTCTTTTAGCTGTCTTGAAGGATCTCTTAGTTTCTGTCTGATTTCTGACAAAATCTGATGCTTGAAGTAGCCTTGCCTATTTTTAGCAGGATGCAGCTTCAAGAGGCTTCCTATGTTGAGGAGACATATTGACTTTTTTGGTGTCAACACATGTCTCTAACAAATGGGTCGAAAAAGAAAGACCAGACCAATTCGTTGCTGTCCATATAATTGGTAAAACCAGAAAACGCTAGAAGTCAGCAACCAAAATCCGTGTTAGACGTCCGGTGACTCGCAGCGTCTCTCGGACACAGCACATCTGGAAGAATCCTCCACTCCTTTAAGCCAAGGACACCGGAGTAACCACTCCTCAAACTCTTCATCCAGAAGAATGAGCCCCAGCTCAGTCACCAGGACGATTTCTTCGTTCAAATCCCAAGGGATGAACGTCTTGGCTACAAGTTCTGTGCAGCCGCCGCCGCCGCAAGATGATGTAACTGCACGCATCCAGCAATTGGAGCAAGGACAACAGAGAATTGAGGCTCTGATGGAAAACCTTCTTCTCACATTACAGCGTCCACCACCTAACAATGAAACCCCTCCAAATCATCAAGATGACGAGGGCAACGCAGAAAAGAATGAGTCACGCGCCCTTACCAAAAAGGACGTGGACGATATCCTCGCAAAAGCAAAAGAAGAGGATACATTGAAGGAGCATGAGATCAAGCCACCCTATCCTCTATGGATGGACTCGGTTCCGTTCCCTGCAAAATTCAAACAACCTACTCTCCAGACATATATGGGGAAAGGTTCAGCCAGACAACTTGTCATCCACTTCAAGATCCTAACAGGAGCTATTACGAATCAAGATGCCTCAAGATTCGCCTCGTTGCAAGTAACCTAAAAGGTACAGCCTTTGATTGGTACTTCACTCTGCCGGAGAACTCCATCCAGAATTGGGCTATGCTAGAGACACGCTTCCTGACCCACTTCCAAGGTGAGGACCATCCTGTTACTATGACTCAGCTCTGCAGCCTAAAACAGGGAGAGAATGAGTCAACATATGATTTCATTCACAAGTGGAAGGCAATGGCGTACAAATGCTCAGATGTACTGCCACAAGTGTCGCTAGTCGACATCTGCCGTAACAATATGAGAGCAAGGATTCGCTCCATGATCATCGGCAACAAATCAAAGAACCTGGGAGAACTCCTCGAAGCTTCCATGGAAGCTGAAATGGTGATCAAAGACCTCAACAGTCAGAAATCATCAAAGAAAGAGCCGACTGCCATTACGACCTCAAAACCAAAGAAAAAGGAGGTTCTCAATGTGCAGACTAAGTCAGCTCCTCAGTAGCCAAAAAAAGCTGAAAACAAAGCCACGGGTAAAAGACTTGAACTCTCTGATGCCTTCAAAGAACGAGTAGAAAAGAAATATCCGTTCGATGAAGATGTTGAAGAAATCTTTAAGGCTCTCCTAGCAAATGGCAAACTCACTTTGCCGGAGCCCAAAAGACAGGTAGATGTTGGCAAAACCAATGATCCCTGATACTGTCCATACCACCAGATGATCTCATATCCTCTCAATCAATGCTTCGTTGTGAGAGAGAAGATCAATGAGATGTGGAAAAACGGAGCATCACCTTTGACAAAAACTATGGCTCCGCCTCTGTCAACATGGTGTCATGTGGGCAAACTTCAAAGTCACCAAAGGAGAAGATCATTACTTCATTCAAGGTGATTAAAATTGCTCAAGCGTCCTAAGAGTTGGTTCCCTATCCAACACCAGATGGACAACCTATATGGGTGCATCCCGATCTCCTAGAAGATGAAAATTGGGAGATCGTCAAAACAAAGCCGATCGCTCAATAGCGAAGGCAAGCTAAGAGACAACTCCGCAAGCTCAAACAGTGGCATAAGTCTCAACCAAAATAAGAAGTCATTGAAAAGGCAGAAACCTCTTCCACTGCTTCACTAGGGGCGACGGAAGAATCCCTTCCCAAAACTTCAAAGGCGGTAAGAAAATTCACCCTTGATAATTTCATGCCTCCTCAATACAATAATGAAACTGCGCAGGGGGCATCATACTCCTCCAACTCGGTAATTGGATTCTCCATGGATGGATACGAGTCCAGTGATACTGCCAGTGATATCGATGAGTGGGAAGAATCTCTTGAAACAGGAGAATACCTCTCTGACGAGGAATGGATTCCCAAGTCTCATCTTATGCCAGTAATCTGGTATAACCCATTACAGCCACAAGGATCTTGGTCTGATGATGAAGAGCAGGACACTGTTCAAGAAAACGATGTCGATCTAGCACCAGCCAATGCTCCAGTGGAACCTAATAATGGTGAACCACAAGGAGCAGATGACGAAGAAGATTTGGCTCCTATGCCTGATCTTGAAGAATATGCAAGAATCTTGCAACATCTTGCCATAGAACAGGAGCAGGATCGCATCAATAATCTTCATCATGATCCAGAACCAGAAGTCCCTGACAATCAACGGGAACCTTTTCCCTCAACTCTTGAAAATGGGGAAAACTGCTGGATCTATGATCCTCTCACATCCGAGGATGAGTCCGATTCCCAACAGTATACACTGGGTGGATCTATGATCCTCTCACATCCGAGGATGAGTCCGATTCCCAACAGTCTACACTGGGTGGATCTATGATCCTCTCACATCCGAGGATGAGTCTGATTCCCAACAGTCTACACTGGGGGCATCTCCTGTCAGGATAACCTGCAATGCGATAGCTCAGGACGATAGTGCCTCTGAAGCTTCTGAAGACACGTACTCCCCAACCGGTAGTGTATCTTCCAGAGCTACATCTTCTCAGGTGACTTCCACCGAGATATCATCTTCTCAGCCCTCGTCTCCTGAAGCTGTGACATCGGAACTCAGGCCTCTCCCGGTTGATCATCTTGAAGAAACTCCTGCCAATGAAGTTTTCTTCAATGAAAACCCAGTCGATTGGTCCCAGATACCCGATCTTATAGACGATGTCTGGACTAATAAAGAAAGGTTGCCGAATGCTGTTCAGGACTTGTTCCCGGAAATTGCTCCGTGCAACACAATCACTGAAGACGCTAATACTGCTACAGAGACGTCTTCAGCAAATGACAAGGATCGACCTCTTGATCTTGAGAGTGATCTTCCAAAAGAAGACCCTTCTCTAGAAGCTCTTGAAGTTGGTAGAGGTACCCGTTCAGGCCGGGATTACCACAAAAACTACAATCAACCCTTTTCTTCTTATGTAAATCCTTCGGGAAAGCAAGTTGTAAGCGCCCCAAGTGGCAATAATAATGAAAATGTAGGCCCGAAGGAGGCTTTCAAGTACGACTTGATTGAGCACTTCAAACACATACCTACACGTCTGCACATCCTTGACTTATTACGAATGTCTCCACAACCGTGATAGTCTCATTTTAGAATTACAAAGGCTGAATGCGGATGTCGACAAGCATGCCCCACAAGTCCTACAAATTGAAATGGACTATAGGGTCAAAAAATCAAGTACTTCCTCAAAGGGAGAAAAAAAGAAAATTGAGGGATCAAACAATGAATGCCTCTCGTTACAAAAAGCAGCAAGTGCAAAAATTGCCTTTGACAAGGATGACCTCCTACTAGGCGAGACAAAGCACGACCGACCCTTGTACTTTACGGGGTATGTCAAAGAAATGCCAGTACACAGAGTTCATATCGATCCAGGTTCTGCACTCAACCTCATTTCTACTTCGGCACTCGAAGAGCTGGGCATCCCACCTAGCAAGCTGAGTAACACGTCTGTATCCATCTTCGGATATGACGGGAGCGCTCAAAGGCCTATCGGCAAAATAAGGTTCAAATTGCAAATCGATGATCTTATTTCCGAAGTCACCGTGTATGCAACAAGGACCTCTTCATGCTACAATATCCTCCTTGGACGCCCCTGGATACATGAGAATGGCGTCGTCCCTTCAACTCTACATCAGTGCATCAAGTTCATTGGCAACGATGGCTTGATACATCGAGTGTTTCCAGACAAAAAAACCCTTCAAAGGCAAGGATGTCCATTTTGTAGATACTCAGATGTATAAAGATGGAAAAGAAGAACAAGAGGAAGAAACAATATATTTTGCCGACAGTCTCCAAAAAGATAAAGGCAAGGCTCCTCAGCAATCATCAGAGGTAAACAAACCCTCCACCAAACTCGAAGTAAGCAGTCAAGTTCCCTTCGTCGTCTCCTTCAAATCTCCAAAGCCTTTGGTAATCACTACCAAATCAAAGAAGATAAAACAAAAGGCTAGGGGCAAGTTCACTGTCTCCTTTGTGTCTGTTATGCATGACACAGACTCGGAATCAGAGCCAGAAGATGACACAGCATCAAGCCAAGCTGATACTCAGTGAGATCAGCCCGCTCTCATTCCTTTGGAGACACTTGCTGACATAGAAGATCCTACATCTGTTTCCTTTGTTATTCCGACAACTTCGCCAAAAGAAAAAGCAATCTTCTTCCACAGATCGGGGCCATCTCCATTAAACTCTATGCTTGAACCTTTCCAAAATGAAGGTATGCCTCAGCTATCCCTGTATAGTCCGATGGCACAAGCTATCATGAAGAAAATGCGCTACGACGCTCAAAATCCGACTGGTTTGGGAGGTGGCCGTGGTATTCTCACACCATTAGAACCCACCCTGACCAAAAGTCAACCAGAAGATTAGAAAATCCACCTTCATAAAAGCAAGTCTTCATATGGGTTGGGGTATGATCCTACCGCTCCTATGAGACAGCTGACACCATGGCTGCAAAGTCGCTTTACCGACCAAGCCTCAACATCTCATGAAGACATTGATTCCTTGGACATCTCTTTAAGGAGTCACTCGTCAAGGATCCAGAAAGCTCCTCCAATTGGTATAATTTCTCTGATAATAAAGAGGAATTGCCCGATGACACAGACGCGCGATTTTCTGACCCAGAAAAGCCATCGTCTCCAAAAGAAGTACCCTACTTCGACCCAGTTCCAACAAATGATTGGGACCATCTCATTGCAAGTCTTGAGAAGGATACTGATCAAGAAGATCCATGGACAGAAACAGAGCCTCAGTCTGAAAATGCCTCTGGCACTCGAGAAGGTCATGTTGAGTTAGAAGCCTCCGAGAATATTGTGGAGGAACCACCTTCAAACCTTCCAACAGAAGATCCTGTTCAAAAGATAGACTTGGGAACACCTGATAACCCATGTCCTGTATTCATAAGCAAGAATATAAAGGATGATGAGTTACCCGAGTATATCTTTTTTCTTCGTGAGTTCGTTGATAGCTTTCATTGGTCTTATGCTGAAATGCCCGGCTTAGATCCCAAAGTAGCAGTCCACAAGCTCAACTTGCAAAAGAAATCAAGCATGTCAAACAAGGCCAAAGAAGATTCCGTCCCGACGTGATGGACAAAATTGAACAAGAAGTTCAGAAACTTAAAAACGTTGGCTTCATCCGACAGGAACAGCATCATGAATGGTTGGCCAATATCGTCCCTTTGACAAAGAAAAATGGGCAGATAAGGGTCTGTATCGACTACAGAGACCTAAATAATGCATGTCCTAAAGATGAATTCTTGCTTCCCATACCAGAGGTGATGATTGACAACACCTATGGGTTCGAGCGAATGACATTCATGGATGGATTCTCTGGCTACAATTAGATAAAGATGCATTCTGAAGATGAAAAGCATACATCATTTCGGACTCCGTTTGGCGTGTATTGCTACAATGTCGTGCCGTTTGGTCTAAAAAATGCAGGTGCAACATATCAGAGGGCTATGATGAAAATATTTCAAGATATGCAGCACAAGACGGTCGAATGCTATGTTGACGACCTCGCCATCAAAAGTAGAAGAAAAGAAGACCATCTCGATGATCTTCGAGAAGTCTTCCTCCGACTTCGCAAACACAAATTACGGATGAATCCACTAAAATGCTTCTTCGGTGTCTCATCAGGTAAGTTCCTCAGATTCATAGTACGGAAAGATGGAATAGAACTTGATCCCACCAAAGTCAAGGCTATCCTGGAAATGCCATCTCCAAGGATCCTAAGAGAACTAAAAGGGCTTCAAGGAAGATTGGCCTACATCTGACGGTTCATCTCTAATCTGTCAGGAAAGTGCCGTCCATTTTCTCGCTTGATGAAGAAAGGCATGGACTTTGTCTGGGATACTGAATGTGAAAATGCATTTCAAGATATCAAAGCATACCTCACCAAACCTCCAGTGTTGGCTGGCCCCACAACTGGAAAACCATTCATCTTGTACACAAGAGCTTTCGACCACTCTTTGGGTGCTCTGCTCGCACAAGAAAAAGACGACGGAAAAGAAGCTGCTCTATATTACCTTAACCGCATGTTGGTAGGTGCAGAGCATCGCTACTCCCCAGTCGAAAAAGAATGCCTTGCAGTGATGTTTGTCGCATAAAAGCTGCATCACTATGTTAGATTGTATGGACTCAATCCATCAGTTGATGTCATAAATTGATTAATTTCTTTATTTATCAATAAAATCATGCTTTACTTTCATGAGATGAATGTTATTTTATTTCTTTATGCACATGACCAATACATATGACATAATGGTTCATGAGTTGAACCGGGTCCCATTAGTATATTAGATGTGATATATGTGTATGGATGAGATCCACACACGGGAGATATATGTCACAAATCTTATACTTAAAATATCTTCACAACCAGTGATGAGACTGGGCATCTCATCTGATAAGGTTGCAACACTTTGATCACTATGAGATAGTGTGATTTGTCTCGATCATTAGAATGGAAGATTTTGGATCAATGTGCTGGTACATTGGATGTATTGAAGGATCATGAGAAGCACCTTATGGAATTCCGTCTCAATAATAAGGTATGCTCTCATAATTCCCTAGCAATAGGCTCTCAATCCTGAGACATTGATGAACTCAAGTTTCTATGTATTCATTTGTTTTGAGTCACCAATGAGTGAGGCCAACTATAGGTCAACACCTCGGTGTCTTGGGTATGTGGTAGTAGGACTGTGGGAACATTGAATGATCAAGATGGAATCTATCTCCATTATCCCCTTGTGCCAATTAATGGATTTGTCATTAGTAAGTGCGCACCCATCTCGATTAAGAGTTAATTGGATGGTACTGATGATCATAGTGATTAATTGGGGCTCAAGGATAATAAGATGTGGAACTAAGATTGGAAGAGACAGATTTATTCTAATTGATCCATGGATATTGATAGAGTGGCCTACTTGTGGTAATCGGGAAGTTTAGGGTCTTCATTGTAATTTATTCTTAAGACTGGAGTGCAATTGCATTTATATAGTGGTGTTATTTGCAATTAACTGTAGGCCCAGATTGCACATGAGATGTGGGGTCGCGTGTCCAAGTTGGAGCCAGCTTTCTGTGGAATCCCTAGTGGTCCCCACGCTAGCCCAAGTTATTAGAAAGATACTAATCCTACTTGAACTCTAATAGGAAGGAATTAGAAAGTTACTATTTCTATTTGAAGTATGACTTCTAATAGTGGTAATAGTATACTTACTAATTGTTGTGGAAGTAAGACTTCTATTTCAATTAAGAAAAGAGGAGACTTGAGAGGTTATAAAAGGGGATTTATCCCTCATGGACGTCCATCAATATAGGAGTCAAAAACCTCCAGCTTTTTGTGCAATAGTTGCACTGCTTTCTTCTCTCTTCCTCTTCTAGTTCCTTAGGGTTTCGAGTTGGGTTTTCTCTTAAAGATTCCACCGATCTTCTTGAGAAGAGAGATCTAATTCGGGTCATAGCGTGGAAGGCTAAGAGGTGGTGGATATTCTGATCTTAGTTTGTAGAAAAGTTCTACATCAACGAAAGTCATCAACTTCTTCCACAGATGCTTGTTCGCTTCTGTTATATCTTTTAGATAGTTTTACTTACTGTACATGATCATGAGATTGAGGGTTATGCATCTTGGATTGGGTTTTTGGCCTTATGGATACCTGATCCCTGAGTGAAGTGGGTCAAAAGTTTTGAAAATCTATCCACGAGGCCCACCTACTTCCAACACACTACCTGCTATCCAATACAGTCTACCTGGTTTCGAGGATCAACCTCTTAAAGGTCCTTGTCACAAAAGCAGGTTCTCTCAATGCCCGACTAGAAAAATGGTCCATCATTCTATCACAGTTTGATATTAGGTATGTACCACAAAAAAAAAAAAAATCAAAGGCCAGCCTCTAGCAGACTTCCTCGCAGAGCATCCATTGCCTAAAGATTCTCCACTCAGAAATGATCTCCCAGACAAATTTCTCTACAACGTGTAAACTTCCTTATCAAATGCCTCCTGGGAAATGTACTTTGACGACGCAACCAGGACAAATGAAAAAGGAAAGCAAATATCGGGAATTGGCATCCTCTTTGTCAGCCCCGACAAATACATGATTCCACACGCCTTCTCTCTACTTGAACCATGTTCAAACAATGCAGCTAAGTACCAAGCCCTGATTGTAGGATTGGAACTCACCCTCGAATTCGGCATCACCATGCTGGAAGCGTTTTGAGACTCTCAACTGATCGTCAACCAGATGAATCAGAAATTTGAAGTCAGGAAGCTTGATTTGCTACCTTACTACAACAAGGCGCAGTCACTTCGACAAAAATTCAACTTCTGTCACATCACCCACATCCTCAGAGGTGAAAACATCCGTGCAGATGTCCTGGTTGGACTCGCTGCATCCATTGCAATCCAAGAAGGGGAAAACATGCAAATCACAGTGTGTCAAAGAAGGATTCTCCCTCCTCTTAACACACACCAAACAGATGCTAAATGCCACCAAGTGGTTGGAAGTCGGATGTCCATCCTCAAACCTCCGATCGGCGACTGGAAGGATCCGTTCATTGATTACATCATGTTCGGAATCTTACCTGAAGATCCAAAAGAGCGGGCAAGCATTCAAAGACGAGCTCCAAACTTTCATTTGGATATACCTTCAAAAGCACTTTACAGAAAACCCTTCAACGGAGTACTTCTACGCTGCTTTTCACAACAAGAGGCTGAAGAAACTCTTAAAGAAGTACATTCTGGTCTTTGTGGAGCCCATCAGGCTAGTCTTAAGCTCTACAACTAGATAAAAAGGCCAGGTTATTATTGGCCTACCATGGTAGCTGATGCAATGCAATTTGCCAAGTGCTGCAAAAAATGCCAAATTCATGGAGATTATGTCCACATGCCTCTAGAATGGCTACATCCAATAGCAATCTCATGGCCCTTTGAAGGCTAGGGTATGGACATCATAGGTCCTATCTCTCCCCCATCAAGCAAAGGTCATCGCTTCACTTTCGCCGCTATGGATTATTTCTCCAAGTGGTCAGAAGCATTTGCGCTCAGCGAAATGAAAACTTCATCAGTCCTTCAATTCTTGCGACCAACATTATTTGTCACTTCGTCACACCTAAAAGATTCGTCCATGATAACGGTCCACAATTCCGGGATCACAGATTCTACAGGTTCTGCGACAAGTACACAATCCAAAGTTGTCCTTCGACTCCATATAATCCTGCAGCGAACGGACTAGCAGAAGCCTTCAACAAGACACTCTACAAAATTCTCAAAAAAATGGTCTCTAGTCACAAAAGAGACTGGGGCGACAAACTACCAGAAGCTTTGTGGGCCCATCGAACCACCGTTCGAGGACCAACCCATAGCACACCATTCTCCTTGGTCTATGGATGCGAAGCTGTTGTCCCTTTAGAAGTTCAAATTCCTTCCTTAAGGGTATCTTTGCAAAATGACATGACGCAAGAAAGTAATGTCAAATTGAGACTCCAAGAGCTGGATAATCTCGATGAAAGACGACTCGAAGCTCTACAAAGCATTGAGTTGTACCAAGCACGCATGGCAGGATCTTTCGACAAGAGGGTCAGGCAACGCGCCTACAAAAAGGGCGACTTGGTTCTTGCAGTAAAAAGACCTATAGTCTTTGCCCACAATTCCAAAGGCAAATTTGAACCAAAATGGGAGGGACCCTTCGTTATCGACAAAGTCTTCTCCAACGGTGCATACGCTCTTCTAAACATGGAAGGAGACAGATGTATACTGCCCATCAACGGCAAGTTCTTGAAGCGGTACTACCCTTGAAGACTTCCTCAAACGGGTCATAGCGATATCTACACGGCCAAAGCCTATTTCCAGGTACTTGCTCGTCAAACCCATCCCCTTTTGAAATTTTCATCTTGAAATTTCCAAACAAAAAAAAAAAACTCTCAAAACAATGCTTACTTTCATCGTTTCATTGTTAAAAAAAAAATCAAAATCTAAAAATCCAAGTGTAGGAGCCTCTTCCCAGACTTGACCAAATTTTTCGATCATTGAACCCAAAATTCATGATTTGAAACAAAAATCAGGACTTAGAAATTTCCACCCTGGTCCACCTCGGCTTTTACAACCAAAATGGTTTTAAGTCAAAATTTATGACCCCTGTGTCTTTAAACAAAAAATGGTTTTTTAGAAACCGCGGGGAAGCGACATTCAGTCGATACTCGCAAAACCCAAAAACCGGAAGGATGCGAACCCCATTCGATACTTCTAAAACACAAAAATCTCAAGAAAGCGAACCCCATTCGATACTTACAAAACCTCAAAATTCAAAAATCGTGAAGACGTAATATACCAATTGATATCCACAACCCAAATTTCAAATGGTTCGAGAAAACCTCAAATTTCAAAAATCGTGGGGAAACGACACCAAGTTTTGGGAAAAGCAGGAAAGCGACGCTTAGTCGATACTTGCACCCCAATCCGTGAGGAAGCGACATTCCATTGATACTCGCAAACCGAATGAGCAAGGAAGCGACATTCCATCGATACTTGCAAGACCATTCAGCGGGGAGGCAACATTTAGTCGATACCTGCATTTTGAAAACCAAAACCCGGCTATAAACGCTGAAATCAGCTATAAATGCCAAAGCCCGGCTATAAACGCCGAAATCGGCTATAAATGCCAAAACCCGGCTATAAATGCCAAAAATAGGCTATAAATGCAAAAAATTCGGCTATAAACGCCAAAATCGGCTATAAAAGCCAAAATCCGGCTATAAATGCCGAAATTTGGCTTTCATGCCACAAAACAAAATTTGGCTTTCATGCCATTTCAAAAATTTTGGCTTTAATGCCATTACAAATTTTGGCTTCCATGCCGCAAACAAAAATTTGGCTTCATGCCGCAAACAAATTTTGGCTCCCATGCCACAAAATTAGGCTTCATGCCATCTAAAATTCGGTTTTCAAACCATCAAAAACCAGGCTTTCGCCACAGAAATTGGCTTTCATGCCTAAAACAACCCTTTGATAAAAGATTTTCACAAAATGACAACCTTTTGATCAAATTCTCAAACAAACATTCCCATCAGCTTTTGCTTAAATTTGTTCTCATCAAAAAAATGATTTAAGTGAAAAAAAGGGGATACAAAAAAAATACATAGTACCAAAAATGTTTATACATGGAGGTACCAAAAAAAAAGAAAGAAGAAAAAGAGTTTGTTACAACTCAGGAGCTCAATCTAGCATGGTCTTCAATCAAAGGTTCAACTCCTCAAGCAGACCCTTGGCCTTAGCTTCCAAAGTTTTTAGGCCACGCTTCTTCAAAATATTCCCATAAAATGCGGCCGAACGCTGATGGACCCGAAAAAAGGGGGGAATCTTCCGTCCTCTCTCTCCGCACCCCGGGGGCTGACCTGGGTCTCGGCGGAGGAGGGAAGATCTCGGGCATCAACATTTTTTGTACGGGTATGCCAGATTTACTTTCTACTTGGAATTTGGAATGGCGATAATCCGGAGATTCACCTTCACAAGTGGAAAGGAAATCAATCCTTTTTTCTAACTTTTCAAATTGCATTAATATTAAGAAAAGAGAAAGTTTGTTTTTTTTTTTAGAATGCCGTAAGAGGCGTTTTTGTTTGTTTGCCGTGAAAGGCGATTTTGCCGTGAAAGGCGTTTTTACAAAACTCATCAAATATGAAAGACAAGAATTGTGATTTCTTTTTGTCTCTTTAAGAAATACAAACTATAATAGAAAAGTAAGAAAAGGGATCTAACTTCTCAGGAGATTGTGGGGACATGTTGAGATCGACGGTCGCAAGTCATGTATGGGCTTCGCCATCGTCTTTCAAATGAGAACATGTGATGCTTTGATTCTTTGGCTTGGCTCCTAACCTCAGTTTTTTAAAGGACAAGGACCAAGAGAAGGTCCTATATCCAATGAAAAACCGAGTAAACGGGCAGAAAAGCCGCGTTTAGGCCATGTTGGAGAAGGAGGTGACCTTGGGGGGTTGGCCCCCCAAGGGATGTTGATCACCTTGTGGTGCTTCCGGGAGCAAAGTAGCAGGACTTCGTCTCTCTCTTGGATTTTCTGGATTTTCAGAGCTTGCACTTGGGATCTATTTTCATCCTCTCTTTTTTTTTCTTGGAATGGACCTCCTTTTATAGGCTTTTGGTAGCCATGAGGTGTTTATTGGCATTGATGGCCATGATGAAAGAATTGATGAGGAGTTACAAGTTGATTTTGTAACTCCTTTTTCAAGGCTTGTGATTGGCCGATGAAGGTAGTGGGCATTCAATCACCTTTATGCTTCATGATGATGGGAGTTTCATGGGTTTAATGCCATGATTGCTTGGATTTGTAACTCCCAAATGCTTGGTTCTGATTGGGCCGTCCAAAATAATGAGTTAATGGCTGCTTTAATGGGTCAATTAACGTCATTAAGTGGTTGCCGAGGCATGTGAAGAGTCGCGGGCCGCGCTGCGCCTTTTGAGATTCTTCTTGCGATCATCACGGGTGGATCCACGCATTATTTGATGTCGGATTGCGATGCAATTTCAGACATTGATTGATGTTGGCGGGCCGGTGACATCTGTCTTGTCGATTTCACGATCGGTCGGACAGAAAGTGCACTTTCTTGGTCAGCCGGTTGACGATCTTGAGGCGATCGGTGATGATTTCATGCTTTTGACGGCGGATCCGAGATGTCGACGAAGATCAGTGGTTTTGAAGCACCAAACATTGGATTTTCAGAAAATCACAGAGGCCAGAACACCCGAAACACGAAACAAATCGAAAACGGACACTTCGGCGCAAAATCCGGCGACCCGGATTTCCAGGGTCGCCGGGCGACCATGTTGGGCCAAGGTCGCCGGCGACCATGGGGCTTCGGCCCGTTTGGTCGCCGAGCGTCGTTTCGGCCGTTTTTTCTTCTTTTTCGTCCCTTTTTTCTTCTGTATTTTTCTTGACATTTTTCCTCAATTATTGACTTGATTTTCTTGGAGAAATCTTGATGAGAACCTTCACGAAATCGGAGCACAAAGTTTCCTATTTTTCGGGAAAGCCGAAGACTTTGTAGCCGATTTTCCGTCAAGCGTCGAAACTAGGTCAAACGATGTCGGAATGACCTGAAAATTGAGGTGAAGCTTCTTGAGCAGTGGATAGGACCAACCATGGGCTTTTATTTGAGTTTTGAAGCCGTTTGGGGTCCCATTGATGCTTCACTTGATTTTATTGAGGGGAAAATGCCGAGCTGTGATATGTGGTCAAACGATGTCCGATTGACCTGAAATTTGACGGGGAGCCTATTGGAGTCATTTTGAGACCTTCCATGGGCTCCGTTTTGGATGTCATGGTCCCGGGTTGCTCCGCCGCCGGTAGGCTTGATTTTCTCTCGGAGCATCGAAACCTGGTCAAACGTTGTCGGAATGACCTGAAATTTGACGTGCAGCCTTTTGGAAGCATGTTGAAGCCACTCATGTATTTTGTTTGATGAGTGATGGCTTCGGTGGTTGCCGCCGCCGGGAGGCTTGATTTTGCTGCTCGAGCATTGATGGAGGGTCAAACGTTGTCGGTTTGACTTGAAATTTGGCATGGAACCCTTCGGAGACATTCTGGAGTCATCCATAGGCTTTGATCAAAGTTTTGGTGTCTTTGATGATGTTGCCGCCGGGAGCGCTTGTTTAGCTGTCGGAGCAGTGAAGTTAGGCCAAACGTTGTCGGAATGACCCAAAACCTCAGGTGTACCCCTCTTTTAGCTGTCTTGTAGGATCTCTCAGTTTCTGTCTGATTCTGACAAAATCTGATGCTTGAAGTAGCCTTGCCTATTTTTAGCAGGATGCAGCTTCAAGAGGCTTCTTGATGTTGAGGAGACATATTGACTTTTTTGGTGTCAACAAATGCCCCCTCGAGGTACAGCGACGAGTAGCTTTTTGGAGTCGATGTGCCTCGAAGAGAAACTTGGAGGAGACATTCCAACTTGACCAAGAGTACGTCTTGAGCTTTTTTTTTTCTTTTTTTGTTTTTTTTTGTTTTTTTTTTTTTTTTTTTAATAGCCTTCTGAGTTTCCAGGGGAATTTTATGGTAGTGAGAGGGATCACGTACCATCTCAAGGCAAAGTTTTGAAAATGACATGGGGTATTTGGATTTTGGTTTTTGACCTTGTGACCTAACAAGCTGTATGTGGCAGGTTAGGGGGTCGGGGTTTTGATTTTGATTTCGACCTTGTGACCCAACAAGCTGTATGTGGCAGGTTGGGGGGTCAGATTTGGTTTGTAGGTTTGGATTTTGATTTTGGTTTTGGTCTTGTGACCTAACAAGCTGTATGTGGCGAGCTAGGGGACCGGATTTTGGTTTTGTGAAATGTCAATTTCAAGATTTTGGCTCAATTTGGTTCATGAGGTTGGATGGTTTGGTTTTTGGAAACTCATGAGACTTTCTTTTTTTCTTCTCTTTTTTTTTTTTTGAATGATCCCATCAACTCAAAAGAGGCATGGGACTTTTTTGCTCTTTTCTTTTTTTGCTCTTGGTAAGAGGAATATTTTGACTAAAAGCCACTTTTAGTGCCTAGGTGGTCAAACCTGGCTCATATGGGCTAACCCATGGGACCTTAGGCTTTGGAGATGGCCTAGATCTCATATGGTGTCATATTTGTAAAGAATATCTAAAAATATCTCTTTTGTGTAGAGAATATCTAAAAATATTTTTACTTGGAGAGAATTTCTCAAGTTTTCTTTTTGTGGAAAGATTCTCTCAAAATATCTTTCTCTTTGGGAAAGTGGCAAAATTTTAGCACTTACCTCCTTTCTTTTCTCCTTGTTTCCTCTTTTGGCTTGCTCTCTTCTATAAAAGGAAGAGGGTTGATGCTTTTGCTCTATTGCTTTCTTTTTGCAAGAAATCTTCAAGAGTGCTCTCCAAGATAAGAAGTGCTTTCTCTTCTTCAAGGATCTCCAAGCTTTTCTTCTTCTTCTTCATCAATGGCTTCAAGTAAGTTTTCTTCCTCAAGAATCTCCATTGTAGAAGTAGCTTCTTCATTTTTTTTATTATTTTTTTTTCTTTTCTTTTCTTGTCATGCATGTTTTTCTTCCCTTTTTTTTTTTTTTTTCGTGCTTCTCTTTTTTCTTTCCCCCTTTTTTTTTCTTTTCACGATTTTCTTTTTTTTTCGTGAACTCTTTTTTTTTTCTTTTTTTTTTTTTCACGCTGATCTTTTTTTTTCAGTGTTTTTCTCTTCTTTTCTTTTTTTTTTTTTTGCTGTTTTTTTTTTCTCTGGTTGTACGGACAGGTCCGTACGGACCTGACCGTACTGCCACGTGGCAGTGGGCCACGGCCTGTGGGCCAAATTTTTTTTTTTTTTTTTTTTTGCAGAGATTTTTTTTCTCTTTCTTTCTTTTTCTTTTTCCTTGTTTGCTCACTATGATAATGAGGCTATGCAATTTCAATATGTATGTATTTTTTTATTTTATTTTATTTTTTCTTTTGATGCATCAAGATAGAAGGCTAGAGTCTCTAGGTCAAGCCAACATGATTTTTGACTTGGACAAAGTTTGATTGGTTTTGACCAAATTGGGTTGGAATTGGTCAAACTTTGGTCAAGGTTTTCCTAGCATCTAATGCATGATGATATATTTTTGATGCATGAGTTTTGGTAAATAGATTTGGAAGTATGATGATGCATACCTGAAAATCTTTTGCAAGTATCGGGATTTTGAGCTCGCAGCGATGTTGAGCTCTTTCTCGGTCTTGCTGGATTTTGAGGAAGTTTTGCAATTTTTGAATTCTGAAGCTCGCAGCAATGTTGAGCTCTTTTCCAGATTTTGCGGAAGTTTGATGAGATTGGCTTGTTCTCGCAGCGATGTTGAGTTCGAGCCTTCTTTGAGAATTCTCCACTGACTATGAGCTCGCAGCGATGTTGAGCTCATCTTCAGGCTTCCTGTCTTTTTCGGAGTATTTTCCTTTTCTTTGGAATTGCCCCGGAACCATGTCAAAATTTTGCTAGAATTTTTTGTAGCAGAATTTTGTCATTTTGATGTTGATTGATCTTTTCTCTTCCATCTTTTGCAGGTAGTTCTTCTAGGACGAACAAAGGTAAAGGTCCTGTTACTGACGCACCTCGTCGGTCTGCTAGATCTTCCAATGCTACCGTTCAGCAGGCTTGGGAGAAAGAGGGGACGCTCATTCGCCAAGTTGAGGAAGCTGAAGGTAATGTTCAGAGGAAGACTCAGGAGCATGACCAGTGGCAGGTCCTCTGGGAAGAGCTTCCTCGTGCTGCAAATGGGTCACGGCATTCGGCCGCGTTTTATGGGGACATTTTGAAGGAGCGTGGCCTAAAAACTTTGGAAGTTAAGGCCAAGGGTCTGCTTGAGGAGTTGAACCTTTGGTTGAAAAACCATGTCGGATTGAGCTCCTGAGTTGTAACAAACTCTTTTTCCTTTTTCTTTTTTTTTTGGTACCTCCATGTATAAACAATTTTGGTACTATATTTTGTATCCCCTTCCTTTCACTTAAATCATTTTTTGATGAAAACAATTTTGAGCAAAAGTTTGATGGGAATGTTTGTTTCAGGATTTGATCAAAAGGTTGTCATTTTGTGAAAATCTTTTGTCAAAGGGTTGTTTTGGGCATGAAAGCCAATTTTTGTGGCGGAAAGCCTTGTTTTTGATGGTTTGAAAACTAAAATTTGGATGGCGAGAAAGCCTAATTTTGTGGCGTAAGAGCCAAAATTTGCTTTGTGGCATGGGAGCCAAAATTTTTTTTATGGCGTGAAAGCCGAATTTTAGAATGGCATAGAAGCTGAATTTTGTTTTGTTTGTCTTGGCATTTATAGCCGAATTTTGGCATTTATAGCCAGATTTTGGCGTTTATGGCCGATTTTTTTTTTTTTTGGCATTTATAGCCGACTTTTGGCGTTTATAGCCGAATTTTGAGATGGCATGAGAGCCAAAAATTTTGTTTGTGGCATGAGAGCCGATTTTGAGATGGCATGAAAGCCGATTTTGGCGTTTATAGCCGAAAAATTTTGTTTTTGGCATTTATATCCGAATTTTGGCATTTATAGCCGGATTCTGGCATTTATAGCCGGATTCTGGCATTTATAGCCGGATATTTTTTGTTTTGGCATTTATAGCCGAATTTTGGCATTTATTGCCGGATTTTGGCGTTTATAGCTAGATTTTGGCATTTATAGCCGAATTTTTTGAAAACCAAGTTTTGTTTTATTGGCATGAAAGCCGATTTTGGCGTTTATAGCCGAAAAATTTTTGTTTTGGCATTTATAGCCGAATTTTGGCGTTTATAGCCGGATTTTGGCGTTTATAGCCGAGCTTTGGTTTTCAAAATGCAGGTATCGACTAAATGTCGCCTCCCCGCTGAATGGTCTTGCAAGTATCGATGGAATGTCGCTTCCTTGCTGATTCGGTTTTGCGAGTATTGATGGAATGTCACTTCCTCGCGGGCTGGGTTTTGCGAGTATCGATGGAATGTCGCTTCCTCGCGAATTGGGGTGCAAATATCGACTAAGCGTCGCTTCCCTGCTTTTCCTAAAACTTTTGGTTTTGCGGGTACTGACTTGATGTCGTTTCTCCGCGATTTTTGAAATTTGAGGTTTTCTCGAACCATTTGAAATTTGGGTTATGGATAGCAACTGGTTTGTTGCTTCTCCAAGATTTTTGAAATTTAGGTTGTGGATAGCAACTGGTATGTTGCATCTCCAAGATTTTTGAAATTTGGGTTGTGGATATCAACTGGTTTGTTGCTTCTCAACGATTTTTGAAATTTGCAGGTATCGAATGGGGTTCGCTTCCTTGCGATTTTTGGGTTTTGGAAGTATCGAATGGGGTTCGCATCCTTCCGGTTTTTTGGGTTTTGCGAGTACCGACTGAATGTCGCTTCCCCGCGGTTTCTAAAAACCAAAATTTTTGTTTAAAGACACGAAGGTCATAAATTTTGACTTAAAACCATTTTGGTTGTAAAAGCCGAGGCGGTCTAGGGTGAAAATTCCTAGGTCCCGATTTTTGTTTCAAACCATGAATTTTGGGTTCAAGGATCGAAATCTTGGTCAAGTCTGGGAAGAGGCTCCTAAACTTGGATTTTTGGATTTTGATTTTTTTTTTAACAATGAAACGATAAAAGTAAGCATTGTTTTGAGAGATTGTTTTTTTTTTTTGGAAACTCCCACATAAAGATGAAAATTTCAAAAGAGGTGGGTTTGACGAGCAAGTACCTTGGAAATAGGCTTTAGCCGTGTAGATATTGCTCTGACCCGTTTGAGGAAGTCTTCAAGGGTAGTACCGCTTCAAGAACTTGCCGTTGATGGGTAGCATACATCTGGCTCCTTCGATGTTTAGAAGAGCGTATGCACCGTTGGAGAAGACTTTGTTGATGACGAAGGGTCCCTCCCATTTTGGTTCGAATTTGCCTTTGGATTTGTGGGCAAAGACTATGGGTCTTTTTACTACAAGAACCAAGTCACCCTTTTTGTAGGCGCGTTGCCTGACCTTCTTGTCGAAAGATCCTGCCATGCGTGCTTGGTACAACTCAATGCTTTGTAGAGCTTCGAGTCGTCTTTCATCGAGATTATCCAGCTCTTGGAGTCTCAATTTCACATTGCTTTCTTGCGTCATGTCATTTTGCAAAGATACCCTTAAGGAAGGAATTTGTACTTCCAAAGGGACAACAGCTTCGCATCCATAGACCAAAGAGAATGGTGTGCTATGGGTTGGTCCTCGAACGGTGGTTCGATAGGCCCACAAAGCTTCTAGCAGTTTGTCGCCCCAGTCTCTTCTGTGACTAGAGACCATTTTCTTGAGAATTTTGCAGAGTGTCTTGTTGAAGGCTTCTGCTAGTCCATTTGTTGCTGGATTATATGGAGTCGAAGGACAACTTTGGATTTTGTACTTGTCGCAGAACCTATAGAATCTGTGATCCCGGAATTGTGGTCCGTTATCATGGACGAATCTTTTAGGTATGCCGAAGCGACAAATAATGTTGGTGCGCAAGAACTGAAGGACTGATGAAGTCTTCATTTCGCTGAGCGCAAGTGCTTCTGACCACTTGGAGAAATAATCCGTAGCGGCGAAGATGAAGCGAGGACCTTTGCTTGATGGGGGAGAAATAGGACCTATGATATCCATACCCCAGGCTTCGAAAGGCCATGAGATTGCTGTTGGATGTAGCCATTTTGGAGGCATGTGGACATAATCTCCGTGAATCTGGCATTTTTGGCAGCGCTTGGCAAATTGCATCGCATCAGCTACCATGGTAGGCCAATAGTAACCTAGCCTTTTTATCTGGTTGTAGAGCTTAGGGCAAGCCTGATGGGCTCCACAAAGACCAGCATGTACTTCTTTGAGAGTTTCCTCAGCCTCTTGTTGTGATAAGCAGCGTAGGAGTACTCCGTTGAAGGATTTTCTGTAAAGTGCTTTTGAAGGTATATCCAAATGAAAGTTTGGGGCTCGTCTTTGGATGCTTACCCGCTCTTTTGGATCTTCAGGTAGTATTCCGAACATGATATAATCAATGAACGGATCTTTCCAGTCGCCAATCGGAGGTTTGAGGATGGACATCCGACTTCCAACCACTTGGTGGCATTCAGCAACTGCTTGGTGTGTGTTGAGAGGAGGGAAAATCCTTCTTTGACACACTGTGACTTGCATGTTTTCCCCTTCTTGGATTGCCATGGATGCGGCAAGTCCAGCCAGGGCATCTGCACGGATGCTTTCACCTCTGAGGATGTGGGTGATATGGCAGATATTGAATTTTTGTCGAAGCGACTGCGCCTTATTGTAGTAAGGTAGCAAATCAGGCTTCCTGACTTCATATTTTTGATTCATCTGGTTGACGACCAGTTGAGAGTCTCCAAAAACTTCCAGCATGGTGATGCCGGTTTCGAGGGCGAGGTCCAATCCAACAATCAGGGCTTGTTACTCAGCTACATTGTTTGAACATGGTTCCAGTAGCGAGAAGGCGTGTGGAATCATGTATTTGTCGGGGTTGACAAAGAGGATGCCGATTCCCGATATTTGCTTTCCTTTTTCATTTGTCCTGGTTGCACCGTCAAAGTACATGTCTCAGGAAGCTTTTAACAAGGAAGTTTCCACATTGTAGACAAATTCGTCTGGGAGATCATCCCTGAGTGGAGAATCTTTAGGCAATGGATGCTCTGCGAGGAAGTCTGTTAGAGCTTGGCCTGTTGACACCAAAAATGTCACTTTGCCTCTTCAACATCAAGAAAGCTGCATGAAGTCGCAACCTGCCATAAATAGGCAATGCAATTTCTCCAAAAAATCAAATCTTGTCAGAATCAAACAAAAACTGCAAGATCCTTCAAGATAGCCAAGAGAAGAGTACACATGAAGTTTCGGGCCATTTCGACAACATTTGGCCTAACTTCACTTCTCCGACAGCTAAACAGGAGCTTTCGGCGGCGACATCATCGGAGACGTCAAAACTTCGATCAGAGCCTACAGATGACTCCAGCATGTCTCAAAAGGGCTCCATGCCAAATTTCAAGTCAAACCGACAACGTTTGACCCTCCATCAATGCTCGAGCAGCAAAATTAAGACTACCGGCGGCGGAGCAACCTGGGACCATGACATCCAAAACGGAGCCCATGGAACGTCTCAAAATGACTCCAATAGGCTCCCCGTCAAATTTCAGGTCAATCGGACATCGTTTGGCCACTATCAAAACTCGGCATTTTCCCCGCAGCAAAATCAAGTGAAGCATCGACGGGACCCCAAACGGCTTCAAAACTCAAACAAAAGCCTATGGTTGGTCTTATTTATTGCTCAGGAGGCTTCACCTCAAATTTCAGGTCATTCGGACATCGTTTGACCAAGTTTCAGCTTCTGGCGGAAAATCAGCAGCTCTACGCGACAAAGTCTTCGGCTTTCCCGGAAAATTGGAAACTTTGCACTCTAAAAATGCAAGGATTCTCATCAGGTTTTCTACAGGAAAATCAAGCCAATAAATGAGAAGAAATGTCAGGAAAAATACAGAAGCAAACGGCGACGAAAAAGACCACAAAACGGACCAAAAACAGGGGAAAAACTCCCAGGGTCGCAGCCTGCGACCATGGCCCAGGGTCGCCGGCGACCATGGAAGTCCGGGTCACCGGATTTTTAGCCGGTGACCCGTTTTTCCGTCCTTTTTCGCGTTTCGCGCACTTTGGCCCCTGTGGTTTCCTGAAAATGTGATTTTTAGTTCTTGAAATTGACTCATGTCCGCCGACATCTGTCAAAATCACGGGTCAACCTCCAAAAGTATCAAAATCAACATTGATCGCCAACCGGTCGACCAAAAAAGTGTACTTTCCGCCCGATCGATCGAAAAATCGACAGGACAGATGTCACCGGCCCGCTCTTAGCTATCACTGTCTGAAGTTACATGTTCATCCAATGTTGATCAGCATGAAGATCCATCGATGATCATCGCCAGAAGAATTCCAGAAGACACGGCACGGCCCGCGACTCTTCGACTGCTCGGCGACCAATTAATGTGGTTAATTGACTAGCTTTATTGCAGTTATTAATTCATTTCTTTGGACGGCCCAATCAGAAGCAAGCATTTGGGAGTTACAAGTCAATTGATTCATGGCATTTAACCCATGAAACTCCTCCCATTATGGTAATTAAGGTGATTAAAAGCCCTTAATCTCCATCGGCCAATCAGATTCAAGGAAAAAGGAGTTACAAAATCAAAGAAATAAATCTTGTAACTCCTCCCATTAAAGCCATTAAAGCCCATAAACTCTCCTAAATGGCTACCAAAAGCCTATAAATAGGAGAGCATTCCATTGAAATCAGGATCAGAAAAAAAGAGATCGGATCGGAAGAGAGCGGAAAGAATCCAGAGAAAGAAAAAGAGAGAAAAACTCTGCTGAAGTTCTGCACCGGCCACCACTACAAGGTGACAAAAGTCCCTTGGGGGGCACCCCCCCCAAGGTCCTTGCCTTCTCCCGCTGCCTCCAATGGCTTAGACGTGGCTTTTCAGCCCGTGTACTTAGCTTTTTATTGGACATAGGACCTTCTCTTGGTCTTTGTCCTCTAAAAACCTGAGGTTATAGCCAAGCCAAGCGAATCAAGAGCATCCTCTGTTCTCATCTGCATGGATGATGGCGAAGCCCATACATGACTTGCGACCGTCAATCTGAATGAGTCCCCCACAATCTCCTGAGAAGTTAGATCCTCCTTTTCTTGCTTTTCATTGTAGTTTGTATTTTTCTAAAAGAGACAAAAATCACAACTCTTGTCTTTCATTATTGATGAGAATTGTAAATCGGCTATAAACGCCAAAATCGGTTATAAATGCCAAACAAAATCGCCTTTCACGGCAAACCAAGAAAATGTCTCTTTTCTTAAATATTTGTGCAATGGAAAACTTGAAAGAAGTTGATTTCCTTTTTACTTGCAAAGGTTGATCTCCGGATTACCACTTGCAATTCCAAGTAAAATAGAAAATCTGGCACACCCACACAAAGAAATGTTGATGCACGCTTCAGGCCCGCCAGGGCGCGAAAGGGCCGGACCCGACGGACTCCCACGTTCCGCCGACCTCGGTAGCCGCCCCACGGCGCCTCGGAGCGCGTTCCATCAAGCTGGCACACTCGGTGGGACTCGTTCATTTGAGAACACGGTGCTTGGAAATGAAATATTTGCATATCATACTTTTTGCTCTATGCTTATACTTCTTTTCCGGATTCCTTGGCTACTTTCTAGCTGGTAGCCTATGTTGGATTTTGCATCCTAAAAAAAATGAGATGGGATTTTTTGGAAATTTCTATTTCTTTGAGTTTGTTTCCATTCTTTCTCTTTTCAAAAAAAAAAATCAGTTTTCTTGGTTTGAATTCAAAATTGAGAAACTTTGATCCTATACTATCGTTCTTTGGTGCTTGCAGAAATGTTTTGCCCGTTCGACTAAGGTTTTGGACCATCGTTTCTCTTCGATGAGTTCATTAGAGATTTCAAAAATAAATAAATAAATAAATAAATCAGCTTTCTTAGTTTGGATTCAAAATTGAGAAACTTTGATCCTATCCTATCGTTCTTTGGTGCTTGCAGAAATGTTGAGCCCGTTCGACTAAGGTTTTGGGCCATCGTTTCTCTTCGATGAGTCTATTTGGGATTTTTATAAAAAAAAAAGGACATAGACCACTAAGGTTAAACCAATTGCGTTCTTTGATCACGATTGATTCAAGAAAAGCCTTGTCCAGAGTGTGGAGACAGCTTGACTGTTCTAGGCAAGGGTCCTCCAAACGGGTTCATTAAGTAATCCTACCCTTACCATGGGGCAATTCTATCAATTGAGGTTTCATAAGACCGGGTTAGGAGGCCTATGTATACTCTCTCGTCTTTAAATCTTAAAAAATTAAAATCAAAATAAAAAAAATAAAAAAAAAAAGATTTTCAAAAAAAAATCTAAAAAAAAATCAAAAAAAATAAAAAAAAGATTTTCAAAAAAAAATCTTAAAAAAACAAAAATTTTCAAAAAAAAATAAAAATAAAAAAAATAAATAAAAATATATTTTAAAAAAATAATAATAATAAAATAAAAAAAATCATTTGAAAAAAAAAATCTCCAAAAACTCATCACTTTTGATTTCAGATCTGAGAAATTTTGGTTTCTTCTTTTCTGAGCACTGGCGCTCGCGGAAATCGCCGAGACCGTGTTCAGATCAGAATACCATTTGCTCTCCTTGATGGAACCAATCTTGACATTTCAAAAAAAAAAAAACTCGTCACTTTTGGATTCAGATTCGAGAAATTGTGGTCTCTTCCCTTCTGAGTACTGGCGCTCGCGGAAATCGTTGAGCCCGTATTTGAATCGGAATGCCACCTGCTCTCTTTGACGAATCCATTTCTGACCTTTCAAAACAAAGAATCCCATCTCATGGATGCGATCTCCAACATTTGTGCCTAGCAATACTGGTACGCCCTTTCAGGGTCTACTGTATCTGTGACCGGCACATTTGTAACTCCTACCTTATATTCTTCTTATCTCGAGCAAGCCCTGCTTCTCGATAAGTCGAATTTAGGTTTACAATTGCTTCTAGCAGTCACTGGAACGCTCATTCTGGGCTCACCATACTTGCTGTCAGAACAATTGTACCATCTATAGCTTTTTACCTTCTTCATGTCGCTTGGGTCATATCCCTTGACCGATTTGAAAAGACAACCATAGAAATTCCCATTTATGATCATTATATTCTTGTGATTACTAATGGATGTGGTCTTGTTTCAGAAAACTTTTTTCGAAATTAACAATGGGAGCCTTAACCATTATCTTCGATGAGAACAAGCACCAACTCATGCTTCAACAGAAGCAAACCGAGCGCACTTACAAGCGCCCTGCCAGCTGCCGAAGCGTCAACTCCCTCGGCAACTCTCTGAACTCCGGGTCGACCTCGACTCCCCGGACCATCGTCTTCGGGACACTGGGACCATTCCCACTTCCCGAAGAACAAGCTGCGCCTGCTAAAAAGCAGAAGATCGCCTCTCAACGTGTCACTCCCGTGACACCAAAGGCGAGCGCCCAAAAGCCCGAAGCCCGCGGCACCCCCGCGAAGCCTCGACCAACAACCAACCAGGTCTACCCTAAGACTTGGTCTCCAAGACCTTCCCCAAAACAAAGAAGGTCTCAAACTTCCACCAAGCCAGCATACCTGGCCCCACTCAAAGAGAACCAGTTCTACCCTCTTGCCTATATGAAAGAGGAGAGACCCATTTCCAACCTGACTCCCAAGTCAACCCAGCATGAGCCGGCTTGTTCCTACAGGCCCAAAATTAGATCATGCATCACCAGGCCTCTACAAGCACCTGCCAAGGCCTACACTCCTTCAGTTCGACCCTTCATCTCTACAGGGGCCGAACTCGAAAGGTTCAAAGCTTCGCTGCAACAGGCAAAGGACCGGGTCCGGATCCTGTCCTTGCCTAGCTACAAAGAAGACAGGCTCGGCTGCTGCGCCCGAGGGAGCACATCCTTCATCGTCAGAGCCCAGCCAGAGCTGACTGAAGCTCAAATCGCTCGTCGAGCACTCCGCCATGCTTCATATCGACAAAAGAGACTAGAGAAGCAACGGATCCAGCCTCCTACACTTCAAGTCTCCCACAAATGGGTCGAAAAAGAAAGACCCGACCAAGTTGCTGCCGTCCATATGGTTGGAAAAACCAGAAGACGCCAAAGGTCAGCATCAAAAATCCATGTCCGACGTCCGGTGACCCGTAGCGTCACCAGGACACAAAGACATCCCGAAGAATCTCCTGCCCCTTCAAGCCAAGGACGGGAGAGTAATCCTTCATCAAGCTCTTCATCAAAAAGAATGAGCCCCAGCTCGGTCACCAGGACGATTTCTTCGTTCGAATCCCGAGGGATGAACGTCTTGGCTACAAGTTCTGAGCCACCACCTCAGAATCCACCTCGAGATGATGCGCTCACACGCATCCAGCAGTTGGAACAAGGCCAGCAGAGGATTGAAACTCTGATGGAAAACCTTCTCCTTGTCGTCCAAAATCAGGCGAACAATGAGCCTCCTCCGAATCATGGCAATAACGAGGAAAATTGTGAAGAAAATGAGTCACGCGCCCTTACCAAAAAGGACGTAGACAGTATCCTCGCCAAAGCTAAAGAAGAGGATATACTCAAAGAGCATGGGATCAAGCCACCATATCCTTTATGGATGGACTCGGTCCCGTTCCCCACAAAATTCAAGCATCCTACTCTCCAAACATATACGGGGAAAGGATCAGCCAGACAGCACGTCATCCACTTCAAGATTTTGACGGGAGCTATCGCGGATCAAGATGCACTCAAGATCCGCCTCTTTGCAAGTACCCTAAAAGGTACGGCTTTCGATTGGTACTCCACTCTTCCGGAGAACTCCATTCAGAACTGGGCTATGCTAGAGACACGCTTCCTGACCCACTTCCAAGGTGAGGATCATCCTGTTACTATGGCTCAGCTCTGCAGCCTAAAACAGGGAGAGCATGAGTCAACTTATGACTTCATTCACAAGTGGAAAGCAATGGCATACAAATGTTCAGATGTATTGCCACAGGCGTCGCTAGTCGACATCTGCCGAAACAACATGAGAGCCAGAATACGCTCCATGATCATCGGCAACAAATCAAAAAACCTGGGAGAACTCCTGGAAGCTTCTATGGAAGCTGAAACGGTGATTAAAGACCTCAACAGTCAGAAGTTATCAAGAAAAGAGCCAACCGCCATTGCAACCTCTAAACCAAAGAAGAAAGAGGTCCTTAATGTGCAAACCAAGTCAGCTCCTCAGCAACCAAAGAAAGCTGAAAACAGAGCTGCAGGTAAGAGACCTGAACTCTCTGATGCCTTCAAAGAGCGAGTAGAAAAGAAATACCCGTTCGATGAAGATGTTGACGAAATCTTCGGGGCTCTCGTGGCAAACGGCAAGCTCACCTTGCCTGAACCCAAAAGACCGGGCGATGTTGGCAAAACCAACGATCCTCGGTACTGTCCATACCACCAGATGGTCTCGCATCCTCTCAATCAATGCTTTGTTGTGAGAGAGAAGATAAACGAGATGTGGAAAAACGGAGTCATCACCTTTGACAAAAACTATGGGACTGCCTCCGTCAACATGGTGTCATGTGGACAAACATCAAAATCACCGAAGAAGAAGATCACTACTTCCTTCATGGTGATAAACAAAATTCAAGCGTCCGAGGAGCTGGTTCCCTATCCAGCACCAGATGGACAACCTATATGGGTACATCCCGATCTCCTCGAAGATGAAAACTAGGAGATCGTAAAAACAAAGCCGACAGTTCAACAGCGAAGGCAGGCTAGGAAACATCTCCTCAGGCTCAAACGGCAAGAGAAGACCCAGCCAAAACAAGAAGTCCATGAAAAGGCAGAGGCCTCCTCTACCACTTCACTCGGGGCAACAAAAGCGTCCCTTCCAGAGACTTCAAAGGCGGTAAAAGACTTCACTCTCAGTGATTTCATGCCACCTCAATTCAAAAAAGAAGCCATGCAGGGGGCATCATACTCTTGCAACTCGGTAGTTGGATTCTCCATTGATGGATACGAGTCCAGCGACACCGATGATGGATTCGAGTCCGGCTACACCGATGAGTGGGAAGAATCCCTTGAAACAGGAGAATATCTCTCCGATGAAGAATGGGTTCCTGAAACTCACCGTATGCCAGTAACCTGGTATAACCCTTTGCAACCACAAGGATCCTGGTCTGATGATGAAGAAGATCAAGTGGCTGCACAAGAAGATGCTGTTAACCCAGCACCTGTCATTGCTCCAGTGGAAATCAACTATGTTGAGCCACACGGAGAAGACGAAGAAGAGGATCTGGCTCCCATGCCTGATCTTGAAGAATATGCAAGGATCTTGCAGCGTCTCGCTCTAGAACAAGAGCAAGATCGTGTTAACGAGCCTCCTCGCAACCCAGAGCCTGAAGTCCCTGAAGATAATCAGGTACATCCACCCTTAACTCCTGAAAATGGAGAACATTGCTGGATTGACGATCCTCTTACACCCGAGGATGAGTCTGACTCCGAGCAGGCAACATCTCCTATCAGAGCTTCCTGTAATGTAATATATCAGGACTATAGCTCTTCTGAAGTGTCGTCTGATGAGATTACCTATACTCCGACGACGCCTAGCAATGTATCTTCTGGAGCTACCTCGTCTCACGTGACTTTCACAGAGATGACACCCTCTCAGGTTTCTTCTCCTGAGACTGTGACTTCAGAATACACATTCTTCCCGACTCATCATCATGAAGAAAACCCAACTTGGGATGATGGATGGGTCAACGAAGAAGAAAAGCTGCTGGATGCTGTTCAGGACTCGCTCCCGAAAAATGCTCCGTGCAACACAATCACTGAGGATGGTAACTCTGCTGCAGATGCATCCCCAGTAGATGAAAAACGACAGCCTCTTGATCATGAAGACAATCTTCCAAGCGAAGATCCTTCTCAAGAAGCTCTCGAAGTTGGTAGAGGCACCCGCTCGGGCCGGGACTACCACAAGAATTACAACCAATCTTCCTTTGCTTATGTAAATCCTTTGGGAAAAGATGTTGTAAGCGCCCCCAGTGGCAAAAACAATGAACATGCAGGCCCCAAGGAGGCTTTCAAGTATGACTTGGTTGAGCACTTCAAACACATACCTGCACGTCTTCACATCCTAGACTTATTGCGAATGTCTCCACGCACTGGTGATAATCTCATCTCAGAATTACAAAAACTGAATGAGGATGTCGACAAACATGCCCCACAAGTCCTCCAAATTGAAATGGACTACCGGGTCAAAAACTCAGAAACCTCCTTAAAAGGAGAAAAAGAGAAAAGCGAGGGATCATGCATCCAATGCCTCTCGGTTCAAAAGGCAGCCAGTGCAACCATCACCTTCACTAAGGAAGACCTCCTACTTGGCGAAGCAAGGCACAACCGACCCCTGTACTTCACAGGGTACATCAAGGAAATGCCTATACACAGAGTTCAGGTCGACCCAGGTTCTGCACTCAACCTCATCTCCACTTCGGCTCTCGAAGAGTTGGGCATCCCACCCAGCAAGCTAAGCCACACATCTGTATCTATCTTTGGATACGATGGGAGCGCTCAAAGGCCTATCGGCAAAATCAGGTTCAAATTGCAAATCGGTGATCTTATCTCTGAGGTCACTGTGTATGCAATAAAAACCCCCTCATGCTACAACATCCTTCTCGGACGTCCTTGGATACACGAGAACGGTGTTGTCCCTTCAACTCTACATCAATGCATCAAGTTCGTCGGCGACAACGGCATGGTACATCGTGTCTTTGCAGACAGAAAACCTTTCAAAGGTAAAGAAGTCCACTTCGCAGACTCCCAGATGTATGAAGGAGAAAAAGAAGAAGAGGAAATAGCACCCCCTGCTGAAAATCTCCAGAAAGATAAAGGCAAGGCTCCTCAAAAATCACCGGAAGAAAACAAACCCTCCGGCAAATTAGAAGAGAGTAGTCAATCTCCCTTCCTTATCTCCCTCAAATCTTCAAAACCTTTGGTCATCACAACCAGAGTGAAGAAGGCAAAGCAAAAGCCTGGGGGCAAATTTGTTGTTTCTCTCGTGTCTATCATGCAAGACACAGACTCGGACTCAGTGCCAGAAGACGATGCATCGTCAAGCCAAGCTGACGCTCAGCATGTTCAGCCTGCTCTCACTCCGACGGAGACACCTGCTGATGTAGAAGATCCTACGTCTGCTACCTTTGTTGTTCCGACAGCATCACCAAAGCAAAAGCCGATCTTCTTCCATAGATCGGATGCTTCTTCATCAAATTCCTTGCTTGAACCCTTCCAAAATGAAGGTATGCCTCAACTATCTCTATATAGTCCTGTGGCACAAGCTATCATGAAGAAAATGGGCTTTGACGCTCAGAACCCAGTCGGTTTGGGAGAAGGCCGCGGTATTCTCACGCCATTGGGGCCCGCCTTGACCAAAAGCCAGCTGGAAGATTGGAGACTCTACGGTCATGTAGAAAATCTTCATATGGGTTAGGGTATGATCCCGACACTCCTCTGAGACAGTTGACACAAAAGTTTAAAAGTCGTTTTACAGACCAAACCTCAACATCTCAAGTCCATAAAGACATCGATCTCCCTAGATATCTCTTTAAAGAGTTACCTGACAAAGATCCAGGAAGCTCATCCAATTTGTACGATTTCTCTGATGATAAAGAGGAATCGTCCGATAATACAGACTTGTGCTATTCTGACCCAAAAGAACCCTCGTCTCCAAAAGAAATACCAGACTCAACAGGCGATTGGGACTATCTCATAGCAAGCCTTGAGGAGATCACCAATCAAGAAAATCCATGGAAAGGAACAGAGCCTTGGTCTGGTAATGCAGTTGAAACTCCAGAAGGTTTCGTTGAGTCGGAAGCCTCCGAAAATATTGTGGAGGAACCACCTTCGAACCTTCCGACAGAAGATCCTGTTCAAAAGATAAACTTGGGAACACCTGATAACCCACGTCCTGTATTCATAAGCAAGAATATAAAGGATGATAAGTTACCCGAGTATATCGCTTTTCTTCGTGAGTTCGTTGATTGCTTTGCATGGTTTTACGCTGAAATGCCTGGTTTAGACCCCAAAGTAGCAGTCCACAAACTCAATCTTCAAGAAGAAATCAAGCCTGTCAAACAAGGCCAAAGAAGATTCCGTCCATATGTGATGGATAAAATTGAACAAGAAGTTCAAAAACTCAAAAGCGTTGGCTTCATCCGTGAGGAACAACATCCAGAGTGGTTGGCCAATATTGTCCCCGTGACAAAGAAAACTGGGCAGATCAGAGTCTGTATTGACTATAGAGACTTGAATGGCGCTTGCCCTAAAGATGAATTCCCGCTCCCCATACCGGAGGTGATGATTGACAATACCTACGGATTCGAGCGAATGACATTCATGGATGGCTTCTCTGGTTACAATCAGATAAAGATGCATCCCGAGGATGAAAAACACACTTCATTTCGGACTCCATTTGGTGTGTATTGCTACACTGTCATGCCATTTGGTCTGAAAAATGCTGGTGCCACGTATCAGAGGGCTATGATGAAAATATTCCAAGATATGCAGCACAAGACGGTCGAATGTTACGTTGATGACCTCGCCGTCAAAAGCAGAAGAAAAGAAGACCATCTCAAAGATCTTCGGGAAGTCTTCCTCCGACTCCGCAAACACAAACTGCGGATGAATCCTCTAAAATGCTTCTTCGGCGTCTCGTCGGGTAAGTTTCTCGGATTCCTTGTTCGGAAAGCTGGAATAGAACTTGACCCCATAAAAGTCAAGGCTATTCTAGAAATACCCTCTCCAAGAACCTTGAGAGAACTAAAAGGGCTCCAAGGGAGATTGGCCTACATCAGACGGTTCATCTCCAATCTTTCGGGGAAATGCCGTCCATTCTCTTCATTGATGAAAAAGGGTGTAGACTTTGTCTGGGATGCCGACTGTGAAGCCGCATTTCAAGATATCAAGTCATACCTGACCAAACCTCCAGTGTTAGCTGCCCCTGCCACTGGAAAACCATTCATCTTGTACACAAAAGCTCTTGATCATTTTGTAGGCGCTCTGCCTGCACAAGAAAATGATGAGGGAAAGGAAGCTGCTCTATACTACCTCAGCCGCATGCTAGTAGGTGCAGAGCATCGTTACTCTCCATCGAAAAAGAATGCCTTGCAGTGATGTTCGCCGTACAAAAGCTACGTCACTACCTGCTTTCCAACACAGTCTACCTCGTCTCAAGGATCAACCTCTTGAAGGTCCTTGTTACAAAAGCAGGTTCTCTCAATGCCCGACTGGCAAAATGGTCCATCCTTCTATCACAATTTGATATTAGGTATGTGCCACAAAAAGCAATCAAAGGCCAAGCTCTAGCAGATTTCCTCGCAGAACATCCATTGCCTAAAGATTCACCACTCAGAGATGATCTCCCAGACGAACCTATCTACAACGTGGAGACTTTCTCGCCAAATGCCTCCTGGGACATGTACTTTGACGGTGCAACCAGGACAAATGAAAACAGAAAGCTGATCTCGCGAGTTGGCATCTTCTTTGTTAGCCCCGACAAATACATGATTCCACATGCTTTCTCACTACTGGAACCAAGCACAAACAATGCAGCTGAATACCAAGCTCTGATCCTAGGATTGGAACTCGCCATTGAATCCGGTATCACCATGCTGGAAGTCTTTGGAGACTCTCAACTGATCGTCAACCAGATGAATCAGAAATATGAAGTCAGGAAGCCCGATCTGCTGCCTTATTACAACAAGGCACAATCGCTTCTGCAAAAGTTTGACATCTGCAACATCACCCACATTCGTAGAGCTGAAAACATCCGTGCAGATGCCCTGGCCGGACTTGCCGCATCAATGGCGATCCAGGAAGGGGAAAACATGCAAATTACAGTGTGCGAGAGAAGGATCCTCCCTCCTCTTAACACACACCAATCAGTTGCTGAATACCACCGAGTGGTTGGAAGTCGGATCTCTATCCTTCAACCTTCAATCGGCGACTGGAGGGATCCGTTCATTGATTACACTATGTTCGGAATCCTACCTGAAGATCCAAAAGAACGGGTAAGCATCCAAAGGCGAGCCCCAAACTTTCATTTGGATATCCCTTCAAAGATCCTTTACATGAAATCCTTCAATGGAGTACTCCTACGCTGCTTGTCACAACAGGAAGCTGAAGAAACACTCAAAGAAGTTCACGCTGGTCTTTGTGGAGCTCATCAGGCTGGTCCCAAGCTCTACGACCAAAACAAAAGGTTGGGTTACTACTGGCCTACCATGGTACCCGACGCAATGCAATTTGCTAAGCGCTGCCAGCTATGCCAAGTTCACGGAGATTACATTCACATGCCTCCGGAATGGCTGCATCCTACAGCAATCTCATGGCCTTTTGAAGCATGGGGCATGGACATCATAGGTCCTATCTCTCCCCCTTCAAGCAAAGGTCATCGCTTCATCTTCGCCGCTACGGATTATTTCTCCAAGTGGTCAGAAGCATTTGCGTTCAACGAAATGAAGACCTCATCAGTTCTTCAATTCCTACGCACCAACATCATTTGTCGTTTCGGCATACCCAAAAGATTCGTCCATGATAACGGACCACAATTCCGGGATCATCGATTCTACAGGTTCTGCGACAAATACAAAATCCAAAGCTGTCCTTCGACTCCATACAATCCGGCAGCAAACGGATTAGCAGAAGCCTTTAATAAGACACTCTGCAAAATCCTCAAGAAAATGGTCTCTAGTCACAAAAGAGACTGGAGCGATAAACTGTCTGAAGCTTTGTGGGCCTATCGAACCACCGTTCGAGGACCAACCCATAGCACACCATTCTCCTTGGTCTATGGATGCGAAGCTGTCGTGCCCCTAGAGGTACAAATTCCTTCTCTGAGGGTATCTCTACAAAATGACATGACTCAAGAAAGCAATGTCAAATTACGACTCCATGAGCTGGACAATCTCGACGAGAGACGGCTCGAAGCTCGACAAAGCATTGAACTTTACCAAGCACGCATGTCAGGATCTTTTGACAAAAAGGTCAGGCAACGCGCCTACAAAAAGGGTGACTTGGTTCTTGCGGTAAAAAGACCAATGGTCTTCGCTCACAAGTCCAAAGGCAAGTTTGAACCAAAATGGGAGAGACCCTACGTCATCGACAAGGTCTTCTCCAACGGCGCATATGCCTTCCTAAACATGGAAGGCGACAGATGTATGCTGCCTATCAACGACAAGTTCTTGAAGCGGTACTACCCTTGAAGACTTACCCAACTGGGTAAGAGCAATGCCTGTATGGCCAAAACCTATTCTCAGGTACTCGCTCGTCAAACCCACTCTCTTTAGAATTTTCATATCAAATGTCAAAATTTCTAGAGATTCAAAAACAATGTTTACTTTCATCGTTTCATTGTTCAAAAACAAAAAAAATCCAAGTTTAGGAGCCTCTCCCTGACTTGACCAAAACTTTCGATCCTTGAACCAAAATTCATGGTTTGAAACAAAAATCCGGATTCAGGGATTTCCACCCTAGTCCACCTTACCTTTTACCGCCAAATGGTTCTAGGTCAAAATTTACGACCCTCGTGTCTTTAAACAAAAAAAATGGTTTTTCAAAAATCGTGGGGAAACGACATCAAAGTCAGTACCCGCAAAACAAAAATTTTGAAAAAAAGCAAGGATGCGACATTCCATCGATACTTGCACCCAAAATCACAGGGAAGCGACATTTCGTCGATACTTGCAAAATCCAAAAACCGTGGAGAAGCAACAAACCAGTTGATATCCACAACCCAATTTCAAAAATCATGGAGATGTAACATACCAGTTGCTATCCACAACCCAAAATTACAAATGGTTCGAGAAAACCTCAAATTTCAAAAATCGCGGAGAAACGACATCAAGTCAGTACCCACAAAACCAAAAGTTTTGGGAAAAGCAGGGAAGCGACGCTTAGTCGATATTTGCACCCCAATTCGCGAGGAAGCGACATTCCATCGATACTTGCAAAACCTAACCCGCGAGGAAGTGACATTCCATCAATACTCGCAAAACCGAATGAGCAAGGAAGCGACATTCCATCGATACTTGCAAGACCATTCAGCGGGGAGGCGACATTTAGTCGATACCTGCATTTTGAAAACCAAAACTCGGCTATAAATGCCAAAATCCGGCTATAAATGCCAAAAAAAAAATTTCCGGCTATAAACGCCAAAATCGGCTTTCATGCCAATAAAACAAAACTTGGTTTTCAAAAAACTCGGCTACAAATGCCACACAAAAAAACCTGACTCTCATGTCAAAACCGGCTATAAATGCCACAAATTGGCTATCAATGCCACCAAACTGGCTATAAATGCCACAAATTGGCTATCAATGCCACCAAACCGGCTATAAATGCCACCAATTGGCTATCAATGCCACCAAACTGGCTGTAAATGCCACAAAAATCCAGCTTTCACGCCAAATTCTTTTCCCCTACCAAAACAACCATTTGACAAAAGATTTTCACAAAATGACAAAGCTTTTGATCAAATCCTATTTAGCAATTGCTTTCATCACAAAAAGATTTGAGTGAGCGTAGGGAAAACAAAACAAAAAAAAAAAAAAGAAAAGTACCAAAAAAAATACATGTGGTACCAAAAAGAAAAAGGAAAGTGTTCACAAGCACTACACAAAAAAAAAAAAAAAAAAAGAGTACCAAAAATATACATGTGGTACCAAAAAAAAAGAAGAATAGTTTCTGCTACAAAAAATCAGGAGCTCAGCCAAAAATGGTCTCCAGCCAAAGCTTCAGCTCCTCAAGCAAACTTTTGGCATCAGCCGTCAGAATTTCCAAGGCACGCTTCTTCAGGAACTTGCCATGAGATGCTGGCGAATGCCGTAACCCTTCTTTAACACCGGGAAGCTCTTCCCCAGCAGTTTGCCATTTTTCATTTTCTAGAGTCCTCCTCTCAAGAACTTGACCGGCATCTGCAACCCTGCGAATCAGAGTACTCTCCCTGTCACGAGCCTCTGTTATAGCAGTCCACTTAGCATCAACTTGTGCCTTCAAATGCTCGAGATGCTTCCTGGCCATTTCGACCTCTCCATCAAGGATGTCAAGGTCGCGCTTTAATCCAAGGATGACTAGCTCTTCCTTATTCTTCTCTCGGACTACCTGCTTCCTGCTTTGTGTAGCCTCATTCAGGTCAGACTTAGCCTTATCAGGAGGGTCCAAGAACATCTCCTTGAAGAATTGGTCGTCAGGGAAATCCATGGTCTCAAACCACTTGTCACCCAGTGCAATGATCCTATCAACGATCGCCCTGGCACCTGTGACATCCAGACCAACCTCTTCGGTATCAGTGAGAATCTCCTGTACATGTGGGATCATGCCAAATCCTGCCTCCAAGCGTCCAGAAAGGAGAGTCTTGACCCAAGAACTCAAAACCCGAGCCAGCACCTTCTTCGCAAATTGAAGAGACGAACTGGATGAAGATTCACCCTTCTCCGCTGATCGGCTGCTCATGTCATGTCCCATTGG
This sequence comes from Umbellularia californica, assembly GCA_028538565.1. NCBI lineage: Eukaryota > Viridiplantae > Streptophyta > Magnoliopsida > Laurales > Lauraceae > Umbellularia > Umbellularia californica. The sequence continues at coordinate 45,978,927 of JAPQWN010000003.1, forward strand.
AAGAGTAACAAAAGAACTCTTTCCACTTGGAGCCACTGGAGAAGGAATCTCAGCACGAGGTATCTTCTCTATCGCGTCAGAACTGGTTGTAGGAGTCTCTACCTCCGGATCGACCTCTGGCATCCCTTGCTCTGGTTCTGAAGGAAGCGATGGACTCTCTTCTGTCACTTCAAAACCTGCAAATGAAACACAAAAAGGTATGAATATGATCCTGTTAAAAAAAAATCATCAGGGTCATCACTACAAAGTACCTTCTTCGACGACTGGCGGAACACTCTCTTCCTCCACGAACTCATCGGAAGCATCATCAACATTTGCGTCCATTGATGGTTCAAAGTCATCGGAATCCTGTGGCAAGTCAGCTGACAAGAGAAATGTTAGCAAATCAAGTCGCAGGCAAAAAAAAAAAAAAAAAAAAAAAGAGAAAGCGAAAGAAGTTATACCAATTGGAGATTCTGGAATCATTCCAGAGTCCCTCGGCTCTTCTTCAGATGGCATAACCGGCTCCATCACCGCCTCATCGGTCGGAACCTCAGGCATCGCCAAGTCTTCATCCTCTGCTAAAAAAAAAAAAAAAAAAAAAAAGCAGCAGCAGGGTGAGAAAACAAATCAGAACATGGAAAGCCCCATGAAAGAAGTAGAAAACGAAAAAGGAAGAATCATACCTTCACCAATGGTCTCTTCCCCACGACTCCTCTTCTCTGGAAGCTCGTCGACAGCCTCTGGCACCTCCTCGTTGATGGTAAGAGGGATTTCCATGTCAGGAGAGTCCTCATGTGGCCCCTCGCTGTGATGATGACTCCTCCTCTTCTTACCTCTACGGGTTCGCTTCCTAGAAGAACCCGCCCCACTATCAGAGTCAGGTTTCTCACTTGGCTCCTCACTGGATGGTCTGCTCTCGCCAGTAGACTCCGCGGAAGCTCGCCTCTGTGCCGCTTGCATCCAAGCATCGAGCTCAGCTTCCTCCTATTCTAGCTGCTCCAAAGCCTCATCAGGTACTTCCCGAACAGCTTCAGAACCAATGACGCCCTGGTCACCGAGAAAGCCTATATTATGCTTCTCTCCAGAAAGGAAGGCCCAAACTTCCTCTCGCCGGACGCCATCAGACTTTCCAGTACCTTTCCCCGAAGACAGCTTTATATCAAGCTCCTTCTTGGAAAGCCCCCGATATGCCAAAAAGCTCTCCGCGAACCACTTCGTGAAGCCGGCAGTTCGGAAAGTCGACAGCTCAGGATAAGAAATCGTGGCAGTAGTGTCTTCAGCACTATAAAAAGCCCATGCATTTCTGCCATCCTGCAAACCCCCAAAACGCTTCACCATACTCGAAGGCGCTCCAATAACGCCTTGAGAGAAGCCCAACTGAAGCGCAAAGCGAGAAGGTACATACGGCTGGATGTCGACGAAAAGATGTCTGCGGTACACCATCGTGCCGACTCGTATGCTGAAAAGCCACTCCTTCTCTGCATTGGTCAAAGGGTAATGCCTTCCCGACCCTGCTCTGGTAGAGTCTCGGGAGGCACCAAAATCAAAAGCCTTCTTCCGCAACTCCGGAGAAAGCTTCACTGAAGACTGCCCCATCTCGACGTCCCTGAACCGTCGGATCCTCATGCGGGCAAACAAAAGTGATTCAGATACGGCTTTTCCCTTAGCCAATCGAATCATCAGAGGATCATCATCCTGTGCAGTACCCAGCTGGTGGAAACCAGGACAGTGGTATACAAACCACGAATAAAAGATATGGGCTGAAAATACCCTATTCATAGGGAGCCCAAGCCGAACCAAGAAAGCAGCAGCCTGCAGTTTGGTACACAAGTAGGAGTAAAGAGCATGCACCAAAGCAAGCCGCTCTCCAAACGCCATCTGACAAGCCGAAAAAATACAATGCGGCCTGATGTGCGTCCCATCTCCACCAGCAAACACAGCCTCACCTAGCCAATAAGTGAGGTAAACAGCAAGATCTCTCTGCAGTGCAATGTCAGAACAAATGACATCTGTGCTCGCGAAGAAACCCTTCAACTCTTCCTGCATGGCCGAAGTCTTCTTCCTGTCTTCCCGGGTCATGCTATCAGAAGACTCTTTGCTGTCAAAGAAGTTGAAGAAAGAAGAGCCATAACTCTTCCAACTGCTGGATCTCACTTTCGAGCCCTCCTTCAAAAAATCATAGAAGGCGACGAGCTGAAAGTATAGGAGCCTGAACTCCTCTGACTGCTCCTCAAGGACGCTGTCAATCGGCATGAACTCCTCATAGAGTTTGCCAAGGATGGGCAATCCAGTAATAGCACTCAACTCCTTCAGAGAAAAACCAATCTCACCGTTCGTGACAACGAAGGTATTGGTCTGAGGGAGGAAAGACTCCAACATAGCCATGAAGGCATCATCGGAAAAAGTCACGGTCTCCCTAAAAGCGCGGACCGCGTCAAAAATCCCGGCTTCCTTCAAAACGGCGCCCCCAATCAGCAAGGTGTGGTCAGTCCATGACTTCCAATCGGAGTCAGCATTGAAACGGCCACGAAGTCGAAAAGGCTTCACCCAAGTACTGCCGTCACCGCTGAAAACGCCAAGGCCCACCGGTCTCAAATCGACCGACGGATAATCAGAGCCCTGGTAGCCGCTGACTGGCATCAACACGTCCATACGGACAGGTGGCTTCTCTGCAAAACCGGAAGGTCCACCAACAAAAACCCCGGTCTTGATCACACTGGTCCTCTTCACCCAGCTCGGAGGATCTTCCCTCTTAGGGCACGTGGGAGAAAGGCTCAGGATCGAGATGGTCCGATCAAAAGACGACCGGGTAGAAATAGTTCTCTCCTCACGATCCGCTGTGTAAGAGAACTGAAAACATCTCCTTTGGTATGTCAAGTCGTCAAGGACTGCATCTCTAAAGAAGAAGGTAGGCTTGGGCAAAACCCTCAGATCGTCCATAACCCAAGGACGGCTGCTTACCATGATCTTATAGAACTCCTCATCCTTGAGAGCGATCAATCGCTGTCTCATCTCATCGCGATTGAGGGAATCGTACTCTTCCAAGTTCTTCTCAACAAACTGGACCTTCTCCCAGGCCTGCTGAACGGCCACATTAGAAGATCTGGCGGATCGACGAGGTACGCTTGTAGCAGGCTCTTTACCCTTGTTCGTTCTGGAGGAACCACCTGCAAAGGTTGGAAAAGAAAAGAAAAAGATCATCATCAAAATGACAGAATTTCGCTAAAAGCAAATCTGGCGAAATTTAGGCATGGTTCCGGGGCAATTCCGAAGAAAAGGGAAATACCCCGAAAGAAACAGAAAGTTTTGAAGATGGGCTCAACATCGCTGCGAGCTCCGAAACTACAAACTTTCGAAACCTCAAAATCTCCGCAAAATCAAGAAGGGCTCAACATCGCTGCGAGCTCCAAATTCCCAAATTTGCAAAGATTTTCAGGTATGCTATCATGCTCAATCTACAAAAAGTACATGCATGAACATCTAGATTTGCATAAAAAACGCATTATCATGATGAGCAAAAAAAAAAAAAAAGAAACTTTCTCAAAAAAAAAAAGGGGGAACTTTCCAAAAAAAAAAGGGGGAGAAAGAAAAGAACAAAAAAAAAGGAAGAAACTTTCTCAAAAAAAGAAGAAAAAAAAAATATCAGGCCCATCAGGCCGTGGCCCACAGGCCACGTGGCCGTACGGACCAGATCCGTACGGATCTGTCATTACGGCCCACAAAAAAAAAAAAAAAAAAAAAAAAAAAAAAAAACAGAAATCACGTGGAAAAGAAAAGAAAAAAAAAAAGAGAAGAAGAATAGAAAGAAAAGAAAGAAAAAAAAAAAAAAAGAAGAGAAACTTTCTTTTTTTACCATCCTATTCTCTACATAAAGTTTTCTTGAAAGAAAAAGAGAGAAAACTTACTTGAAGCCATTGATGGAGAAGAAGAAGGAAAAAGCTTGAAGATCCTTGAAGAAGAAGAACTCTTGGTCTTGGAGCTCTCTTGAGATTGTTGCAAAAGAAAGCAATAAGAGCAAGAGATCCTACCTTCCTTTGCTTTTATAGGAGAGAGCAAATCAAAGAAGGAAACAAAGAAGAAAGGTAAGTGTTACTAATTAGTAACCTTACCAAAAGAGAAGGAATTAGAAAGATTCTTTCCCAAAAAGAAAGATGTCTTTGAGAGATTTTCTCCCAAAATCAATCAATGAGAGATTCTCTCCAACAAAATAGGATATTGAAGATTCTTTCCCAAAAAGAAAGATACCTTGAGATATTCTCTCCCAAATTAAGGGAATATGAGAGATTCTCTCCCATAAAGCTATTTTTAGATATTCTCTATCCAAATGAGATATCTTTAGATATTCTTTACAAAAATGGCCCCACATGAGATCTAAGCCATCCTAAAAAGCTTAAGGTCCCATGGGCTAGCCCATATGAGCCAGGTTTGACCACCTAGGCACTATAAAAAAAAAAAAATAGGCTTTTAGTCAGGAAAAAATCCCTCTTACCAAGAGCATACAATAATGGTTCCATGCCTCTTTTGAGTTGATTGAACCATACAAAAAAATTCCAAGCCCCATGAGCTTCCAAAAATCAAACCATCCAGCCTCATAAACCAAATTGAGCCAAAATATTGAAATAGACATTCCACAAAAATCCAAACCACTCCAATGGACCCACACAGTCCCAAAGAGTGACCAAAAACCAAAGCCTGGTCCCCTAACTTGCCACATACAGCTTGTTAGGTCACAAGATCAAAACCAAAACCCGACCCCCTAACCTGCCACATACAGCTTGTTAGGTCACAAGGTCAAAAACAAAAGCCCAAATCCACATCCCTGATGTCATCTTCAAAACTTTGCCTCGAGATGGTCCCTGATTCCTTTCATTTACCATAAAATTCCCCTGGAAGCTCAAAGGCTACTCTACCAAAGGAAAGATTGCTCAAAGACTCTTGGTCAAGACACAAGCTCTCCTTCAAAAATCTCTTCGAGGCACATCGACTACAAAAGTCAAGCAACTCGTCGCTGTACCTCGAGGGGGCATTTGTTGACACCAAAAATGTCACTTTGCCTCTTCAACATCAAGAAAGCTGCATGAAGTCGCAACCTGCCATAAATAGGCAATGCAATTTCTCCAAAAAATCAAATCTTGTCAGAATCAAATAAAAACTGCAAGATCCTTCAAGATAGCCAAGAGAAGAGTATACATGAAGTTTCGGGCCATTTCGACAACATTTGGCCTAACTTCACTTCTCTGAAAGCTAAACAGGAGCTCTCGGCGGCGACATCATTGGAGACGTCAAAACTTCGATCAGAGCCTATAGATGACTCCAGCATGTCTCAAAAGGGCTCCATGCCAAATTTCAAGTCAAACCGACAACGTTTGACCCTCCATCAATGCTCGAGCAACAAAATCAAGCCTACCGGCGGCGGAGCAACCCGGGACCATGACATCCAAAACGGAGCCCATGGAACGTCTCAAAATGACTCCAATAGGCTCCCCGTCAAATTTCAGGTCAATCGGACATCGTTTGGCCACATATCAAAACTCGGCATTTTCCCCGCAGCAAAATCAAGTGAAGCATCGACGGGACCCCAAACGGCTTCAAAACTCAAACAAAAGCCTATGGTTGGTCTTATTTATTGCTCAGGAGGCTTCACCTCAAATTTCAGGTCATTCCGACATCGTTTGACCAAGTTTCAGCTTCTGGCGGAAAATCAGCAGCTCTACGCGACAAAGTCTTCGACTTTCCCGGAAAATTGGAAACTTTGCACTCTAAAAATGCAAGGATTCTCATCAGGTTTTCTACAGGAAAATCAAGCCAATAAATGAGAAGAAATGTCAGGAAAAATACAGAAGAAAACGGCGACGAAAAAGACCACAAAACGGACCAAAAACAGGGGAAAAACCCCCAGGGTCGCAGCCTGCGACCATGGCCCAGGGTCGCCGGCGACCCCGGCCCATGGTCGCCGGCGACCATGGAAGTCCGGGTCACCGGATTTTTTGCCGGTGACCCGTTTTTCCGTCCTTTTTCGCGTTTCGCGCACTTTGGCCCCTGTGGTTTCCTGAAAATGTGATTTTTAGTGCTTGAAATTGACTCATGTCCACCGACATCCGTCAAAATCACGGGTCAACCTCCAAAAGTATCAAAATCAACATTGATCGCCAACCGGTCGACCAAAAAAGTGTACTTTCCGCCCGATCGATCGAAAAATTGACAGGACAGATGTCACCGGCCCGCTCTTAGCTATCACTGTCTGAAGTTACATGTTCATCCGATGTCGATCAGCATGAAGATCCATCGATGATCATCGCCAGAAGAATTCCAGAAGACACGGCACAGCCCGCGACTCTTCGACTGCTCGGCGACCAATTAATGTGGTTAATTGACTAGCTTTAGTGCAGTCATTAATTCATTTCTTTGGACGGCCCAATCAGAAGCAAGCACTTGGGAGTTACAAGTCAATTGATTCATGGCATTTAACCCATGAAACTCCTCCCATTATGGTAATTAAGGTGATTAAAAGCCCTTAATCTCCATCGGCCAATCAGATTCAAGGAAAAAGGAGTTACAAAATCAAAGAAATAAATCTTGTAACTCCTCCCATTAAAGCCATTAAAGCCCATAAACTCTCCTAAATGGCTACCAAAAGCCTATAAATAGGAGAGCATTCCATTGAAATCAGGATCAGAAAAAAAGAGATCGGATCGGAAGAGAGCGGAAAGAATCCAGAGAAAGAAAAAGAGAGAAAAACTCTGCTGAAGTTCTGCACCGGCCACCACTACAAGGTGACAAAAGTCCCTTGTGGGGCACGCCCCCCCCCCCCCCCAAGGTCCTTGCCTTCTCCCACTGCCTCCAATGGCTTAGACGTGGCTTTTCAGCCCGTCTACTTAGCTTTTTATTGGACATAGGACCTTCTCTTGGTCTTTGTCCTCTAAAAACCTGAGGTTATAGCCAAGCAAAGCGAATCAAGAGCATCCTCTGTTCTCATCTGCATGGATGATGGCGAAGCCCATACATGACTTGCGACCGTCAATCTGAACGAGTCCCCCACAATCTCCTGAGAAGTTAGATCCTCCTTTTCTTGCTTTTCATTGTAGTTTGTATTTTTCTAAAAGAGACAAAAATCACAACTCGTCTTTCATTATTGATGAGAATTGTAAATCGGCTATAAATGCCAAAATTGGCTATAAATGCCAAACAAAATCGCCTTTCACGGCAAACCAAGAAAATGTCTCTTTTCTTAAATATTTGTGCAATGGAAAACTTGAAAGAAGTTGATTTCCTTTTTACTTGCGAAGGTTGATCTCCGGATTACCACTTGCAATTCCAAGTAAAATAGAAAATCTGGCACACCCACACAAAGAAATGTTGATGCATTCTTCAGGCCCGCCAGGGCGCGAAAGGGCCGGACCCGACGGACTCCCACGTTCCGCCGACCCCGGTAGCCGCCCCACGGCGCCTCGGAGCGCGTTCCATCATGGCCTTTGATTGCTTTTTGTGGTACATACCTAATATCAAATTGTGATAGAAGAATGGACCATTTTGCCAGTCGGGCATTGAGAGAACCTGCTTTTGTGACAAGGACCTTTAGGAGGTTAATCCTCAAAATCAGGTAGACTGTGTTCGACATCAGATAGTGACGCAGCTTTTGTACAGCGAACATTACTGCAAGGCATTCTTTTTCGACTGGGGAGTAGCGATGCTCTGCACCTACCATCATGCGGCTAAGGTAATACAGAGCAGCTTCTATTCCGTCGTCATTTTCTTGTGCGAGCAGAGCACCCAAAGAGTGGTCGAGAGCTCTTGTGTACAAGATAAAGGGTTTTCCAGTTGTGGGGGCAGCCAGCACTGGAGGTTTGATGAGGTATGTTTTGATGTCTTGAAATGCACTTTCACATTCAGCATCCCAGACAAAGTCCACGCCTTTCTTCATCAGGCGAGAGAATGGACGGCATTTCCCTGATAGATTGGAGATGAACCGTCGAATGTAAGCCAGCCTTCCTTGAAGCCCTTTTAATTCTCTTAGGGTTCTGGGAGATGGCATTTCCAGGATTGCCTTGACTTTGGTGGAGTCAAGTTCTATTCCAGCTTTCCGTACTATGAATCCAAGAAACTTACCCGATGAGACACCGAAGAAGCACTTTAATGGATTCATCCGCAATTTGTGTTTGCGAAGTCGGAGGAAGACTTCTCGAAGATCATCGAGATGGTCTTCTTTTCTTCTGCTTTTTATGGCGAGGTCGTCAACATAGCATTCGACCGTCTTGTGCTCCATATCTTGGAATATTTTCATCATAGCCCTCTGATATGTTGCATCTGCATTTTTCAGGCCAAACGGCATAACAGTGTAGCAATATACGCCGAATGGTGTCCGAAATGATGTATGCCTTTCATCTTCAGGATGCATCTTTATCTGGTTGTAGCCAGAGAATCCATCCATGAATGTCATTCGCTCGAACCCATAGGTGTTGTCAATCATCACCTCTGGTATGGGGAGCGGGAATTCATCTTTAGGACATGCATTATTCAGGTCTCTATAGTCGATACAGACCCTTATCTGCCCATTTTTCTTTGTCACGGGGACAATGTTGGCCAACCATTCAGGATGCTGTTCCTCGCGGATGAAGCCAACGTTTTTGAGTTTCTGAACTTCTTGTTCAATTTTGTCCATCACGTCGGGACGGAATCTCCTTTGGCCTTGTTTGATAGGCTTGATTTCTTTTTGTAAGTTGAGCTTGTGGACTGCTACTTTGGGATCCAAGCCAGGCATTTCGGCGTAAGACCATGTAAAGCAATCAACGAACTCACGAAGAAAAGAGATATACTCGGGTAACTCATCATCCTTTATATTCTTGCTTATAAATACAGGACGTGGGTTATCAGGCGTTCCCAAGTCTATCTTTTGAACAGGATCTTCTGTTGGAAGGTTTGAAGGTGGTTCCTCCATAGTATTTTCGGAGACTTCCAACTCAACAAGACCTTCTAGAGTGCCAGAGGCATTTTCAGACTGAGGCTCTGTTTCTATCCATTAATCTTCTTGATCAGCATCCTTCTCAATGCTATCCTTCTCAAGGCTTGCAATGAGATGGTCCCAATCATTTGCTGGAATTGGGTTGAAATATGGTACTTCTTTTGGAGACGATGATTCTTCTGGGATAGAGAACCGCTCGTCTGTGTCATCGGGCAATTCCTAAGAGAAATTATACTAATTGGAGGAGCTTTCTGGATTTTTGACGAGTAACTCCTCAAAGAGATATCCAGGGATATCGATGTCTTCATGAGATGTTGAGGCTTGGTCGGTAAAGCGACTTTGCAGCCATGGTGTCAACTGTCTCATAGGAGCGGTAGGATCATACCCTAACCCATATGAAGACTTGCCTTTTTGAAAGTGGACTTTCCAATCTTCTGGTTGACTTTTGGTCAGAGTGGGTTCCAATGGTGTAAGAATACCACGGCCACCTCCCAAACCAGTCGGGTTTTGAGCATCGTAGTCCATTTTCTTCATGATAGCTTGTGCCATTGGACTATACAGGGATAGCTGAGGCATACCTTCATTTTGGAAAGGTTCAAGCAGAGAGTCTAGTGGAGATGCTCCCGACCTGTGGAAGAAGATTGTTTTTTTCTTCTGGCGAGGTTGCTGGGATAACAAAGGAGGCAGACGTAGGATCTTCTATGTCTGCAAGTGTCTCCAATGGAGTGAGAGTGAGCTGATCTTGCTGAGTATCAGCTTGGCTCTATGCTGTGTTATCTTCTGACTCTGACTCTGAGTCTGTGTCATGCATAATAGACACAAAGGAGACAGTGAACTTGCCCCCAGTCTTTTGTTTTGTCTTCTTTGCTTTGGTAGTGATTACCAAAGGCTTTGGAGATTTGAAGAAGACGACGAAGGGAGCTTGGCCGCTTACTTCGAGTTTGGTGGAGGGTTTGTTTTCCTCCGATGATTGCTGAGGAGCCTTGCCTTTATCTTTCTGGAGATTGTCGGCAAAGCGAATTGGTTTTTCCTCCTGTTCTTCCTTTCCATCTTTATACATTTGAGCATCTGCAAAATGGACATCTCTGCCTTTGAAGGGCTTTTTGTCTGCAAATACTCGATATATCAAGCCATCCTCGCCAATGAACTTGATGCACTGATGTAGAGTTGAAGGGACGACACCATTCTCATGTATCCAGGGGCGTCCAAGGAGTATATTGTAGCATGAAGGGGTCTTTATTGCATACACAGTGACTTCATAAATTAGATCACCGATTTGCAGTTTGAACCTGATTTTGCCGATAGGCCTTTGAGCGCTGCCATCATATCCGAAGATGGATACGGACGTGTGACTCAGTTTGCTAGGTGGGATGCCCAGCTCTTCGAGTGCCGAAGTAGAGATGAGGTTGAGTGCAGAACCTGGATCGATCTGAACTCTGTGTACTGGAATTTTTTTGACGTACCCCGTAAAGTACAAGGGACGGTTGTGCTTTGCTTCGCCTAGGAGGAGATCACCCTTGTCGAAGGCAATTGTTGCACTTGCTGCTTTTTGTATCGAGAGGCATTCATTGCTTGATCCCTCAGTTTTCTTCTTTTCTCCCTTTGAGGGAGTATTTGATTTTTTGACCCTATAGTCCATTTCAATTTGTAAGACTTGTGGGGCATGTTTGTCGACATCCGCATTCAGCCTTTGTAATTCTGAGAGGATGTAGCTTCGGAAGATACGCTACCGGTTGGGGAGTACGTGTCTTCGGAAGCTTCAGAGGCATTGTCGTCCTGAGCTATTGCATTGCAGGTTATCCTGACAGGAGATGCCCCCAGTGTAGACTGTTGGGAATCAGACTCATCCTCGGATGTGAGAGGATCATCGATCCAACTGTTTTCTCCATTTTCAGGAGTTAAGGGAGAAAGTTCCCGCTGATTTTCAGGGACTTCCGGCTCTGGATCATGACGAAGATTGATGCGATCCTGCTCCTGCTCTATGGCAAGATGTTGCAAGATTATTGCATATTCTTTAAGATCAGGCGTGGGAGCCAAATCTTCTTCGTCATTTGCTCCTTGTGGTTCGCCCATGTTGGGTTCCACCGGAGCATTGTTTGGTGCTGGATCGACAACGTTTTCTTGAACAGGGTCCTGGTCTTCTTCGTCATCAGACCAAGATCCTTGTGGCTGCAATGGGTTATACCAGATTACTGGCATAAGATGAGACTCGGGAATCCATTCCTCGTCGGAGAGGTATTCTCCTGTTTCAAAGGATTCTTCCCACTCAACTATATCACTCGCAGTGCCACTGGACTCGTATCCATTCATGGAGAATCCAACTACCGAGTTGCAAGAGTATGATGCCCCCTGCACATTTTCATTTTTGTATAGAGGTGGCATGAAATCATCAAGAGTAAGTTTTCTTACCGCCTTGGGGGTTTTCGGAAGAGATTCTTCCGTCGTCCTTAGTGAAGCAATGGAAGAAGTTTCTGCTTTTTCAAAGACTTCTTGTTTTGGTTGAGACTTCTGCTGTTGTTTGAGCTTGCGGAGCTGTCTCTTGGCTTACCTTCGCTGCTGAGCGGTCGGCTTTGTTTTGACGATCTCCCAGTTTTCATCATCTAGGAGATCGGGATGCGCCCATATAGGTTGTCCATCTGGTGTTGGATAGGGAACCAATTCTTGGGACGCTTGAGCCATTTTTATCACCTTGAATGAAGTAGTGATTTTCTCCTTCGGTGACTTTGAAGTTTGCCGACATGACACCATGTTGACAGAGGCGGGGCCATAGTTTTTATCAAAGGTTATGACTCCGTTTTTCCACATCTCATTGATCTTCTCTCTCACAACGAAGCATTGATTGAGAGGATGTGAGATCATCTGATGGTATGGACAGTATCGGGGATCATTGGTTTTGCCAACATCTCCCGGTCTTTTGGGCTCTGGCAAAATGAGTTTGCCATTTGCTAGGAGAGCCTCAAAGATTTCTTCAACATCTTCATCGAACGGATATTTCTTTTCTACACGTTCTTTGAAGGCATCAGAGAGTTCAGGCCTTTTACCTGCAGTTTTGTTTTCAGGTTTCTTTGGCTGCTGAGGAGCTGACTTAGTCTGCATATTGAGAACCTCCTTTTCTTTGGTTTTGAGGTTGTAACAGCAGTCGGCTCTTTCTTTGATGATTTCTGACTGTTGAGGTCTTTGATCACCATTTCAGCTTCCATGGAAGCTTCGAGGAGTTCCCCCAGGTTCTTTGATTTGTTGCCGATAATCATGGAGCGGATTTTTGCTCTCATATTGTTACGGCAGATGTCGACCAGCGACGCTTGTGGCAGTACATCTGAGCATTTGTACGCCATTACCTTCCACTTGTGAATGAAGTCGTATGTTGACTCATTCTCTCCCTGTTTTAGGCTGCAGAGTTGAGCCATAGTAACAGGATGATCCTCACCTTGGAAGTGGGTCAGGAAGCGTGTCTCTAACATAGCCCAGTTCTGGATGGAGTTCTCCGGCAGAATGGAGTACCAATCAAAGGCTGTACCTTTTAGGGTACTTGCAAAGAGGCGAATCTTGAGGGCATCTTGATCGGCAATGGCTCCCGTCAGGATCTTGAAATGGATGACATGCTATCTGGCTGAACCTTTCCCAGTATATGTCTGGAGAGTAGGTTGTTTGAATTTTGCAGGGAACGGAACCGAGTCCATCCATAGAGGGTAGGGTGGCTTGATCCCATGTTCCTTCAATGTATCCTCTTCTTTTACTTTTGCGAGGATATCGTCCACGTCCTTTCTGGTAAGGGCGCGAGACTCATTGTTTTCTGCATTGCCCTCGTCATCTTCATGATTCGGAGGGGTTTCATTGTTAGGTGGTGGACGCTGTAGAGTGAGAATCAAATTGTTGACACCAAAAATGTCACTTTGCCTCTTCAACATCAAGAAAGCTGCATGAAGTCGCAACCTGCCATAAATAGGCAATGCAACTTCTCAAAAAAATCAAATCTTGTCAGAATCAAACAAAAACTGCAAGATCCTTCAAGATAGCCAATAGAAGAGTACATATGAAGTTTCGGGCCATTTCAGAATCATTTGGCCTAACTTCGCTTCTCCGACAGCTAAAATGGCGCTCCCGGCGGCGACATCATCGGAGACGTCAAAACTTCGATCAGAGCCTACAGATGACTCCAGCATGTCTCAAAAGGGCTCCATGCCAAATTTCAAGTCAAACCGACAACGTTTGACCCTCCATCAATGCTCGAGCAGCAAAATCAAGCCTCCCGGCGGCGGAAACCACCGGAGCCTTCGCTCATCAAACCAAGTGCATGAGTGGCTTCAACATGCTTCCAAAAGGCTGCACGTCAAATTTCAGGTCATTCCGAAAACGTTTGACCAGGTTTCGATGCTCCGAGAGAAAATCAAGCCTACCGGCGGCAGAGCAACCCGGGACCATGACATCCAAAACGGAGCCCATGGAACGTCTCAAAATGACTCCAATAGGCTCCCCGTCAAATTTCAGGTCAATCGGACATCGTTTGACCGCACATCAAAGCTCGGCATTTTCCCCGCAGCAAAATCAAGTGAAGCATCGACGGGACCCCAAACGGCTTCAAAACTCAAACAAAAGCCTATGGTTGGTCTTATTTATTGCTCAGGAGGCTTCACCTCAAATTTCAGGTCATTCCGACATCGTTTGACCAAGTTTCGACTTCTGGCGGAAAATCAGCAGCTCTACGCGACAAAGTCTTCGGCTTTCCCGGAAAATTAGAAACTTTGCACTCTAAAAATGCAAGGATTCTCATCAAGTTTTCTACAGGGAAATCAAGCCAATAAATGAGAAGAAATGTCAAGAAAAATACAGAAGAAAACGGCGACGAAAAAGACCTCAAAACGACCGCAAAACGGGCTCCGAAGGGGAAAAATCCCCCAGGGTCGCAGCCCCCTGCGACCATGGCCCATGGTCGCAGGCCCCTGCGACCATGGGCCATGGTCGCCGGTCCATGGTCGCCGGCGACCATGGCCCATGGTCGCCGGCGACCATGGAGGTCCGGGTCACCGGATTTTCCGCCGGTGACCCGTTTTTTCCGTCTTTTTTCGCGTTTCGCGCACTTTGGCCCCTGTGGTTTCCTGAAAATGTGATTTTTAGTGCTTGAAATTGACTCATATCCGACGACATCCGTCAAAATCACGGGTCAACCTCCAAAAGCATAAAATCATCAGTGATCGCTCCAAGATCGCCAACCGGCTGACCAAGAAAGTGCACTTTCTGTCCGACCGATCGTGAAATCGACAAGACAGATGTCACCGGCCCGCTCTTAGCCATCAATGTCTGAAGTTACATGTTCATCCGATGTCGATCAGCATGTAGATCCATCGATGATCATCGCCAGAAGAATTCCAGAAGACACGGCATGGCCCGCGACTCTTCGACTGCTCGGCGACCAATTAATGTGGTTAATTGACTAGCTTTATTGCAGTCATTAATTCATTTCTTTGGACGGCCCAATCAGAAGCAAGCATTTGGGAGTTACAAGTCAATTGATTCATGGCATTTAACCCATGAAACTCCTCCCATTATGGTAATTAAGGTGATTAAAAGCCCTTAATCTTCATCGGCCAATCAGATTCAAGGAAAAAGGAGTTACAAAATCAAGAAATAAATCTTGTAACTCCTCCCATTAAAGCCATTAAGGCTCATAAACCCTCCTAAATGGCTACCAAAGGCCTATAAATAGGAGAGCATTCCATTGAAATGGAGATCGGGAAAAAGATCGGAAAAAAGAGGAGAAAATCAGAGGATCAAAAAAAAAGATCAGAAAGAGATCTGAGAGAAAGAAAAAGAGAGAAAAACTCTGCTGGAGTTCTGCACCGGCCACCACTACAAGGTGACAAAAGTCCCTTGGGGGGCACCCCCCCCCCAAGGTCCTTGCCTTCTCCTGCTGCCTCCAATGGCTTAGACGTGGCTTTTCAGCCCGTCTACTTAGCTTTTTATTGGACATAGGACCTTCTCTTGGTCTTTGTCCTCTAAAAACCTGAGGTTATAGCCAAGCCAAGCGAATCAAGAGCATCTTCTGTTCTCATCTGCATGGATGATGGCGAAGCCCATACATGGCTTGCGACCGTCAATCTGAACGAGTCCCCCACAATCTCCTGAAAAGTTAGATCTTCCTTTTCTTGCTTTTCATTGTAGTTTGTATTTTTCTAAAGAGACAAAAATCACAACTCTTGTCTTTCATTATTGATAAGAATTGTAAATCGGCTATAAACGCCAAAATCGGCTATAAATGCCAAACAAATCGCCTTTCACGGCAAATTAAGAAAATGTCTCTTTTCCTAAATATTTGTGCAATGGAAAACTTGAAAGAAGTTGATTTCCTTTTTACTTGCGAAGGTTGATCTCCGGATTACCACTTGCAATTCCAAGTAAAATAGAAAATCTGGCACACCCACACAAAGAAATGTTGATGCACGCTTCAGGGCCCGCCAGGGCGCGAAAGGGCCGGACCCGACGGACTCCCACGTTCCGCCGACCCCGGTAGCCGCCCCAGCGGCGCCTCGGAGCGCGTTCCATCACAAATTTTCCATCAGAGTCTCAATTCTCTGTTGTCCTTGCTCCAACTGCTGGATGCGTGCAGTTACGTCATCATGCGGTGGAGGCTGCTCAAAACTTGTAGCCAAGACGTTCATCCCTCGGGATTCGAACGAAGAAATCGTCCTAGTGACTGAGCTGGGGCTCATTCTTCTGGATGAAGAATCTGAGGAGTGGTTACTCCGGTGTTCTTGGCTTGGAGGAGTGGAAGATTCCTCCAGATGTGTTCGTGTCCGAGAGACGCTGCGAGTCACTGGACGTCTAACACTGATTTTGGTTGCTGACTTCTGGCGTTTTCTGGTTTTGCCAACCATATGAACAGCAACGATTTGGTCGGGTCTTTCTTTTTCGACCCATTTGTTTGAGACGTGGAGAGTAGAACGCTGGGTTCTTTGTTTCTCAAGTCTCTTTTGTCGATATGCAGTACGGCGATGCATACGACGAGCAATTTGAGCTTCAGTCAGCTCTGGCTGGGCTTTGGCGATGAAGGATGTAGTCCCTCGTGCACAGCAACCGAGTTTGTCTTCTTTGAAGCTTGGCAAGGACAGAATCTGGATGCGGTCCCTTGTCTGTCGCAGTGAAGATTTGAATTTTGCGAGCTCGGCCCCTATTGAGATGAAGGGTCGACTCGCGGGAGTGCAAACTTCAGCATGTTTTTGCATAGGCCTAACAATGCAGGATTTGATTTTGGGCTTGTAGGAGCAAGCCGGCTCATGATGATTTTGTTTATTTTTTGGGTGGAGGGTAGGTTTCTCCTCTTTCATGTAAGAGAGAGGGTAGAACTGATTCTCCTTGAGAGGGGCCAGGTATGCTGGCTTTGCAGATGTTTGGGATCTCCGTTGCTTTGGCGATGATCTCGGGGACCAAGTTTTGGTGTAAACCTGGTTTCTTGTGGGTTGAGGCCTCGTGGGAATGCCACGGGCTTCAGGCTTCTTGGTGTTCGCCCTTGGTGCCATTTTAGTGACACGTTGCGGGGCGGTTTTCTGCTTCTTGGCAGGTACAGTGTCTTTTGCGGGAAGTGGGAATGGTCCCAGCGATCCGAAGACGATGGTCCGGGGAGTTGAAGTTGACCCGGTGTTTGGAGAGTTGTCGAGAGAGATGACGCTTCGGCAACTGGCAAGGCGTTTATGCTTGTTTTGTTTGTCTTGAAGCATAAGCTGGTACTTGTTCTCATCAAAAGTGATGGTTAATGAAGCAGCCATTGTTAGTTTTGGAAAACTTCTGAAACAAGACCAAATCCATTAGTAATCACAAGAATATGGTGATCGTAAATGGAGAACAACTATGGTTTTGTCTTTTCAAATCACTTGAGGGGACATGGCCCAACCCAAGGACGATGAAGAAGGCAAAAAGCCATAGAGGATACAATTGTTCTAAAATGCAAGTATGGTATGCTCAGAGTGAGCGTTCCAGTGACTGCTAGAAGCAATTGTAGACCTTAATTCAAATTACCGAGAAGCAAGGCTCACTCGAGGTAAAATGATATAAGGTTGGAGATACAAATGTGTCGGTCGCGAATACAGTAGACCCGAAAGGGCGTACTAGCACCGCTAGGCACAAATGTTGCAAATCGCATCCTTGGGAGGGACACGAGATGAGATTTTTTGAAAGGTCAAATTTGGATTCATAAAGGATAGCAAATAGTTTTCCAATCCGAACAAAGGCTCAACATTTCTGCGAGCGCTAAATTCAGAAGGGAAGGAACCATAATTTCTCGGATGTAAATCCAGACGTGACGGAAGTTTTTTTTTTTTTTTTTGAAAGGTCAAGATTGAATTCATCGAAGAGAGCAAATGGTGTTCCATTCCGAGCAAGGCTCAACATTTCTGCGAGCGCTAAATCCGGAAGGGAAAGAACGAAGATTTCTCAACTCTGAATTCAAAAGAGACAAAAGTTTTTTTTTTTTTTTAAGGATTTTTTTTTTTAGAGAATTTTTTTTTGAAAGGTGCACATAGATTTCCAATTCGATCTTATGAAACCTTAGTAGATAGATCAACCCCCAGGTAAGGGTAGGATTACTTAATGAACCCATTTGGAGGACCCTTGCCTCGAACAGTCTAGCTGTTTCCACACTCTGGACAAGGCTTTTCTTAAATCCACTTTGGTCAAAGAACGCAACTGATGGAACATTAGTGTTTTTTTTTCTTTTTTTTTTTTTTTTAAATCCCTTTTTTTTTAAAGGTTTTTTTTATAAACTCATCAAAGAGAGCGAATGGTGTTCCAATCCGAACAAAGGCTCAACATTTTTACGAGCGCTAAATCCGAAAAGGAAGGAACCAAGGTTTCTCAACTTTGAATGTAAAAGAGAGAAAACTATATTTTTTTTTTTGAAATTATAGTTTTTTTTTTTTTGAAATCCCAGTTGGACTCATCAAAGAGAAAAGATGGCCCAATCCCCGATATGAACGATAGCTGCGAACATTTCTGTGAGCTATCGAGTTCAAAGAGGAGAGGATCAAAATTTCTCAAAGTTGAATCTTGAGAAAGAGAGATCATTTTTTTTTTTTTGAAAGAGTTTGACATGAAGGTTTTTTTTTTTTTTTTTGAAATCCCAATTGGACTCATCAAAGAGAAAAGGTGGCCCAATCCCTGATATGAACGATAGCTGCGAACATTTCTGTGAGCTATCAAGTTCGAAGAGGGAAGGATCAAAATTTCTCAAAGCTGAATCTAAGAAAAGAGATTAGATTTTGTTTTTTTTTTTTTTTTTTTGAAGCGAGAAAGAATAATTGAAATCCCATCTCATATATTTTTTTTTAGATGCAAAATGCAACATAGGCCACCAACTAGAAAGGAGCCAAGTGATCAAAGCATCACATTCTCAAATCAACGCGTCCCACCGAGTATGCCAGCTTGATGGACCCGAAAAAAGGGGGGAATCTTCCGTCCTCTCCCTCCGCACCCCGGGGGCTGACCTGGGTCTCGGCGGAGAAGGGAAGATCTCGGGCATCAACATTTTTTGTACGGGTATGCCAGATTTACTTTCTACTTGGAATTTGGAATGGCGATAATCCGGAGATTCACCTTCACAAGTGGAAAGGAAATCAATCCTTTTTTCTAACTTTTCAAATTGCATTAATATTAAGAAAAGAGACAAGTTTGTTTTTTTTTTTAGAATGTCATAAGAGGCGTTTTTGTTTGTTTGCTGTGAAAGGCGATTTTGCCGTGAAAGGCGTTTTTACAAAACTCATCAAATATGAAAGACAAGAATTGTGATTTCTTTTTGTCTCTTTAAGAAATACAAACTACAATAGAAAAGTAAGAAAAGGGATCTAACTTCTCAGGAGATTGTGGGGACACGTTGAGATCGACGGTCGCAAGTCATGTATGGGCTTCGCCATCGTCCTTCAAATGAGAACATGTGATGCTTTGATTCTTTGGCTTGGCTCCTAACCTCAGTTTTTTAAAGGACAAGGACCAAGAGAAGGTCCTATATCCAATGAAAAACCGAGTAAACGGGCTGAAAAGCCGCGTTTAGGCCATGTTGGAGAAGGAGGTGACCTTGGGGGGGTGGCCCCCCAAGGGAAGTTGATCACCTTGTGGTGCTTCCGGGAGCAAAGTAGCAGGACTTCGTCTCTCTCTTGGATTTTCTGGATTTTCAGAGCTTGCACTTGGGATCTATTTTCATCCTCTCTTTTTTTTTCTTGGAATGGACCTCCTTTTATAGGCTTTTGGTAGCCATGAGGTGTTTATTGGCATTGATGGCCATGATAAAAGAATTGATGAGGAGTTACAAGTTGATTTTGTAACTCCTTTTTCAAGGCTTGTGATTGGCCGATGAAGGTAGTGGGCATTCAATCACCTTTATGCTTCATGATGATGGGAGTCTCATGGGTTTAATGCCATGATTGCTTGGATTTGTAACTCCCAAATGCTTAGTTCTGATTGGGCCGTCCAAAATAATGAGTTAATGACTGCTTTAATGGGTCAATTAACGTCATTAAGTGGTTGCCGAGGCATGTGAAGAGTCGTGGGCCGCGCTGCGCCTTTTGAGATTCTTCTTGCGATCATCACGGGTGGATCCACGCATTATTTGATGTCGGATTGCGATGTAATTTCAGACATTGATTGATGTTGGCGGGCCGGTGACATCTGTCTTGTCGATTTCACGATCGGTCGGACAGAAAGTGCACTTTCTTGGTCAGCCGGTTGGCGATCTTGAGCCGATCGGTGATGATTTCATGCTTTTGACGGCGGATCCGAGATGTCGACGAAGATCAGTGGTTTTGAAGCACCAAACAATGGATTTTCAGAAAATCACAGAGGCCAGAACACCCGAAACGCGAAAAAAATCGAAAACGGACACTTCGGCGCAAAATCCGGTGACCTGGATTTCCAGGGTCGCCGGGCGACCATGCAGCCAGGGTCGCCGGCGACCATGGGGCTTTGGCCCGTTTGGTCGCCGAGCGTCGTTTCGGCCGTTTTTTCGTCTTTTTCTTCCCTTTTTTATTCTGTATTTTTCTTGACATTTTTCCTCAATTATTGACTTGATTTTCTTGGAGAAATCTTGACGAGAACCCTCGCGAAATCGGAGCACAAAGTTTCCTATTTTTCGGGAAAGCCGAAGATTTTGTAGCCAATTTTCCGTCGAGCGTCGAAACTAGGTCAAACGATGTCGGAATGACCTGAAAATTGAGGTGAAGCTTCTTGAGCAGTGGATAGGACCAACCATGGGCTTTTATTTGAGTTTTGAAGCCGTTTGGGGTCCCATCGATGCTTCACTTGATTTTGCTGAGGGGAAAATGCCGAGCTTTGATATGTGGTCAAACGATGTCCGATTGACCTGAAATTTGACGGGGAGCCTATTGGAGTCATTTTGAGACCTTCCATGGGCTCCTTTTTGGATGTCATGGTCCCGGGTTGCTCCGCCGCCGGTAGGCTTGATTTTCTCTCGGAGCATCGAAACCTGGTCAAACATTGTCGGAATGACCTGAAATTTGACGTGCAGCCTTTTGGAAGCATGTTGAAGCCACTCATGTATTTTGTTTGATGAGTGATGGCTTCGGTGGTTGCCGCCGCCGGGAGGCTTGATTTTGCTGCTCGAGCATTGATGGAGGGTCAAACGTTGTCGGTTTGACTTGAAATTTGGCATGGAACCCTTCGGAGACATTCTGGAGTCATCCGTAGGCTTTGATCAAAGTTTTGGTGTCTTTGATGATGTTGCCGCCGGGAGCGCTTGTTTAGCTGTCGGAGCAGTGAAGTTAGGCCAAACGTTATCGGAATGACCCGAAACCTCAGGTGTACCCCTCTTTTAGCTGTCTTGTAGGATCTCTCAGTTTCTGTCTGATTCTGACAAAATCTGATGCTTGAAGTAGCCTTGCCTATTTTTAGCAGGATGCAGCTTCAGGAGGCTTCTTGATGTTGAGGAGAGATATTGACTTTTTTGGTGTCAACAAACGCCGCGACCCATCTACAGCAGGAGGAAGTTCTTCCCAGAGGACCTGCCACTGCTCATACTCCTAAGTCTTCCTCCGGAAATTGCTTTCAGGTTCCTCAACCTGGGGAATGAGGGTCCCCTCCTTGTCACGAGCCTCCACAATGGCAGTCCATTTGGCAGCAGCTTCTTCCTCTAAAAGCTCAAGACACTGCCTAGCCTCGACAACCTCCTTATCAAGGCGGTCCAAGTCTTGCTTCAGCCCCATGATGGATAACTCGGTAAAGTTTCTCTCCCAAACGAACTGCTTCCGAGTCTTCGTGATCTCAGTCAGCTCAGCTTTGACTTTGCTGGAACGCTTCATAAACATTTCATCAAAGAAGTCACCGTATGAGAAACTCTTGGTCTCAATCCACTTGTTCCCCAAAGCAATGACTTCATTAACAAAATCTTTGGTGCTTGCAATGTCCAGACTGACTTCTTCGCTATCAGCAAGAATGTCCTGTACATGCTTGACCATGCCAAAGCCAACTTCCAAGTGACCCGAAGAGAGAATCTCGACCCATGAGCTCAAAACAGTCTTCAACACCTTCTTTGTATACTGAAGGTACGGCGCAGATGAGGATTCGTCGTGCTCCGGCATTCGACTGCCCATGTCATGCTCCATTGGTAGAGTAATCAATAAACTCTTTCCAATCGAAGAAGCTGACTCGTTGAAAGTAGAAGCCCCTACTTTGGGATCGGCTGCAGGTATATCCTGTTCTGGCTCTAAGGAAGAAGGAGGAACCTCTCCTGTTGCTCCACAATCTGTCAATGAAAAGACAAAAAAGTATGAATATGATCTTGTCAAAAAAAATCAAGATTATTATTACAAAATACCTTCTTCAACGACCGGCGGAGTACTTTCTGCCTCTCCGAGCTCATCCGAAGCATCGTCAAAAGTTGCATCCATGGATAGCTCGAAATCGTCAAAATCCTCTAGCAAGTCAGCTAACAAGAAAACAAAAGCTACATGTTGGCAAAAGACAGCACAAACAAAAAAGAAAAAGAAGAAAAAAAAAAAGAAGCCAAAGCAATCATACTAGGAGAAGGTTCTGGAACCACTCCAGAGTCCCTGGGCTCTTCGTCAAATGCCACGATTAGATCCGTCATCGCCTCATCGGCCGGAACCTCGGGCATCACCAAGTCATCGTCATCTGCCAAAAGAAAGAAAGCAGCGGATCAAAACAAAAATCTCTCATAAAAGACAAGAAGTAGCAAAAGAAAGAAAGAGGGTCATACCAGCTGTCTCCTCTTCTCTGCTCCTCTTCTCCGGAGGCTCATCAGCATCCTCAGACACCTCCTCAGCAATGGTGAGAGGAACTTCAAGATCAGAAGGACTATCATGCCGTCTCATATTAAGGCGCTGTCCTCTCTTCCTCTTGCTTCGGCGGGTCAATCTGCTCGACGATCCTGCCCCACTATTAACATCAGACCTCTCACTAGAGTCCTCACTGGATGGCCTACTTTTCTCGGTAGACTCCATAGAAGCCTTCGTGCGCTCTGCTTGTATCCAAGCATCTATCTCGGCCTCCTCCTCTTCCAGCTGTCTCAAGACCTCACCAGGAATCCCTTGTGCAGCTCCTGATCTGATGATATCCTGCTCTTTGAGAAGGCCTATCTTGTGCTTCTCTCCAGAAAGGAAGGCCAAAACTTCCTCCCGACGAACACCATCTGATCTGCCAAGACCCTTCCTAGGAGACTGCTTGACATCAAGCTCCTTCTTGGAAATCCCCAGGTACACTGAGAAGCTCTCCACGAACCACTTCTTTAAACCAACAGTCCGGAAAGTGGGCAGCTCAGGATAGGAAATCATTGCGGTAGTGTCCTCTGCACTATAAAAAGCCCATACATTTCTCCCATCCTGAACACCTCCAAAACGCTTCACCATGCTCGAAGGGGCTCCAACAATGCCTTGAGAGAAGCCAAGCTACAATGTAAAACGCGAAGGGACATACGGCTGGATATCGACGAAAAGATGTCTGCGGTACACCATCGTACCAACCCGTATGTTGAAAACTCATCTCTTCTCTGCGTTTGTTAAAGCATAGTGTCTTCCCAACCCTGCCCTAATCGAATCATGGGAGACACCAAAGTCAAAAGCCTTCTTCCGCAAACCCGGAGAAAGCTTCACTGAAGACTGCCCAATCTCGACGTCCTTGAACCGTCGGATACTCAAACGGGCAGACAAAAGAGATTCGGAAACGGCTGTCCCTCTAACTAAACGAATTATAAAAGGATCTTCGTCCTGTGCAACTCCCAACCGATGGAAGCTAGGAGAGTGGTATACATACCACGAATAGAAGATGTGGGTTGAAAATACCCTGTTCATAGGGAGCCCAAGCCGAACCAGGAAAACAGCTGCCTGCAGTTCGGTACACAAGTAGGAGTAAAGAGCAGGTACCAAAGCCAGCCGCTCTCCAAAAGCCATCTGACAAGCCGGAAAAATACAGTGCGGCCTGATGTGCGTTCCATCTCCTCCAGCAAAAATAGCCTCACCCAGCCAATAAGTGAGGTAAATAGCGACATCTCTCCACAATGCAATGTCAGAACAAATGACATCTGTGCTTTCAAAGAACTTCATCAACTCTTCTCGCATAACGGCGATCTTCTTCAAACTTGATGCTTTAGCCCTAGCATCCTAGGCCATGCCATCAGAAGACTCCCCGCTATCAAAAAAGTTGGAGCTATAACTCCTCCAACTGCTGCACCTGACTTTCGAGCCCTCCTTCTCCTTCAAAAAATCATAGAATGCGACGAGCTGAAAGTATACAAGCCTAAACTCCTCAGACTGCTCCTCAAGGACACTGTCGATAGGCATAAACTTCTCATAAAGTTTATCGAGGATAGGCAACCCGGTGATGGCACTTACTTCCTTCAAAGAAAAACCAATCTCACCATTCGTCACAATGAAGGTGTTGGTTTGTGGAAGGAATGACTCCAGCATGGCCATGAAAGCCTCATCGGAGAAAACAATGGTTTGCCGAAAAGCGCGAACTGCATCAAAAATCTCGACCTCCCGTAGAATGGCCTTGCCAATCTTCAGGGTGTGATCAGTCCATGATTCCCAGCTCGAGTCAGCACTGAAACGGCCACGAAGTCGAAAAGGCTTCACCCAATTGCTGCCGTCATACCAAAAAATGCCAAGGCCCACCGGTCTCAAATCGATTGATGGATGATGAGAACCTTGGTAGCCACTGGCTGGCATCAACATGTCCATACGGACAGGCGACTTCTCTGCAAAACCGGAAGGGACACCAACAAAAACCCCGGTCTTGATCACACTGGTCCTCTTCACCCAGCTCGGAGGATCTTCCCTCTTGGGGCACGTGGGAGATTGTTTGGTTACAGGATCTCTGGGAATTAAATTGTTTAGGGGTATCTGAATTCCCTAAAAAAAAGTCTCTCAAGTTGGATTGACAAATATTGACTACATCTGACTATATTGAAAGCTAGATATTTAAGAGTTGGGAGAAATTTGTATAGAAAAAAAATCTCTTGAATATATTAAAAGCTTGCAAAGCAAACAGAAAATTGAAAATTTAAGAGTAAAACGACTGGCATGCGTCATTCAGATTTTGAAAATTAAAATAGAAACTTAAAAACAAAATTAAAAGAACCATTTGCTGCCCATTCTCTTTTTTAGCCCTATCAAGAGGAAATCCACCATTTCCATTTCTTTTCATCTCTAAATAATATTACTTTCTCTTCCTAATTCCATCAAAAAATAAAAAAAAAGGGATTATATAAAACCAAATCAGAAATGCCTTCTTCTTGATATTCAGAGTCAGAAAATTAGGGCCACCTGTCAAACCCACAAAACAGAGGAGGCAAAAAACAAACATTGCATTTTTCTCCACCATTTCCAGAATTTGAAATGCATCTATGATGGATTTTTGGCAAACCTAGAAAGGAGAGAGAGTACCTTTGTTGTTGGGAGGCTAGAGAGAGTAAATCCCCTTCTTCTTTCTCTAAGTTCTGTAGAAAATAGATTAAAGCAGGATGATGTCACGCTGGACAGAGAGAAGAAAAACAGCCAACCAATTGAAGGAGAGAGTCCCTTCGTCGACGACAGGACGAACGGAGAGAGCTGTGTGATTGGAAGGCCGGCGGAGAGCCTTCCCCTCTTCTGTGTCCTCCTCCTTCTTTCTCTCTCTGTCTCTCTCATTCTGTGTATAGAGGGCGGGATGAGAAGATCTGTGGCGGAACCTTTTGTTTTCATTTTGTTCGTCTCGAATTTTTTTATTTTAAGCCTTTTAAGACCCAACACATGTGTGTGTGGATGATAAGGTACGCATGAGCTGAGGAGACGCCGTCCCTATATATATATATGGGAGCTGCTCCCCTACACTGCAGTTGAGCATATCATCAGTTGCTTTGTGTGAGTCGCACGTGTAGGCGAAACAACAGGTTACATAGATTGAAATTTGCTGGCCCCGCGCTTTCCCCTTTCCCTCTTTTCATTTCCCCTTTCTTCTCCAGACCTAATCAACTACTCCCTGCTGCTGCGCTCCTTTCTCTCTCGCCTGATCTCTCTCCCTCGCTTGCTGCCCTGTTGCTGCTCTCCTCTCTCTCCTGGTCTCTCTCTCTCCCTCGCTGCCCTGTTGTGCTCATCTCTCGCCTGATCTCTCTGCTTTGATGCCCTGCTGCGGCGCTCATCTCTCTCGCCAGATCTATCTCTCTCTCAGGCTACTGCTGCGCTCATCTCTCTCTATCTCTCTATCTCTCGTTGCTGCTCTCTCCCATCTCGATCTCATTCTCTCCCTCTCTGCTGCGATCGCTGTCTCTCGCTGCTGCTCTCTCCCAGCTCGATCTCGCTGCTGCGCGACCTCTCTGCTGCGATCTCTCTCTCCCCATCTCTGCTGCTTTTGAAGAGGGAGCGCTACTTTTGAAAATTGAAATGAAAATAAAACCTTCTTGCGAAGGAAAGAGTACAAGAAGGAGAGCCTTCTATTTTTCTCCGTCTCTCCCCAACGAACTCTCTCCCTCCGATTTTTTTTCTTTTTTTTTTTTTTTGTGTGTGTAGAAGAGTATTTAGATTGGGGTTCAGCAACAATGAAAGAGTGGGAGGTGAATTTGTGATCACTGAAGTCATAATTGGATTGGAGATGAGGCAATTAGTCCTTAATTTGTTGATAGAGAAAATACCGTCTTGGATTAGTGGCCTCTCCATTTTGTTAACTACAAAGTTTATTAATGATCTGTATACCTAGACATCAAATGGGAGGAAACATTACGGGGATGAAGAGTAATTACAATGATAATGATGAAAACTTTGACATGGTAAGTGCTAAGCAATCCAAGCAATTATGCCAAAAGATTAGATCCTAGACATCATTGAAGATTGGATCGTGGTCGTTGACCCACTTCAAGAGGACACTCTCAAATCTGAGAAGATCTTAGATCCCATTCTTTTGGATCGCATCCTTGTGTACACAACCATTCCTGCCTTTCTTAGAGAGGTTCTTTCACAGACCCAAGTTGGTCTATAAATGTAGACACAAATAGAGATACAATTCACTCGGTTAATACAATATCATATCCTGTTTCATGTATGAGAGGATGTTCAGATCTTTCAATAAGGTTCTTTAGTTCAAATATTGTGTTCAATGTAATTGTCTCACAATTGGATGTAAGATGATGAAACTTTTTTCCTTTATTTCTCCCATTGCCTAACCAATTCCAGTTCGGAGATTGTGAAAAAGCTTATGTCACCCACTTTGGCAGTCATGTCTACTTATTGCCCTGTGGAGGCATGTCCCTATTCTTTGAAAATTAGGATAACCCTTCCATGTATGAAACAGACTATTTGTCCAACCCCATTTCATTTTGCTTTAGAGACTCATTTCCTTATAGGGAATTCAAACAAACTACTTATAAAGGTCTCCTTGTGCTACTTTCAACCGTCTTGGATACATTGTCTCTGTTGTTAGCGTTCAAATACAGGGAAAGGTGTGGATGAAAATGAGCACACATGCTCTCTTTTTTCTTTTTTTTATTATCATTCATTGTCGTCTTTTATTTTGAGAACTTGCAACTTCACTGCCACACACTTTTTACCTTTTGTTTTGAAGTAACTATTTCATACAAGATGCTTCTAATAACAACTCAGAAACAGTTTGCAACTGATAGTTTCATGTACTATCATTTGAATGTGGGTTGATGTTAAGATCTCCCATCTTAATCTCATATTTTGTGATGTGGTTTGCATGTGATAAGAATGGATTTTTATTTTCTGATTGTTTGTGTTGGTTTTACTTTTCTCTATCTTTTTCCTTTTTCTATGTTATGCAGAGTAAAAAAGTCTTCTTCCACCTCTGAGAGCTCAAAGAGGAATTCAACTCGCAGGGTGCCTTGCAGCATTTTGAGAAGGAGGGTTTGGATGCCAACTTGAAGTGTGCCTTGGAGCTTTTTGAGTCAATTCAGTGGAGAGTCCTACTTAGAAGACGAAGACACTGTGGATGATGAATTGACGATTTTTTGTTTAATCTTGGGTCATTGCCCATTATTGGTTGACTTGCCATTGTATTTGACACTCTTCTTTATCAAATTGTTAATAAAACTTAATGTGCGCTTCATTTGATGTGTTGTGAATGACTGCGGGTTGCTTCAATATGCCAATAAAGGGTTCGAACTTGAAAAATAAAGAATGGAAGAAGTCTTTTAGATCTTGAAGATGGCAATGAATGATAAAAAAAAAAGATTTTGTTTAATGCAGCTTGGATGCATCATAAAAAAAGATGGCAAGAATGGAAGAAGGATTTTTTTTTTTTTTTCTCATTTTTAGCTTCAATGGCAAAAGGTATTGTGGTTGGGATCAGCAACACCATGTGTTGTGGATGGGATGAATGAGTATTTTATTGTGCCATTTAAGGTTAAAATGAGAGAATCACTCCGGCTCTGCAGAAAGAGAGTTGTTTCTAGGAAAAACATAGAGAAAAGAAAACCAACAAAAACAATCAGAGAAAAGAAAACCTTGCCGAGTACCCCTGTTTAGGACACTTTTTAGCTCACTTCCCGAGGGTTTTTTTTCCTGAAATTTGGGCTTTCGAAGTCCACACTATGAACTTAAAATTTGTTTTTTTTGATTAAATTAC
This sequence comes from Umbellularia californica, assembly GCA_028538565.1. Taxonomy (NCBI): domain Eukaryota; kingdom Viridiplantae; phylum Streptophyta; class Magnoliopsida; order Laurales; family Lauraceae; genus Umbellularia; species Umbellularia californica. Next base: position 46,006,936 of record JAPQWN010000003.1, read on the forward strand.
AATCACGTTTACGATGTTTTCAACTCGGGCACATTTTCAACCCGGTGAAGAAAATCTGCACAAACCTTGCTGAGTACCCCTGTTTATGACACTTTTTAGCCCACTTCCCGAGGGTTTTTTTTCCTGAAATTTGGGGCTTTCGAAGTCCACACTATGAACTTAAAATCTGCTATTTTTTATTAAATTACAATCACGTTTGCGATGTTTTCAACTTGGGTACATTTTCAACCCGGTGAAGAAAATCTGCATAAACCTTACTGAGTACCCCTGTTTAGGACACTTTTTAGCCCACTTCCCGAGGGTTTTTTTTCCTGAAATTTGGGGCTTTCGAAGTCCACACTATGAAATTAAAATCTACTATTTTCCAGTAAATTACAATCACGTTTGCGATGTTTTCAACTCGGGCACTTTTTCAACCCGGTGAAGAAAACCTGCACAAACCTTGCTGAGTACCCCTGTTTAGGACACTTTTTAGCCCAATTCCCGAGGTTTTTTTTTTTTCCTGAAATTTGGGTCTTTCGAAGTCCACACTATGAACTTAAAATCTGCTATTTTTTTTTATTAAATTACAATCACGTTTGCGATGTTTTCAACTCAAGTACAGTTTCAACCCGGTGAAGAAAATCTGCACAATCAACACTATGATAATCTCATTTTACTACAGCTTTTGACTAGAATCAGATTTATTGGCACAACATTTATTTTCACAAATGTTTTCTACCTTGCTGAGTACCCCTGTTTAGGGAAGTTTTTAGCCCACTTCCCGATGGATTTTTTGGAAAAGTGCCCCAAACAGGGCTACTCGGCAAGGTTGCTGCAGAATTTATGCAGAAATCCGACAGGGTAGGAAAAGTGCGAGAGTGGAAAATGCCTCAAACGCGGTTTTTTCCTACCCAAAATTTGATGATTTGAAGTTCGTTACATGGACTTTGAAACCCCCAAGTTTCATCCAAAAACTCCCCCGGGAAGTGGGTCAACCAGTGCCCCAAACAGGGCTACTCGGCAAGGTTGCTGCAGAATTTCTGCAGAAAATTCCGACAGGGTAGGAAAAGTGCGCAAGTGGAACATGCCTCAAACGCGGTTTTTTCCTACCCAAAATTTTTAGATTTGAAGTTTGTTACATGGACTTCGAAACCCCCAAGTTTCATCCGAAAAATCCCCCGGGAAGTGGGTCAACCAGTGCCCCAAACAGGGCTACTCGGCAAGGTTGCTGCAGAATTTCTGCAGAAAATTCCGACAGGGTAGGAAAAGTGCGCGAGTGGAAAATGCCTCAAGCGCGGTTTTTTCCTACCCAAATTTGTAGATTTGAAGTTCGTTACATGGACTTCGAAACCCCCAAGTTTCATCCGAAAAATCCCCCGGGAAGTGGGTCAACCAGTGCCCCAAACAGGGCTACTCGGCAAGGTTGCTGCAGAATTTCTGCAGAAAATTCCGACAGGGTAGGAAAAGTGCGCGAGTGGAAAATGCCTCAAACGCGGTTTTTTCCTACCCAAAATTTGCAGATTTTAAGTTCGTTACATGGACTTCCAAAAACCTAGCATTTCGTCCGGAAACTCCCTCCGGAAGTTTGTTAACCAATGCCCTAAACATGGTACTCAACATGGTTTCAAAATCTGCACGTCTTGCACCAAAAAAAAAAAAAAAGGAAAAAAAATTTGCACAATATATCCTCATAACGCAGTTGCTGTGCACCCAGATTACCTGCAACTTACCCTTACAATCTGTTTACATGTAATTAGTTAAATGGCAAAACAGCCACGAAGAAGGAAAAGTTGCATATCCAAACACATGAACCACACATAAGCATGAACCACACATAAGCATTTATGGGAAATAGAAAACTACATAAGCTCATAAACAAAGCCAACAGTAGTGAAAATCTCCATTAGTCATTCTTTGAACAATCTCACCATTACAATTTCACCATTACATTTTCATAAACAAATCCAACAGCAGTGGAAAAAAATGACAGCTCCATTAGTCATTCTTGGAACAATCTGACCATTACAATTTCACCATTACATTTTCATAAACAAAGCCAACAGCAGTTGAAAACAAAGACAGCTCCATTAGTCATCCTTGGAACAATCTCACCATTACAATTTCCACAAGTCCATTTATCTCAAACAAAGCCAACAGCAGTGGTAATCCATAAGTCCATGTTTTATTCTTTGCAATTTTGATGGCAGTCTTGATGGCACCTCCTCTGCATTACAGTCATTGAGCTGCAATAGAGAAACACAACATAACCACCTCTCATAAATAATGGTGTTGTTTGAACTAGAGAAACACAACATAACCACCTCTCATAAATAGATCTTGGACTCAGGATTGAGGAAATAAGAAAATAATACACCCTGGTTGCCCATGAGTAAATAATACACCTACCACCACACAAATGCACAATTATTCTTATTCATATGCATGTTTGACATGAGAAAGCATAAAAGTAATGAATTCTATAATCTAGTTATGAATAAGTAACAGCAGGTCAAGTAGGTTGAACTGGTTCTATAAGCAAATTCATTTCACATCATAGAAATTGACAAATCTCAACATTCATGGTCTGAAGTCCCAGCAGCTTCTAATTCTACTACTCTTGACTGTATCAGGTCTTTAACAAAATTCCCTTTTTTCACTTGAATATTTTACCTTTCTCTTAGTTCACATCATTAATTTACCTGCAACAATCTGCGCAGCACCTATTATAACTACATAGACTGAAGTGGACAACAGTGTGTTACAAGATCAAAAGTGTAATCATTATATTTCACCTATGTAACTCAACAATTATTTTACACTGGGCAATTGAAATGGATGGATTTTCTAATCATGAAACCAGAGTAAAGAGACACAAATGATACTTAGACTGGAACCAACTATTCCACCTTTTCATAATAAACAAAGTGCATGCAAGCTTTTACTGCACAAGTGATAGTGCCAAACAGATTCATTATACGACCTACATGCTCCCAACAAAGATCACCCTGAAATGAAATTTCCAAGCGTTCAGGTAGTGTGAAAGATGGGTTCTTGCAGAAGCTGAAAAATCCCCCTTCTAACCACTTCCATTATATATATAAAAAACACTCCTACCAATTTCCTTCATAAGAACCTGAATATGCACACAGAACAAGCTCCCATTGATCCAATTCAATGGACAATGCTAAAACAACAACAACAGCAATTGTCTCCCAATTACTAGATCCCTAATCTTGTGACATTCTATTCCATCACTCTCATTCCAAACTAACAAATGATCAGATCGCCCCGACTTTCCAACTTCAGAATCAAAACAAAGAGAGGAAAACCAAAACCCCTGAAACTCAACCCATTGACCCAACTTTTTTAACATACATTCAATGCCATTGATGCGGGGAATTGACCCAACTTTTTTAACATACATTCAAAACTGTTTAGATACCAACACTTGTATGAGAAGTTTCCCTGTCCTACTTGTATGAGCCAATATCAAAGCTGGTTTCAGAGATAAACAGAACATTCACAATCCACTTCCAGTTGCAGAAGCATAAGATTTTTAACAAAGATTTTCGAAAATATGTTGTTTTGATTGCATCAGTCGATCAATGAAATCCATAACATGGACAAAGACGAAAAGCAAAACAGCATAAATGAAAGACAAGACCATACCTTTGCATTCAAAGAAGAAATGCCCAACGTCCACTATAGGATGGGAGGGAGATCGTCTGGCAGCAGCAGGATGGGTTTCAGATCGTCTGGCAGCAGGATGGGTTTCAGATAGTCTGGCAGCAAGATCGAGAGTCGAGAGAGATCGTCCAGCAGCAGGATGGGAGGGAGATCGAGAGACGACAGCCGAGAGAGACAACAGCTGAGAGTGAGAGATCGAGAACTCAGCAAGAGAGATCGAGAGAGAAGAGCCGAGAGAGACGAGAGCTGAGAGAGAGAGAGAGAGAGAGAGAGAGAGAGATCGAGAAATGAGCGAGAGAGATTGAGAGACGAGAAGCTGAGAGCTGAGAGATGAGAGCAAACGATCCCTATTCTTGAGAGTTTTCATCGTTGAGAGAGAGAGGAGAGGGGCGGGTAGGTCAAATTAGGGGGAACTTGTACATTTGATGGCGGGCTAACGAAATCACAAACAATAAGGGGAACTTGAAATTTCACACGCTGCTCCATTGCACACGTTTAAAATAAACTCAACTGCAGTGTAGGGGAGCAGCTCTCTCTATATATATATATATATATATATATATATATATGGGGAACCCCTTTTGGGGGTGTTTCAAGTACAAAAGGGGTATAAGAGGGGTGTTTCTCACTAAAAATGGTGATGGATAGATGCATATGAATATTCTCCATATATATATATAGGGAAGTGCTCTTATGAGAGACACTCTCACCAACTTTATGAGAGATGGGTGGGGGCCCTCACTTCCATATCCACTCTCACCAACTTAAATGCAAGGACCCCAACTTAAATGTGAGGGCCCCCACCCATCTCTCACCAAGTTGGTGAGAGTGTCTCTCATAGGAGCACTTCCCTTATATATATATTATATATATTATATATAAATATGGGGCCAACTCTCCTAAGCTGCAGCTTAGCTTATCCTAAGCTAAAACACGACTGGTCCCACAAAATTAAAGTCGGGTATGCTATTTTTTGGATGATGATCATCTCCAAAATCAAGATAAATCCAATTTTTTTATTTTAAGCCTTTTAAGACCCAACACATGTGTGCGTGGATGATAAGGTACGCATGAGCTTAGGAGAGCTGGCCCCATATATATATATATATATATATATATGATGATAAGGTACGCATGAGCTGAGGGGAGGCCGTCCCATGAGCTGAGGAGAGGCCGTCCCTATATATATATATATATATATATATATATGGGGCCAGCTCTCCTAAGCTGCAGCTTAGCTTATCCTAAGTTGAAACAAGGCTGGTCCCACAAAATCAAAGTCGATTATGCTATATTTTTGGATGATGATCATCTCCAAAATCAAGATAAATCCAATCAGAATTGGATTTTTCAGTTACATTATGCAAAAAACAGAGATAATCAAGTTTAATTTGTGAGACCAGCCATATTCCAGCTTAGGATAAGTTAAGCAGCAGCTTAAGAGAGCCCTGCTCTCTCTCTCTCTCTCTCTCTCTATATATATATATATATATATATATATATAGGGGAGAGTTACAAAACGCCCTGGGCATTTTGTGAAGCAAAAATGCCCCATGTTTGACGAATGAGATGGAGTTATGTGCTATTTTTTCTCCCTCTTTTATTGACTTTACGACTTCAAAATGCTTTCATATTTGGAATGCCTAAAAATTTGGTAAATTGGAGATAATGATCAATCCTATCTTAGGAGGCTGTTTAAATTTAAATACTTGTAGATCTTTAATGACTAAAAATATGTTTCAAGTTACCTAATTTGTTTTACCAAAACAGGTAGAAGCAACACCCATTCATCGTGTGTGTAAATTATTTTTTCCAGTGCAGGCCACTTGTAAAAATGACAAATGATCAAAGCAAACAATGATTTTCACAAGTTGATACGGACCCACTTATAAAACTCTTAATGATCAAAACTAGTGGTAATTTGTACCAATTGTTACGGGCCACTTATATAAAATCTTATTCAATCAAAATGAATTCCCTCATCTTTTATGGGCCCGCATAATTTTTTTCCAAATAGGATTGGCCCACCATGAGAATGCTTATTATAGAAAACTTAAAATCTCAAAATCTAACAGTGGGCCAAACACTTATTTGTGTAAGTGGGGGCTCATAAAAATCCAGCCATTTATTTTCATCCATTTGGAGAACCCAAGGAGGAAAGTTACAAATAAATGAGTCCCTAAAAACTTGCACACGTGACGCTAAATGAGTCCTTGTTTTTCTCTTTATGTCTCCTGATTTAGCTAGGCATTCAATCAAAGATCATACTCAACAATATATAAACGATTCTTATTGGATGTTTTAGAGGGGTGTAAATGCCTCTTTTTGACATGGGGAGCTTTTGAGAATTCCCCATATATATATATATATATATATATATTGAGAACGACATATTTAATAGTATAAATGATGAGAACGGGTTCAAAACATGAAAAACCACCAAGGGCAATTGTAAAATTTTTGTATTAGACTTATAGATGACTTTTGATGAGAGAAATGTATGTTGCTTGGTGCATTTAAATATTTTGTATCTATTTAAATACAATACAGTGGCAAAAGCATTGCCCCACCCAAACAAAAAATCTGGTCTGCCACTGCTTTTAGCTTCTTTTTTTCTTTTTCTTTTGGATACTAATAAAGTAAAAATGTTTGACTCCTCCACTAAGTTCATTCCATGTTCCTTTTAGATTTATTTTTGATAACATTTCTACAAAAACCTTAAATTTTAATATATTCTTATTTTGCTGCTAGCCATAATTAAAAATAAGTATATATAAAACAAGTATTAAAGACTGTTTAAACCTATTTTCACAGGTTTTGTTCACTTTTTCCTCGGTGAATGCAACGTTATCCTTATTTTCTCTTGCAATTTGATACTTTGTCAAGAATTGCAGATGTATTCCTAATATTAGGCACAACTACCAAACACACATTAAACTGACAAATCACCGAACCATCATGTCTGACGTCATCCATTCAAGAACAAGCCGAACCCACTATAGGTGTGTTCTAACCCAACAAACAACCTTATGGGTCAAAGTCAGCCCAACAACCGCCAGAGAGTACTCAAACCTCAATGCTTAAACTTAGCCAACAAGGACTGGATATCTAGGACTGAACAGGTGAACCCAGCTCATGATGATCTAGCCCAGAGATCATTGGCGACTAAACCATTGATCTGGTGGGTCATCAAGTGATTGTGCCATATGCCAACGATCATGTGCCATCATACTGCATTTTCCCCGGCGGTCATCTTTTTCCGGCAGTCGGTTACCTGTCGGGCTACAAGGCATCCATATAATGCCCCACCATATCAATAGCCCTGATCAGAAAGTGAAACACTTGTGGTAAAATTGAGTACCAGCAAGGGCGTGAAGGAAGTTTTTTGGTTCAAGGGAATTGGTAAAAGAGAATCATTGGTGGTAAGACTAACATAAAATGTCAAGAGTTAGTTAAAGTTGGGAGTAAACGCATTAAGAAGCCTAAGTGAGAACGGTTTGGGGAACAGCAGAGTCAAAATCAACACAAGAATAAGGAGGAATTGACCATAGAATATAGCGGAATATGAATCTACATTCATGATGTTGACGACACAAACAAGTGGACTGAAGCCTAAATAAGTTCATTTAGTTATTATAAATAGACCCCAAACAAGTGAAATGAAATGGGCAAAGGGTTGCTTGCACACACTATCCATTCGCTGATAGGAAAGTTTAGTAGCCATCTATCTCATTGCAGATTCCGTTCATTAGTGAAATGGGCCTGGGCTCAAACCTTTGTGTCTGGTTGTTCTTCGCGTGGTTGGCAGTAGGAGCCTCCACTGTTATGGGTTCCAGTGTTATGAACCATGGACCATGGGGCGTAAATGTATTTCAAAGATTCAATGTAAATGATCACAGGACACTGGTGGAGCGCCTGGTTGCCCGAACAAGGACTTTTAATGTGTTGAAGCATGGAGCTGTTGCGGACGGGTCGAAGGATAGTACCCAGGTAAGCAAAGATTTGGCCCACCATGATGCATGCATGAGGCATTCCAGACCTAATCAGTGAATCATGATGATAGGCTTGGCCCAATAAACCTACAGATGCAGGCTAAGGAGGCTCAACTCCGGTGTTTTTGAGTGCATAATACCCAGTCATAGTCGGCCAAGGCTATATGGCCAAGTATTTGATGCAAAAGTATGTCCGTGAACAAGTTTGGTGAACTCAGGTTGACTCTGCCATGGCTCGTTGAGACTTGATCACATTCATTTTAAATCATTAGACATCATTTTATTACCGAGAAGTTTTGAACTTTTCATTCGATCTAGACTCAACCTAGTCCATGAGTTGTTTTGGCTCAACTTCCATGGTCTAATTTCCGAGTCCTACCACTTTCTAAAATAAATTAACATTTCAACCAACTTGTAGGCCTTTGCAAGAGCTTGGAAGAAAGCATGTGCATGGCAAGGAAAGATGACAAGAATCTTGATCCCAAAAGGTATATTTCTAGTGGGGCCCTTAGTTTTTGAAGGCCCGTGCAAAAGCACTGTGATATTCAATGTCAAAGGAGAGGTGAAAGCCCCCACAGATCTCAACAAATTCAAGGATGATGTTTGGATTCATTTTAAACATATCAACGGATTATTGATCACCGGAGGCGGGACATTTGATGGTCAAGGAGCTTCAGCTTGGCCCCACAATCATTGTGATAACAATCTAAATTGCAAGCTTCTACCCACAGTAATTTTCTTCATCCCATAGAATCTCATTTTTCATATTTTTCATATTATTTAGTGAATGTAACTTATGTTTCTCCTAACAACAGTCTATCAAACTAAGCTTTGTAAATGGAGCAAAGGTCAGCAGCCTAGCTTCGATCAATAGCAAGTTCTTTCACATGAACATCTACAAATCCAAGAACATCAAGATGAAGTCCCTCAAAATCTTCGCCCCAGAAAACAGCCCCAACACAGATGGCATCCACATTGGAGACTCGAGCAACGTTGACATCTCCCATTCAAGAATAGGCACAGGCGACGATTGCATCTCCGTTGGGCCGGGCAGTTACAATGTGACTATCACCAACATTGATTGTGGGCCGGGCCATGGCATCAGTGTCGGCAGCCTCGGACGGTATGCTGGTGAAGACAATGTGATGGGCCTGGAAGTGAAGAACTGTGTGTTGAGAGGCACCACCAATGGCCTAAGGATCAAAACTTGGGCCAACTCGTCTCCCAGTTTAGCATCAGATTTTCTATTTGAGAACATAGTTATGGACAATGTTTCCAACCCAATCATCATAAATCAGCAGTATTGCCCACTCGATTACTGCGGTCAAAAGGTACTTTTTAACCCCTAAAATTAGAGGAAACATTAATAGAAATCCTCATTTAAGAGGGTTGGCACAAGCCCAGCATGGTTGGGTTCAGGTGGGTCATGGGTGCTAAGCAAGTCTGGTACTAGAGCTGGATTTCGGCTGAGTTTTTTGACCCATGAATTGAGCCCAGTGTGATATTTATTAGAAGATTTATATTTTGTGACCTGTTTTATTGAACAGCCTTTGGTTTTCCTTACATGTGTGGTTCCTTTAGACATGCACCGGTTATGAATAAAAGAGTTTACTTTGAGAAATTGTAGTACTCCCAAGCCCCTCGTTAGTTGATCTGAGCCAACCAGTCTCGAGCATGCTTAGTGTAACCTAATCAAATCAGCACAAAATGGGCTAGAATGGCACATGAGCCGTGCTTGCGCCTTGGTCCACTCAATCTAAACCAAGGTTCGTTGACATTGCATTACTGAAGCATGGAAGGTAAATGTCATGTACTCAACTGGGAGTCAAACAGGCCAGACACTGGACCGATAGCTATACACCAGAAAACTAGATTGGACCATTGAGAGCTCTAGATTAGACCCAGCAGCATAAACAGATCATGGCCCCACATGCAATACTGAGGTCCTTACCCAACTACCAAATTGTTGAGACATTTTGTGGAGTGTATTTTATGATGTAATGCATGGTCTTCCTTTGTTATTTGCAGAGTGCTTCTGGGATTAAGATTAAGAATATTAGTTTCAAGAACATCCGGGGAACATCAGCATCCAAAGTTGCAGTGAAGTTCTTGTGCAGCAGCAAAGTGCCCTGTCAAGAGGTGAAGCTCAGTAACATAAATATCAAATACAATGGACCAGGTGGACCTGCTCTGTCTAGTTGTTTTTATGTCAATGGCCTGTCTTCTGGCCTACAGGTCCCATCCTCTTGCTTATGAGTTATGAGCCTGTTGGGTTTCTTCTTGTACACAGGATTCATATACATTAAGACTGGAATGCAATCAGTATCATTTAGCAATTTTTTTTTTTAAATTATTACTTTTACTATTTTTCCTCTTTCTAACCCACTAACATACATGTAGAGCTTTTAAGAAGCGATTGCAACAAACCCATAACCTCTATCCATTCAAATAGTCTTTAGAATATATAATGGTGTGACATAGTAGTGTGGGTAAGATAAGAAACCAACAGTAACTTAGGTGAAAGATAATTGAAACTTTCCCATGTGGAAAATGGTGAATTGAGGGAAGATGGCATCACTACCATAGAGAAGTATAGTTTTCAAGCGGCTGCTGCATCAATGCTCCATTGCGGTTACTCTGATCTCTGCTACGAACACCTTAAATAGCAAATCCATTCTTCCTCATCTTTGAAGAACTAGTGGACGCAAAAAATAAAAGAAAATAGACTATTCAAAATCAATGAATAATAAATTTTCGAATTGAAAAAAAAAAAGAAAAGAAAAGGTAATAAGTACTATTAAAGTTTTTCCATTTGTTTGATATATATATATATATATATATATTTTTAACAAAATGCAAGCTCGAAATTTAAAGATAAAAGAAGACAAATGGTAGATAACTAATGATCTGAAAGTAATATATAATGAGAATAAGAATTTTGTAAGTAATATGAAGAATGGAAAAAAAAAAGAAAAAAGAAAAAAGAAAAGATCTAACTTACTCTAAAAAAAAAAAAAAAAGAATGTAAAAAAAAAAAAAAGTTAAAAGGAGTTAAAGAAAAAGGCATATAATTTCAAATGTAAGGAATCTTCAATCTACCTCTTTTTAGATAAGTGCATCATGTTAAGATTCAGTATAACCTTTTTATAACCTTTAATTTAAAATAACAAAACATTGACTATACATATATTTGAAGGTTTTCTTTTTAGATCTCTAGATCGGTCAACTCAACAACCCAAACAATATGTGCAAAACGATATAACCCGGAGTGGAAATAAAAATCAAAAAGCACACACCACAAAAGGAACCAAATATAACGTGGAAAACCCAAATCGGAAAAAAATCATGAGTCAAAACTGGACCAACAATCAAGCACCATGAATCTCGTAGTTACAAGACACTGATAAATCCCTTCCCATATAATCACTACCTGAGAAATGCAGTTATAACGCTCCAATTCCAAATGCCAAGTTTACTGCCAAGGTACCCAAAGTTAGTGCGCTACTTCCCGAAAAATTTGAAAACTTCCAAGATCATAGTCCGCAGTGAGGTCCAATTTAAATTTTTTCAATAATATAGTAATCAACGGTTAAGTGCGGTAGCATATAGAATAGTGGAAGTAGAATCATATAATAGCGGAAGCAATAAAAGGTATCATAAGTCACGAAGCAAATGTAGCAGGGCTGAAATCTAGCCTAAATCTAAAAATGTGGATAAAGGTACATATCAGTTTATCTCCCTGCTCACAACAGAACACTAAAACCCAGAAAAATAGGTGCATTCAACCCCCATGTGTAGGCACTCCAGTCTCCAGCTCGACCTCCTAGTCAACCGGTCCCCATCCATACTTACCTACTAGAGTTGCCCCAATGATAGCATTGCCCTCAGGGTCGGGGATGATACATAAGCACCAAATGACAGGTTAGATCCAATGATCTAGCAAGACACAGTATACAAGTAACATATGATATATGCATCAAAGAGAATAGAGACGATGATAGTATCATAACAATAGCAAAGGTACAAATGCTAAGCAATTGAGCAAGATATAACAAATGGAATCAGCATGAAAAGTAAATCATCTAATCTAACCAACATCAACGTAGCACATTCACACAATTAGACACCGCAGGATATTATGTCGTAGCCCTCCCATACTGTAAACCAGTCGCGGCAGGGAAGTAAAGTAACAATGCAAGGGATGACGAGCTCTGCTACTAATAATAACAACAATATCAATACTCTCACACTCAATAGACCAAACCGGAATCTCACTGACCATCTAACCATAGCTCATCATGATAACTCTAATCCATAACCAATATAGTTCTCACTAGTGATAGTTAGTCCAAAGGCTAAGCTTATAACAACTGAATGAATGTTAATGCCGACTCAAGAAACAAGTAAAGGTCTGTGTTTGTCTAGGCTTGCCTTGTGCAAGCAAGGTTCTCTCAAGTCCATAAGAGGTCTAAGATTTATGTCCAATCCACAAATACAGTCCAGATCCAAGTCCACCATTGAATCCATTGCCAAGGCCCACCAATGCCATGATCTTAGTCCATAGTAGTCCAAATATAACATCCATGTTCAATTCAATGGTATTTAGTCCATTTTCATTCATAAATGGGTCACAAATCCACAATAACAAACCTCTTCATTCTAAGGTATCATAACCATTGATTCTCAAGCCATATGAATGCCCGCCTAGCCACAGACATGGGTTAATGATCACCAATCCATAACACCGAGTCACCACTAGGTAATCTTAGGTTCAGGTCATCCAATTTTCATTTAATTAACATGTATTAACAATAAAAGGATGCAAGAGTGACTGCAATGAATTAAACATAATGAATCTCCAAAACCAAGCCAATCAACGGGAAATACCAAAGGTCCGTCCTAAGTAATGAACTCCTTTCAGGACCGGGTCCATGTCAGTCCTTTTTCATTCTTAAAAGATGTTTCAGCTGCCAAAGATACTGTAATTTGGTGCTCCCGAAGTTACATGCATTTTCGACAATGTTTAAAGATCGAATTGAAATCCGTTTAATACATTACACCCTACTTTGGTGGTCCCCATGAGTCAAGTTTGAGACAAACCATTGACTCATGATTAGTACATCAATGGAAGTCCATTTTCCTGGTCAATGGGCACCACAATAGATTAAGACATCAAAAATTACAAAATTGGAAATTGTAAGACCCCGACCCGAGTTGCCCCGATTAGTACTAATTAAGTCGCGTGTTAGTGTTAAGCGTGTTTGATAGAATTGACTAAGTTGGATTAGTATAGTTCTTGTTATGGCTTTGGGAAATTTTAAGTGTCTTGTGTTAGTGGGACCCTTCGGGGGTTCATTTTTGCTAGTTTTGCGTTACTTGGGAGATTCTTGAGATTTCCATAATTCTTGTTTTGATCCTGTTTTACTCGTCTTGTTAATCCCTACAACTTTCATATTGATCCCGAAACCGTCCGGTACCCGAAACCCGATTTTCTTGCATTGAGGGCAAAACAGTTTTTCTACATGAAATATGTACCCAAAACTTGATATTCCCGAAATCCGCGAAATATATACTTTTTAGAAACTAGATATTTCGGTGATCACTTTTCTCTTCTTCGTCGATTTCGTTCGAGATCCCGAAAGTAGTGATTTCAGCCCAAAGAGTTTGTTAGTGGTGGAGCCCACACCCATGGTCTTTATATAGAGAACCCTTCTCTTCATTTTCCTTTTTTCAGCACAAGAGCCACCAAAGACCTAGGGTTTTATCTTCTTCTTCTTCTCCTTGCTTCTTCACCACCAAATCTCCACCAAGCTTGCGCGTAGAGCACTAATGGTGATCACCATCTTCTTCATCTCTACTAGAGCTCTCCATTGATACTGTTTGTGGAAGGAAGCCACCCATTTTAGAACCCTCTTGAAGCTCACCTTGCCTTTTGAGGATTTTCCTAGTAAGTTTTCCCTCCCAATCTCTTAGATTTGTGTTCTTCCAGTATTAGAGGAGCTCTATTTTCATTATTGAAGAGTTCTTCTTCTTCCTTCCTTGTTTGACCCATTTTAAGGTTTGCATTTTTGGGGGTTTTGTGTAGATTGTGTTCTTGGCTTGGAGAAGTGTCTAGAAGCTTGATTCCATTGATTAGAGACCTAGAGGCAAGTGGATTGAATGGATTGTTTTAGTTTTCAATGATTTCCATGATAAACATGTTTGATTTATTGTCTCATTAATGGCTTGTTGCACTTGTATTCATTATGCTATAAATGCTTTTGGAAAGGGGTTGGTTAGCCCATTTAATGTTTTGAAATGTGATTTAAAGTTTTTGTGTTGTCAATTATCTAAGACTTGAATGAATTTATGTGATTGTGATTCTTCTCTTTTCTTTGTGATTGAATGTGGAAAAGAATGGAGATGGATGTATGGATGTTTGGTGGAGGTTGTGAGGAGTTTTGATGGAGGATTGAAAAAGGTTTTGGATTTCTCAATTTGATAGAAGAAATGGAGCTGAAAGGTGTAATAGGAAGTGGAAAGGATGAGGAACAGAGCTGTCCCGGAACCAGTTTCTGGACAGTTCGCTCGAGCGAACTGGAAGGTTGCTCGAGTGAAGTGTCCAGAAAGGGTTTTGAACCATTCCAGTGGACAGTTCGCTCGAGTGGACCTTTTACCGCTCGAGCGAACCCTCTCAGAGCTCATTCCAGAGAATGGTTGGCTCGAGCGCACGAATTGTTCGCTTGTGCCATCCTGAACTGGGCAAGTCCGCTCGAGCGAACCCTCCCAAAAGGCCATTCCAGAGAGCCCGTCGCTCGAGCGAACTCTAGGTCCGCTCGAGCGATGTGTACTGTTTTCCTGGGATTGTTTGGGAGCAAAGAATGAAAGGTCTTAAGTATTGAGAGATGTTAGTTGGCATCCTTATTGTGAAGAGAGTACTTATAACTATTGTTTGAAATCCATCTGAGGAAGAAACCATAATCACAGGGAATTCGTTGAAGTTTTGGGAGATCTCAAAGTGCATAATGAACCGGAATGTCTTCAAATTCAAGGAGTACCAAGTTTCTTATTAAATAGGCATTCGGGATCCCTATTCACTTTGAAATTCCCATTCACCTTGAATTAGTTTTAAACCCCGATATTTTGAAAGTCTATTTCAACTGTTTATTCCAGAAATATATGAGTTATGATTTATCAATTCCGAAAGCATTGGATTTATACTTGCACCCTTTTTATTAGTCCCGAGATGCATGCCAGACATGATATGATAGATGTACTCTTGAGCACCCCGTATTGCCCGCTTATAGTCTTGCACTGGATTTGTTTTATACATGTCTCGATTTATATGATTTGACCTATGAGTTGGCACCACTAAGCTTGGATGACCTTGTCGGTCTGATCTACCGACTTGGAGATCCCCTCCCGTCCCGCCAGCTGCAGCATGGATCCCGATGCCCGGTTTATTAGCTGTGGTCCCACCCCGATACCGGGCTTGCTCCCGTGGTTCCCGATATCCGGTTCGCTACAGTGATTCCCGATACCCGGTTTGCTACCGTGGCCCCGACCCGTATTATTGTATATGTATATTTAAATTGGTTGCACCTCCTCACTTCGGTGACTGAGGTCAACACCCGATACTCTCGTCACTTCGGTGATAGAGGATTTAGCTTCTTGTGGATGCCATCTTGATTGTCTCCTGATCTCCTTGGTTACCTTACATGTTTTATTACTGCATATGTGTTTTCAGTTAAATGATTCATTTACTTCTTGAAAGTCATTGTTTAAATAGGTTTATATGTTTTTCCAAGGTAAAGGTTTTTATTATCAAATGCTTATATCTTTCACCCACCTGCCAGACCGTCGTGTCTGACCCTTTGCTTTGGTACTCAGGTCCCATTGTCGGTTATCCCGAGGAGGAGCCAGAGGAGGCGGTCGGAGAACCGCAACCGCTAATTGAGTGGCGTACCGACGATGTTATGTAAACATCGGGTTGTCGAGATACGAAACATTTTGGGGGTGGTTGGATAGTTATTCTGGTGGATATTGTTTTGTCTATATTGGCCTTTGTTGGCCTCTATTTTTAGGAATTGTAATTAAATATTTTATGTTCAAACTTTAACAGTACTTTTGGGTTACGCTATAGAACATTGCTCATTCTGATACTTGTTATTTAAATGCAACAAGTCTTATGTTTTATGGAAATGATTTACATGTGATTTACTACACGCTTCTGCACTTAAACAGAAATATTCATGATGGTTTGTAATCCTCACCGCGAACACCTGTGGGAAATCTCGTGCACGGGTAATGTGTATTCTTTATTAACCCGTGTACGTTGTGGCACTAAACATACTCTCATCACCATTGTTATTATTTTAATGAGTCCCGATCCCGGATTGGACTCTAAACCCGGTCCGGGGTCGCAACAGAAATCCTTAGTCTACAGTGTATCCGGTTGGCATCATGGCCAGGATGTCGACTGGGTACACGTGAAATTTTAGACATTCACCTGGCAGGTAGTACCCTTGACTCTGAAATTCTGCAGTGTGTCCAGTCAACCTCCTGTTATAACAAAAACTCGGGCCGTCGAATCTCGGGACGCTCCAGGAAATTACCCAAGAGAAGCGGAAAATCTGATAATATAAGCAAGTATAAATCTCATATGAGTAAGTAAATGGACAATGCCCTAACATCTTATTTCACTCTAAGGGATTACAAGGTACTTTCCGTAATTAGACTGACTACAATCCTAGGCCAACACCACCAGCTACAAGTAAAGGTAAGAATAGAAAATCTAGGTGATAGAAATCTCTCGATGCACTAACCACGTCACTATCCGAACCTTGCGGCAACGGATCAAGTACCAAGCAAAGAAAGGGGGAGAGATACCTGAAAGCACTAAGGAATGGGCCAGACTCGATGAGCCAGGCAAATAGGCATGTTTAGATGGCAATACATTATATTAACAGATAGGGAAGAAGGTCATACCCGTATCTATCCGTACCTATATGATTAGTATCTCCATAGCAAATATAGAATATCAGAGTACAATAGAAATGGTGTGGAGTATAGTGTATGAACGATAATCAAGATAAGAATATAACAGATGTTCGATACAGCATATCAGGTAGATAAGAGAAGCCATTATCATCAAGATATCATATAAGTCATATATGCACGTCAGTATCACCAGTAACAGAGATAACCTGAGGAAGTAACCTTACCTTGTCTGTGACCATTGTATCTAGATCCAACCGTACTAACGTGGGCAGTTAAAGACACTAAGCAACATCATCCATAATACATAATAATCATACATCCATCCATAGGATCACATAGAGGTACATCCATAGCTGAAGTACAAGGGACGCCAGTGGTAAGAGCTGCCCAGTCGTCGTCGTCCCAACAACTGTCGATGGACATCAACCATGGGGGTCATGGCCACCCATCGTTGCTGTCTCATCGAATAGGAGCGTACAAGAGTCCACCTCATCCATCTATATCCGTAGCCACGGTCAAGTCTCAGCCATTGGTCTTACGTGCTATCTCAACCAACAATATCTATAGCCACGACCAAGTCCCAGCCATTGTCTGACATGCTATCTCAACCAACAATATCCATAACCAAGGCCAAGTCTCATCCATTGGTCTTACGTGCTATCTCAACATCAATACCCATCCACACATACCCGGTCGGAGTGCCCATGGTCTCAGTATGCTAAAGGTACTTACTGTACCCAACCACATCTCAATGTCAATATGCATGCTGGTACTAAATCCATCGACAGTCCAGCTGTACATCCACAATCCTACAGACCACTAGGTGTGGGTACTCTGACTCGGATCGCCTTATTATCCTTAATATAAGATGATATTAGTGAAGGGCAGGGGTCACGAAGTTCGGGTATAGCTAATCCATCCTCGTGATTCTCAACAACTAATAATGCATACCGTTGTATACTTCGCTTCTCTAAACACTTAATTAATATTATCATGTTATATCATTCGTCCATCAATATCCATCGTTAAGTTCCTAATATTATAGGTCAGGACTTCAAGTGCAATGCCCTGACTTCTCATCCAATACAGACTGTGATTATTGATCAAAGTCTAACTGCGATGCCTTGATTTGTGATACCTACCAAGGCCTACATCCAAGGTTTGGACCTATTGTCGGATGTGAATTTTGACCCCTTCGCCCCCATGGCTTGGGAAATCTCCCTTCATCTACATATGCTATTCAATTTTTACATCGAAAATGAAGATTCCAACTACCCTCAAAATTGACGGATCACGATCGCTAGCTACTGTAATGGCCGTAACACTGTTCTTCGACGAAAGCCAAAGAAAAATGGGAGAGAATAAATGGGTGGGTTCTTCTTCTCGTCTAATGTGCTGCCGGCAACACACGACGGTTGTCTTGTTACATTGATTTGGGTCTCTTTAATATATGGTCAATTCAGGGTTATGAGTTAAAGTCCAAATAAGGTTAATCCTCATATAGCAAAATCATAGTGTATCCAAGTAAAATAAAATAATTAAAATAAAGAAAATAAAAGGGGGAGGTGCCAAATATTTAAGAAGAGGATTGGCCCCGTTCCCGGGCACCCCCTTCGAATCCCTTGGCAAAATAGGGTTTAAAGGCTGACTTTGCAAACCAAAATGATGATGCAAATGAGACTTTGACTTGTGATTTTTGTGTTTTTTGTGTGTGATACACAAGTGATAATTGATTGGAGGTGGTCGATTGGCCGTGTTTGTTTTAGGGAGGCCGATTGGCCGTGATTGTTTAGAAGTGTGTGCAAAACCACTCATCTCATCTCGTCATTCTCATTTATTCAATTTTAGAAATCAGTTCTTTATTCCCTTTTATGATTAAGTTCGATTAAATATCTGGCACCTGAGGTGGAAGAAATAAAGGAAAAATCTTTTTGCGTTTATTTTGTTTGTTTTATAGTTTTTATGGATTTTTGATATTGGGCTAGAAGGGCCTAACTAGGGACTTTACTTAGATTTACATGATTAATGCTTTTTTACTGATCATCGGATTAATCCTAACCTAAGGTCCTAGACCACCCACATTAGCTCTCCTGATCTCTTAACGGAACATGACAAGTGATGAGAAGAAGTCTAATACTTTAATCTATTTAATGGGGAAATCCGATCTAATCCTAGGGCATGTACAACCTAAGTTAGATAGTTCCTGCGCCTAAGCAGTTTGTTGAGTACGATCTTAATTGGCTCGGTTGATTTGATTTTTTTTGGGTCGTGGTTTGGTTAAGAGTTATGTAGGGATCGATTAAGGGTGTCTTAAGGTTGGCCGCATCAGCAGTGGCGCCCAAGTGGTGATTTGATGTTCTTTTCGTCTTCTGGCTTGATTCGAGGTTCTAGATGGGTTTAAGTTGATTAAAATTTTAATTTTAGGATGGTTCTGTGATGGTTCTAGGGTAACGATTTGGATCGAGATTGGAAATGAATAGGGATTTGGTGGTTCTGGGGGGGGCTAGAATGGGACTTGGGCGCACCTATGTGGGCGCCTAAGTCTCTAAAGTGACAGGGGCACACTTGTGGTGGCTCCCAATTGTTCGGTTCATGGGTTTTTATTATTTCCGGGATTCGTTCACTTGGGTTTGGAGCTTCGGGTGATCTATATCAATAATTTTGTATCCCGTATTGGTTTTGAGTCTATAAACTTTAAGTGTGGCTGTGGTTTGAGTTCGGGAGTTGAGACGCAATTGAAGCGCGCCTCGGGATTGGAATAGGGAGTTGGGCACACTTGTGTGTATGCCCAGGTGTCTGGGATGACTTGGGCACACCTATTGTGGCGCCCAAGTGTTTGCCTATTGGATTGCTACAGGTTTGATTGTTCTAGCGTATTTTTAGGTCGGTTTTGGGTATTCTAACTCGTTTCTTGGTTGAGGGATGTTTTTAATCCTCTGGTTATGACTTGTCTATTGTTTTAATTAAGCTTTGACTAGGGTCTTAATTAGAGATTGGTGATTAAGGTCACGAAAGTTTGATTAAGGTTTGAGTTTTGAGTACGACTTTGTTAATTAGACCTTGTTAATTGGGGTTTGAATTAAAGGTTCGTTTTTTAAATTTATTAATTGGGATTTTAAATTGGAGCATTGAATGATTAAGATTTATTAATCAGGGTTTTGATTGAGGTATTGTTAATTAGGGTCTTGTTTGTTTGGGATTGCTTGAAGGTTTTAATTAGGGGTTTCAGTTAAGGTATTTTATTAGGGTTGATTAATTTGCTTAGGCGCGAATAGAATAACTTAGGATTATCTACCTAATATCTATTTTTGGATTTTCTGGTTATCTTTTAAATTTTTTTTGGTTCCTTCTCCAATTTACTAAAGAGTAAGGAAAGAGAAGAAGTGGCTTTTATTTTTTATGATTTTTTGGGTATTTTATGCAATGTCAATGCTACTTAACGTAAAATATGATGATCCAATAATTCGAAGTCCAGAAGTTCAACAGTCAATCAAAGTCATGACAGAGATTCAGCAGTAAGTCAATTGCAATACGAAACACAGAGAATGCGGGTTGGAAGGCAAGCCAAGGGACCTGGGCGCACCTACAGGGGCGCCCAAGTGTCTTTCACAGTGGTGCCCAAGTCACTCCCTGCTCGTTGTGAGGTATCTCTGATATCTAGCGATATCCCGAAGCGATTTCTAACAATTTACGACTAAATGCAGGGTCCTAATGTGAATTATTGATATGGGAACTTTCGGATTTTAATTTGATGACGCGAGGATTGAAGTTCAAGGGAAGGATCTCTCTGGCAAGACTTGGGCGCACCCACAGTGGCGCCCAAGTGTACTGTCTTTTCTCTTTTTTCTTTTCTTTTCCTTTTGGTAATATTTTGGTATTCTTTCGATGCTTTTTGCACGATTCAGAATGCAAAGTTACAAATCCGAAGGTCTTGATACCAACTTATATGAAGAGAAATTTGGAGTTGAGAGGCAAAATGCAGGCGAGAAGACAACCAGGGTCAAAACCCTAACTTTGGACTAGGTGCGCCCAAGTGCTTTCCTACACTTTCTTCCTCTTTTGCTTCTTT
Source organism: Umbellularia californica (assembly GCA_028538565.1). NCBI lineage: Eukaryota > Viridiplantae > Streptophyta > Magnoliopsida > Laurales > Lauraceae > Umbellularia > Umbellularia californica. The sequence continues at coordinate 46,027,645 of JAPQWN010000003.1, forward strand.
TTTCCAATACTTTTCGTGTAATTTTGAACACAAAATCACAGATCCAAGGTTCTGATATCAACTAGTTTGAGGATGAATTCAAATCTGAGAAACGCAGTGCAGGGGAAACAAAAACCGGGGTTAAAACCTTGCCCTTGGACTTAGGCGCACCCACAGTGGGGCCCAAGTGCTTTGTTGCACTTTTTCTTCCTCAAATTCGGATTTTTCCCAATAAACTAATATAAATGCAAGATCTATTCTAGTCACGAGTTCAGTATGATGTGAATGATGCAGATCTACAAATTACGAATGATCCTAAGCATATTTCTAATGATGGATGATTATTAAATATCAGATCTACTATAAAATGCTACTATAAATGCAGATATATGATGTATGGATGATCCTAAGCATGTTTCTAACTACTAATGATGCTAAATACTAGTTAGAAGAACTAGATCTAGAAATACTGGTTTGGGTTACGTCTTTCAAGTCTTAAATCAAAGCTTTTGCGCAAATCCATGGCTTTTGGAGGCTTTCTCCATGGCTGATCATAAAAACCGAATCTCCTTCTTCTCATTTCTTCTAGATCTAAGGCTCTCTCTATGGTGACTACTCTCTTTCTCTTCCTTTACTTCTCCTTTTCTCTCTTTTTGGTAGCCTCTTCTTGCAAGTGATATTAGAGATCCTTATATAGAGGTTTTTGGCATGGAAGAGGGGTCAGGGTTGCTGTTTGCACAAACTTCTAGAGGTTTCACGCAAACCAAGGTAAGTTAGGGTTTTCGGGGACTTGGGCGCACACACAGATGCGCCCAGGTGGGTCTTGGGACTTGGGCACACACAAAGGTGCGCCCAGGTCTCCTTTTGAGGTCAAGTGGGCTTAGGGTTCAGTTTGGGTTGTTTTCGGATCGAATTCGAACTAAAACAATGGAAACTGGGCTTGGGCGCACCTATGGGGGCGCCCATGTGCATTTTCAAGGTGACGGGGACTCGGGCGTCACCGTACTAATTTTAGGATTGTGTGCGCGCCCATGTCATGTTTTGAGTCAAATGTGTTTGGGGTTTGGTTTCGGTCTGTTTTTGGGCAGAGATCGGGTCGGAACTATGAAGAATAGAGCGGAATACAATTAAATATGCACTTAAGTGCTTTTCTGGGGCAACCGGGAACCTAGGCACACCTGTGGGTGCGGCCAAGTGTGATCTTGGGACCTAGGCACACCTGTGTGTGCGCCCAAGTGTAAGCTTGGGACATGGGCGCACCTAGGGTGGTACCCAAGTGTGTTTCTGGTGGGGTCGCTAGAGCAATCTTTCGAGGGTCATATCTTTTGATCCGTTCGTCGGAATTGGACGTTCCACATATCGTCGGAAAGCTCTCGGAACGTGGAATCTTTTGGTCCATAGATCATAATGATCAGAGGTCCGAAAAAGGTAGGGAGATCTGGATCAACAATCATAGCCTCCTAATTCTTGCTAATCATATCGTACTTAGGTAAACTAAGTATAATCCCTCTAGGATTAACCTGAGTGTGTTCTACGTAGTCTGGAAGGGGGTTTGGATAGTTTTGTAGTCCGTTCTTTGTATTAGTAGTGGGTTGGACTCGAGATCTTGACGCAATTCGGTTTTTCTTTCACAAATTTTTAAAGTTCATCGAACTAAATTGAAAATTATTAACAAGTATCTTCATTATTGTTAATTGATTTGAAGGATACCATTAACCATGCAATTATGGGTGAAATGGGGGCACCATTCTATATGACAGGTGTTTGAGGCTAGCATAGGGGGCCAAATGAGGTGTCTACAGTATGCCCCTCTTTGGAGAGGAACACGTGAAGAGTTGTGCTCCAAAGAAAGTAGACACACCACTCATAACTCACGGGAGCTTTTGTGCTCACGGGAGTGGCCACCTACGGATGTATGCAATTGCAAACTAGCTAGGTTGACTTCTCTAGAATCGATTCTGATTCAGGGGAAAAAGAAAAAGAAGAAGTTATGTGCCTACTAATTTGATTGGAAACCAGAGAGTTGTGCCTCGGTGCCCATGGTATTGCCACGTGGCAGGTTGGGTACTGTGCCCGGTTGCTTAATTTGAGTTGATGGCCCGGTTGATTAATTTAAGATGATGGTGAGAACTGTGCCCTGGTGGCCTGAATCAGAAGTTGATCTTTCAATTGGCTAAGTCACTATTAGAGTTTCATTTTTTCTTGCAATAGAGTTCAATTCAATTTGTCGTATATAATGTTTTTTGACTTTCATCCACAGTTGAGTGCTCAAGGCATAGTTAGAACTAAGTAGCAATAATGGGGATCTTGAATACAATCAATAACATAGTTCAAGCAATAGAGTGAGGTGCATGTGAGAATGAGATGCATTTTTTTTTAAAAGAGATTTTATTTTGAAACTCAGGAATGCATCGAAAAGCAAAATCAATGGAAGATGTTCACCAGAATAACCGTCACTCTCTAGCGATCTTGGTCTTCACCCAAGCTTAGATGAGAACCTGGGATAGATTCGATCATCATTTCGTGCTTATCATGGAGAGCTTCGAATTACACAGATTCCATCCTCCAACGTCAAGACTTGAGTCGGCAAACACCATAATTCGTGATAGCGCAGTATTATGGTCGCCGTACCAATTATAGGCACTTAAGGGAGGCCTACGGCGACTCAATTTCCAGACGTGAGGTATAATCATGAAAATCTATAGTTAGGTATACTTACCTCAAGAGCTTTCTGTAAATCCGACGATGGGGATCATCATTGCTTTCTTTCGTTGTTTGTGTGCCAAAATTCGTGTCATTTATCTCCATTATTGTGCTTGCAAGTCCTTCTCCTTTGGTGTTCTCGCTTTTGCTTCAGGAGCCTGCATTGAACAAACACAAAAAGATTCTGCATTTTTCTTTGTCAGTGCTCAGTTTCATAATTTGCAGAGGTAACAATTCTAATTTTATTGATGGAGATGACATGGGATGTAATGCACAATGTTAGATGTATGCGTGACGGGACTAATGTGCACATGACATGACTGGATCCCTTGTGCTGGGACAATATTTGGTTTGACAATGCGTCGTTCTTTTGTGCGCGTACCTCTTTAGCTTCCTTTTCCTTTTTTTTCTTTTTTTTTTTTTTTTGTCTGATCATCATTTTTCCATTTTTTAGGCCTTCGGGGAAGAAGTCGGTGTAGGCGTGGTTGGCACCCTGCCTTTCAAAGCATTGCTTTTCCACATTTTGTGTGCAGAGAGCCCCTTTGCTCTCCTTTGCATATTTTTCTTCAATTCCGAACTCCGAATTTGAGAGGTTTCAACTCACGTTTTATCTAAGTGAGTGGTGTTTCTTGTTTAAGTCGATTGTTCGAGTTTGATTAGTTTGTTTGTTTTTAGATTAATTATTTTAATTATATTTTTTTATCATGTGTGTTGGTGGGTTTATTCATATTTATGTTCAGGTTTAAGTTCTTTAAACTTCTTATTCATTTTAGTGTTGTTTTGAATCGATTTGTGATTTTTAGGCTGTTTGTGTTTTAGTTCTTGAATTGGACATGGTCCCCTTTCTTTCACTTTTCATTATTTTTACCCAAAAATCTTAAACCCAAGTGGTCTGGTCCTAATTTTGTAAAGAGGATAATTATAGATCAAAGATAGCTTTAGGAGAAGACCATGGATTAGGTTAGCTGTAGGAGTGGGCCATGGATTAGGTTTGTTCAAATTCTATGGCATAGACCTCCAAGATTTCCATCTTTTCTTTTTCCTTAAATGAAGTTCTAATATGTGGAATGAAGTTCGGCCATTAGCTGTGATGGCAGGTAATTTGGGGAAAAGGGGATTTATGCAATTTGAGGAAATTAATGAAATTAGTTGGTGTGATTGGGTTTGTTGAGTGTTTTAGTTAATTTAGATTCAGTTTTTGGTGAAATTTTTATGTGTTTTATTATTTTTTATGGATTTAAGGGGGTAGTTTTGATTCTTCTTTTTTTTTTTTTTTGTCCTTTTTGTGTGTGTTTATATGTGATGTGTGATGCTGGATGAGAGTTGTATTATAGATGTGTTCATGGTGTAATGAGGTGAAGTGAAATGGAATGAGGTGTAGTGGTAAAGACATGAAGGAGTATGGAATAAAGTGAAGTGTGGAGGAGTGGTAAAGTTCTATTTCATATGAATGATGTATGCATGCAAACCGTTGAAAATTGAACTTAAGTGTGGTTATGTTGAGTTCGATTAAATATGTGTGTTTCATTATTATCTCCTAGTTGATTGTGTTTATAGGTGTGTTTTATTTTTGTCTTTTAGCTTAGTTGTCGCTTAGTTGAATTTTAAAATTGGTTTTGCTTAGTTTTAATTTGCTTTTGTTGGTTGGTTTGTTTTTTTTTGTTTATTCGTTGTTTTTTTTTTTAGTTGGTTTTGTTTAATCATTGGTGAGTTAGTTTTTATTATATTTTCTTTTGTTATGTCTATTTGTTTTTAAATTAAGTTTGTTGTTATTGGTTGGTTGGTGGATTTTATTAATGGTTAATCTGTTGTTTTTGTAGAGAAAACCAAAAAAAGGGTGGAGGGTGTTCTACGACAACCTCGATTGATTTCGGCATGGAGAGGCAAGGAGGAGTGCAACGAAGCTACCATTTCATCTTGAATGAGCTGAGGAACCACAAGGTACACATCATTTTTCTCTGTTTTGTTGGGTTAAGTCTTTAATTTATGTTTAAGTTTAATTTTAATTTTAATTTTAGTTTTAAGTAGTTTAGTTTTAATTTCAAGTTTGGTTTAGTTCTTCATTTAGTGAGTTGATTTTTCTTCTGGAATTTAAATTGGCAGGTCATTTGGCGCCCCGATCAAGATGGCTCGAATGACGAGTTTATTGTGGTGTAAGAGAACATTATTTATGTGAGAGAATATATGGCTCCATGCACCGTGGATTGCTATTAGGCGTGTTGTTAATAGGGCCATTTGATAGTTAGGGCGTTATAAGGTCATTCTGGTTGATGAGGCTATCATGAGTCGATTGAATTTGGGATGGATCCCTTAAAGACTTAAGTACAAATTCGGAACATTGAGAAATTACATGAGATGTTGGAGGGATTTGCCATACCGGTACATACTCTCGGAGTCATACTCTTGCGAGGCCTCTTATTTTATTGGAAACCGTGTAGAGACGATCGAGGCCCAATGCTGTTGTTGTTGTAGTAGTTATGATTGGTGTTTTGTTAACTATTGATGTTGATTATTAGTTGTTGATCATTGGTGTTGTAAATATGATGGAGGGATGTTATTTCTAGGCTCATTTTTCACTTTGATATACGTAGGATGATGTATATGATGTGCATTGGTGCATGTGACATCCATGATACGAACATGTGATTCATGACCTAATAGTGGTTGTGATGATTGATGTAGGAGTGCCATGGTTGTATATGATGATGGAATAGACTCCCCCAGGGGCATCGAGAGATCATGTGAAGTGTGTTTTTCCTTTATAGATTGCAGGTTCGTACTCGATGATTTTCTCAGGGTCTGAAAAATAAGGGAAACTTTGGCGAAATCTCTTTTTTTGTTTTTTGAAATTTGTGTGTAGACATGCGAGTCTCACAGAGGGAGTATTAGTAGTTTAGAGTTAATGAAGCGAGATTTCCTATAGTAAAAGGAGAATAAGCACAATCTCTCGTCAATATAAACTTAGTAAGCAACATAGAATTAGGTTCTCAAACAACGGGGAGTGCCTGAGTATGTGACATTTATGACCTATGCAACTCTATGTTTCGAGGCATTCACAACATCAGCTATAGATATGAAGGCATATGCTAATGATCATCATATTTTATCATGAAATCCCATGGCAGACATCGTCCATGGTTTGTAATAGTAGTCAAATTCAATATACACATCGAATAGACATGATCCATAATTTCTATCAATCATTATCTTATTTCAAGTCACAGGGAGTTGTGCACAAAACAATACTCATAAAAAAATGCCCCAACTTGTGGGATGTTTTGGATGTGATCGGGGTTGGGTTCCCTACAAGGTCTCAAAACAAACTTGTTAGTTTAAAGTTTTTAGGCGCCCTGCATAGTCTGGCTAAGGTAGCATTTTTCTTTCTCGTTAAAAATGTTAGGGGGTGTTTTGGCATTCAAGCTTTTTATTTATTTATTTTGAATGACAAGATGGAAATGGGACCTTAGGGATATATTTTTCCTGCATCCAACCGAAGGTCATTAGTAAGAAGAGCACGCATGAAGTGAGTGCGCGTGCAACCTAGTGAGTGGTCGTGGCAGTTGTGTATGTGATGAGGACCTGGATTGGGAAGCTGATGGACCCGAAAGAAATCTTCCGTCCTCTCCTTCCGCACCCCGGGGGCTGACCTGGGTCTCGGCGGAGGAGGGAAAATCTCGGGCATCAACATTTTTGTACGGGTATGCCAGATTTACTTTCTACTTGGAATTTGGAATGGTGATAATCCGGAGATTCACCTTCACAAGTGGAAAGGAAATCAATCCTTTTTTCTAACTTTTCAAATTGCATCAATATTAAGAAAAGAGACAAGTTTTTAAAATGCCGTAAGAGGCGTTTTTGTTTGTTTGCCGTGAAAGGCGATTTTGCCGTGAAAGGCGTTTTTACAAAACTCATCAAATATGAAAGACAAGAATTGTGATTTCTTTTTGTCTCTTTAAGAAATACAAACTACAATAGAAAAGGAAGAAAAGAGATCTAACTTCTCAGGAGATTGTGGGGACACGTTGAGATCGACGGTCACAAGTCATGTATGGGCTTCGCCATCGTCCTTCAAATGAGAACATGTGATGCTTTGATTCTTTGGCTTGGCTCCTAACCTCAGTTTTTTAAAGGACAAGGACCAAGAGAAGGTCCTATATCCAATGAAAAACCAAGTAAACGCGTTTAGGTTATGTTGGAGAAGGAGGTGACCTTGTGGTGCTTTCGGGAGCAAAGTAGCAGAACTTCGTCTCTCTCTTGGATTTTCTGAATTTTCAGAGCTTGCACTTGGGATCTCTTTTCATCATGCTTTCTTCTTGGAATGGACCTCCTTTTATAGGCTTTTGGTAGCCATGAGGTGTTTATTGGCATTGATGGCCATGATGAAAGAATTGATGAGGAGTTACAAATCGATTTTGTAACTCCTTTTTCAAGGCTTGTGATTGGCCGATGAAGGTAGTGGGCATTCAATCACCTTTATGCTTCATGATGATGGGAGTTTCATGGGTTTAATGCCATGATTGCTTGGATTTGTAACTCCCAAATGCTTGGTTCTGATTGGGCCGTCCAAAATTATGAGTTAATGACTACTTTAATGGGTCAATTAACGACATTAAGTGGTTGCCAAGGCATGTGAAGAGTCGCGGGCCGTGCTGCGCCTTTTGAGATTCTTCTTGCGATCATCACGGGTGGATCCACGCATTATTTGATGTCGGATTGCGATGCAATTTCAGACATTGATTGACGTTAGTGGGCCGGTGACATCTGTCTTATTGATTTCACGATCGGTCGGACAGAAAGTGCACTTTCTTGGTCAGCCGGTTGGCGATCTTGAGGCAATGGGTGATGATTTCATGCTTTTGACGGCGGATCCGAGATGTCGATGAAGATCAGTGGTTTTGAAGCACCAAACATTGGATTTTCAGAAAATCACAGAGGCCAGAACACCCGAAAAGCGAAAAGAATCGGAAAACGAACGATTTGGCGCAAAATCCGGCGACCCGGATTTCCAGGGTCGCCGGCGACTTTTTCGTTCCTTTTTTCTTCTGTATTTTTCTTGACATTTTTCCTCAATTATTGACTTGATTTTCTTGGAGAAATCTTGACGAGACCCCCGCGAAATCGGAGCACAAAGTTTCCTATTTTTCGGGAAAGCCGAAGACTTTGTAGCCGATTTTCCGTCAAGTATCGAAACTAGGTCAAACGGTGTCGGAATGACCTGAAAATTGAGGTGAAGCTTCTTGAGCAGTGGATAGGACCAACCATGGGCTTCTATTTGAGTTTTGAAGCCGTTTGGGGTCCCATCGATGCTTCACTTGATTTTGCTGCGGGGAAAATGTCGAGCTTTGATATGTGGTCAAACGATGTCCGATTGACCTGAAATTTGACGGGGAGCCTATTGGAGTCATTTTGAGACGTTCCATGGGCTTTGTTTTGGATGTCATGGTCCCGGGTTGCTCCGCCGCCGGTAGGCTTGATTTTCTCTCGGAGCATCGAAACCTGGTCAAACGTTGTCGGAATGACCTGAAATTTGACGTGCAGCCTTTTGGAAGCATGTTGAAGCCACTCATGTATTTTGTTTAATGAGTGATGACTTCGGTGGTTGCCGCGCCGGGAGGCTTGATTTTGCTACTCGAGCATTGATGGAGGGTCAAACGTTGTCGGTTTGACTTGAAATTTGGCATGGAACCCTTCGGAGACATTCTGGAGTCATCCGTAGGCTTTGATCAAAGTTTTGGTGTCTTTGATGATGTTGCCGCTGGGAGCGCTTGTTTAGCTGTCGGAGCGGTGAAGTTGGGCCAAACGTTGTCGGAATGACCCGAAACCTCAGGTGTACCCCTCTTTTAGCTGTCTTGTAGGATCTCTCAGTTTCTGTCTGATTCTGACAAAATCTGATGCTTGAAGTAGCCTTGCCTATTTTTAGCAGGATGCAGCTTCAGGAGGCTTCTTGATGTTGAGGAGACATATTGACTTTTTTGGTGTCAACAGAAGCCGCATGAGATAAACATATATTCATATGTATATACATATATAAATGCCCCGGCATAAAGCTAGTGTTCACTCTAGCCATGGGCAAAAATGTGAAGGTGGATTAGCCCCTCGATTCGTGATTGTCACCTTGGTGGCAATGCAATCTTCCCTAACTATCCTTCGAAGGTCGAACCCTCACAGGCCCCCTTTTGTAGCTGCTTAGTCCTTTCGACTAGACTTTAAAAAGTACTTGACCGGCTCCTGGCTCATTCGTGAGTAGTGTTTGTGTGCGGGGTGGTGAGTCACTGTGCTTCCTTAGTGTAGTGGTTTTCGACCACCTTCTGCTTAGTTCGCCCAATGAGTACCCATGTCACTCCAGCTAGCCTAATTCTCCTTTTTTTCTTCTCCTTTTTTTATTTATTTTTGCTTTTTTTTTTTTTTTGACATGTGACTGTGCAATGCCTGGGTCCCTTAAGCTTTTTAATCAACCCATGTAACGAGCATTCGGCCAATGACTCCCAAACCAGGTGGCTTTAGGGTACTAGATATGTAAACCCCTACGGGCTTACTGGCTCGGGTTAAAAAGGCTACGAACCCAAACTAGTCACAAAGCTTTTATTATCTTCAAGACTTCTAACTAGATATCTCTTATATATAGATATATTTTTATGAACAATCAAGAAGCTTTCATGACATGGGCAAACTTATCTACAAATCTTCAAATTGGATGGCTTTAACCGTGCGGAATTTGTGTGGGCCAGACTCACCATTTTGTGTATTTTGAAGTGTTGGTGTGTGTTTGAGTTCCAAGCTTGATCAGAGTACAACTCTTCGGTCCTCCTACGGGACTTCTATAACTATGCTGAGGGGCAAGGAGGGTCATACTCTGCAAGAAGTAGGGAAGGGTCATACCGTGTACCCTTTCAGGTACATAATGTTCCATGGATCGAAGAGCTCTTCCCCTTCTGTATTTACTAGTCTATATGCCTTTCCAGAATATTTTTTTTTTAATTACACAAAGGCCTTTCCAATGGGGTCGTAACTTACCTCTAGGATGCGGAAGCTGGGAAGGAGTGATGTGCTTTAGCATGAAGTCACCAACTTTGAACTAGCTTTCTTTGACATGTTTGTCATAGGCTTTAGTGATTCGTTTCCGGTATACTTGTTCATGTTTTGCTGCTTTCATTCTTTTCTCGTCAAGTAGGTCTAGTTGAAGTAACTATGCTTCTATCCTCTGGTCTTCTGTCACATATTCATTTAGCTGGATGCGCAGTGATGGATGAAAGATTTCGAGGGGAAGGACTGCTTCCATTCCGTAGGTCAAAGAGTATGGGTGCTTCTCCCGTAGGAGTTTTTATAAAAGTTTGGTACACCCACAATGCTTTGACCAAATGGTCTGGCAAGTTACTATCTTTGGGGGTGATATGGGGTTGAACGATGCAGATCTATGTCATATTTTGTGCACAACTCGTTTATTTGTTGAGATATGAATTGTGGACCATTGTCTGTTATGAATACCTTGGGGATGCCAAGTCAAGCTATTATGTTCTTTTTAATGAATTTGACTACGGAGGCAGCTTTAATGCTGACATATGCCTTAGTTGTTGTTGTTGTTAATATGAATGCCTCGGGCAGTTTTTAAATCTCCTAATGCGGTCAACCAAGCTAAGCTCTTTAGTACCCACTACTATATAGACACCTATCCATCATCAACAATTGGTTTTCCTGGGGCAGTCTTGGTTATGAAGCAACTGGAAAATTTTCGTTACTTGTCTTATTAATCCCACTCATGATCTCTTCAAGTCGCGATTGTTCTAGTAGAGGAATTTTGTACTATTCTGGCTCGGCTATGCATTTTATGATGATCGGACAATTATGATCTTATATTGTTTATACCCTTTTTTTTAGGTTTGAGATTTTTTTTTTGGGTTTTAGGGTTTTGTAATTTTTATGGGTTTTTAATTTTACTTTTATTTTTTTTCTTGCAAAATCCCAAGTAATAACTAATTCATTCGGGCATGCTTGAATTTGCAGCCCTTCATTGGGATGGAGCCCAGGGTCTTCCTAGCATGATTATGATTTTCCATTGTGTGTGCTAGTGATGTGTTGCGCACTTTGAATATTTTGACTATTCGAAAATGTGCGTGTTTAAGACCTTTCGACCTACGTGTTTTTATTAGTGGATATTTGGTCGGGTCTTATCATTTTGCTCTCTTTAGAAATGAGAGCGTTGAAACATTTTCGACCTCCGCCATTTGGGCCTTGGTCTGATGACAATATATCTCACTTGTATTTTATTATGATGTCTTCTTTGATACCTGTAATTTGTTATTTGTTGTTTAGGTCCTAAATGATGCATTTAGTCCATAAGTTTTTATTTTGGTTCATCAGGAATTGAGACTGTCGAAATATTTTTGACCTCCGCCATTTGGGCCTTGGTCTCATGTTAAAAGGTTTTATACGTGTCTCCTTAGGTTGATTTCTTTGAGAATTTGGATATGACTTTGCTCGTTGATGCATTAAGATAAGGCTCTTATATTGGGGACCTTTAGTTCGCTCTTGCCGAAAATGAGAGTGTTGAAATATTTTAGACCTCCGCCGTTTGGGCCTTGGCCTTAAAGAGTTCGAACAATTAGGAGATTTGGGATCTTTAAAAGGTGATTTTCTATTTTTACTTGATGATCTTCGGTTTTTTGTTTTTCTAATTGTTTGACCCTCATGTTTTGTGTGAACCGTATGATTTTCCATTTTTCTTCGAGCTCTAGGTCTTGTTGTAGTGCGTCTAGCTTCCTTAAATGTAGTTCATCCATGTTTTGGAAGGAGTGCTCTAATTTTCTTTGTAACCTAGCAAACTTACATCATGAGAGTCTTTGAGCACGGGTGTAATCTTGAAGTTTTGGTTGTGTCACTACTGGATGGTCATGTGGGATAAGAATTTCTCCAGTCGTGTGGATTTTTACATTGTTCTTTGGGACTATCGGAATCTTAGGTGGCACGTTTGTGTTAACACCTGAAAGTTCTTCTCAAGTCAAATCTCCAAAAGTCTTTCCTAGAGCTTTGGGAGTGGTTTAAATTCTTTCATGGAAACTAATTGGACCAAACTCTATTTGGCTTTCTAATTCGGGAATGATCTCTATTGTTGTGCTTGGATTTTGCTCTTTATGGGCACGGTACCATTCTAGGTGAAGGATCGGAGTTGGATCAACTCTTGGTAGTTGTCTCTTCTCAAAGTATTCTATGTAATCTTGGCTCAAGATTATTGGGTTGGTCAAGGGTAGGCATGGTAAACTTTTTAGAATACTCTGAAGTCTTAGTCTCGCATTTAGATGGGCCTTAATCAGGGCTAATATAGGATTAGGCTCTATCTCATCGTGGAAGTTATGCTTGTCCTCTAAGATCGGTTTAATGATATCGTTATCTTTTGCTCTTCTAAGAGGGTTTCACCTATGAGGCTCACTAGTCAAGACCTCATTTGAATGTGGTTCCTTTTATATGGTCTTTTCTAATGAGATGATAGGACCTATCTGAGAGCTTCTTTGTTGGATTTCCATGGTAGGCCTAACAGTCTCTTGGTGCTGATTCTCAAGTAATGCTTTGGTTTCTATGATAGATTCTGATGGCTTTATTCGTTCTAGTGGCCTACTCGACAAGATCGACTTCTTCCTAATCAAAGATTTGAGTTTCTCTATGTCTATTGACAATTCACTAAACATACTGGGACCGAGAAGTTCAACTCCAGATTCCTTTTCGTTTTTTCTTGGCTCAACCCGTGTTGGGATTAGTCCAAGACGCGATGGTTTTATTCTAGGGAAATTTTGTTTATCGTTTGGTTGCATGTTTATTTGTCTTTGGATCACGATTTGCGTTTTGCATGATGGCCTAGGATCCAAGTTCTTTCGTTTGTAACGTGGTATCGTTCTATTTTCTATTTGTTGTGTCGAATGATCTTCATTTGGTTGTTTCTGGGTGACATTTGCGGTTTTGTTATTTATGATGGGATAGTTATTTGTGATTGATCTGGTTCGTTTGTAGTGATCTGGGTTTTACCATCACTAAATGCTTCATATTGTTCATAATTCTCATTAAGCATATCATAAAACTCCTCAAGAGGCATGTGTTTAAAGATGGGATCGTAGATCTCGTCAGAAGATTTAGAAGTTTGGTCATATGGTGGATAATAGGTTACTTCAAGGGCTAACGTTGTCAAATAGGGAGGATCATAGGTCCAATTCCTGAGAACATGATCTGGTGGGCAATTAATTATGGAATATGGCGTGTCTATGATTTCCTCGTTTTCGAGTTGATGGAAGGGAGCAAAATATGTTCTAAGAATTCGTATCCCCTCTTCTACCTCATAGCCTTTCCATAATGTTGGGATTTTGTTCTCTTCGGTCATAAGTCTTCTTAGAGTTTCTGAGATTAATCCAAGTTCCCATTCTAGGTATTCACCACCTATCAATTGTTCCTCTAGGGGATTCCCATGTTTGTATATGGATCATTTTTCGAAGTGATGCTCTTAAACCAGTCAAGGTTGGGCAACTCTACCTCACTTATGTCCACCATTCTAGCAAACTCTTCCTAGATAGGTTTTCGAGATATTTTTGTTTAGCAATTTTGGGTTTTAGCATTTGTGGGTGAGTTTCTATCTTGTTTTTTATTGGATGTTTGCTAAGCTGGTCGGTCGGAGCATGAGTGGATTGTTGATATATGATTGTTGGAGATTGGGTTGGTGGATGGATTGAGTTGGATGGTATGGTTCGGCGTGGCTGGAATTGGTCAATGATCATGGCAGGTAGTGTTGTTTGGTTGAATGGTGAGGGTTTTGTGGGATGATGGCTTTCATTGGATGGGGTGGATTGGAATGGTTGATTGGTTGGATAAGGATGCATAGTTATGGAAGGTTGGATAGGTTGATTGAGTTGATTATGTTGGACGGTTTGGATTAGTATGGGGGTTTGATTGGGCGAGATGGTCATGGGAGGTTGGATGGTTTGGATTGGTGAAGGAATTTGATTGGATGGGATGGTTGGGATGGATTGGTAGGTTTGTTTCGATCGGATGGTTTGAATGGATTGGTGAGTTTGATTAGGCGAAGGAGTTTGATTGGATGGGAGGGTTTGGATGGGTTGGCATGTTCGAATGAGAGAAGAAGTTTGATTAGGTGGATTGGTTTGGACAGATTGGTAGGTTTTATTAGGAGAAGGAGTTTGATTGGATGGGACGGTCTGGGTAGATTGGTATGTTTGACCAGGATGGATCAAGATTTGTTTTGTCGTTATATATTGTGTGTTTTGGATATAGATTCGTTGAATATTAATGTTTAGATTCTGATTTATGTTATGATTAATGTTATGATTGTTTAAACTTGTGTGCATTGTGTTTTGATGTGCTCGAGCGTAATATTGTTAAGTTGGTTGGGGAGTGGTTTGATATGATAGGGGATGAAGGATTGGACCATGGTTTGGCCTCATGTGTTCGTAAGAGGTATGATTGTTTAAGTCTTCGTTTGCGTAAAACTGATGTGTAGATCTAAGGGAAGAAGCTTGAGTTGTTATAGTTTGGTTAGGAAGGTATCGATAATTATGTGTTTCACTGTGGTAGTGTTGGTTTATATTCGTGTATGAGTTGTTTAAGTTCTGAAAATCTTGAGTCGTGTGGTTTGTGTAAGGTTGGTAATTCGAGTTGAGCATGTATGATGTTTGGGATGCAATTGTCCGATGTGGATTTTGATAGGCCATCTTATATTTGATTTCCAAAGAAATTATTAAAAACAATGTCATGTAGCACCAGGAGTTTTTTTTTTTTTTTTTTTTGTTCAAAATAGAAGGGAGGGAAGAGGAGAGAAATTTTTAATTTTTTTTTTTGGAGTTTCTTTTTTATAATTAAATTTTATTTTATAACAACCTCAAACTGAATGGGACACGGACATCTGATCATTAATCGGATGTTCGTATCCTAGAATAAAAGTCCCTAAAGACCAAAATAAGTGATAGGAAAACACAAGAGGTCCCATCACGATCGCCAGGTTGTTGGCATGGAGATCGTAAGACTTGCAAAAGACCCAAATTTGTGACGAGACAACAAAAGATGTCCCATCACGATCGCCAGGCTGTCGGATGTGAATTTCGACCCCCGCACCCCCATGGCTTGGGAAATCTCCTTTCATCTACATATGCTATTCAAATTTTATATCTAAAATTAAGATTCCGATTGCCTTCAAAATCGACAGATCACGATCGCTAGCTACAACAACAGTCATAACACCGTTCTTCGACGAAAGCCAAAGAAAAATGGGAGAAAATAAATGGGTGGGTTCTTCCTCTCATCTAATGTGCTACCGGCAACACACAGCGGTTGTCTTGTTACATTGATTTGGGTCTCTTTGGGTCTCTTTAATATAAGGTCAATTCATGGTTATGAGTTAAAGTCCAAATAAGGTTAATCTTCACATAGCAAAATCATAGTGTATCCAAGTAAAATAAAATAATTAAAATAAAAAAATAAAAGGGGGAAGTGCCAAATATTTAAGAAGAGGATCGGACCCGTTCCCGGGTACCCCCTTCGAATCCCTTGGAAAAATAGGGTTTAAAGGCTGACTTTGCAAACCAAAATGATGATGCAAATGAGACTTTGACTTGTGATTTCTGTGTTTTTCGAGTGCGATACACAAGTGATAAAGGTGAAAGGCCGAAGGGCCGCGGTTGATTGGAGGTGGCCGATGGGCCAATGTTTATTTTAGGGAGGCCGATGGGCCGTGATTGTTTAGAAGTGTGTGCGAAATCACTCATCTCATCTCGTTATTCTCATTTATTCAATTTTAGAAATCAGTTCTTCATTCCCTTTTATCATTAAGTTCGATTAAATATCTGGCACTTGAGGTGGAAAAATCTTTTTGGGTTTATTTTGTTGGTTTTATAGTTTTTATGGACTTTTGATATTGGATTAGAAGGGCCTAACTAGGGATTTTACTTGGATTTACGTGATTAATGCTTTTTTTTTTTACTGATCATCG
This sequence comes from Umbellularia californica, assembly GCA_028538565.1. Taxonomy (NCBI): domain Eukaryota; kingdom Viridiplantae; phylum Streptophyta; class Magnoliopsida; order Laurales; family Lauraceae; genus Umbellularia; species Umbellularia californica. The sequence continues at coordinate 46,043,306 of JAPQWN010000003.1, forward strand.
GATTAACCCTAACCTAAGGTCCTAGACCGCCCACATTAACTCTCCCGGTCTCCTAACGGAACAAGAAAAGTGATGGGATGAAGTCTAATACTGTAATCTATTTAATGGGGAAATCCAATCTAATCCTAGGGTATGGACAACCTAAGTTCGATAGTTCTTGCGCCTAAGCAGTTTGTTAAGTATGGTCTTAATTGGTTCGGTTGATTTGTTTTGTTTTGGGTCGTGGTTTGGTTAAGAGTTATTTAGGGATGGATTAAGGGTGTCTTAAGGTTTTGTTTTAGTTGTTAAAAATTCTGGAGTTCCAGGTTTTAATTCAAATAATGAAAAGATGTCGAATTCAGTAAAACGGGGCCGGCGGAGGACTTGGACGCACAGGCAGTGGCGCTCAAGTACCAAGTCTTGTGTGTCTTGGCTAATGGTGATGAGATCGGCTTGATTTTTGGAGTTTGTGGGGCTTTTACTTGATGAAAGTCTCAATTCTGATGCTATTTTAGGTCTTGGGCTGATTTTATCTTGATGATTTAAGTCTGGAATTTGAAGCCCCACCACAATCCGCAACTCGGGCCAGATGGAAGACTTGGGCGCATCAGCAGTGGCACCCAAGTGGTGATTTGATGTTCTTTTGGTCTTTTGGCTTGATTCGAGGTTCTGGATGGGTTTAAGTTGATTAAAATTTTGATTTTAGGACTATTATTGTTTCTGTGATGGTTCTGGGGTAACGATTTGGATCGAGAGTGGTAGTGAATAGGGATTTGGTGGTTCTGGGGGCTAGAATGGGACTTGGGCGCACCAATTGTTCGATTTTCGGGTTTTGATTATTTCCGGGAATCATTCACTTGGATTTGGAGCTTTGGGTGATCTATATCAATAATTTTGTATCCCGAATTGGTTTTGAGTCTATAAACTTTAAGTGTGGATGTGGTTTGAGTTCTGGAGTTGAGACGCAACCAAAGCGCACCTCGGGATTGGAATAGGGAGTTGGGCGCACACACAGGTGTCTGGGGTGACTTGGGTGCCACTGTAGGTGTGCCCAAGTGTCTGCCTAACCGATTGCTACATGTCTGATGGTTTCCAATGTTTTTTTAGGTCAGTTTCAGGTATTCTAACTCGTTTCTTGGTTGAGGGATGTTTTTAATCTTCTGGTTATCACTTGTCTATTGTTTTAATTAAGCTTTGACTAGGGTCTTAATTAGGGATTGGTGATTAAGGTTTGAGGTTTGAGTACGATTTTGTTAATTGGACCTTGTTAATTGTGGTTTGAATTTAAAGTTCATTGTTTAAATTTAATAATTGGGATTTTAAATTGGAGCTTTGAATGATTAAGATTTATTAATAAGGGTTTTGATTGAGCTCTTGTTAATTAGGATCTTGTTTGTTTGGGATTGCTTGAAGGTTTTAATTAGGGGTTTTAGTTAAGGTATTTTATTAGGGTTGATTAATTTGCTTAGGCGCAAATAGAATAACTTAGGATTATCTACCTAATATCTATTTTTAGATTTTCTAGGTATCTTTTAATTTTTTTTTGGTTCCTTCTCCAATTTACTGGAGAGTAAGGAAAGAGAAGAAGTGGCTTTTATGTTTTATGATTTTTTGGGTATTTTATGCAATGTCAATGCTACTTAACCTAAAGTATGATGATCCAATAATTCAAAGTCCAAAAGTTCAACAATCAGATAGAGATTCAACAACAAGTTAAATGCAATGCGAAACTCAGAAAATACGGGTCAAAAGGCAAGCTAGAGGACCTGGGCGTACCTACAGGGGAGCCTAAGTTTCTTTCAATACTTGGGCGCATACACAATGGCGCCCAAGTCACTCCTTGCTGGTTGTGAGATATCTCTGATATCCAGTGATATTCTGATGCGATTTCTAACAATTTACGACTAAATGCAAGGTCCTAATGTGAATTACTGATATAAGAACTTTCGGATTTGAATGTGATGACGTGAGGATCGAAGTTCAAGGGAAGGATCTCTCTGGCAGAGAATTGGGCGCACCCACAGTGGCTCCCAAATGCACTATCTTTTCTTTTTTTTTTTCTTTTCCTTTTGGTAATATATTTGGTATTCTTTCGATGCTTTTTTCAAGATTCAGAATGAAAAGTTACAAATCCAAAGGTCCTAATAGCAGCTTATATGAAGAGAAATTCGGATTTGAGGGACAAAATGCAGGTGGGACAACAACCGGTGTCAAAACCCTAACTTTGGACTACAGGTGCACCCAAGTGCTTTCTTGCACTTTCTTCCTCTTTTGCTTCTTTTTTCCTATGCTTTTCACGTGATTTTGAACACAAAATCACAGATCCGAGGTTCTGATATCAACTAGTTTGAGGATGAATTCGGATATGAGAAACGAAGTGCAGGGGAAATGAAAATCAGGGCTAAAACCTTGCCCTTGGACTTAGGCGCACCAACAGTGGCGCCCAAGTGCTATGTGCACTTTTTCATCCTTAAATTCGGATTCTTTCCAATAAACTGATATGAATGCAGGATCTATTCTAGTCACGAGTTCGGGATGATGAGAATGATGCAGATCTACTAACTACGAATGATCCTAAGCATGTTTCCAATGATGGATGATTATTAAATATCAGATCTATTGTAAAATGCTACTAAAAATGCAGATCTATGATGTATGGATGATCCTAAGTATGTTTCTAACTACTAATGATGCTGAATACTAATCAGAATAACTAGATCTAGAAATACCAGCTTGGGTTGCGTCTTTCAAGTCTTAAATCGAAGCTTTTGCGTAAATCCATGGCTTTTGGAGGTTTTCTCCATGGCTGATCTTGAAAATCAACGCTCATTCTTCTCCTTTCTTTTAGATCTAAGGCTCTCTCTATGGTGGCTACTCTCTTTCTCTTCCTTCACTTCTCCTTTTCTCTCTTTCTGGTAGCCTCTTTTTGCAAGTGATATAAGAGTCCTTATATAGAGGTTTTTGGCGTGGCAAAGGGGTTAGGGTTGCTGTTTGCACGAACTTCTAGAGGTTTCATGTAAACCAATGTAAGTTAGGGTTTTTGGGGACTTATGCGCACATACAAGTGCGCCCAAGTCTCCTTTCGGGTCAAGTGGGCTTAAGGGTTCGGTTCGAGTTGTTTTCGGATCGAATTCGGACTAAAACACTGGAAACTGGGCCTGGGCGTACCTGCGGGGCCGCCCATGTGCATTTTCAAGGTGACTGGGCGGATTTTAGGATGTGGGTGCACACACAGGTGCGCCCATGTCATGTTTTGGGTCAAATGTGTTTGGGGTTTGGTTTCAGTTTGTTTTTGGGCTGAGATTGGGTTAGAACTATGAAGAGTAGAACGGAATACACTTAAATATACACTTAAGTGCTTTTCTAGGGCAACCGGGGACCTGGGCACACCTGTGTGTGCGCTCAAGTGTGATCTTGGGACCTGGGCGCACCTAGGGTGGCGCCCAGGTGTGTTTCTGGTGAGGTCGCTAGGGCAATCTTCCGAGGGCCAGATCTTTTGATCCGTTATCGGAATTGGACGTTCCATATATCGTCGGAAAGCTCTCAAAACGTAGAATCCTTTAGTCCATACATCATAATGAGCAGAGGTCGGGAAAAAGGTAGGGATATATGGATCAACGATCCTAGCCTCCTAATTCATGCTAATCATATCATACTTAGGCAAACTAAGTGTAATCCCTCTAGGATCAACCTGAGTGAGTTCTACGTAGTCTGGAGGGGGTTTGGATAGTGTTGTATCCGTTGTTTGCACGAGTAGTGGGTTGGACTCGAGATCTTGATGCGATTTGCCTTTTCTTTCACGAATTTCTAGACTTCATCGAACTAAGTCGAAAATTTTCAACAAGTATCTTCATTATCGTTAATTGATTTAATTATACCATTAACCATGCAATTATGGGTGAAATGGGGGCACCATTATATATGACAAGTGTTTAAGGCTATCGAAGGGGGCCAAATGAGGTGTCTACACTAACTAGCCAGCCATAGTGTTCGTTCTCAACAATACAAGTACAATATGTCTCAATACATCACAATTGCTACCCCTCTCTTCAGGTTCAGGGTCCTACTTCACCTAAGAGAATGATCACAAAGCCCCAGATGCTTATTAAGTATCCTTAGTGCTCCTGTAGGTAATAGGACATCCACAACCATTGAATTGGGTTCCGTTTTACAACCCAAGACCCTACTTTGGTGGCTACACGGGTCAAGGTTAAGCTCGGCCATTGACTCGTGTCTAGTGTATCCCAAACAATCCAAATGGTAGTTCAATGGGGCACAAATATGATCAAATCATAAAAAGAACCAAATCTAAGAAGTTGTTGTCTACAGTGTACTCGGTTGACCAAGAGAATCCTCGGGTAGACCTGATACACTAGGAAAGGAATTAGAGCCTGAGAAGTAAAACTTGTTGTTTGCAGTGTACCGGGTCGACCCGAAGAGTCCTCGGTTGACCTAGTACACTAGGAAAAGAACCAGAAATTGGGAGGTGAAACTTGCTGTCCACAGTGTCCCGGGTCAACCCAGAGGTCCTCGGGTTGACCTGGTGCACTGCAGGACTTTTCTCAGAAACTTGGCAGGTGTGGTGTCTTCAGTGTATCGGGTCGACCAGTACACTGCAGTCTAAGAATTTCTGCTCTTAGTTATGGGGAATTCCTTAATGTTTCGGGTAGGCTTGGTCATATCTGGGTCGACCGGATACAAACGAATTCTTGAGATTTCAGGTTCTGTCATCTTCCAGTTTCCATTAAGACTTCATCATTCTTTAACCAATTATGACCAGGTCTTCTCCCATTCATCTCCATTAATCACATACATCTTTCACATCATGATCCATCACAAATGGGCCATTGATCTTCCAAATGGGGGATTCCCATCCATCAATGGCCAAAAACATATTAGAAAGCTTAGAAAGAGAATGATCTATACAACATAGCATCCATTCAACCATCTAATTACAGAAATCAAACCAAATATCCATTTAAGATAGTAATTAGCAATCTAAGCATATTAATCAATTTACTTAAGGAATCTAAGCATATCTACTTGTCTAATTAGGAAGAAACTCCTCAAATAGCTTGGCTTCACTCCAAAAACTCTAAGATTGCCCCAATAGCTGAATCTACAATCTCTACACCCATTCCCAAAGAGAAAAGTGCATAAGAAAGGGAATTTTAAGAGAAAAAATTATTCTACAAGGAAATTGGAAAGGGAAAATGGAGATTACCTTCACTTGGAGAGGGAAGAAAGATCTAGAAGATGGGATGAGTTCCCTAGCTTGGAGATCGCTTGATCTTGATGAGAGTATCTCCATCTAACAATTGGGAGCCCTAGATCTAGAGAGAGAAAGAAGAGAGAGTTGGGAGGGAACTGTAGTGAAATGAGAGGGAGAGAAGCTTGGAACATTTGGAAAGATGGGGGAAGTTTCTTTTATAGGAATTGGTTGGGTGGGTTATGTCCAAAGTACCCTCTATTGCTAATGTAAGTTGAGGATAGTTATGAGGGTATTTAGGGATGGTTTAAATGGAATGACCAAAGGGTCCTTGGTTGCTAGTAGAAATAAATGATAAAAACTAGGATAGTTTAGGTATCTATATTTAATGACTAAGGTACCCTCAAATGAGTGGTTGAAAATGAAGGAGCCTAAAGGAAACAAAGGTAGGCTATTTATAATGACTAGAGTGCCCATGTTTAGTTGGTTGATAATGAAGGAGGCCAAGGTCATTTAAGATATTTGGTTCTCTAATTTGGAGGAAGCAGCTTAGGTAAAAAGACTAGAGTATCATGATATAATTAATGGGCTAATGGGTTAGGCCTTGGGTAATTGGGTCATTCTAAGTTAGTTGCACAACTCTCTAAGGAAAAAGCCTCTTATAATAAGGATTTACAACTAAAGCTTCTAGCTAACTAATTATTTCTAGGAAAACCAATCAAACTCCTAATGGAACTATTAATCCCACAAGGGTCTTAATCTTATAAACTATGCTAAATTAATGGGAATTACTAACTACTCATGCTAATCACTTATTAAATAGGATAACCTTTGGTTAACTTGGTCAAACTGGGTCCCATTAGGTGTTTATGAGGATGTGTCCTTATACCTAGCCTGGTCGGTCAACCGGGTACGCTAGTGATGGAACGCGCTCCGAGGCGCCGTGGGGCGGCTACCGGGGTCGGCGGAACGTGGGAGTCCGTCGGGTCCGGCCCTTTCGTGCCCTGGCGGGCCTGAAGCGTGCATCAACATTTCTTTGTGTGGGTGTGCCAGATTTTCTATTTTACTTGGAATTGCAAGTGGTAATCCGAAGATCAACCTTCGCAAGTAAAAAGGAAATCAACTTCTTTCAAGTTTTCCATTGCACAAATATTTAAGAAAAGAGACATTTTCTTGGTTTGCCGTGAAAGGCGATTTTGTTTGGCATTTATAGCCGATTTTGTGGCGTTTATAGCCGATTTACAATTCTTATCAATAATGAAAGACAAGAGTTGTGACTTTTTGTCTCTTTAGAAAAATACAAACTACAATGAAAAGCAAGAAAAGGAAGATCTAACTTTTCAGGAGATTGTGGGGGACTCGTTCAGATTGACGGTCGCAAGCCATGTATGGGCTTCGCCATCATCCATGCAGATGAGAACAGAGGATGCTCTTGATTCGCTTGGCTTGGCTATAACCTCAGGTTTTTGGAGGACAAAGACCAAGAGAAGGTCCTATGTCTAATAAAAAGCTAAGTAGACGGGCTGAAAAGCCACGTCTAAGCCATTGGAGGCAGCGGGAGAAGGCAAGGACCTTGGGGGGGGGGGGGGGGTGCCCCCCAAGGGACTTTTGTCACCTTGTAGTGGTGGCTGGTGCAGAACTTCAGCAGAGTTTTTCTCTCTTTTTCTTTCTCTGGATACGAGCTCTGGATTCTTTCCGATCGATCGATCTCGATTTTCTGACCCGATTTCAATGGAATGCTCTCCTATTTATAGGCTTTTGGTAGCCATTTAGGAGAGTTTATGGGCTTTAATGGCTTTAATGGGAGGAGTTACAAGATTTATTTCTTGATTTTGTAACTCCTTTTTCCTTGAATCTGATTGGCCGATGGAGATTAAGGGCTTTTAATCACCTTAATTACCATAATGGGAGGAGTTTCATGGTTTAAATGCCATGAATCAATTGACTTGTAACTCCCAAATGCTTGCTTCTGATTGGGCCGTCCAAAGAAATGAATTAATGACTGCAATAAAGCTAGTCAATTAACCACATTAATTGGTCGCCGAGCAGTCGAAGAGTCGCGGGCCGTGCCGTGTCTTCTGGAATTCTTCTGGCGATGATCATCGATGGATCTTCATGCTGATCGACATCAGATGAACATGTAACTTCAGACATTGATAGCTAAGAGCGGGCCGGTGACATCTGTCTTGTCGATTTCTCGATCGGTCGGACAGAAAGAGCACTTTTTTTGGTCGACCGGTTGGCGATCTTGGAGCGATCAATGATGATTTTATGCTTTTGGAAGTTGACCCGTGATTTTGACGGATGTCGGAGGATATGAGTCAATTTCAAGCACTAAAAATCACATTTTCAGGAAACCACAGGGGCCAAAGTGCGCGAAACGCGAAAAAAGACGGAAAAACGGGTCACCGGCGGAAAATCCGGTGACCCGGACTTCCATGGTCGCAGGGGCCTGCGACCTTGGGGGAATTTTTCCCTTCGGAGCCCGTTTTGCGGTCGTTTTGAGGTCTTTTTCGTCGCCGTTTTCTTCTGTATTTTTCCTGACATTTCTTCTCATTTATTGGCTTGATTTCCCTGTAGAAAACCTGATGAGAATCCTTGCATTTTTAGAGTGCAAAGTTTCCAATTTTTCGGGAAAGCCGAAGACTTTGTCGCGTAGAGCTGCTGATTTTCCGCCAGAAGTTGAAACTTGGTCAAACGATGTCGGAATGACCTGAAATTTGAGGTGAAGCCTCCTGAGCAATAAATAAGACCAACCATAGGCTTTTGTTTGAGTTTTGAAGCCGTTTGGGGTCCCGTCGATGCTTCACTTGATTTTGCTGCGGGGAAAATGCCGAACTTTGATATGTGGTCAAACGATGTCTGATTGACCTGAAATTTGACGGGGAGCCTATTGGAGTCATTTTGAGACGTTCCATGGGCTCCGTTTTGGATGTCATGGTCCCGGGTTGCTCCGCCGCCGGTAGGCTTGATTTTCTCTCGGAGCATCGAAACCTGGTCAAACGTTGTCAGAATGACCTGAAATTTGACGTGCAGCCTTTTTGGAAGCATGTTGAAGCCACTCATGCACTTGGTTTGATGAGCGAAGGCTTCGGTGGTTCCCGCCGCCGAGAGGCTTGATTTTGCTGCTCGAGCATTGATGGAGGGTCAAACGTTGTCGGTTTGACTTGAAATTTGACATGGAGCCCTTTTGAGACATGCTGGAGTCATCCGTAGGCTCTGATCGAAGTTTTGACGTCTCCGATGATGTCGCCGTCGGGAGCGCCATTTTAGCTGTCGGAGAAGCGAAGTTAGGCCAAATGATTCTGAAATGGCCCGAAACTTCATGTGTACCCTTCTCTTGGCTATCTTGAAGGATCTTACAGTTTTCGTTTGATTCTGACAAGATTTGATTTTTTGGAGAAGTTGCATTGCATATTTATGGCAGGTTGCGACTTCATGCAGCTTTCTTGATGTTGAAGAGGCAAAGTGACATTTTTGGTGTCAACAAATGCCCCCTCGAGGTACAGCGACGAGTTGCTTAACTTTTGTAGTCGATGTGCCTCGAAGAGATTTTTGAAGGAGAGCTTGTGTCTTGACCAAGAGTCTTTGAGCAATCCTTCCTTTGGTAGAGTAGCCTTTGAGCTTCCAGGGGAATTTTATGGTAATGAAAGGAATCAAATACCATCTCGAGGCAAAGTTTTGAAGATGACATCAGGGATGTGGATTTGGGATTTTGTTTTTGACCTTGTGACCTAACAAGCTGTATGTGGCAGGTTAGGGGGTCGGGTTTTGGTTTTGACCTTGTGACCCAACAAGCTGTATGTGGCAAGTTGGGGGATCATGATTTGGTTTTTGGTTTTGGTCTTGTGACCTAACAAGCTGTATGTGGCAAGTTAGGGGACCAGGATTTGGTTTTTGGTCACTCTTTGGGACTGTGTGGGTCCATTGGAGTGGTTTGGATTTTTTTTTTTTTTTTTTTGTGGAATGTCAATTTCAAGATTTTGGCTCAATTTGGTTTATGAGGCTGGATGGTTTGATTTTTGGAAGCTCATGGGGCTTGGAATTTTTTTGTATGGTTCAATCAACTCAAAAGAGGCATGGAACCATTTTTGTATGCTCTTGGTAAGAGGGATTTTTTTTCTGACTAAAAGCCCTTTTTTTTTTTTTTTTTTTTTAGTGCCTAGGTGGTCAAACCTGGCTCATATGGGCTAGCCCATGGGACCTTAAGCTTTTTAGGATGGCTTAGATCACATGTGGGGCCATTTTTGTAAAGAATATCTAAAGATATCTCATTTGGATAGAGAATATCTAAAAATAGCTTTATGGGAGAGAATCTCTCATATTCCCTTAATTTGGGAGAGAATATCTCAAGGTATCTTTCTTTTTGGGAAAGAATCTCCAATCTCCTATTTTGTTGGAGAGAATCTCTCATTGATTGATTTTGGGAGAAAATCTCTCAAAGACATCTTTCTTTTTGGGAAAGCATCTTTCTAATTCCTTCTCTTTTGGTAAGGTTACTAATTAGTAACACTTACCTTTCTTCTTTGTTTCCTTCTTTGATTTGCTCTCTCCTATAAAAGCAAAGGAAGGTAGGATCTCTTGCTCTTATTGCTTTCTCTTGCAACAATCTCAAGAGAGCTCCAAGACCAAGAGTTCTTCTTCTTCAAGGATCTTCAAGCTTTTTCCTTCTTCTTCTCCATCAATGGCTTCAAGTAAGTTTTCTCTCTTTTTCTTTCAAGAAAACTCCATGTAGAGAATAGGATGGAAAAAAAAATGTCTTCTCTTTTTTTTTTCTTTTTTTTTTTTTTCACGTGTGTCTCTTTTCTCTTTTTTTTTTTTTTGCCTGCGACTTGATTTGCTAACATTTTTCTTGTCAGCTGACTTGCCACAGGATTCCGATGACTTTGAACCATCGATGGACGCAAATGTTGATGATGCTTCTGATGAGTTCATGGAGGAAGAGAGTGTTCCGCCAGTCGTCGAGGAAGGTACTTTGTAGTGATGACCCTGATGATTTTTTTTTTAACAGGATCATATTCATACCTTTTTGTGTTTCATTTGCAGGTTTTGAAGTGACAGAAGAGAGTCCATCGCTTCCTTCAGAACCAGAGCAAGGGATGCCAGAGGTCAATCCGGAGGTAGAGACTCCTACAACCAGTTCTGACGCGATAGAGGAGATACCTCATGCTGAGATTCCTTCTCCAGTGGCTCCAAGTGGAAAGAGTTCCTTTGTTACTCTTCCAATGGGACATGACATGAGCAGCCGATCAGCGGAGAAGGGTGAATCTTCATCCAGTTCGTCTCTTCAATTTGCGAAGAAGGTGCTGGCTCGGGTTTTGATTTCTTGGATCAAGACTCTCCTTTCTGGACACCTGGATGCCGGATTTGGCATGATCCCACATGTACAGGAGATTCTCACTGATACCGAAGAGGTTGGTCTGGATGTCACAGGCGCCAGGGCGATCGTTGATAGGATCATTGCGCTGGGTGACAAGTGGTTTGAGACCATGGATTTCCCTGACGACCAATTCTTCAAGGAGATGTTCTTGGACCCTGCTGATAAGGCTAAGTCTGACCTGAATGAGGCTACACAAAGCAAGAAGCAGCTAGTTCGGGAGAAGAACAAGGAAGAGCTAGCCATCATCGGATTGAGGCATAACCTTAACGTCCTTGATAGGGAAGTTGAGGAGGCCAGGAAACGTCTTGAGCATTTGAAGGCACAAGTCGATGCGAAGTGGGCTGCTATAACAGAGGCTCGTGACAGGGAGAGTACTCTGATTCGCAGGGTTGCAGATGCCGGTCAAGTTCTCGAGAGGAGGACTCTAGAAAACGAACGATGGCAAACTGCTGGGGAAGAGCTTCCCGGTGTAAAAGAAGGGTTACGGCATTCGCCAGCATCTCATGGCAAGTTCCTGAAGAAGCGTGCCTTGGAAACTCTGACGGCTAAGGCCAAAAGTTTGCTTGAGGAGCTGAAGCTTTGGCTGGAGACCATTTTTGGCTGAGCTCCTGATTTTTTATAGCAGAAACCATTCTTCTTTTTTTTGGTACCACATGTATTTTTTGGTACTTTTTTTTTTTTTTTGCAGTGCTTGTGAACACTTTTTTTTTTTGGTACCACATGTATTTTTTTTTGGTACCTTTTCTTTTTTTTTTTTTGTGTTCCCTACGCTCACTCAAATCTTTTTTGTGATGAAAGCAATTGCTAAATGGGATTTGATCAAAAGCTTTGTCATTTTGTGAAAATCTTTTGTCAAATGGTTGTTTTGGTAGGGGAAACGAATTTTGGTTGTGGCGTGAAAGCCGATTTTGAGATGGCATGGAAGCCGAAATTTTATGGCGTAAATGCCAAAATTTGGGTTGGCATGGAAGCCGGTGTTTTGTGGCATTTACAGCCAGTTTGGTGGCATTGATAGCCAATTTGTGGCATTTATAGCCGGTTTTGACATGAGAGTCAGGTTTTTTTTTTTTTGTGTGGCATTTGTAGCCGAGTTTTTTGAAAACCAAGTTTTATTTTATTGGCATGAAAGCCGATTTTTGAGATGGCATAAGAGCCAAAAATTTTGTTCGTGGCATAGGAGCCAATTTTGAGATGGCATGGAAGCCGAAATTTTATGGCGTAAAAGCCAAAATTTGGGTTGGCATGGAAGCCAGTGTTTGTTTTGTGGCATCTATAGCCAGTTTGGTGGCATTGATAGCCAATTGGTGGCATTTATAGCCGGTTTGGTGGCATTGATAGCCAATTTGTGGCATTTATAGTCGAGTTTTTTTTGAAAACCAAGTTTTGTTTTATTGGCATGAAAGCCGATTTTGGCGTTTATAGCCGGAAATTTTTTGTTTTGGCATTTATAGCCGGATTTTGGCATTTATAGCCGAGTTTTGGTTTTCAAAATGCAGGTATCGACTAAATGTCGCCTCCCCGCTGAATGGTCTTGCAAGTATCGATGGAATCTCGCTTCCTTGCTCATTCGGTTTTGCGAGTATTGATGGAATGTCACTTCCTCGCGGGTTAGGTTTTGCAAGTATCGATGGAATGTCGCTTCCTCGCGAATTGGGGTGCAAATATCGACTAAGCGTCGCTTCCCTGCTTTTCCCAAGACTTTTGGTTTTGCGGGTACTGACTTGATGTCGTTTCTCTGCGATTTTTGAAATTTGAGGTTTTCTCGAACCATTTGTAATTTTGGGTTGTGGATAGCAACTGGTATGTTGCATCTCCACGATTTTTGAAATTGGGTTGTGGATATCAACTGGTTTGTTGCTTCTCCACGATTTTAGGTTTTCTCGAACCTTTGAAATTTGGGTTGTGGATATCAACTGAAATGTTGTGTCTCCACGATTTTTGAAATTGGGTTGTGGATATCAACTGGTTTGTTGCTTCTCCACGGTTTTTGGATTTTGCAAGTATCGACGAAATGTCGCTTCCCTGCGATTTTGGGTGCAAGTATCGATGGAATGTTGCATCCTTGCTTTTTTTCAAAATTTTTGTTTTGCGGGTACTGACTTTGATGTTGTTTCCCCACGATTTTTGAAAAACCATTTTTTTTTGTTTAAAGACACGAGGGTCGTAAATTTTGACCTAGAACCATTTGGCGGTAAAAGGTAAGGTGGACTAGGGTGGAAATCCCTGAATCCGGATTTTTGTTTCAAACCATGAATTTTGGTTCAAGGATCGAAAGTTTTGGTCAAGTCAGGGAGAGGCTCCTAAACTTGGATTTTTTTGTTTTTGAACAATGAAACGATGAAAGTAAGCATTGTTTTTGAATCTCTAGAAATTTTGACATTTGATATGAAAATTCTAAAGAGAGTGGGTTTGACGAGCGAGTACCTGAGAACAGGTTTTGGCCATACAGGCATTTCTCTTACCCAGTTGGGTAAGTCTTCAAGGGTAGTACCGCTTCAAGAACTTGCCGTTGATAGGCAGCATACATCTGTCGCCTTCCATGTTTAGGAGGGCATATGCGCCGTTGGAGAAGACTTTGTCGATGACGTAGGGTCCCTCCCATTTTGGTTCAAATTTGCCTTTGGATTTGTGTGCGAAGACCATTGGTCTTTTTACCGCAAGAACCAAGTCACCCTTTTTGTAGGTGCGTTGCCTGACCTTTTTGTCAAAAGATCCTGCCATGCGTGCTTGGTAAAGTTCAATGCTTTGTCGAGCTTCGAGCCGTCTCTCATCGAGATTGTCCAGCTCATGAAGTCGTAATTTCGCATTGCTTTCTTGAGTCATGTCATTTTGTAGAGATACCCTCAGAGAAGGAATTTGTACCTCTAGGGGCACGACAGCTTCGCATCCATAGACCAAGGAGAATGGTGTGCTATGGGTTGGTCCTTGAACGGTGGTTCGATAGGCCCACAAAGCTTCAGACAGTTTATCGCTCCAGTCTCTTTTGTGACTAGAGACCATTTTCTTGAGGATTTTGCAGAGTGTCTTGTTGAAGGCTTCTGCTAATCCGTTTGCTGCCGGATTGTATGGAGTCGAAGGACAGCTTTGGATTTTGTATTTGTCGCAAAACCTGTAGAATCGATGATCCCGGAATTGTGGTCCGTTATCATGGACGAATCTCTTGGGTATGCCGAAACGACAAATGATGTTGGTGCGTAGGAATTGAAGAACTGATGAGGTCTTCATTTCGTTGAACGCAAATGCTTCTGACCACTTGGAGAAATAATCCGTAGCGGCGAAGATGAAGCGATGACCTTTGCTTGAAGGGGGAGAGATAGGACCTATGATGTCCATGCCCCATGCTTCAAAAGGCCATGAGATTGCTGTAGGATGCAGCCATTCCGGAGGCATGTGAATGTAATCTCCGTGAACTTGGCATAGCTGGCAGCGTTTGGCAAATTGCATTGCATCAGCAACCATGGTAGGCCAATAGTAACCTAACCTTTTGATTTGGTCGTAGAGCTTGGGACCAGCCTGATGAGCTCCACAAAGACCAGCGTGAACTTCTTTGAGTGTTTCTTCAGCTTCTTGTTGTGACAAGCAGCGTAGGAGTACTCCATTGAAGGATTTCCTGTAAAGGATCTTTGAAGAGATATCCAAATGAAAGTTTGGGGCTCGCCTTTGGATGCTTACCCGTTCTTTTGGATCTTCAGGTAGGATTCCGAACATAGTGTAATCAATGAACGGATCCCTCCAGTCGCCGATTGAAGGTTGAAGGATAGAGATCCGACTTCCAACCACTCGGTGGCATTTAGCAACTGCTTGGTGTGGGTTAAGAGGAGGGAGGATCCTTCTCTCGCACACTGTAATTTGCATGTTTTCCCCTTCCTGGATCGCCATAGATGCAGCAAGTCCAGCCAGGGCATCTGCACGGATGTTTTCACCTCTACGAATGTGGGTGATGTTGCAGATGTCAAACTTTTGCAGAAGCGATTGTGCCTTGTTGTAATAAGGCAGCAGATCGGGCTTCCTGACTTCATATTTCTGATTCATCTGGTTGACGATCAGTTGAGAGTCTCCAAAGACTTCCAGCATAGTGATACCGGATTCGATGGCGAGTTCCAATCCTAGGATCAGAGCTTGGTATTCAGCTGCATTGTTTGTGCATGGTTCCAGTAGCGAGAAAGCGTGTGGAATCATGTATTTGTCAGGGCTAACAAAGAGGATGCCAACTCCTGAGATCAGCTTTCTTTTTTCATTTGTCCTGGTTGCACCATCAAAGTACATGTCCCAGGAGGCATTTGGTGAGGAAGTCTCCACGTTGTAGACAGGTTCGTCTGGGAGATCATCTCTGAGTGGAGAATCTTTAGGCAATGGATGCTCTGCGAGAAAGTCTGCTAGAGCTTGGCCTTTGATTGCTTTTTGTGGTACATACCTAATATCAAATTGTGACAAGAGGATGGACCATTTTGCCAGTCGGGCATTGAGAGAACCGACTGGGTTTTGAGCGTCATAGCCCATTTTCTTCATAATAGCTTGTGCCACAGGACTATATAGAGATAGTTGAGGCATACCTTCATTTTGGAAGGGTTCAAGCAAGGAATTTGATGAAGAAACATCCGATCTATGGAAGAAGATCGGCTTTTGCTTTGGTGATGTTGTCGGAACAACAAAGGTAGCAGACGTAGGATCTTCTACATCAGCAGGTGTCTCCATCGGAGTGAGAGCAGGCTGAACTTGCTGAGTGTCAGCTTGGCTTGACGATGCATCGTCTTCTGGCTCTGAGTCCGAGTCTGTGTCTTGCATGATAGACACGAGAGAGACAACAAATTTGCCCCCAGGCTTTTGTTTCGCCTTCTTCACTTTAGTCGTGATGACCAAAGGTTTTAAATTCTTGAGGGAGATAACGAAGGGAGATTGACTACTCTCTTCTAATTTGCCGGAGGGTTTGTTTTCTTCCGGTGATTTTTGAGGAGCCTTGCCTTTATCTTTCTGGAGATTTTCAGCAGGGGGTGCTATTTCCTCTTCTTCTTTTTCTCCTTCATACATCTGGGAGTCTGCGAAGTGGACTTCTTTACCTTTGAAGGGTTTTCTGTCCTCAAAGACACGATGTACCATGCCGTCGTCGCCGACGAACTTGATGCATTGATGTAGAGTTGAAGGGACAACACCGTTCTCGTGTATCCAAGGACGTCCGAGAAGGATGTTGTAGCATGAGGGGGTTTTTATTGCATACACAGTGACCTCAGAGATAAGATCACCGATTTGCAATTTGAACCTGATTTTGCCGATAGGCCTTTGAGTGCTCCCATCGTATCCAAAGATAGATACAGATGTGTGGCTTAGCTTGCTGGGTGGGATGCCCAACTCTTCGAGAGCCGAAGTGGAGATGAGGTTGAGTGCAGAACCTGGGTCGACCTGAACTCTGTGTATAGGCATTTCCTTGATGTACCCTGTGAAGTACAGGGGTCGGTTGTGCCTTGCTTCGCCAAGTAGGAGGTCTTCCTTAGTGAAGGCGATGGTTGCATTGGCTGCCTTTTGAACCGAGAGGCATTGGATGCATGATCCCTCGTTTTTCTCCTTTTCTCCTTTTAAGGAGGTTTCTGAGTTTTTGACCCGGTAGTCCATTTCAATTTGGAGGACTTGTGGGGCATGTTTGTCGACATCCTCATTCAGTTTTTGTAATTCTGAGATGAGATTATCACGAGTGCGTGGAGACATTCGCAATAAGTCTAGGATGTGAAGACGTGCAGGTATGTGTTTGAAGTGCTCAACCAAGTCATACTTGAAAGCCTCCTTGGGGCCTGCATGTTCATTGTTTTTGCCACTGGGGGCGCTTACAACATCTTTTCCCAAAGGATTTACATAAGTAAAGGAAGATTGGTTGTAATTTTTGTGGTAGTCCCGGCCCGAACGGGTGCCTCTACCAACTTCGAGAGCTTCTTGAGAAGGATCTTCGTTTGGAAGATTGTCTTCAGGATCAAGAGGCTGTCGTTTTTCATCTACTGGGGATGTATCTGCAGCAGAGTTGCCATCCTCAGTGATTGTGTTGCACGGAGCATTTTCCGGGAGCAAGTCCTGAACAGCATCCAGCAGCTTTTCTTCTTCGTTGACCCATCCATCACCCCAAGTTGGGTTTTCTTCATGATGATGAGTCGGGAAGAATGTGTATCCTGAAGTCACAGTCTCAGGAGAAGAAACCTGAGAGGGTGCCATCTCTGTGAAAGTTACGTGAGACGAGGTAGCTCCAGAGGATACATTGCTAGGCGTCGTCGGAGTGTAGGTAATCTCATCAGACGACGCTTCAGAAGAGCTATAGTCCTGATATATTACATTAGAGGAAGCTCTGATAGGAGATGTTGCCTGCTCGGAGTCAGACTCATCCTCGGATGTAAGAGGATCGTCAATCCAGCAATGTTCTCCATTTTCAGGAGTTAAGGGTGGATGTACCTGATTATCTTCAGGGACTTCAGGCTCTGGGTTGCGAGGAGGCTCGTTAACACGATCTTGCTCTTGTTCTAGAGTGAGACGCTGCAAGATCCTTGCATATTCTTCAAGATCAGGCATGGGAGCCAGATCCTCTTCTTCGTCTTCTCCGTGTGGCTCAACATAGTTGATTTCCACTGGAGCAATGACAGGTGCTGGGTTAACAGCATCTTCTTATGCAGCCTCTTGGTCTTCTTCATCATCAGACCAGGATCCTTGTGGTTGCAAGGGGTTATACCAGATTACTGGCATAAGGTGAGTTTCAGGAACCCATTCTTCGTCGGAGAGATACTCTCCTGTTTCAAGAGATTCCTCCCACTCGCCGGTGTAGCTGGGCTCGAATCCATCGTCGGTGTCGCTGGACTCGTATCCATCAATGCAGAATCCAACTACCGAGTTGCAAGAGTATAATGCCCCATGCATGGCTTCTTTTTTGAATTGAGGTGGCATGAAATCACTGAGAGTGAAGTTTCTTACCGCCTTTGAAGTCTCTGGAAGGGATGTTTTTGTTGCCCCGAGTGAAGTGGTAGAGGAGGCCTCTGCCTTTTCATGGACATCTTGTTTTGGCTGGGTCTTCTCTTGCCGTTTGAGCCTGAGGAGATGTTTCCTAGCCTGCCTTCGCTGTTGAGCTGTCGGCTTTGTTTTTACGATCTCCCAGTTTTCATCTTCCAAGAGATCGGGATGTACCCATATGGGTTGTCCGTCTGGTGTCGGGCAAGGAACCAACACTTCGGACGTTTGAATTCTTTTTATCACCTTGAAGGAAGTAGTGATCTTCTTCTTCGGTGATTTTGGTATTTGTCCACATGACACCATATTGACGGAGGCAGTCCCATAGTTTTTGTCAAAGGTGATGACTCCATTTTTCCACATCTCGTTTATCTTCTCTCTCACAACAAAGCATTGATTGAGATGATGCGAGACCATCTGGTGGTATGGACAGTACCGAGGATCATTGGTTTTGCCAACGTCTCCAGGTCTTTTGGGCTCTGGCAAAATGAGTTTGCCATTTGCTAAGAGAGCCTCAAAGATTTCTTCAACGTCTTCATCGAACGGATATTTCTTTTCTACTCGCTCTTTGAAGGCATCAGAGAGTTCAGGTCTCTTACTTGCAGCTCTATTTTCAGCTTTCTTTGGTTGCTGAGGAGCTGACTTGGTTTGCACATTAAGGACCTCTTTCTTCTTTGGTTTAGAGGTTGCAATGGCGGTTGGCTCTTTTCTTGATGACTTCTGACTGTTGAGGTCTTTGATCACCGTTTCAGCTTCCATAGAAGCTTCCAGGAGTTCTCCCAGGTTTTTTGATTTGTTGCCGATGATCATGGAGCGTATTCTGGCTCTCATGTTGTTTCGGCAGATGTCGACTAGCGATGCCTGTGGCAATACATCTGAACATTTGTATGCCATTGCTTTCCACTTGTGAATGAAGTCATAAGTTGACTCAATCTCTCCCTGTTTTAGGCTGCAGAGCTGAGCCATAGTAACAGGATGATCCTCACCTTGGAAGTGGGTCAGGAAGCGTGTCTCTAGCATAGCCCAATTCTGAATGGAGTTCTCCGGAAGAGTGGAGTACCAATCGAAGGCCGTACCTTTTAGGGTACTTGCAAAGAGGCGGATCTTGAGTGCATCTTGATCCGCGATAGCTCCCGTCAAAATCTTGAAGTGGATGACGTGCTGTCTGGCTGATCCTTTCCCCGTATATGTTTGGAGAGTAGGATGCTTGAATTTTGTGGGGAACGGGACCGAGTCCATCCATAAAGGATATGGTGGCTTGATCCCATGCTCCTTGAGTATATCCTCTTCTTTTGCTTTGGCGAGGATACTGTCTACGTCCTTTTTGGTAAGGGCGCGTGACTCATTTTGTTCTCCATTTCCCTCGTTATTGCTATGATTCGGAGGAGGCTCATTGTTCACCTGATTTTGGACAACAAGGAGAAGGTTTTCCATCAGAGTTTCAATCCTCTGCTGGCCTTGTTCCAACTGCTGGATGCGTGTGAGCGCATCATCTCGAGGTGGATTCTGAGGTGGTGGCTCAGAACTTGTAGCCAAGACGTTCATCCCTCGGGATTCGAACGAAGAAATCGTCCTGGTAACCGAGCTGGGGCTCATTCTTT
Organism: Umbellularia californica; assembly: GCA_028538565.1. Lineage (NCBI taxonomy): Eukaryota > Viridiplantae > Streptophyta > Magnoliopsida > Laurales > Lauraceae > Umbellularia > Umbellularia californica. The sequence goes on from JAPQWN010000003.1 coordinate 46,062,450, forward strand.
TTGATGAAGAGCTTGATGAAGGATTACTCTCCCGTCCTTGGCTTGAAGGGGCAGGAGATTCTTCGGGATGTCCTTGTGTCCTGGTGACGCTACGGGTCACCGGACGTCGGACATGGATTTTTTATGCTGACTTTTGGCGTCTTCTGGTTTTTCCAACCATATGGACGGCAGCAACTTGGTCGGGTCTTTCTTTTTCGACCCATTTGTGGGAGACTTGAAGTGTAGAAGGCTGGGTCCGTTGCTTCTCTAGTCTCTTTTGTCGATATGACGCACGGCGGCGTGCTCGACGAGCGATTTGAGCTTCAGTCAGCTCTGGCCGGGCTCTGATGATGAAGGATGTGCTCCCTCGGGCGCAGCAGCCGAGCTTGTCTTCTTTGTGGTTGGGCAAGGACAGGATGCAGACCCGGTCCTTTGCCTGTTGCAGCGAAGCTTTGAATTTTTCAAGTTCGGCCCCTGTAGAGATAAAGGGTCGAACCGAAGGAGTGTAGGCCTTAGCAGGTGCTTGGAGAGGCCTGGTGATGCATGATCTGATTTTGGGCTTGTGGGAGCAAGCCGGGTCATGCTGGGTTGACTTGGGAGTCAGGTTGGAGATGGGTCTCTCCTCTTTCATGTAGGCAAGAGGGTAGAACTGGTTCTCTTTGAGTGGGGCCAGGTATGCTGGCTTGGTGGAGGTTTGAGACCTTCTTTGTTTTGGGGAAGGTCTTGGAGACCAAGTCTTGGGATAGACCTGGTTGTTTGTGGGTCGAGGCTTCGCGGGGTTGCCGCGGGCTTCTGGCTTTTGGGCGCTCGCCTTTGGTGTCACGGGAGTAACACGTTGAGAGGCGATCTTCTGCTTTTTAGCAGGCGCAGCTTGTTCTTCGGGAAGTGGGAATGGTCCCAGTGTCCCGAAGACGATGGTCCGGGGAGTCGAGGTCGACCCGGAGTTCAGAGAGTTGCCGAGGGAGTTGACGCTTCGACAGCTGGCAGGGCGCTTGTAAGTGCGCTCGGTTTGCTTCTGTTGAAGCATGAGTTGGTGCTTGTTCTCATCGAAGATAATGGTTAAGGCTGCCATTGTTAGTTTCAAAATTTCTGAAACAAGACCACATCCATTAGTAATCACAAGAATATAATGATCATAAATGGGAATTTCTATGGTTGTCTTTTCAAATCGCTCAAGGGATATGACCCAAGCGACATGAAGAAGGCAAAAAGCCATAGATGGTACAATTGTTCTGACAGCAAGCATGGTAGGCTCGAAATGAGCGTTCCAATGACTGCTAGAAGCAATTGTATACCTAAATTCGACTTATCGAGAAGCGGAGCTTGCTCGAGATAAGAAGAATATAAGGTAGGAGTTACAAATGTGCCGGTCACAGATACAGTAGACCCTGAAAGGGCGTACCAGTACTGCTATGCACAAATGTTGGAGATCGCATCCATGAGATGGGATTCTTTGTTTTGAAAGGTCAGAAATGGATTCGTCAAAGAGAGCAGGTGGCATTCCGATTCAAATACGGGCTCAATGATTTCCGCGAGCGCCAGTACTCAGAAGGGAAGAGACCACAATTTCTCGAATCTGAATCCAAAAGTGACGAGTTTTTTTTTTTTTTGAAATGTCAAGATTGGTTCCATCAAGGAGAGCAAATGGTATTCTGATCTGAACACGGTCTCGGCGATTTCCGCGAGCGCCAGTGCTCAGAAAAGAAGAAACCAAAATTTCTCAGATCTGAAATCAAAAGTGACGAGTTTTTGGAGATTTTTTTTGAAATGATTTTTTTTATTTTATTATTTTTATTTATTTTTATTTTTTTTAAAATATATTTTTATTTATTTTTTTTTATTTTTATTTTTTTTTTGAAAAATTTTTTTTTGAAAATCTTTTTTTTTTATTTTTTATTTTTAGATTTTTTTTTTGAAAATCTTTTTTTTATTTTTTTTTATTTTGATTTTAATTTTTTAAGATTTAAAGACGAGAGAGTACACATAGGCCTCCTAACCCGGTCTTATGAAACCTCAATTGATAGAATTGCCCCCAGGTAAGGGTAGGATTACTTAATGAACCCGTTTGGAGGACCCTTGCCTAGAACAGTCAAGCTGTCTCCACACTCTGGACAAGGCTTTTCTTGAATCAATCGTGATCAAAGAACGCAATTGGTTTAACCTTAGTGGTCTATGTCCTTTTTTTTTATAAAAATCCCAAATAGACTCATCGAAGAGAAACGATGGCCCAAAACCTTAGTCGAACGGGCTCAACATTTCTGCAAGCACTAAAGAACGATAGGATAGGATCAAAGTTTCTCAATTTTGAATCCAAACTAAGAAAACTGATTTTTTTTCTTTTTTTTTTTTTTGAAATCTCTAATGAACTCATCGAAGAGAAACGATGGTCCAAAACCTTAGTCGAACGGGCTCAACATTTCTGCAAGCACCAAAGAACGATAGGATAGGATCAAAGTTTCTCAATTTTGAATTCAAACTAAGAAAACTGATTTTTTTTTTGATTTTTTTTTTTTTGAAATCTCTAATGAACTCATCGAAGAGAAACGATGGTCCAAAACCTTAGTCGAACGGGCTCAACATTTCTGCAAGCACCAAAGAACGATAGGATAGGATCAAAGTTTCTCAATTTTGAATTCAAACTAAGAAAACTGATTTTTTTTTTTTTTGAAAAGAGAAAGAATGGAAACAAACTCAAAGAAATAGAAATTTCCAAAAAATCCCATCTCATTTTTTTTGGATGCAAAATCCAACATAGGCCACCAGCTAGAAAGTAGCCAAGGAATCTGGAGAAGAAGTATAAGCATAGAGCAAAATATGGTATGCAAATACTTCATTTCCAAAGCATCGTGTTCTCAAATGAACGAGTCCCACCGGGTGTGCCAGCTTGATGGAACGCGCTCCGAGGCGCCGTGGGGCGGCTACCGGGGTCGGCGGAACGTGGGAGTCCGTCGGGTCCGGCCCTTTCGCGCCCTGGCAGGCCTGAAGCGTGCATCAACATTTCTTTGTGTGGGTGTGCCAGATTTTCTATTTTACTTGGAATTGCAAGTGGTAATCCGAAGATCAACCTTCGCAAGTAAAAAGGAAATCAACTTCTTTCAAGTTTTCCATTGCACAAATATTTAAGAAAAGAGACATTTTCTTGGTTTGTCGTGAAAGGCGATTTTGTTTGGCATTTATAGCCGATTTTGTGGCGTTTATAGCCGATTTACAATTCTTATCAATAATGAAAGACAACAGTTGTGATTTTTTGTCTCTTTAGAAAAATACAAACTACAATGAAAAGCAAGAAAAGGAAGATCTAACTTTTCAGGAAATTGTGGGGGACTCGTTCAGATTGACGGTCGCAAGCCATGTATGGGCTTCGCCATCATCCATGCAGATGAGAACAGAGGATGCTCTTGATTCGCTTGGCTTGGCTATAACCTCAGGTTTTTAGAGGACAAAGACCAAGAGAAGGTCCTATGTCCAATAAAAAGCTTAGTAGACGGGCTGAAAAGCCACGTCTAAGCCATTGGAGGCAACGGGAGAAGGCAAGGACCTTGGGGGGGGGGTGCCCCCCAAGGGACTTTTGTCACCTTGTAGTGGTGGCCGGTGCAGAACTTCAGCAGAGTTTTTCTCTCTTTTTCTTTCTCTGGATACGAGCTCTGGATTCTTTCCGATCGATCGATCTCGATTTTCTGATCCCGATTTCAATGGAATGCTCTCCTATTTATAGGCTTTTGGTAGCCATTTAGGAGAGTTTATGGGCTTTAATGGCTTTAATGGGAGGAGTTACAAGATTTATTTCTTGATTTTGTAACTCCTTTTTCCTTGAATCTGATTGGCCGATGGAGATTAAGGGCTTTTAATCACCTTAATTACCATAATGGGAGGAGTTTCATGGTTTAAATGCCATGAATCAATTGACTTGTAACTCCCAAATGCTTGCTTCTGATTGGGCCGTCCAAAGAAATGAATTAATGACTGCAATAAAGCTAGTCAATTAACCACATTAATTGGTCGCCGAGCAGTCGAAGAGTCGCGGGCCGTGCCTTGTCTTCTGGAATTCTTCTGGCGATGATCATCTATGGATCTTCATGCTGATCGACATCGGATGAACATGTAACTTCAGACATTGATAGCTAAGAGCGGGCCGGTGACATCTGTCTTGTCGATTTCTCGATCGGTCGGACAGAAAGAGCACTTTTTTTGGTCGACCGGTTGGCGATCTTGGAGCGATCAATGATGATTTTATGCTTTTGGAGGTTGACCCGTGATTTTGACGGATGTCGGAGGATATGAGTCAATTTCAAGCACTAAAAATCACATTTTCAGGAAACCACAGGGGCCAAAGTGCGCGAAACGCGAAAAAAGACGGAAAAACGGGTCACCGGCGGAAAATCAGGTGACCCGGACTTCCATGGTCGCAGGGGCCTGCGACCTTGGGGGAATTTTTCCCTTCGGAGCCCGTTTTGCGGTCGTTTTGAGGTCTTTTTCGTCGCCGTTTTCTTCTGTATTTTTCCTGACATTTCTTCTCATTTATTGGCTTGATTTCCCTGTAGAAAACCTGATGAGAATCCTTGCATTTTTAGAGTGCAAAGTTTCCAATTTTTCGGGAAAGCCGAAGACTTTGTCGCGTAGAGCTGCTGATTTTCTGCCAGAAGTTGAAACTTGGTCAAACGATGTCGGAATGACCTGAAATTTGAGGTGAAGCCTCCTGAGCAATAAATAAGACCAACCATAGGCTTTTGTTTGAGTTTTGAAGCCGTTTGGGGTCCCGTCGATGCTTCACTTGATTTTGCTGCGGGGAAAATGCCGAGCTTTGATATGTGGTCAAACGATGTCCGATTGACCTGAAATTTGACGGGGAGCCTATTGGAGTCATTTTGAGACGTTCCATGGGCTCCGTTTTGGATGTCATGGTCCCGGGTTGCTCCACCGCCGGTAGGCTTGATTTTCTCTCGGAGCATCGAAACCTGGTCAAACTTTGTCAGAATGACCTGAAATTTGACGTGCAGCCTTTTTGGAAGCATGTTGAAGCCACTCATGCACTTGGTTTGATGAGCGAATGCTTCGGTGGTTCCCGCTGCCGAGAGGCTTGATTTTGCTGCTCGAGCATTGATGGAGGGTCAAACGTTGTCGGTTTGACTTGAAATTTGACATGGAGCCCTTTTGAGACATGCTGGAGTCATCCGTAGGCTCTGATCGAAGTTTTGACGTCTCCGATGATGTCGCCGTCGGGAGCGCCATTTTAGCTGTCGGAGAAGCGAAGTTAGGCCAAATGATTCTGAAATGGCCCGAAACTTCATGTGTACCCTTCTCTTGGCTATCTTGAAGGATCTTGCAGTTTTCGTTTGATTCTGACAAGATTTGATTTTTTGGAGAAGTTGCATTGCATATTTATGGCAGGTTGCGACTTCATGCAGCTTTCTTGATGTTGAAGAGGCAAAGTGACATTTTTGGTGTCAACAGCTAGATTTCTAAGTATGTGAGTCGTTCCAGCCCCCAATTATGCCTCTAGAATTCCTTTGTATCCAGTCAAGATCTAGCAAGGCTGGTCGACCGGGTAGACTAGAATTTTTTGGATTGAGGAAATTCAGCTCCTAGTTATTCTTTTGGATTTCCCTTGTATTCGATTGACACCCAACAAGGCCGATCGATCGGGTACACTATGAAATCAAAATCCTAGAATTCTGAATCTCTAGAACTTCTTCCATTCAACCCAATTTCCATAAAAAAATACAACCAATGTCGTCCACTCATCATGGAAACATACACAAACACCAAAAACACTTCAATCATCATCAAGCCATCACCAATTGGGCCATTGATCTTCCAAATGAGAAACCTCATCCATCAGCGACCAAAATTCATGGAAACAAGCTCAAAAAGGCAGATCTATGTGATTAAACATCCAATTGAATTGAAATTACAGAATCAAATGACAAGAAACATCCATTCCATGTTAAATAGGCATATTGTACTTGCCTTTACTCCAAATGCAATGAAATGCTAGAAATAAGAGAAATCCAAACTCCAAAATAGAATTCCAAGCTTCTAAGGTCTCCAATCACTCAATCAACCCAAAATCTCGTATCTAAGTAGGTTTATAACACCCAATCCCAGATCCACAAGAGAATTTCAATAAGGAAAGGAATCTACAGAGAGAAAGAGAATTTTAGGGAAATTGAACTAGAGGGAGAGAGTTACCTTTCTTTGTAGAGGAAGAGGAGATCTAGGTGATGCGAATGATCCTTAGGGAAGATAACCTTAGTAGCTTGCTTTAGTTCTTCTCCTTAGTAGCTAGGAAGGTTAGATCTAGGGTTTCTAGAGAGAGAAAGGGAGGAAATTCTTGGAGGAAATTGAGGGAATTAGAGGGAAAATGAGAGAGAAGAGAGAAAGAGAGGGAAATGAGAGATGAGAGGTGAAACTCGTTGGAATGAGGGAGGTTGAATATTGGAAGGAAAGGTCTAAAGTACCCCTCCTTGGTTAATTGAAGATTATGATAAGAACATGGAGGTTTTTTAGTCTTTTTAGGGGGATTGAAATAATCTCATGTGGAAACCCCTCCTATTACTTCTAATTAGTAGCAAGGGCCTCTAACTAACTAACAAACTATTCAGAGTCTAATAAATACCCAAAGAAACTTATAAAATACAAAAAAGGGACTAAATCCTAGAAATTAGGCTAAAATACTAGAAAAATGTTATACTGCCCTTTCTAATCCCTACTAATTAGCACAATTAGATATAGGATACTATAATTAACACAATTACAATAAATGTGAGGGTCCACAAGGGGTGGGACCTCACAGAGTTACCTCTTGTGTAACTGCACGCCTCAACAACTTCACATCGTTGGCCGTAACATATTCAACCTTACTTGACTCGTAAGATCTTCTATGAAAGAAGATAATCTTCTATAAGAGATGTAGAAGCAACAACTCTCTAGAGGAACTCTGCAGCATTGACTCTTAATGAGAGCTTTAGAGAGAGAACAATCTTTAATAAGTAATTCTAGCTCAGAACAATGGGATCTCTCACACTTTGGGTTGGGGACAACAATCTCCAAGGAGTAATTCTAACTCAGAACAATGGAATTTCTCACACTTAGGGTCGAGGGAACACCCGTTTTATAGCCCAGAAATTGTGTATAGGAAGTAGGATTGCAATAGAACACAATCAAGGAAAGTCCTAGCACAATCATGATAGAATTCAGAAAAAGAAGGTCTTTCCACGAAACATGTGCTTGAGCAGATGGTCAATCTCGGCTCAGGCTCGTCCGCATAAAGGAGTGATCAAGCGCATGAGCCCTTTGGACATTTTACGCTCGAGCGCATAGGGGTTCGCTCGAGCGGATACATCCAGTTTCACGACTCCGGGGTTTTTTTCATTTTTCTTGTTTGTCTTCTTTTCAGATCTTCCTGGCGAGGCAACTTCAGTCAATTCTAAAATATATAAAAAATATACAATAGAAAGGCATTATATCAAAGCATCAAAAACATTACAAAGAGCTAAATATTAAAGGAAAACTAGATCTATCCACTCGTTGTTTCACTAAAGAACTTGCAAACACATTATTTGACCGCCTAACATGCTTAAAAACAACATTAACTTGAGTGGATAAAGATTTGATCTCATTGATATAAAACTGAAATTTCCAAGGGGAGACAGTGGTGGAAGAGACCCAATGGACCGCATTAGCCAAATCACTCTCCATAACCAAATAGCATGGAAATGAGAAGTAAACATACAGAGTGCCTCTAAAATAGCCCAAACTCTGCTTAGTTAGAGTCCAAACAACTGACGTGTGTTAGAAAACATTGCAAAAACAACTCCCTCACTTGCTGGCCGAGGCTTACCCCTAGCAACACCATCTACCATCTACATTGAATCTTAACTCCCCACTAGAAAAAGGAAGGGGGACCCATATAACACGATCCTCACCTTGAGAGGCCCGTACGACAAAGGTGCCTTCCAATTATGAAGCGAACCATCCACTCTAGGCTGTCAAATTCATTTCTTAAATATCCCCACTTGGCTAATCTCACAACCACATAATGTAATAAATCTTCTACAAACATGGAAGATCCCTAAAAAATCCTGTCATTTCTCTCTTTCAATTCTGACCACATGACAGCAAAGGGAATAAGATGCCAAATGACTACACCGCTTCCTGAAAATTGGGTAAAGCCCGAAGTCTCAAATAAACAAGGCAATTGGAAAGCAGACTCAAGTGTGTTTTGTATTATTGATCCAATTTGTCAGACCCTGACCCAGGTTTAATATTTTTAATTATTATTTTTTATCATGATTAGTCTTTAAATGGGATTAGAGGACAATTAGCTTGGGATCTTTAGTTAGATTAGAATTTTGAGTAGGTTTGGGAATTTTGAGCGCGTTGAGTCTAGTTTGACCGGGTTCGAGGTGACATGGATGACGCGTGTACGAGTGGGAAATTGACCTTGAAATTTTGGAAAATATTGATTTCTATATTTTTGGATTTGTTATTTAGTCCCAACAACTTTCATGTTCACTCCATTTGCATTTGAACCCCAGAAATCGTGTTTTTCGAGGAAAAAGGGGCAAAACAGTCTTTTCACACCCAACCTGTGTATAAATTCTAAAATTTAAAAATCATGAGGAAAATATACTTTTTAAAAACTAAATTTTTTGAGGATCATTTTTCTCTTCTTCGTCAACTTCATTCGGGACCCATAAACAAGAGTTTAAAAGCCTTGAAGTATTAGGGCCTTTGGAGGCCCATAACTTAAACCCACTTGTAAATCAAGACAAGTGCCTACTAAACTTAAACCCACTTAGCCTGCACGTCCTTGTGCAGTAGCCTGCCAGTCCTTATAGCCTGCTAGCCCTCTTGGCCCGCCCACATGGAGATCCGCCCACTTGCACCAGACCACAGCAGGGGACCCACACTCGAACTAGTAGAGAATCGGCACTAATACCAATTAATTTTAAATTGGGTTCTAAAAACAATTGGAGTTTGGATTAGAGAATGATTATACCTACTAAACTGGGCCTGGATTAACTATGGGTCAAGACACCTATCCAATAAGCCTAACTCACCAACCTAAGTCTAGCGTGGTCCCCACTTAGACTAATCGTATATTTAATTAAAATACAATCAATTATATAATAATAATAAAATAAATAATATATATAATAAAATAACAAAACGTCACATTCTCTCCCCCTTAGGACAGTTGGTCCTCAAATGACTAGTATAACTCTAGAAGGAGATGCGGTTACTACTTCACAGAGATTAAAACGGTACCTTCCACAACGCCCGCTGAAGCCTCTGTATTCTCATGGCTAAAAGCATACACCCTGCCCTGCTGGGGTTGGTTCTGTTGTCCTTGTACTGGCCCAAGTAGCCTCTGTTGACCTCCTTGCTGCTGCCTTTGCTAACCCAAGACTTGTCTTATCTGTTGTGGAGTTTGTCCTCTAAATTGCTGATTCTGAGGAGTCATAAATTGTTGTTGCTACTGCTGCTGCTGCGGAGCTCGAGGGGCTTGCTGACCCGTCTGCTATTGTCCCTTGCGGAGGTGCTGTCCTCCAATACTGCTGTGAAGGTGCATGAGGCCCTGCTGCCTGAGGTGTCACGGTTTGACTGCCTTTTCCTGGACAATCTCGGACTCTATGTCCCAACTGCCCACAGTGAAGGCATGCTCCAGTCTGTCTGTAACACTGCTCTGTTGTGTGATGACTCTTACCACATCGCTTACATTGTTGAGTCTGACTAGCCGCGGGTGGACTTTGAAATTTTTGTCACTTTGAGTTATTCTGATCGCTCTGACTTGCTAACTGCTTTAACTGATTCTGTTGCATTTTAGCCTGTCGTTCCATAGCTCTTTTCTTTCGCGCATCCTCCGCCCAATATGCACTCTTAACAACATCTTGAAATAGTGGGCGCTGATTATCCCCGATCATCATGTAAATATCAGCTGCAAGGCCATCGAGAAAACGCCTGATCTTTTCATCTTCCGGGGTAATGAGTGTAGGAGCATATTTAGCCAACCTGATAAACTGTTGTTAATACTGTTGCACTGACATATCACCTTGTTTCAGATTTTGAAAATCCAACTTCCCCTGATCCTTGACATACTTAGGAATGAATTTATCCATAAATTCTGTAGTGAACGTCTTCCATGCATCTTCTTCTGTCACAGTGTCTGCTTGGATTACTACTTTAACCGAATTCCACCATTGAAGGGCTATTCCTCGAAACATGTAAGCTGACAGATTAACTTTCTGCTTCTGCGTGCAATGAAAAACTGCGAATATCTGCTCAAGCTGTTCTATGAAATCATCTGCTACCATGGGGTCTTCTGAACCATGAAATTCTGGAGGAAACCTCTTCCTAAATTTTTGATAAAGATCATTCGGATCCACTTCTTTAGGAGGCATAACTACTTGCACCGGTTGCGCTGCACGATTTTTCAACTCTATAATTTGGGTTTAAAACCCTGCCCGATCTAAATCAGCCTGTGCCCTTTCTGCGGCTCGTTCTTCTTTTTCTCGCTGCCTCTCTACAGCCCGCTCCTCTTCAGCCTTCTTTTGTTGCTCAATCTGATCAGTTTACGATTGCATAAATGCTTCCATGAGTTGGTTGAAGCGTTCGTCATTAGAGTTCGACCCACTTCCATTATTATCCTGCGATTGACTTCCTTGGTGTGCCATTTCCTGTAACAGAGTGTTAATAATTGATTCCTAATAATAATCTAACAAACAACACTATAGACTTTACCGTGCGTAGGTAAAGCTTGTCTAACGAGATCGAAATCCTCACCACGTCCTAGTTGTTTCTATCCAGTTTTAAGATCAGAGAAACGTGATGGCTCTTATACCAACTGTCACGTCCCCAAAATACAGCCAAGGGATAACGTGAAAAATATGAATAAATAATTATTTCCCTGTGTTTAATGCAACACAAGCTCCCAAATATGGACCCACAAAATTTCGAAACATGATGAGTCATAATAAAATATTTATGGAAGTACTAAACCAATTGGTATCAATATCCAATATTAAACCAACACATAACTACTGAATATTAAGGTTTAAAGTTTCCAAAATAACTTAAATAAAAAAGGATTTTACCCAAAAAACCCCCTAAGACTTGTCAATTGCCAAAAGCACCATCAACATCTTAAAAAGACTACAGTAGTCTCAAAGGCCCTGTTTGGTATTTTTTTTTTTTTTTTGCTTTTAGCGCTGAACGGGGATATCCCCGTTCATTCTAAGTAAATGAGCGGTGATATCCTTGTTCGTCGTTCGTTACAACTTAAAGACTGTCGAATATCCTTTTTCCCTTTGCCTTTTTTGGTATCGGGACGATTCTCTCTGCAACCCTTCTTCCACATTAACTTACTTTGAAATCATAAACAATGCAGTGTGATCTAGTTGGCATTCATGAAATCTCCGCTTTTCTTTGTAAATTGTATGATTCAGATTTCAATATAGAAATGAAGAAGAAGGGGTTTAGTTTATTGTATAAAAATCGAGTTCATTTAGCGGGAAGTTGGATGTGTTCCAACTTATGATCAAATAGATACTTGTTGACATGAATAGGCATTCATTATAGTTGTTGTTTTAGTTAGAAGATGTGCAAGAGGAGAGTATCTGCAACTAAAAAAATTGGTGAAAAGGTGGGAAATGTTGCCTTCTAATCCTTTTGATCAAGATTCAAAAATAGGATTCTCCCATAAAGGGTGGGCAGAGAGATTCGTCCGGATACTAAAAAAGGCCAAGGAAAAAAGGGTGTTCGGCAGTCTTTAAGTTGTAATGAATGACGAACAGGGATATCCCCGCTCATTTACTTAGAATGAACGAGGATATCCCCGCTCAGCGCTAAAAGCAAAAAAAAAATTACCAAACAGGGCCTTTGAGACTACTGTGGTCTTTTTAAGATGTTGATGGTGCTTTTGGCAATTGACAACTCTTAGGGGATTTTTTGGGTAAAATCCTCTAAATAAAACAACTAACTAAATTTATGTTCATTATGGAGTTAAAGCAACTAAGGAATCTAAGGTGTCAATATCTCATGCGTAGACTTAGACGGCTCCGTAGCCATCTCTAGGTCTCCACTTAGGTTCATCAACTGGTTCAAACGCTTGAAACGTCTGACCATTCTCCATCTCCACAGTAGGGTAGGGGTCAGTACCTATGCACCAATAAATAAAGTAAACAGCAAGTACGAAAACATAATTCATAAATAAAACACAAGATCAATGTGAATAAAGACAGGTAATGATCATAAGAGATTAACAATGGAACAATGATGAAAAGAACGTAACTCTAAATCCATTCTACATAATAGAGCAATACAATAATCACACAGAAGCACTGCTACTATGTTGGGTGGTCAGCCCTAACTATCTCAATCACGTCGACGGTCATAAACTGATCAATAATCCGGAATACCGGTCAATTAATCAAGTCGGATATTACAGTGTCCGCTCACATCGGTGATCAGCCGTCCAATTACAACTACAGTCGTTCGAATATGACCCAATCAATATACATATATATGCATATCATAGTATAATAGACCTAATGATTTGTAAAGCTATGACACAGAATCCTAAGTCAAAGTGAAGGGCTGGCTGCACAATAATCCATAATCGAATATCAATCAAATTATTCAAATAAACCACTACAATATCTTAATCGATTGCCACGCCACATCACAGTCCATATCCAATCAACACAGGGTATGCAACTAATAGAACAACATCATGTATGCAAACCCGAAGGTTAAGGAATCATCACAAGCCAATCCTAAGGTCAAACGTAAGGTCTCATACCCGACAACCATAAGAATCTCTAATGATAAAAGATCAACACATCCCCTCTCAATCAATGGTGCATAGACCCAATTAAGGGTTTTCCAATAAAGATGAGTTGAGCTCAATCCACTAGGATTTTTCCGAGGTCATACGAGTAGTAAACCTCACGTTAGTAATATACCGTGTGCCCGGACGGTATTTACTTGGTCCAAAGATCCAATTAATAAAGTTTAAAAATATAAATTTAACACATTAAAACCAAAGATACAATTTAAAATTAATTTGCAAATAAAAATAAGAAATAGAAATCCTTAATTTATAGTTTTTAGAAAAACTGAGAACCCCCTCCCAAAACATTTTCCACCTTCAAAATAAATTAAAGGGTGTAATTTGAGTTTATAAAACAACCAAAACCTTTTTTTTCTTTTTTATAAAATTATGATCTTAATACTAACCTCACATAATACTGCATGTTGTCACAAGGCTATCACTCTTTTTCAAAACCGTGGCCAGTCAAACATGCCACACTTTATTTTCCAATTCATATCCAAGTTGGAAAACCATCTACACATAACCCTTTATTTCAAATTCCAAAAATTAATGGGTTTCATGTGAAAGTCCTGATAGGTGCAAAAGTTGTCACATGGGAATTCCTTTTTCAAAACAACTCCAGGACAAACCTCACGCACAGAACCCCGTCCAAACGAGGTGCTTCACTCCGGCAGCGACAGGTGGATGGATAGTGAGGCCCACTAATCAACAACCCACAATGGGTCTGATCTTTAAGGCCGCCTGGTCATGCACTGCAATGTGATTGGAAAACAATGGGTCCCACAGCTGATTAAATACAATTAAAATATTTTTAAGGTAACTCATGCCTAAAAATTTAGGATCAAAAGATGGTGGCCATATATGTGTAAGGTCTCATCACAAAAAGAGAAAATCAAACATGCAGGGCATAAAAAGGGTTTCTACATACATCCACATACGAATCAAAGAAGAACACAAGCATTAAATTTACAAATTATGATTAGGTACTTGCCTACGGTCCGCGGTTGAGGGAGACGATCTAGAATTCCTACTGCAAAGGCCCAAGCTCTAACCCAAAAAAAAGTTGGAAAAGAGAGAGTTGTGTGTGAAAATAAAATAATGTGGTGGTGTATAAATAGGAAATAAGAATAAGAGTTGTAGTGTAACTTAAATTCTAAAAAGAATAGAGTTTGGGTTCTAAAAATAATTGGAGTTTGGATTAGCTAGAGAATGATTATACCTACTAAACTGGGCTTGGATTAACTATGGGTCAAGACACCTATCCAATAAGCCTAACTCACCAACCTAAGTCTAGCGTGGTCCCCACTTGGACTAATCGCATATTTAATTAAAATACAATCAATTATATAATAATAATAAAATAAATAATATATATAATAAAATACCAAAACGTCACATTATGTTGGCATTTGTGATGGGGCCCACTTGTGTATACATGTGGGTGGACCCCACTCACAAAGATACACCCCTCACAACTTGAATCTCATGGTGATATGGATAAGAATAGTTTGAGTTTTATCTAAACTCTCTATCCTTATCATATCTCCATTTAAAATTCTAATTGAGAGAGTTTGATCCAACCTATTCTTCTTATCATCTCTCAATTTGAATTTGAATGGAGATCATATCATCCATTAGCCAAAGGGTAACATATAGACATGAGAATAATGGTTGAGACTAACTTTTCAATAATACATCTTCCACTAGACCTACTATTCTCCATCATCATCTTCTACATCCAGGGTGTCCATCCTTGCCCTTGGATCTTGAAGAGTGAGTCACATGTGACTGATCTCTTGTAGACAGTCACAGATCTCCACAACTGTGCCTGATTCAAGCCGACGCAGTCCTGATTGCGTTTGTAGTGGCTAGCTTATTTAGATCCGTGCTTCCACTACATCTACGCACTTCATAACGTCAACCCCTTCTTCTTCATTTATCCGTTGCAGACACTTCAGTTGAAAGAGAACTCCTCGCCTCTCACCTCTTGGACTTTGCATGTCCCACCTAGGGTACTCCAATTGAAAAACAAATTGCAGTAATCTCTTACTCATCTTCAAGCGACCCATTGATACCATCCTTGTGAGATTTCAACTGGGATTACCTTCTTCCTCAAGTTTCTCTCCTTGTTTGGGATCTTTAGAGGTAAGCCATTGCTACCCTCTTGTAACCATGGGTTCTCTAGACCCTTGGAAAGCTTTCCTTCATGCATGTAAGAGAGCTCTTTGAGAGCTCCTTCTCCATTCAATATGTGGAGTTTGTAAAATGGGTTTTCATGGGTTTTGGTGTAGGATTGCAGCTGGTTGTGTAGGAGTTATTTGGAGTGAACTTGAGACCCATTTCAGTTGAGGCAAGTGAATAAATAGATCTGTGTATGCATGCTAGAAAAAATTTATTTTTTTCTCCAATTTCTGGTTTAAAACTTTAAAATTCTGAAATGGGTATCGGTTGTGAAGTTGGATGCGGTGTTAGTACTGATTTCATTACAGGTGATGTTGATTTCATTTCAGGTTGTGTGTTTAAGTGTATGAAATTTCAAATTTTCTGCTTCAGCTTAAGGACTGGAAACTGATTTGGAAATCTTTGAGTTTCTACTATTTGAATTCTGAAATTCTGTTTCTTTTTTTTTTCTTGTCATATGATTCATTGAGTTTTATAGTCTTTAATAGATGATTGAAATGAGTTTGATGTGGTAGTTTAATGGAGTCACTTGGAGGTGATTTGAACTCAGCCCTGTGCAATTGGGATGGAAATAAAATCTAAATGCAGGAAGGAAGCTGAAATACCTGCACTGGGACGTATTGCAGAATTGGGCAGGGCAGTAGCTATGCTTGCTCGACCGAGTGGGGCTCGCTCCAACGGGCCTGGGTTCTGGCCCAAATGCATTTTTTTTTTGTACAAATGGAGGCTTATTATGCAAATTTGCGGCCTGGTTGAGTGTGAAACTTTCTTAATGACTTCTAAATCATCGAGAATCAAGAATTTGAGTCCGAATCACTTCATTTGAATAAAACTCATGGAGAAAGTTTAGTAATTAAATTACCGGGGATTTTTTGTTAGTCTTAATATACACTTTATGCCCTCAATTGTCGGAGACCTTCAGAGACACCAACCTCATCATTTATAAACCAATATGGGGGCACTAAGTGTGTATCGAGACGGCCCCCGGTAAGGCCATCAAACACTATTAATCATCTTCATTATCTCATTCCAAGTTAGAAAAATTCTATGTTTTCTCATAAATTGATTTGAAATGAAGTTGAGTAGTTTGCTACAGTTGCAAAACATTGAAAAGCCTACTCATCTGATTTGTTCTAAAATTGTTTGATTATTTTGATAAAGAGTAGTCCATTTATCGAATTGAATTGTGTTTAATGATTTGAATTATATCATTTTGGATTTGAATTGGCACCATTAAGCTTGGATCACTTTGTCGGATTGATCACCCGGCTTAGGATCCTAAAATTATGATTTGCCAACTACAGTTTGGAACCTCTGTCTGTTTGCTCCAGCCATGGCGACGGTTTTTGTCTGCTCCGACCATCTCGTATGGGAACGGTTATTTGTTCTGGCCATTCATATGGCAATGGTTATTTGTTCAGGCCAATTGTATGGCAACGGTTTCTATCTGTGTGCTCTTGTTACTTCGGTAATAGGAGAATATAGCTAAATGTGGTTTGCCAATATTTTAATTATTTGTCAGTCAGTTTGAAATATTTTAAATATGAAATTCTTTTATTTGTACAGAAATGGATTATTTGATTTATTCTTTACAAACATCATGAATCCGCCTTCAAGAGCATCATATCATCATTGATCGCTTCGAAATAGCCTATCGGTTGACCAAGAAAGCACACTTTCTGACCGATTGATCAAGAAAGTGACAGGAAAGATGTCACCGACCCATTGGTAGCAACCAATGTCTGAAGTTGCAAGATTATCTAACATTGATCAGCATGAGGATCCATTGGCGACCATCACAAGAAGAATTTCAAAAGACGCGGCATGGCCCTCGACTCTTCAAGCGCCTCAAAGACCACTTAATGCAATTAAATAACCCGTTTTATGACAAATAATTGTGGTCATTAACTCATTATTTTGGATGGCCCAATTAGAAGCGAGCAAAAAGGTGTTACAAGTCAGCCATAAACATGGCATCAAACTTGTAACTCCTCCCATCATGGAACTTAAAGGCTATTAAAGGCCCTTAATTTTCCATTGGCCAATTTGAAGCCAAGGAAAAAGAGTTACAAAAATAATGAATTAAATGATGTAACTCCTCCCAATATGTGGCTTTAATACATTTAAAGCTCATAAACCCACCTAATGGCTACCAAGGGCCTATAAAAGGGGGGTCATTCCAAGGAAAACGGATTTGGAAAAAATATCAGAAGATCAGAAAATTGATCAGAGAAAAATCTAGAAAAGATCCGAAAAAAAAAAGCCATCAGAAGATCAGAAAATTGATCAGAGAAAAATCTAGAAAAGATCCGAAAAAAAAAAGCCATCAGAAGATCAAAAAATTGGTTTAAGGCCTACAAAAGTTGCTACAACAACCTCTCCTCCTCTATGGCTTAGACGTGGCTTTTCAGCCCGTCTACTCGGCTTTTTATTGGACATAGGACCTCCTCTTGGTCTTTGTCCTCTAAAAATCTGAGGTTTAAGCGGAGCCAAGTGAATCAAGAGCAACCTCTGTTCTCATTTGAAGGATGATAGTGAAGTCCACACATGGCTTGCGACCGTCAATTTGAACAAGTCCCCATAATCTCCTAAGAAGTTAGATCCCTTTCCTTGCTTTTTTATTGTATTTTGTATTTTTTAGAACAGACATAAAAGAAATCATAACTCTTGTCTTTCATTATTGATAAGAATTGTAAATCACATTTCATGGCAAAAAAAGCTTTTCATGGCAAAAAAACCGCCTTTTACGGTAAAACATCACCTTTCACGGCAAACAAATCATGTCTCTTTTCTTGAACATATGTGCAATGGAAAACTAGAAAAAGTTGATTTCCTTTCTACTTGTGAAGGTGGATCTCCGGATCACCACTTGTCAATTCCAAGTAGAGTAGAAAATATGGCATACCCATAAAAAAAAATGTTGATGCTCGCATTCCAACACCGATTGCAAGAGGGTTGGACCCCACGAACTCTGACGTTCGCTGACCTCTATAGAGCCACACGCGGAAAAGCAAGTCCATCACCCTCGGGACCATGGTTTACAAATCCAAGCTGATTGATCATTTTTAACATGATACCACGGGGCTCCCTGTCAAGTTTCGGGTCAATCTGACATCGTTTGACCACACTTTTAGGAGATTACCAACTAGTAACCCTACAAAATCTGATAATAAGCATTTATTATAATCGACTTGGACATCTAATAGGTGGGCCTACTATGGAGCGTACCAATTTTTATTGCGTGGGGGGGATCGACCTATTTCTTATAAGGCTTTTTACACATACCTTGTCAATCTAATAGCGGGCACACCTTCATAATAGAATAAAATTTGGTTTAAGGCCTGTAAAATTTTTGAGCAATTCAAGATTTAATATACTTTTTTGTTCTAACCCAAGAGTATATTATAACACTTTTCCTCTATTAATTGAACCCCAACGAGGAGTATGGATCCATTATAAAATTCTAAAGACCAACCCATGAAAACCTCTCCTCTCTACATCCATTGTTACATTCTAAATGGCTCTAAATAAATTCACTCCGATTGCATTGGTCTTTGCTAAGTTCCATTGTAAGTTGGTTGTTTGATTAAAAAAATGATAATGAATATTTGTGTTAATCATATTTTCTTATCAAACAATTTTAATATATTAAAGAAAAATGTTTGAAGTTAGTTTTGGCCATAACTTTCGATTTTCACCGGAAGTTATACACATATTCTACAACTAACTTTCTCTTCCCACTTCCAACATATAATTGTAACCACTCAAGTATTCTTCCCTCTTTCACTCGGCAACAACTTCATCTCCACCCCAAATCTCATTCTCTCTCTCTTTTTTATTTCTTTCAACTCCACTTCTCTTAGCCCATTTATACTCTATTTACTCTTGGATGGAGAAAAGAGGCACTCTCATAATCTTCTCTTCTTTTATTCTGTTTTTCGAATTTTCTGCTCTATCCAAACGAAATTACTATTAGTAAGTATTTGAGGTTGATTTTGCGCGATTTAAGTTTTTTTAATGGATCATAGGATGTATTTTGATGTTGTTGGTGCACATGCTCGTGCTTTGCATTGGTTATTGTGATAGTAAATCATACTATGGAACGAACTTCTATTGGAGGAATATTCTAGGGATACCTTTATTAAATGCCTCAATATCTTTATGGTTCTGCATATGGTAAATATAACCAATCGACCTCAGTTATACCGTTTACATAGAATGCAAAACAAATGTAAATGCATAAAACTAACATTTTAGTCAACCTAATGCTTTAATATATTCATGGTAAGTAATAGAGTTCTATAAATAATTAAATATCATCAATCAAACTCATGTGTTTTGTCTATATAGATATTAAAAAAGATGAAAATGTTTCACACTATCGTTTAATCCGCCCGTCAATTCCATTTTTGTCATTTGATGCCAAACAATGAATAAAACCCAACAAAAAATCTCTCATCTAATTCCAACCTTTTATTCTAAATCCACATCCATATAATTAACTAGTTAAAAATAAAAATACAATGACCAAAACATTTCTTAAATGAAAAAAGGGGGTAAAGTTGGCTCTATGAAACTAGAGGAACTCACTTCAACAACATAGCATGAACTTGGAAAATCTAAAAACTAATTTCAAAAGGTAAGGAAATGAACATAAAAAATAAAATAAAAGTATACTATACAAAAAAGTAAATTAAATCTTGGAATTGATCTCTAACTCTACACTTGTGTTTGAAACCACATGTTAGAAAAATATAGTGATGTTAATTGAAAGGCCAATTGACTGAATTACCCGATCCCTTATCCCCTTGGTGGCGCCATTCTTTCAGACTCTGACCTCGATAGTCCAATCTTCGGGCAGCCAGTTTGGCCTCTAAGACCAAAAATGTTCCCGCTCCTCCTCTGTCTTCTTCTTCTATTGGCTCCTTGATCTTGTCATTGGAGGCAATGGAGAAGGGTTCACTCCAGACACTATTGCAGGAATGTCTGGTTGGGGATCTTCCCTCGACACTTCTACAACCTCTCCTTTTGTAGCTATAGGTAGTTTAGTTACATTAGTTTCCATGTAGGTGGTGTCGACGTTCGTTGCCAATGACCTTTGAAACTCTAGCAAGATCTAATCGTACGAATCCAACCATCGGTAATGAAATGAATATTGGCTGTGGGTCATCAAATACATGAGAAACATGATCTTCAAACGAGTTGGATGATGAGTCAGATGACATTTTGGTATTACAAAAGGAGGAGGAAGATACAATAGTCATTTTTTAACTCAAGCTTTCAGCTTCAGTAGAGCTTGTTGAAATATTAAATTAATTCAAATGCTCTGTGTCCTTATTTTGAATAAGTCAGTTGGTTTGAAAGATTAAGGAACGTTGTGTGTTAGTTCCAGAGTCTTTAGGTGAACGTGTCTATGTTAGTCCTAGAGACTAGGTGATCATGGGACACCTGTCCATTTATTGTTAGTTACTTATATCTATTTAAGTAGTTTATGTAAAGGAGATGAAATACTGAATGAAAGAGTTTGATTCCTATTCTCTTTCATCTAATTTTTTTGGGCTGTAGTAATTCTTCCCTCTTGTGCTTCATATTCAGGTAAGCCATTCTCAACTAAATCCCATAAATCATATGAAAGAAACAAGGTTTTCATTTTGATACTCCAAAATTGATAATTATCACCTTTAAAAATGGGAACCAATGGCTAAGAAACACTTACAGAATTGTTGTTGGCCATTCCTTACTCTCCTCTTTTTTTGTTTGCAGTACCTCCAGAATCTTTGTGCAGACAAGTTTGCAGCTGAGAAGAAACTCAATGACCTGCTCTGATACCAAATAATGTTGGATGTTGGCAGAGTAAATGAGAATACATTGTTACACAGACATAAAGCAAATAGAGAGTAGAAACAGAACGAATAGGAATCAGACTCTTTCATAGGATAAAGGAAAAAGGATGCAAAGGCCCTGTTCTACATCCAACAAGCTCCGGATGAGACTATCTTTCCTAGGATAATGGGAGCCACAACATCTAACGAAGCATGGGAATTGCTTCGAGATGAATATAAAGGATCAATTCAAGTTGTTAACTTGAAATTACAAACTCTTCACTGTGAGTTTGAGACCTTATTGATGAAAAATTCTAAGTCTATTCAGGGATTTTTCACAAGAGTTACAACCAATGTGAACCAAATTAGGTCTCTTGGTGAGGACCTAACTGATCAAAAAATTGTTGAAAAGGTGTTAAGAAGTCTCACTCCCAAATTTGACCATGTTGTTTCTGCCATTGAAGAATCCAAGGATTTAACTAAATTATCTTTGAATCAACTAATGGGTTCTTTGCAAACACATGAAGAAAGATTAAACAGAAATGCAGATAAGCCAGTTGAACAGGTCTTCCAAACAACACTTGATTTAAAGAAGAGATCAAGCAGCAATGCAGGGGGTACCTCCAACCAAAGGCAAAATAGCCAAGGTCGCGGGAGGCAAAATTTTCGTGGAGGACGCCGAGGAAGAAACATGCATGATGGAAATGAAAGAAACCGCAACAAAGGTAATTATGAACCTCCTCAATGTTACAATTGCAAAAAAAGAGGTCATATTGAAAAAGACTATTGGTACAAAAAAAAATCCTCAAATGTACCTCAATGTTCAAATTGTAATAAATTTGGACATAAAGAAAAGGATTGCTGGCATAAAAATAAAAATCAAGCAAATTTTTATGAAGAAAAGACCAATGATGAAATCGAGGAAAATTTATTTCTCTCATGTTTATCTGCAAATATTGAACCTGTTGGAGATATTTGGTTTTTGGATAGTGGGTGCAGTAACCACATGACAGGTGATAAAACATTGTTTGTTGAGATGGATGAATCGGTCAGGTCTCAAGTCTTGATGGGAAATGATATTCAAGTCTAGGCGCAAGGCAAAGGTATTGTTTCTGTGAACACCAAGTCAGGTACAAAGATCATTCACGAAGTTATGTATGTACCAGGTTTGGCTCAAAACTTGATTAGCTTGCGACAGTTAATGAAAAAAGGGTATTATGCGGTTTTTGATGAGGATAAATGCATGATATTTAAAAAGAAGAATATGGAGTTGGTCATGACAGTGAAAATGACTCAAAATAAAATGTTTCCTCTCAAAATTTCCGATCTTACCCTCAACGCATTCAAGTCTGTGGAGTGTGATAATTCTTGGCTTTGGCATAAGAGATATGGGCATCTAAATTTTTATGGTTTGGATTCACTGTATAAACAAAACATGGTTGTTGGCTTACCTATTGTGCTTCATGGTAACAAAATATGTGAAGCTTGCATTTTTGGAAAACATCACCGAACCCCTTTTCAAACGGGTAAATCTTGGAGGGCTAATCAACCCCTAATGTTGGTCCATGCTGATATATGTGGCCCTATGCGCACAAATTCACTTGGTGATAGTAAATATTTTTTATTATTTGTTGATGACTGTACAAGGATGATTTGGGTGTATTTTCTTAAGAAAAAATCTAAAGCTCTTTCATGCTTTCTACAATTTCGAGCATATGTTGAAAAACAAAGTGGGTTCGTACTGAAGACATTAAGAACTGACCGAGGGGGTGAATTTACATCAAAAGATTTCCATATGATTTGTAGAGATGCAGGTATAAGAAGAGAACTCACTACAAGTTACACCCCACAACAGAATGGAGTCGCGGACCGGAAAAATCGAAGCATTGTTGAGGCCGCAAGATGCTTGTTGAAAGAAAAGGGGCTCCCAAAAAGCTTCTGGGCAGAAGGAGTATCTACAGCGGTTTATTTGCTTAATCGCTCTCCTACAAAGGCAGTCAATAAAAAAACACCATATGAAGCATGGTTTGGGAGAAAGCCAAATGTAAGTCATTTAAAAGTCTTTGGTTCTATAGCTTATTCTCATGTTCCCTATGAAAAAAGGCACAAGCTAGATGACAAAAGCATTAAATGTGTTTTTGTGGGCTATAGTGAAGAAACTAAAGGGTATAGACTTTATGATCCTCAAAACAAGGCTTTATTTATTAGTCGTGATGTGATCTTTAATGAAAATGATGCATGGAAGTGGGACATTGATGTCGATCAATACCCTCTAATTATTGAAGAAGAAGAAACATCATCCTTTGATTCACCACCTGATGCTCAATTAAGTCTGACTGGATTCACATCGTCGGAATCACCTCAAAGAAAGGTAAGAAGTCTTGTTGATATTTACCAGTCATGTGATTTTGTATGCTTTGCCTCTGAACCTGCTTGCTTTGAAGATGCAGTAAATGAGAAAAATTGGCATGATGCCATGAAAGTTGAAATGAATGCCATTGAAAAAAATAAAACATGGAGATTGGTGGACTTGCCACCAGGAAAAGAAGCCATTGGGCTCAAATGGATTTACAAATCCAAGTTTAATGCAAATGGCTCTTTGCAAAAACATAAAGCCCGGTTGGTGGCAAAAGGGTATGCACAAATTCCAGGTGTTGATTTCTTTGAAACCTTTTCTCCTGTTGCTAGAATTGACACTATAAGGACTATTTTAGCTGTGGCTGCTCAAAAAGGTTGGAAAAATTTTCAATTTGATGTCAAATCTGCTTTTTTAAGTGGTGAATTGCAAGAGGAAGTGTATGTTGAACAACCCCCTGGGTTTGAAATTAAAGGGTCTGAAAAAAAGGTGTACAAATTAGAATAGGCTTTGTATGGGCTCAAACAAGCTCAACGAGCTTCGTACAGCAGAATTGACAAATATTTTATGGGCCGCAATTTTCAGAAAAGTGAAAGTGAGCCAACCCTTTATGTGAAAGTGCAAGGTGTGGATGAAATTCTCATAGTATGTTTATATGTTGATGATATGATATTTACTGGTAACTCTTCAAAATTGATTGAAGAATTCAAGAAAAATATGATGTCTGAATTTGAAATGACAGATTTGGGTCCGTTACATTATTTTTTGGGGATGGAAGTTATTCAAGACTCAAATGGTATTTTTCTACACCAAGGAAAATATGCAAGAGACTTGTTGAAAAGGTTTCGTATGTCAAATTGCAATCCAGCTAAAACACCCATGAATACAGATGAGAAGCTTATGGTAGAGGATGGAATTGAAAAGGCAGATGCAAAAGAATTTCGAAGCATGGTTGGTGGCTTGATTTATCTCACACATTCAAGGCCAGATATAATGTTTTCAGTGAGTTTGATTTCAAGGTTTATGAACAGTCCAAGTAAAGCTCACATGGGTGCAGCCAAGAGAGTTCTACGATATATTCATGGAACAATGGATCTCGGACTCAGGTATAAAAAATCAAATACTTGTAAACTTGTCTCTTATACTGACAGTGATTGAGCTGGTTGTACAAATGACAGGAAAAGTACTATAGGCTATGGACTTAGTCTTGGGTCTGCATTGATATCATGGGCTTAAAAAAAACAACAAACTACTGCACTTTCTACAACTGGAGCTAAATATATGGCGGCAACAAGTGCAGCTTGTCAAACTGTGTGGGTGAGGAGGATTCTAAGTGACCTGAAGCAAAAGCAAGAAGAAGCTACAATCTTATTTTGTGACAACAAGTCAGCAATTGAATTGACAAAAAATCCAGTCTTCCATGGAAGAACAAAGCATATTGAAGTCCGGCATCATTTTATTCGCGAGCTTGTGGCCAAGAAAGAGATAAAGCTGGAGTACTACAGCACGGAGGAACAAGTTGCTGATATTTTCACAAAGGCTCTCTCAAGAGAAAAGTTTTTCAAATTCCGAAGAATGCTTGGTGTTGAAGGCATTTGAATTAAGGGGGAGTGTTGAAATATTAAATTAATTCAAATGCTTTGTGTCCTTATTTTGAATAAGTCGGTTTGAGAGAGTCAAGGAACGTTGTGTGTTAGTTCCAGAGTCTTTAGGTGAACGTGTCTATGTTAGTCCTAGAGACTAGGTGATCATGGGACACCTGTCCATTGATTGTTAGTTATTTATATCTATTTAAGTAGTTTATGTAAAGGAGATGAAATACTGAATGAAAGAGTCTGATTCCTATTCGTTTTGTTTCTACTCTCTGTTTGCTTTATGTCTGTGTAACAATGTATTCTCATTTACTCTGCCAACATCCAAGAGAGCTTCTATGGAGAGGGACAAAGGAAGGTGTTCTTTTTGATGAGTTGTTGTTGCCAATAATGGTAATGACTGGCTAGGAGGGGTACATTAAACTGTGGGTTGTCATTGCTAAATATGAAAAGGGATTTCAAGTGGGTTGCTTGCATTTGGACTCTTTACAAAGTTTAGTAATGGAGTGTAAGGATGCATATTTTCCATTACTTGTAGATTAACTATTCTTGTACATGAATCCAATGCAAAAGATTTTGTACACCTAGGAGACTCGGAGAAGGATTAGTACTATTGATTTGGTAATAGTTGACATTTTAGCCTTCCCTGGTTAATGAGTCTTCATGTTGGATGTGAGTCGTTGAGCTTATACATTTGATGAATTTGTGCGTGTATAAAAAAAGGTATGGAATGGGAAGTGCGATATATATATATATATATTATATATATATATATATATGCTTGTATAGAGGGTCCACTTACTCTCATATTCAAAGGTTATGAGATGATCGAGAATTTTTCACACCAACCTTTCCCTAATGGTGACAAGGACAGCCACCTTTTAGCAATGGGTGATGGCTTAAAGTTGATAAAAATAGACAGAGGGTATTAGTTAGATCAAATGCAAGTTTAGGATTGGAGGATACTTATCCTTACTACCATTACTTGTGGATGTGTTTTTCTTGTTCATGAATTTGCTGCAAAGAAATCTACACACCTTGGAGGCACAGAGAGGAGTCAAGACCAAGTTTGATAATAACCAACATTCTAGCCGTCCATTATGAGCGAGTTTAAAATTTTGCTCGGTGAAACCCAATGTTGAAGATAGTCTAGATGGATATGAAGTTAATGTAGGTGGCATTTGTGCATGCACACCAGGTAGGATTAGTAGTGGCAGACGACTATAAATAGAGTATGGGATCAGAATTTGGTTGCATGGAGGCTCTCTCCTATAATCTCTATATATTTAATAATAATAATAATAATCAAGTAAATAATCTTGGTATAAATCAATTGGATCATCAAGTCTAGGCCAAAATGCATGCTAATTAAAAACAGTCCTTGGTATTCGATAGGCATGCTAACCCAGACATTGGCCCTAGATGTTTAACAAACTTAAAATGAAGCAGTCTATTGATATGATTATATCCCAAATTAAGTGTAAACACTAACTCCTTGAGAGTTTTTCCAATTATAAGAGGGTTGTCTCATGCAGCCACTTGTCTTATATAGCTTAAGTCCAAACCCCCCAAACGCTCACATTTACCGACAATGAAAGATGTTGTGCATAAATTGAGCCAACTTTCTTATTTCTTTTTCTTGTTGGACTATTGGTCCAGAAGTGATAGTTCAACTTCAGGACTCAAGGATCGATCCCTTGGAATGTGTGTGATACTAAGTTGCCAACACCGCTCAACCATGAGTGTGTTGGCAGTTAAACCAATATTTGTGAAATTAGACTTTTATAACTATGGATACTTCCATTACATGACAACTTATTGCCCATCAATAGAGATACATGGTTTTGACATAAAGGCAACACATATTTGAACAGATACATAGCAGTGGATTTGAGATCTAATTTCGATTGTGTCACGCCCCCAGACCGAGACCGAACAAACCAAGTCCCTAATCTGGGGCCGTGGCGCAACGAGCTAAAAAATTCTGCCCGCCCGTGCTAGTTTCCCACAGGTTTCTGCGGTGAGGATTCCTATTTCCAATCCATCACGATACAACAATCATATTTACGATATACAAAATGTGCGGAAGCAATGTAGCAAACACTTAATTAATTAGAAAGCATAAAACGGACAATCATGCCTTGCATCAAAATGAGAAATATATCATAAGCAAGCCTAAAGTTAAAGTTAGAGTTGTGAGGATCAAGAAAGTGTATTAAGTTTTACATCCCAAAAGAAGATCAACAAGGCCATAAACTAAGTTTCCAAAATAAAGTTCATTCCCCATAATGTTATCCCAGCTCAATTTCCAACACGATGTCTACATGACATCGTTGGGCTGCCACTCGCGTTCCACTGGCGGGTCTATCGCCTCAGCCTCACGCTCAGCCTCAATATCTGTGGGTCCGACATCTGACACCAAACAAAAGAGTATCAGACACGACGTCT
Organism: Umbellularia californica; assembly: GCA_028538565.1. NCBI lineage: Eukaryota > Viridiplantae > Streptophyta > Magnoliopsida > Laurales > Lauraceae > Umbellularia > Umbellularia californica. The sequence continues at coordinate 46,089,663 of JAPQWN010000003.1, forward strand.
TGCAGGTGAATAAAACAGAAAAGATGTACAAGTTTTATAAATGCCATATTTAAAATCATAAAATGCAATTGAAACGGAGCCTATGTAAAGAATAAATCAAATAATCCATTTCTGTACAAATAAAAGAATTTCATATTTAAAATATTTCGAACTGACTGACAAATAATCAAAATATTGGCAAACCACATTTAGCTATATTCTCCTATTACCGAAGTAACAAGAGCACACAGACAAAACCCGTTGCCATACAAATGGCCGGAACAAATAACCGTCGCCATATGAAATGGCCGGAACAGATAACCGTTGCCATACAAGATGGCCGGAACAGACAAAAACCATCGCCATGGCCGCAGCAAATAGACAAAGGGTCCAAACTGCAGTTGGCAAATCATAATTTTAGGATCCTAAGCTGGGTGATCAATCCGACAAAGTGACCCAAGCTTAGTGGTGCCGATTCAAATCCAAAATGATATAATTCAAATCATTAAACACAATTCAATCCGATAAAAGTACTACTCTTTATCAAAATAATCATACAATTTCAAAAAAAATCAAATGAGTAGCCTTTTCAACGTTTTGCAAATGTGGAAAACCGCTCAACTTCATTTCAAATCAATTTATGAGAAAACATAGAATTTGTCTAACTTGGAATGAGATAATTGAGATGATTAATAGTGTTTGATGGGCTTACCGGGGCCGTCTCGATACACACTTAGTGCCCCCATATCGGTTTATAAATGATGAGGTTGGTGTCTCTAAAGGTCTCCGACAATTGAGGGCATAAAGTGTATATTAAGACTAATAGAAAATCCATGGGTAATTTACTTACTAAACTTTCTCCATGAGTTTTACTCAAATGAAGTGATTCGGACTCAAATTCTTGATTCCCGATGATTTAGAAGACATTAAGAAAGTTCCACACTAACCAGGCCACAAATTTGCATAATAGGCCTCCAAAAAAAAAAGCACATGGGCCAGATCCCAGGCCCGCTTGAGTGGGCCCAGGTCGCTCGAGCGGGCTGTCACAGCAGCCAAGCCCGCTAAAGCGAGCCTAGCTCGCTCGAGCGGGCATAGCTGCTACCCTGCCTAGCTCTACAATACGTCCAGTTCAGGTATTTCAGCTTCCTTCCTGCATTCAGATTTTATTTCCATCCCAATTGCACAAGGCTGAGTTCAAATCACCTCCAAGTGACTCCATTAAACTACCACATCAAACTCATTTCAATCATCTATTAAAGACTATGAAGCACAATGAATCATATGACAAGAAAAAAAAAAAAAGAAACAGAACTTCAAAATTCAAATAGCAAAAACTCAAAGATTTCCAAATTAGTTTCTAGTCCTTAAGCTGAAGCAGAAAATTTGAAATTTCATACATTTAAACACATAACCTGAAATGAAATCAACATCACCTGTAATGAAATCAGTATTAACACCCATCCAACTTCACAACCAATACCCATTTCAAAATTTTAAAGTTTCAAACCAGAAATTGGAGAAAAAGATAAAAAATTTCCAGCATGCATACACAGATCTATTTCTTCACTTGCCTCAACTGAAATGGGTCTCAAGTTCACTCCAAATAACTCCTACACAGCCAGCTGCAGTCCTACACCAAGACCCATGAAAACCCATTTTACGAACTCCACATTTTGAATGGAGAAGGAGCTCTCAAAGAGCTCCCTTGCATGCACGAAGGAAAGCTTTCCAAGGGTCTAGAGAACCCATGGTTACAAGAGGGTAGCAATGGCTTACCTTTAAAGGTCCCAAATAAGGAGAGGAACTTGAGGATGAAGATAATCCCAGCTGAAATCTTACAAGGATGGTATCAATGGGTAGCATGGAAGATGAGGAAGAGATTAGAGCAATTTGTTTTTCAATTGGAGTACCCTAGGTGGGACATGCAAAGGCCAAGACGTGAGAGGATAGGAGTTCTCTTTCCTGTACCAGCTGAAGTGTCTGCAATGGATAAATGAAGAAGAAAGGGTTGACGTTGGGTCTTGATTTATAAGTGGGTTTAAGTTGTGGGCCCCCAAAGGCCCTAATACTTCAAGGCTTTAAAACTCTTGTTTGTGGGTCCCGAATGAAGTTGACAAAGAAGAGAAAATGATCTTCGAAAAATTTAGTTTTCAAAAAGTATATTTTCCTCATGATTTTCAAATTTCAAAATTTAGACACAGGTTGGGTGTGAAAAGACTGTTTTGCCCTGTTTTCCTCGAAAAATGTGATTCCTGGGGTTCAAATGCAAACGGAGTGAACATGAAAGTTGTTGGGACTAAAATAACAAATCCAAAAATATAGAATTCAATACTTTCCGAAATTCCAAGGTCAATTTCCCACTAGTAGACACGTCACCCAAGTCACCCCGGACTCGGTCAAACCAGACTAATCTAACTAAAGATCCCAATTTAATCATCCTCTAATCCCACTTAAAGACTAATCACGATAAAAAATAATAATTAAAAATATTAAACCTGGGTCGGGGTTTGACATCCTCCACACCCCCTTAAAGACATTTGGTCCTCCAAATGATTACTGACCTCTGGTAGCAAGTGCGAGTATTTCTTTTTAACCTAATCTCACAATTCCCAAGTAGCCTCTTCTGGTTCGTGGTTCTCCCAAAGTACTTTTACCCAGTGAATTGTCCGGTTTCTCAATTCTTGCTCTTTCATATCAATGATTCTGACTGGTTTCTTAATATAAGTGGCATATTCCCGAATCTCTATTGGCTCATGTCTTAGCACATGTGAGGGGTCCGAAACATATTTTTTCAACATCGAGACATGAAACACATTGTGCACGCCCGAAAGTTCTAGCTGTTAGGTGAGTTTGTAAGCCACGTCACTAATACAACTTAAGATCTCAAGCGGTCCAATGAATCTTCTTGACAATTTTCCTTTCTGACCGAACCTCAATGTCCCTTTGATCAGTGACAATTTCAAAAATACTTTATCTCCTACTTGAAATTGTAAGTTTTTCCTTCGAACATCTGCATAACTTTTCTGTCGGCTTCTCACGACCTTCAAACGCTCATAAATGAGTTTAACTTTCTCATTGGTCTCACCAATCAATGTCGGTCCATGAAAGCTGCGTTCTCCGACCTCTTCCAAACACACTGGAGTTCTGCATCTCCTTCCATATAGTGCTTCGAAAGGTGCCATCCCTATACTCGAGTAGTAACTGTTGTTATTGCGAATTCGTAAAGTGGTAGACTTTCATCCCACTGAGTTTTGAAGTCAAGCACGCATGCCTTAAGGATGTCCTCCAACGTCTGGATGGTCCTTTCCGACTATCCATCTGTCCGTGGGTGATACGCTGTGCTAAATTGAAGTTTTGTACCCATGGATTCATGTAGAGTCTTCCAAAATCTCGAGACAAATCTACTATCTATGTTCAACGTGATAGAGACTAGTTGACCATGTCGGCTGACGATCTCGTTAACAAACATTTGTGCCAGTGATAACATTTGCATCTTCTTTCCCGTCTTCAACGGAATGAAACATGCAGACTTCGTCAGTCGGTCAACTATAACCCATATGGCATTGTTTCCTCTGCTAGTCGTTGATAAACCCGAGATAAAATCCATCGTAAGGTGTTCCCATTTCCACTGTGGAATCTCTAATGGCTGCAAAAGACTTGATGGTTTCTGATGTTCTGCCTTTATCAACTGGCAAGTCATGCATCGGGACACAAATGCTGCAATTTCTCTTTTCATATTATTCCACCAGAATCTGCTCTTCAAATTATGGTACATCTTTGTACTCCCCGGGTGCATAAAATACTTGGTGCTATGGGCTTCAGTCATGATTTCATTTCTCAAGTCATCAATATTTGGAACACACAATTGTTCACGGAAGTACAATACTCCATCCATAATTCTGAAATCTGGGCGATCTGAAATGTGCTCCACAATTTTTGCTAAGTTTGGATCCTATAGCTGAGTCTCCTTGATTTTCTGAATGAAAGTAGGCTCATGCACTGACATGTTTCCTAGCATAACACCTTGTCTCAACGGTTGAAACTCAACTCCCAATTCTTCGAACTGTTGGAGTATACCCATTCCTCGCAAACTAGCCATCCTCCTAGACTTTCTGCTCAATGTGTCTGCCACGACATTTACTTTTTATGGATGGTATTTGATTGGAAAATCATAATCTTTGATATACTCCATCCATCTCTTCTGCCTCATGTTTAATTCTTTCTGAGAAAATAGATACTGTAGACTGCGGTGGTCTGAATGAACTTCAAATTTTTCTCCATAGAGGTAGTGTCTCCACATTTTCAATACAAAAACTACTACTACCAATTCTAAATCATGTGTTGCATAATTTTTCTCGTGCTCCTTAGTTGTCTTGAGCCATACACTATGACCTTACCATCTTGCATCAACACACATCTAAGTCCCACGATCGAAGCATCTGTATAAACTACAAAATTACCACTACCTGAAGGTAAGGTGAGAACTGGAGCTGTGGTCAACCTCTTTTTCAACTCTTCAAACCTTGCTTCACACTATTTGGTCCACACAAATGGCACGTTCTTCCGGGTTAGTTTGGTCAAAGGTGCTGCAATAGATGAAAATCCATGCGTAAACCTTCTGTAGTAGCCCGCTAAACCCAGAAAACTCCTGATTTCGATTACATTCTTTGGCCTCTCCCAATTGATGATTGCTTTTATCTTTGTCGGATCAACTGCTAAACCTTCTTTGGAAATGAAATGACCGAGGAAAGAAATTTGTGTTAGCCAAAAGTCACATTTTCTCGAGCTTTGCATATAACTGGTTGTCCCTCAACAACTGCAGCGATGTCGTCATGTGCTGCTCATACTCTTCTCTAGACTTGGAGTATACTAGTATGTCATCAATGAAGACAACGGTGAACTGGTCTAAGTAAGGTGTAAAGATCTTGTTCATTAAAGCTATGAACACCGCTAGTGCGTTTGTCAGTCCAAAGGACATTACTAAAAATTCATAGTGCCCGTATCTTGTCCGGAAGGCTGTCTTCGGTACATCCAATTCTTTTACCCTCAGTTGATAATATCCGGACCTAAGTATATCTTTGAGAAATACTCTGCTCCCTGCAATTGATCAAATAGCTCATCTATTCTTGGCAATGGGTACTTGTTCTTAATGGTTACTTGATTCAGTCTTCTGTAATCTAAGCACATTCTCAAGCTTCCATCTTTCTTTTTGACAAACAACACCGAAGCTCCTCATGGTGATATGCTTGGTCTGATAAAACCTTTCTTTAATAACTCTTGCTACTATAATTTCAATTCACTCAATTCTGCCGGAGCCATTCTATACGGTGGCAATCCTGGAATTTCTTTCCTGGCATAAGCTCTGTGGTAAATTCCACTTCCCTGACTGGTGGCAATCCTGGAATTTCTTCCAGAAATACATCTGGAAATTCGCACACTACGGGGATCTGCTCCACCCCTTGGGACTGATTGTCCTCTGTAACGAATGCTATGAATCCCCCACATCCGTTTCTTAATAATTTAACTGCTGACAATGCTGAAATAACACCAGCCTATGAAACCCTTTTCTCTCCATGAAATTCCACCCCTGGTGACGCTCCATCCAACTTGAAGGAAATAGTTTTCTTAAAACAATCCATACTAGCATGATGTCCAGACAACCAATCCATCCCCAAAATGACATCGAAGTCATGCATGTCTAATAGGATAAGGTCTACTGGGAAAATGACATCACCTATCTTAATTGTACAACTAGGGTAAACTGTAGTACACAACTTGTTTTCCTACTGGTGTTGTGATAGTTAGAATAAAGTCTAGTTCGCTAACAAGCACATCAATCAATTTAGCAAACATGGGAGATAGAAATGATGGACCTGAAAGAAATCTTCCGTCCTCTCCTTCCGCACCCCGGGGGCTGACCTGGGTCTCGGCGGAGGAGGGAAAATCTCGGGCATCAACATTTTTGTACGGGTATGCCAGATTTACTTTCTACTTGGAATTTGGAATGGTGATAATCCGGAGATTCACCTTCACAAGTGGAAAGGAAATCAATCCTTTTTTCTAACTTTTCAAATTGCATAAATATTAAGAAAAGAGACAAGTTTTTAGAATGCTGTAAGAGGCGTTTTTGTTTGTTTGCCGTGAAAGGCGATTTTGCCGTGAAATGCGTTTTTACAAAACTCATCAAATATGAAAGACAAGAATTGTGATTTCTTTTTGTCTCTTTAAAAAATACAAACTCCTAAACTTGGATTTTTGGATTTGATTTTTCTTTTGAACAATGAAACGATGAAAGTAAGCATTGTTTTGAGAGATAGTTTTTTTTTTTGAAACTTCAACATAAAGATGAAAATTTCAAAAGGGGTGGGTTTGATGAGCAAGTACCTTGGAAATACGCTTTAGCCATGTAGATATTGCTCTGACCCGTTTGAGGAAGTCTTCAAGGGTAGTACCGCTTCAAGAACTTGCCGTTGATGGGTAGCATACATCTGTCTCCTTCCATGTTTAGAAGAGCGTATGCACCATTGGAGAAGACTTTGTCGATGCCGAAGGGTCCCTCCCATTTTGGTTCGAGTTTGCCTTTGGATTTGTGGGCAAAGACTATGGGTCTTTTTACTGTAAGAACCAAGTCACCCTTTTTGTAGGCGCGTTGCCTGACCTTTTCGTCGAAAGATCCTACCATGCGTGCTTGGTACAACTCAATGCGTTGTAAAGCTTCGAGTCGTCTTTCATCGAGATTATCCAGCTCTTGGAGTCTCAATTTGACATTGCTTTCTTGCGTCATGTCATTTTGCAAAGATACCCTTAAGGAAGGAATTTGTACTTCCAAAGGGACAACAGTTTCGCATCCATAGACCAAAGAGAATAGTGTGCTATGGGTTGGTCCTCGAACGGTGGTTCGATAGGCCCACAAAGCTTCTAGTAGTTTGTCGCCCCAGTCTCTTTTGTGACTAGAGACCATTTTCTTGAGAATTTTGCAGAGTATTTTGTTGAAGGCTTATGCTAATCCGTTCGCTGCTAGATTATATGGAGTCGAAGGACAACTTTGGATTTTGTACTTGTCGCAGAACCTATAGAATCTGTGATCCCGGAATTGTGGTCCGTTATCATGGATGAATCTTCTAGGTATGCCGAAGCGACAAATAATGTTGGTGCTCAAGAACTGAAGGACTGATGAAGTCTTCATTTCGCTGAGCGCAAATGCTTCTGACCACTTGGAGAAATAATCCGTAGCGGCGGAGATGAAGCGATGACCTTTGCTTAATGGGGGAGAAATAGGACCTATGATGTCCATTCCCCAGGCTTCGAAAGGCCATGAGATTGCTGTTGGATGTAGCCATTCTGGAGGCATGTGGATATAATCTCCGTGAATCTAGCATTTTTGGCAGCGCTTGGCAAATTGCATTGCATCAGCTACCATGGTAGGCCAATAGTAACCTAGCCTTTTTATCTGGTTGTAGAGCTTAGGGCCAGCCTGATGGGCTCCACAAAGACCAGCATGTACTTCTTCGAGAGTTTCCTCAGCCTCTTGTTGGGATAAGCAGCGTAGGAGTACTCCGTTGAAGGATTTTCTATAAAGTGCTTTTGAAGGTATATCCAAATGAAAGTTTGGGGCTCGTCTTTGGATGCTTACCCGTTCTTTTGGATCTTTAGGTAGGATTCCGAACATGATGTAATCAATGAACGGATCTCTCCAGTCGCCCATCGGAGGTTTGAGGATGGATATCCGTCTTCCAACCACTTGGTGGCATTCAGCAACTGCTTGGTGTGTGTTGAGAGGAGGGAGAATCCTTCTTTGACACACTGTGACTTGCATGTTTTCCACTTCTTGGATTACCATGGATCCGGCGAGTCCGGCCAGGGCATCTGCACGAATGTTTTCACCTCTGAGGATGTGGGTGATATGGCAGATGTTGAATTTTTGTCGAAGCGACTGCGCCTTATTGTAGTAAGGTAGCAAATCAGGCTTCCTGACTTCATATTTTTTATTCATCTGGTTGACGATCAGTTGAGAGTCCCCAAAAGCTTCCAGCATGGTGATGCCGGTTTCGAGGGCGAGTTCCAATCCAACAATCAGGGCTTGGTACTCAGCTGCATTGTTTGAACATGGTTCCAGTAGCGAGAAGGCGTGCGGAATCATGTATTTGTCGGGGCTAACAAAGAGGATGCCGATTCCTGATATTTGCTTTCCTTTTTCATTTGTCCTGGTTGCACCGGCAAAGTACATGTCCCAGGAAGCGTTTGACAAGGAAGTTTCCACGTTGTAGACAAATTCGTCTAGGAGATCATCCCTGAGTGGAGAATCTTTAGGCAATGGATGCTCTGCGAGGAAATCTGCCAGAGCTTGTCCTTTGATTGCTTTTTGTGGTACATACCTAATATCAAACTGTGATAGAAGGATGGACCATTTTGCCAGTCGGGCATTGAGAGAACCTGCTTTTGTGACAAGGACCTTTAGGAGGTTGATCCTCGAAATCAGGTAGACTGTGTTCGACAGCAGATAATGACGCAGCTTTTGTATAGCGAACATTACTGCAAGGCATTCTTTTTCGACTGGGGAGTAGCGATACTCTGCACCTACCATCATGCGGCTAAGGTAATATAGAGCAGCTTCTTTTCTGTCGTCGTTTTCTTGTGTGAGCAGAGCACCCAAAGAGTGGTCGAGAGCTCTTGTGTACAAGATAAATGGTTTTCCAGTTGTGGGGGCAGCTAGCACTGGAGGTTTGATGAGGTATGCTTTGATGTCTTGAAATGTACTTTCACATTCAGCATCCCAGACAAAGTCCATGCCTTTCTTCATCAGGCGAGAAAATGGACGGCATTTCCCTGATAGATTGGAGATGAACCGTCGAATGTAGGCCAGCCTTCCTTGAAGCCCTTTTAATTCTCTTAGGGTTCTGGGAGATGGCATTTCCAGGATAGCCTTGACTTTGGTGGGGTCAAGTTCTATTCCAGCTTTCCGTACTATGAATCCGAGAAACTTACTCGATGAGACACCGAAGAAGCACTTTAGTGGATTCATCCGCAATTTGTGTTTGCGAAGTCGGAGGAAGACTTCTCGAAGATCATTGAGATGGTCTTCTTTTCTTCTGCTTTTTATGGCGAGGTCGTCAACATAGCATTCGACCGTCTTGTGCTGCATATCTTGGAATATTTTCATCATAGCCCTCTGATATGTCGCACCTGCATTTTTCAGGCCAAACGGCATAACAGTGTAGCAATACACGCCGAATGGTGTCCGAAATGATGTATCCCTTTCATCTTCAGGATGCATCTTTATTTGGTTGTAGCCAGAGAATCCATCCATGAATGTCATTCGCTCGAACCCATAGGTGTTGTCAATCATCACCTCTGGTATGGGGAGCGGGAATTCGTCTTTAGGACATGCATTATTCAAGTCTCTGTAGTCGATACAGACCCTTATCTGCCCATTTTTCTTTGTCACGGGGACGATGTTGGCCAACCATTCAGGATGTTGTTCCTCGCGGATGAAGCCAACGTTTTTGAGTTTTTGAACTTCTTGTTCGATTTTGTCCATCACGTCGGGACGGAATCTTCTTTGGCCTTGTTTGATAGGCTTGATTTCTTTTTGCAAGTTGAGCTCGTGGACTGCTACTTTGGGATCCAAGCCAGGCATTTCGGCATAAGACCATGCAAAGCAATCAATGAACTCACGAAGAAAGGAGATATACTCGGGTAACTCATCATCCTTTATATTCTTGCTTATGAATACAGGACGTGGGTTATCAGGTGTTCCCAAGTCTATCTTTTGAACAGGATCTTCTGTTGGAAGGTTTGAAGGTGGTTCCTCCACAATATTTTCGGAGGCTTCCAACTCAACAAGACCTTCTGGACTGCCAGAGGTATTTTCAGACTGAGGCTCTGTTTCCGTCCATGAATCTTCTTGATCAGTATCCTTCTGAAGGCTATCCTTCTCAAGGCTTGCAATGAGATGGTCCCAATCATTTGCTGGAATTGGGTTGAAGTAGGGTACTTCTTTTGGAGACAATGATTCTTCTAGGATAGAGAACAACTCGTCTGTGTCATCGGGCAATTCCTCTTTATTACCAGAGAAATTATACCAATTGGAGGAGCTTTCAGGATTTTTTACGAGTAACTCCTTAAAGAGATATCCAGGGATATCAATGTCTTCATGAGATGTTGAGGCTTGGTCGGTAAAGCGACTTTGCAGCCATTGTGTCAACTGTCTCATAGGAGTGGTAGGATCATACCCCAACCCATATGAAGACTTGCCTTTTTGAAGGTGGACTTTCCAATCTTCTGGTTGACTTTTGGTCAGGGTGGGTTCCAATGGTGTAAGAATACCACGGCCACCTCCCAAACCAGTCAGATTTTGAGCGTCGTAGCCCATTTTCTTCATGATAGCTTGTGCCATTGGACTATACAGGGATAGCTGAGGCATACCTTCGTTTTGGAAAGGTTCAAGCAAAGAGTTCAGTGGAGATGCTCCTGATCTATGGAAGTAAATCACTTTTCCTTCTGGCGAAGTTGCCGGAATAACAAAGGAAGCAGACGTAGGGTCTTCTATGTCTGCAAGTGTCTCCAATGGAGTGAGAGCGGGCTGATCTCGCGGAGTATCAGCTTGGCTCGATACTGTGTCATCTTCTGGATCTGACTCTGAGTCCGTATCATGCATAATAGACACAAAGGAGATAGTGAACTTGCCCCCAGTTTTTTGTTTTGTCTTCTTTGCTTTGGTAATGATTACCAAAGGCTTTGGAGACTTGAAGGAGACAATGAAGGGAGCTTGGCCGCTTACTTCGAGTTTGGTGGAGGGTTGGTTTTCCTCCGATGATTGCTGAGGAGCCTTGCCTTTATCTTTCTGGAGACTGTCTGCAAAGCGAATTGTTTTTTCCTCCTGTTCTTCCTTTCCATCTTTATACATTTGAGCATCTGCAAAATGGACATCTCTGCCTTTGAAGGGCCTTTTGTCTGCAAATACTCGATGTATCAGGCCATCGTCGCCAATGAACTTGATGCACTAATGTAGAGTTGAAGGGACGACACCATTCTCATGTATCCAGGGGCGTCCAAGGAGTATATTGTAGCATGAAGGGGTCCTTATTGTATACACAGTGACTTTAGAAATAAGATCACCGATTTGCAGTTTGAACCTGATTTTTCCGATAGGCCTTTGAGCGCTGCCGTCATATCCGAAGATGGATACGGACGTGTGACTCAGTTTGCTAGGTGGGATGCCCAGCTCTTCGAGTGCCGAAGTAGAGATGAGGTTGAGTGCAGAACCTAGATCGATCTGAACTCTGTGTACTGGCATTTCTTTGACGTACCCCGTAAAGTACAAGGGACGGTTGTGCTTTGTTTCGCCTAGGAGGAGGTCATCCTTGTCGAAGGCAATTGTTGCACTTGCTGCTTTTTGTACCGAGAGGCATTCATTGCTTGATCCCTCAGTTTTCTTCTTTTCTCCCTTTGAGGGAGTATTTGATTTTTTGACCCTATAGTCCATTTCAATTTGTAGGACTTGTGGGGCATGTTTGTCGACATCTGCATTCAGCCTTTGTAATTCTGAAATGAGACTATCACGAGTTTGTGGAGACATTCGTAATAAGTCAAGGATGTGCAGACGTGCAGGTATGTATTTGAAGTGCTCAATCAAGTCGTACTTGAAAGCCTCCTTCGGGCCTGCATTTTCATTATTATTGCCACTTGGGGCGTTTATAACTTGCTTTCCCGAAGGATTTACATAAGAAGAAGAGGGTTGGTTGTAATTTTTGTGGTAATCCCGGTCAGAACGGGTTCCTCTACCAACTTCAAGAGCCTCTAGAGAAGGGTCTTCTTTTGGAAGATCGTTCTTAGGATCAAGGGGTTAATCCTTTGCTGAGGACGTGTCTGTAACGGCATTGGCATCTTCAGTGATTGTGTTGCATGGAGCAATTTCGGGAACAAGTCCTGAACAGCAGCCGGTAACTTTTCATTATTAGCCCAGACATCGCCCGTGAGATCGGGTATCTGGGACCAATTGACTGAGTTTTCATTGAAGAAGATTTCATTGGCAGAAGTTTCTTCTAGATGATCAATTGGGAGAGGCTTGAGCTCTGATGTCACAGCTTCAGGAGACGAGGGTTGAGAGGATGTTATCTCAGTGGAAGTCACCTGAGAGGATGTAGCTCCGGAAGATACGCTACCGGTTGGGGCGTACGTGTCTTCGGAAGCTTCAGAGGCACTGTCGTCCTGAGCTATTGCATTGCAGGTTATCCTGACAGGAGATGCCCCCAATGTAGACTGTTGGGAATCGGACTCATCCTCAGATGTGAGAGGATCATCGATCCAACTGTTTTCTCCATTTTCAGGAATTAAGGGAGAAAGTTCCCGCTGATTTTCAGGGACTTCCGGCTCTGGATTATGACGAAGATTGATGTGATCCTGCTCCTGCTCTATGGCGAGATGTTGCAAGATTCTTGCATATTCTTTAAGATCAGGCATGGGAACCAAATCTTCTTCGTCATTTGCCCCTTGTGGTTCGCCCATGTTGGGTTCCACTGAAGCATTTGCTGGTGCTGGATTGACAGCATTTTCTTGAACAGGGTCCTGGTCTTCTTCATCATCAGACCAAGATCCTTGTGGCTGTAATGGGTTATACCAGATTACTGGCATAAGATGAGAGTCGGGAATCCATTCCTCGTCGGAGAGGCATTCTCCTGTTTCAAGGGATTCTTCCCACTCATCAATATCACTGGCAGTGTCACTGGACTTGTATCCGTTCATGGAGAATCCAACTACCAAGTTGCAAGAGTATGATGCCCCCTGCATAGTTTCATTTTTGTATAGAGGTGGCATGAAATCATCAAGAGTGAATTTTCTTACAGCCTTGGAGGTTTTGGGAAGAGATTCTTTCGTCGTCCCTAGTGAAGCAGTGAAAGAAGTTTCTGCTCTTTTAAGGACTTCTTGTTTTGGTTGAGACTTCTGCTGCCGTTTGAGCTTGCGGAGCTGTCTCTTGGCTTGCCTTCGCTGCTGAGCGGTTGACTTTATTTTGACGATCTCCCAATTTTCATCATCTAGGAGATCGGGATGCACCCATATAGGTTGTCTATCTGGTGTTGGATAGGGAACCAATTATTGGGACGCTTGAGCCATTTTTATCACCTTGAATGAAGTAGTGATCTTCTCCTTCGGTGACTTTGAAGTTTGCCGACATGACACCATGTTGACAGAGGCGGGGCCATAGTTTTTATCAAAGGTTATAACTCCATTTTTCCACATCTCATTGATCTTCTCTCTCACAACGAAGCATTGATTGAGAGGATGCAAGATCATCTGATGGTATGGACAGTATCGAGGATCATTGGTTTTGCCAACATCTCCCGGTCTTTTGGGCTCTGGCAAAATGAGTTTGCCATTTGCTAGGAGAGCCTCAAAGATTTCTTCAACGTCTTCATCGAACGGATATTTCTTTTCTACACGTTCTTTGAAGGCATCAGAGAGTTCAGGCCTTTTACCTGCAGTTTTGTTTTCAGGTTTCTTTGGCTGCTGAGGAGCTGACTTAGTCTGCACATTGAGAACCTCCTTTTTCTTTGGTTTTAAGGTTGTAACAGCAGGCGGCTCTTTCTTTGATGATTTCTGACTGTTGAGGTCTTTGATCACCATTTCAGCTTCCATGGAGGCTTCGAGGAGTTCCCCCAAGTTCTTTGATTTATTGCCGATAATCATGGAGCGGATTTTTGCTCTCATATTGTCACGGCAGATGTCCACCAGTGACGCTTGTGGCAGTACATCTGAGCATTTGTACGCCATTGCCTTCCATTTGTGAATGAAGTCGTATGTTGACTCATTCTCTCCCTGTTTTAGGCTGCAAAGTTGAGCCATAGTAACAGGATCATCCTCACCTTAGAAGTGGGTCAGGAAGCGTGTATCTAGCATAGCCCAGTTCTGGATGGAGTTCTCCGGCAGAGTGGAGTACCAATCAAAGGCTGTACCTTTTAGGGTACTTGCAAAGAGGCGAATCTTGAGGGCATCTTGATCCGCAATAGCTCCTGTTAGGATCTTGAAATGGATGACATGTTGTCTGGCTGAACCTTTCCCAGTATATGTCTGGAGAGTAGGTTGTTTGAATTTTGCAGGGAACGGAACCGAGTCCATCCATAGAGGGTAGGGTGGCTTGATCCCATGCTCTTTCAATGTATCCTCTTCTTTTGCTTTTGCGAGGATATCGTCCACGTCTTTTCTGGTAAGGGCGCGAGACTCATTGTTTTCTGCATTGCCCTCGTCATCTTCATGATTCGGAAGGGTTTCATTGTTAGGTGGTGGACGATGTAGAGTGAGAATCAAATTTTCCATCAGAGTCTCAATTCTCTGTTGTCCTTGCTCCAACTGCTGGATGCGTGCAGTTACGTCATCATGCGGTGGAGGCTGCTCAGAACTTGTAGCCAACACGTTCATCCCTCGGGATTCGAACGAAGAAATCATCCTGGTGACTGAGCTGGGGCTCATCCTTCTGGATGAAGAATCTGAGGAGTGGTTACTCCGATGTCCTTGGCTCGGAGGAGTGGAAGATTCCTCCAGATGTGTTCGTGTCCGAGAGACGCTGCGAGTCACTGGACGTCTAACACTGATTTTGGTTGCTGACTTCTGGCGTTTTCTGGTTTTGCCAACCATATGAACAGCAACGAATTGGTCGGGTCTTTCTTTTTCGACCCATTTGTTTGAGACGTGGAGAGTAGAACGCTGGGTTCTTTGTTTCTCGAGTCTCTTTTGTCGATATGCAGTGCGGCGACGCATACGACAAGCAATTTGAGCTTCAGTCAGCTCTGGCTGGGCTCTGGCGATGAAGGATGTAGTCCCTCGTGCGCAGCAGCCGGGTTTGTCTTCTTTGAAGCTGGGCAAGGACAGAATCTGGACGCGGTCCTTTGTCTGTCGCAATGAAGACTTGAATTTTGCGAGCTCAGCCCCTGTTGAGATGAAGGGTCGACTCACGGGAGTGCAGCTTCAGCATTTTTTTGCATAGGCCTAACGATGCAGGATTTGATTTTTGGCCTGTAGGAGCAAGCCGGCTCATGATGATTTTGTTTGTTTTTTGGGTGGAAGGTAGGTCTCTCCTCTTTCGTGTAAGAGAGAGGGTAGAACTGATTCTCCTTGAGAGGGGCCAAGTATGCTGGCTTTACAGATGTTTGGGACCTCCGTTGCTTTGGCGAAGATCTCGGGGACCAGGTTTTGGTGTAAAGCTGGTTTCTTGTGGACTGAGGCTTCGTGGGAACGCCACGGGCTTCAGGCTTCTTGGGGTTCGCCCTTGGTGCCATTTTAGTGACACGTTGCGGGGCGGTTTTCTGCTTCTTGGCAGGTACAGTGTCTTCTGCGGGAAGTGGGAATGGTCCCAGTGATCCGAAGACAATGGTTCGCGGAGTTGAAGTTGACCCGGTGTTTCGAGAGTTGTCGAGGGAGATGACGCTTCGGCAACTGGCAAGGCGCTTATGCTTGTTTTGCTTATCTTGAAGCATAAGCTGGTACTTGTTCTCATCGAAAGTGATGGTCAATGAAACTGTCATTGTTAGTTTTGGAAAACTTCTGAAACAAGACCAAATCCATTAATAATCACAAGAATATGGTGATCGTAAATGGAGAACAACTATGGTTTTGTCTTTTCAAATCACTTGAGGGAGCATGGCCCAATCCAAGGACGATGAAGAAGGCAAAATGCCATAGAGGACACAATTGTTCTAAAATGCAAGTATGGTAGGCTCA
Source organism: Umbellularia californica (assembly GCA_028538565.1). Classification (NCBI taxonomy): domain Eukaryota; kingdom Viridiplantae; phylum Streptophyta; class Magnoliopsida; order Laurales; family Lauraceae; genus Umbellularia; species Umbellularia californica. The sequence goes on from JAPQWN010000003.1 coordinate 46,105,356, forward strand.
GAGTGAGTGTTCCAGTGACTGCTAGAAGCAATTGTAGACCTTAATTCAAATTACCGAGAAACAAGGCTCACTCGAGGTAAAATGATATAAGGTTGGAGATACAAATGTATCGGTCGCGAATACAGTAGACCTGAAAGGGCGTACTAGCACCGCTAGGCACAAATGTTGCAAATCGCATCCTTGGGAAGGACACGAGATGGGATTTTTTTGAAAGGTCAAATTTGGATTCATAAAGGAGAGCAAATGGTATTCCAATCCGAACAAAGGCTCAACATTTATGCGAGCGCTAAATTCAGAAGGGAAGGAACCATAATTTCTCGGATGTGAATCCAGACGTGACGGAAGTTTTTTTTTTTGAAAGGTCAAGATTGAATTCATCAAAGAGAGCAAATGGTGTTCCGTTTCGAACAAAGGCTCAACATTTATGCAAGCGCTAAACCCGAAAGGGAGGGAACCAAGATTTCTCAACTCTGAACTCAAAAGTGACGGAAGTTTTTTTGAAAGGTCAAGATTGAATTCATCAATGAGAGCAAATGGTGTTCCGTTTCGAACAAAGGCTCAACATTTCTGCGAGCGCTAAACCCGAAAGGGAGGGAACCGAGATTACTCAACTCTGAACTCAAAAGTGACGGGAGTTTTTTCTTTCTTTTTTTTTTAAAAAAAAAAGATTTTTTTTTTTTTAGAGAATTTTTTTTGAAAGGTGCACATAGATTTCTAATTCGATCTTATGAAACCTTAGTAGATAGATCAGCCCCCAGGTAAGGGTAGGATTACCTAATGAACCCGTTTGGAGGACCCTTGCCTCGAACAGTCTAGCTGTCTACACACTCTGGACAAGGCTTTTCTTACATCCACTTTGGTCAAAGAACGCAATTGGTGGAACCTTAGTGTTTTTTTTTTTTTGAAATCTTTTTTTTAAAGGGTTTTTTTTTAAATGAACTCATCAAAGAGAGCGAATGGTGTTCCAATCCGAACAAAGGCTCAACATTTCTGCGAGCGCTAAATCCGAAAAGGAAGGAACCAAGGTTTCTCAACTTTGAATGCAGAAGAGAGAAAGCTAAATTTTTTTTTTAATTTGTAATTTTTTTTTGAAATCCCAATTTGGACTCATCAAAGAGAAAAGATGGCCCAATCCCCGATATGAACGATAGCTGCGAACATTTCTGTGAGCTATCGAGTTCAAGGAGGAGAGGATCAAAATTTCTCAAAGTTGAATCTTGAGAAAGAGAGATCATTTTTTTTTTTTGAAAGATTTTGAAACGAAGGTGTTTTTTTTTTTTTTTTTTAAATCCCAATTGGACTCATCAAAGAGAGAAGATGGCCCAATCCCTGATATGAACGATAACTGCGAACATTTCTGTGAGCTATCAAGTTCGGAGAGGGAAGGATCAAAATTTCTCAAAGTTGAGTTTTTAAGAAAAAAAGATCAGATTTGTTTTTTTTTAAAGTGAGAAAGAACAATTTAAATCCCATCTCATATTTTTTTTTTTTAGATGCAAAATGCAACATAGGCCACCAACTAGAAAGGAGCCAAGTGATCAAAGCACCACGTTCTCAAGTCAACGAATCCCACCGGGTATGCCAACTTGATGGACCCGAAAGAAATCTTCCGTCCTCTCCTTCCGCACCCCAGGGGCTGACCTGGGTCTCAGCGGAGGAGGGAAAATCTCGGGCATCAACATTTTTGTATGGGTATGCCAGATTTACTTTCTACTTGGAATTTGGAATGGTGATAATCCGGAGATTCACCTTTACAAGTGGAAAGGAAATCAATCCTTTTTTCTAACTTTTCAAATTGCATAAATATTAAGAAAAGAGACAAGTTTTTAGAATGCCGTAAGAGGCGTTTTTGTTTATTTGCCGTGAAAGGCGATTTTGCCGTGAAAGGCGTTTTTACAAAACTCATCAAATATGAAAGACAAGAATTGTGATTTCTTTTTGTCTCTTTAAGAAATACAAACTACAATAGAAAAGGAAGAAAATGGATCTAACTTCTCAGGAGATTGTGGGGACACGTTGAGATCGACTGTCGCAAGTCATGTATGGGCTTCGCCAACGTCCTTCAAATGAGAACATGTGATGCTTTGATTATTTGGCTTGGCTCCTAACCTCAGTTTTTTAAAGGACAAGGACCAAGAGAATGTCCTATATCCAATGAAAAGCCAAGTAAACGGGCTGAAAAGCCGCGTTTAGGCCATGTTGGAGAAGGAGGTGACCTTGGGGGGGTGGCCCCCCAAGGGATGTTGATCACCTTGTGGTGCTTCCGGGAGCAATGTAGCAGGACTTCGTCTCTCTCTTGGATTTTCTGGTTTTTCAGAGCTTGTACTTGGGATCTCTTTTCATCATGCTTTCTTCTTGGAATGAATCTCCTTTTATAGGCTTTTGGTAGCCATGAGGTGTTTATTGGCATTGATGGCCATGATGAAAGAATTGATGAGGAGTTACAATTTCAAGGCTTGTGATTGGCCGATGAAGGTAGTGGGCATTTAATCACCTTTATGCTTCATGATGATGGGAGTTTCATGGGTTTAATGCCATGATTGCTTGGATTTGTAACTCCCAAATGCTTGGTTCTGATTGGGCCGTCCAAAATAATGAGTTAATGACTGCTTTAATGGGTTAATTAACGACATTAAGTGGTTGCCAAGGCATGTGAAGAGTCGCGGGCTGTGCTGCGCCTTTTGAGATTCTTCTTGCAATCATCACGGGTGGATCCACGCATTATTTGATGTCGGATTGCGATGCAATTTCAGACATTGATTGACGTTGGTGGGCCGGTGACATCTGTCTTGTCGATTTCACGATCGGTCGGACAGAAAGTGCACTTTCTTGGTCAACCGGTTGGCGATCTTGAGGCGATCGGTGATGATTTCATGCTTTTGATGGCGGATCCGAGATGTCGATGAAGATCAGTGGTTTTGAAGCACCAAACATTGGATTTTCAGAAAATCACAGAGGCCAGAACACCCGAAACGCGAAAAGAATCGGAAAATGGATGATTTGGCGCAAAATCCGGGGACCCGGATTTCTAGGGTCGTCGGCGACCGTGGGCCAGGGTCGCCTAGCGACCTTGGGCCAGGGTCGCCGGCGACCATAGGGCTTCGGCCCGTTTGGTCGCCGAGCGTCGTTTTCGGCCGTTTTTTCGCCAAGGTCGCCGGCGACCATAGGGCTTCGGCCTGTTTGGTCGCCGAGCGTCGTTTTCGGCCGTTTTTTCGTCTTTTTCGTTCCTTTTTTCTTCTGTATTTTTCTTGACATTTTTCCTCAATTATTGACTTGATTTTCTTGGAGACTTGATTTTCTTGGAGAAATCTTGACGAGAACCCTCGCGAAATCGGAGCACAAAGTTTCCTATTTTTCGGGAAAGTCGAAGACTTTGTAGCCGATTTTCCGTCAAGCGTCGAAACTAGGTCAAACGGTGTCGGAATGACCTGAAAATTGAGGTGAAGCTTCTTGAGCAATGGATAGGACCAACCATGGGCTTTTATTTGAGTTTTGAAGCCATTTGGGGTCCCATCGATGCTTCACTTGATTTTGCTGCGGGGAAAATGCCGAGCTTTGATATGTGGTCAAGCGGTGTCCGATTGACCTGAAATTTGACGGGGAGCCTATTGGAGTCATTTTGAGACGTTCCATGGGCTCCGTTTTGGATATCATGGTCCCGGGTTGCTCCGCCGCCGGTTGGCTTGATTTTCTCTCGGAGCATCAAAACCTAGTCCAACGTTGTCGGAATGACCTGAAATTTGACGTGTAGCCTTTTGGAAGCATGTTGAAGCCACTCATGTATTTTGTTTGATGAGTGATGGCTTCGGTGGTTCCCGCCGCCGGGAGGCTTGATTTTGCTGCTCGAGCATTGATGGAGGGTCAAACGTTGTCGGTTTGACTTGAAATTTGGTATGGAGCCCTTTGGAGACATTCTGGAGTCATTCGTAGGCTCTGATCAAAGTTTTGGTGTCTTTGATGATGTCGCCGCCGGGAGCGCTTGTTTAGCTGTCGGAGCGGTGAAGTTGGGCCAAACGATATCGGAATGACCCGAAACCTCAGGTGTACCCCTCTTTAGCTGTCTTGAAGGATCTCTCAGTTTCTGTCTGATTCTGAAAAAATCTGATGCTTGAAGTAGCCTTGCCTATTTTTAGCAGGATGCAGCTTCAGGAGGCTTCTTATGTTAAGGAGACATATTGACTTTTTTGGTGTCAACAAGAAATGAATGTGTGGATCTAGGATCAATCAATACTTTAGCTTCTATTCCACAGACAAAAAGTATACCTTCAACTACGTTGCCCGCTGCATCCGCGTCCACTTGATTCAGATGATATGCGCGTCCTTGTTGTTAAGGTCTGTTTCGATTCTGGTTTTGTCTCCCTTGTTGCGCATTCCTGTTCTGCTGAGGTGGACGAGCTTTTTGATTCTGAGGTTGTTGGCGGGGCTGTTGTTACTGGTTCTGCTGTTGTGGCTGCCTGGGTTGGTTCTGAGCTGTTTGTTGGTTTTGCTGTGGTGGCCTGCTACCCTAGTTCCAAATGTTTCAACAATCTTTCATCAAGTGGTCCGTAAGGCCACATTTAAAGCATCCGCCTGTGACTCTGTAACATAGGTGGGAAGGATGGTTCTTGCCATAGTGCCCACATCCACCTTGCCTTTGGGTGTTCTAATTTTGCCTTGATTTCTTGCCCTGATAGGATCTATGTCCTTGTTGCTGCTGACGTTTCCTTTGGGCATCCTTAATAATCTTGTTGTTGATGTTTTTAGATTTATAAGCTTGCTTGACTGGCTCTTGGAATGTGGCTAGTAAGATAACACCTGAAGCACAATCTTTCAATAATAGGGTTAAGTCCCTCCAAGAATTTGATAATCTTTTTCTCCACGGTATCGACGAGCTCTGGTGCATACTGGGACAGTCTTTCGAACTTTGTAACATATTCGAGGACTATCACGTCTCCTTGTGTAAGTAGCTAAAATTCCACTGCCATCTGTCTCTTGATTGAGCGGGTACGTACTTCTCAGTGAACTGCTCCTTGAAAGTAGCACACACGGTATCATTAGCAATGTCCTGATAGCCATCTTTAAATGTTTTCCACCAAATATCGGCCAAGCCGATAAACATAGAGGCTGCCAAATGAACTTGTTGTCTGCCTATGCAATGAAAAAGGTCGAAAATGTTCTCAGTGTGAGCTAACCAGTCATCTGCTGTCAAAGGATCCTCCTTTCCTGTGAAATCTTTTGGACCTCTCTTCCGGAAGTGTTCGAATAATGCATTCGGGTTGCTGTCACGGTTATTGATAGCAATCTGAGGACCCATGTGTTGAGGTTGTACATGTTCTGGTCTCCTACCCAACACTTCCAACAATTGCCTTTGTACTTATGCCAACTCTTCGCCTTTCTAGGCCATATGCTCTTGCAATCTGGCCTGATTCTTATTGGCTTTTCTCTGTTGTTCTATCATCATTTCACTTGTTTTCTGTTGCTGTTCCATCATCCTTTGCATAAAATCCTGAATTGATTGTCTCCAGAGGAGCCTGCAGTATGAGCATTACTGGTAGAAGGATTTGTGTTTGTATAGTCCCTGCGTGGAGGCATTTTGCTGCAAAACCACTTGTTAGTACAATAAAATATATCAAGAAAAACGTACCCACAATCCTCACACAATACTAACTAACGAAAATTCTAACGGATCCTCTCCACGTCCTTATGTTTCTAATGTCTTTTAATTGCCCGACATATTTCTCGCTATGATACTAAGACCTGTCATGCCCCCAGACCAAGACCGAACAAACCAAGTCCCTAATCTGGGGCCTTGGCACGACAAGCTAGAAAATTCTGTCCGCTTGCGCTAGTTTCCCACAGGTTTCTGCGGTGAGGATTCCTATTTCCAATCCATTACGATACAACAATCATATTTACGATATACAAAATGCGCGGAAGCAATGTAGCAAACACTTAATTAATTAGAAAGCATAAAATGGACAATCATGCCTTGCATCAAAATGAGAAATATATCATAAGCAAGCCCAAAGTTAAAGTTAGAGTTGTGAGGATCAAGAAAGTGTATTAAGTTTTACATCCCAAAAGAAGATCGACAAGGCCATAAACGAAGTTCCCAAAATAAACATCATTCCCCAAAATGTTATCCCAGCTCCATTTCCAACACGACGTCTACATTACATCGTTGGGCTGCCACTCATGTTCCACTGGCGGGTCTACCGCCTCAACCATGCGTTCAGCCTCAATATATGCGGGTCCAACATCTGAACCAAACAAAAGAGTATCAGACACGATGGTCTGGCAGGTGAATAAAATAGATAAGATGTACAAATTTTATAAATGCTATATTTAAAATCATAAAATGCAATTGAACGACGAAGATCGACATATTGCGAGCCTCAAAAGTAAGAATTTTGGAAAACCACAGTGGTCGGACATCTCGAAACATGAAAAGGGACTGAAAAACGGTCATTCGGTGAAAATCTAGTAACCCGGACCTCTAGGGTCACATGCACACAGGGTCGCCGGCGACCATGGGGGATTTTTCCCCTTTTGGTCGCCGTGTTTTGGTCGTTTCTCCAGTTTTTCCGATTCTTTTTTCTTTGGTATTTCTTCTGACATTCTTGTACATATTCTGGCCCAATTTCCCTACAGAAACTTTGACGAGAAGCCTTGCGTATTGGAGAGCAAAGTTTCCGATTTTTAGGGAAAGTCGAAGACTTTGTCGCACAAAGTTACTGATTTGCCGTCAGAAGCCAAAATTGGGTCAAACGTTATCGGAATGACCTGAAATTTGAGGTGAAGCCTTCTGAGCAATAAATAAGATCAACCATAGGATTTTGTTTCAGTTTTGAATCTGTGTGGGGTCCCGTCGCCAGTAGACTTGATTTTGTTGCGAGGGAGATGTTGCGCTTTGATGTGCGGTCAACCAATGTCCGATTTACCTAGAATTTGACAGGGACCCTATTAGAGTCATTTTGAGGTGATCCATTAGCTCCGATTTGGAAATCATAGTCACAGGGTGGTTCGTCGCCGGGAAGCCTGATTTGATTTCCAAGAGTCAAAATTTGGTCAAATGTTGTCAAAATGACCTCAGATTTGTCGTGTAGCCCTTTGGAAGCCTTTTGAAGTCACCCATGTTTTTGTTTAATGAGTGATGACCTCGATGGTTCTCACCGCTGAGAGGCTTGATTTTGATGTTCAATGGTTGATGTGGGGTCAAACGTTGTCGGTTCGACATGAAACTTGAAATGGAGCCTTTTGGAGGTATTTTGAGACCATCTATAGGCTCAGATCGAAGATTTGTTGTCTTTGACGCTGTCACCGCCAGGGGTGCCTATTCAGCTGCCGGGGGAGTGAAGTTAGGCCAAATGATTTTGGAATGGTCCGAGACTTCATATGCACTCTTCTTTTGGCTATTTTGAAGAATCTTGCAGTTTTTGTTTGATTCTGACAAGATTTGACGCTTGAATTAACATTGCATGTTTGTGGTAGGATGTGGCTTCATGTATCTTCTAGAAGTTGAAGAGGCAAAATGATGTTTTTGGTTTCAACAAATGCCCCCTCGAGGTACAATGATGAGTTGCATAACTTTTGAAGTCGATGTGCCTCGAAAAGAACTTTGAAGGAGTGCTTCTGACTTGACCAAGAGTCCTTGAACAATTTTCTTTTTAGCAGGGTAGCTTTTTTAGTTTCCAAGGGAATTTTATGGTAGTGAAAGGGATCACATACCATCTCAAGGCAAAGTTTTGAAAATGACATGAGAAATCTGGATTTGGGTTTTTGGGTTTTGGGTTTTGGGTTTTCTTTTCGACCTTGTGACCTAACAAGCTGTATGTGGCAGGTTAGGGAGTCGGGATTTGGTTTTTTATTTTGACCTTGTGGCTCAACGAACTGTATGTGGCAAGTTGGGGGTTCAGATTTAGTTTTGACCTTGTGACCTAACAAGCTGTATATGGCAAGCTAGGGGGTTTGGTTTGATTTTTGGTCACTCTTTGGGACTATTTTGGGTCCATCGGAGTGGTTTGGATTTTTACAGAATGTCAATTTCTAGATTTTGGCTCAATTTGGTATGTGAGGTTGGATGGTTTGAATTTTGGAAGCTCACGAGGCTTGGATTTTTTTATGTAGTCCAATCAACTCAAAAGAGGCATGGAAACATTTTGTATCCTCTTGGTAAGAGGGATTTTTGAAAGGAAGCCCCTTTAGTACCCAGGTGGTAAACCTGGCTTATATGGGCTAACCCATGGGACTTTAAGCTTTAAAGATGGCTTAGATCTCATGTGGTGTCATTTTGTAAAGAATAATTAAAAATATCTCCTTTGTATAGAGAATATCTAAAAATATCTTTACTTGAAGAAAATCTCTCAAATCACTTTTCTTTTTGAAGAGAATATCTCAAAGTATCTTTGCTTGGGAGAGAATCTCTCAAATCTTTCTCTTTTGGGAGAGAATCTCGCTAATTCCCTTTATTTTGGGAGAGAATCTCTCAAAGTATCTTTTAGTTGCTAATTTGTAACACTTACCCCCTTACTTTTCTCCTTGTTTCCTTCTTTGGCTTTCTCTCTTCTATAAAAGCAAGGGGATATTGGACATCCTGATTTTATTGCTTTCTTTTGCATAAACCTTCAAGAGTGCTTCAAGACCAAGAGCTCTTCTTCTTTAAGGATCTTCAAGCTTTTCTTCTTTTTCTCCATCAAGGGCTTCATGTAAGTCTTTTTTTTCCAAGAAAACTCCATCGTAGAAGTAGGATGGTAAAAAAAAGAAGGGTTATTCTTTCACTTTTTTCTTTTCCTTCTTTTCTTGTTCTTCATTTTTTTTTCTTTTTTTTTTTTTTCTCATGTGTTATCTTTTTTTTCACTTTTTTTTTTCATGATTTTTTTAGGAGGTTTTTTTTTTTTTTTTTTTTGGTTCACCGTGATAATGCGGCTTATGCATATCAAATTGTGTTCATGCATTTTTTCTTTTTTTATGCATAAAAAATGCTAGAGTTTTCAGGTCAAGCCAACATGAGTTTTGGCTTAGACAAAGTTTGATTGGTTTTGATCAAGTTTAGTTGGAATTGCTCAAATTTTTGTCAAGGGTTTCCTAGCATCTAGTGCATGACAATTTCCTTTCTATGCATGATTTTTTGTAAATTGAATTGGGAGTATGATATGATAATGCATATCTGAAAATCTTTGTAAGTTTTGGAGTTTGGAGATTGCAGTAATGTTGAGCCTTTCCCAATCTTGTGGAGATTTAAGAAGCTTTGCAAGTTTGGAGCTCACAGCAATGTTGATCCCATCTTCAGGCTTTCTATCTCTTTCGGGTGTTACCCTTTTCTTCAGAATTGTCCCGGAACCATGCCGAAATTTCACCAGATCTTTTAGCGAAATTCTGTCATTTTGATGATTGATCTTTTTTTTCCTTTCCAACCTTTGCAGGTGGTTCCTCCAGAACTGACAAGGGTAAGGGGCCTGTTATTGGCGCACCTCGCCGATCCGTTAGATATTCCAATACGGCCGTTTAACAGGCTTGGGAGAAGGTCCAGTATGTGGAGAGAAACTTGGAAAAGTGTGACTCCCTCAGCCAGGATGAGATGAGGCAACAATTGATCACCCTCAAGGATGAGGAGTTTTACAAGATTATGGTAAGCAATTGTTCTTGGGTCATGAACAATTAGAGCGTTGTGCCCAAGCCTACCTTTCTCTTTGGTGATGCAGTCCCTAACGACATGACATACCAGAAGAGATGTTTTCAGTTCTCTTACACAGCTAATGGTGAGGAGAGGACTGTTGTTACCCAGTCAACTTTTGATTGTACCATTTTGATGATGAGCCTTTCTCCGACATGTTCTAAAAGGGAAGATCCTCCAAGATGGGTGAAAAGGACCAATGTGATCAAGACTGGTGTTTTTGTTGGCTGCCCTTCTGGATTTTCAGAGAAGTCACCCACCCACATGGATATATTGATGCCGGCCAGTGGCTACCAGAGTTTTGATCATCCGTCGATCAATTTGAGATCGGTGGGCCTTGGTATTTTCAGCGGTGATGGTAGCAATTGGGTGAAGCCTTTTTGACTTCGTTGCCGCTTTAGTGCTGACCCGGATTGGGAGTCATGACTAATCGTGTGTTGTTGACTGGTCGCGCCATTCTGAAGGAAGCCGGGATTTTTTATGCGGTCCGTGCTTTTAAGATTTTTTATGCGGTCCGTGCTTTTAAGGAGACCGCAATCTTTTCTGACAGGGCCTTCATGGCTATGTTGGAGCCGTTCCTTCCGCAGACCAACACCTTCATTGTCACGAATGGTGAGATTGGTTTTTCTCTGAAGGAGCTGAGTGCTGTCACTGGGTTGCCTATCCTTAGAAAAGTCTATGAGGAGTTTATGCCTATCAAAGCGTCCTTGAGGAGTAGTCTAAGGATTTTAGGGTTCTGTACTTTCAGCCTATCGCCTTCTATGATTTTTTTAAGGAGAAAAAGGGAGCGAAAGTCAGGTCCAGCAATTGGAGGAGTCTTAGCTCTTTGTTCCCCAACTTCTTTGACAGCAGAAAGTCTTCTGATAGCATGACCCGGGAAGCTAGAGTTAAGAATCCGAGTTCGAAGAAGACTTCTGTCATACTAAAAGACTTGAAGGACTTCTTCGCGAGCAATGGTGCCATTTGTTTTGACATTGCGCTGTGGAGGGATCTCACTGTTTACCTCACTTACTGGTTGGGTGAGGCTATCTTTGCTGGTGGAGATGGAACACACATCAGGCCTCATTGTATTTATCCGGCTTGTCAGATGGCTTTCGGAGAGCAGCTTGCTTTGGTGCCTGCTCTTTCCTGCATTTCTACTTGGGCTCCCTATGAATAGGGTATTTTCAGCCCATATCTTTTATTTGTGGTATGTATACCACTATGATAGCTTCCATCAGCTGGGTGCTGCTCAAGATGATGATCCTCTTACGATTCAGTTGGCTAGGGGTAAAGCCATCTACGAATCTCTTTTATTTGCCAGTATGAGGATCCAACGGTTAGGGACGTTGAGATAGGGCAGTCTTTAGTGAAGCTTTCTTCGAAGTTGCAGAAGAAGGCTTTTGATTTTGGTGCCCCCCGTGACTCCACTAAGGCAAGATCGGGAAGACATTACTCCTTGACCAATGCAGAGAAAGGGTGGCTGTTTAGCATACGTGTCGACACGATGGTGTACCACAGACATCTTTTCTTTGACATACAACCGTATGTCCCATCCCGATTTGTGCTGCAGTTGAGCTTCTCTCAAGGCGTTGTTAGAGCGCCTTGAGCAAGGTGAAGCGTTTTGGAGGTTTACATAATGGCAGAAATGCATGGGCTTTTTATAGTGCGGAAGACACTAAGACCATGATTTCTTATCCTAAGCTATCTACTTTCTAGACTGCCGGCTTTATGAAATGGTTCGTGGAGTGCTTTTCGGCGTACCGGGGGCTTTCCAAAAGGTAGCTTGATGTTTAGCAATCTTCTAGGAAGGGCCTCGGGAAATCAGATGGCGTTCGGCGAGAGGAAGTTTTGTCCTTCATTTCTGGAGAAAAGCATAAGATAAACTTTCTCGGTAAGTAAGGCGTCATCGGTTCCGAAGCTGTCTGGGAAGTACCTGGCGAGGCCTTAGAGCAGATGAAGAGGGAGGAAGTTGAGCTTGATGCTTGGATGAAAGCAGCGTAGAGACAAGCTTCCGTTGAGTCTACAGGCAAGAGTAGACCATCTAGTGAAGGGTCAAGTGACAGACCTGACTTTGACAGTGGGGCAGGTTCTTCGAGCAAACCAACCCATAAAGACAAGAGGAGGAGAGGTTAGTGTTGTAGTATGGGATGGCACAAAGACTCTCCTGATTTGGAAGTCCCTCTTATTGTCAATGAGGAGGTGTCAGGGGATGCTGACGAGCCTCCGGAAAAGAGGAGTCAAGAAGAAGTGATCGTCAGTGAAAGTATGATTCTTCCTCTTTCTCTTTCCATTTCTTTCATTGAGATTTTCTTGTTTTGATTTGCCTTCTCCCCCTCTTTCAGCAGAGGATGAGGCTTTGGTGATGCCTGAGGTGCCGGCCGATGAAGCGGTGACAGATCCAATTGCGACATCTGAAGAAGAACCGAGGGACTCTAGAGCTATTCCAGAATCTCCACCTACTATGACTTCTTTGTGTTTTTTTTTTCTTGTATGTGCTGTCATTTACTAACATATTGCTTGCTTTTTTGTCAGCTGACTTGCCACAGGATTCTGAAGACTTTGAACCATCCATGGATGCAATTTTTGTCGATGCTTCGGATGAGTTCATGGAAGTAGAGAATACTCCACCAATTGTCGAATAAGGTACTTTATAATAATAACCCTGGTGATAATGACTTTCTCGACAGGATAGTATTCATACATTTTTGTGTTTTGTTGGCAAGCTTTAAAGTGACAGGAGAGATCCCATTGCTCTCTTCAAAATCGGAGCAAGGAGTGCCAGAGCTTACTCCAGAGGTAGCGGCTTCTACAACCAATTCTGACACGGCAGAGGTGAGTCCTTGTGCCGAGATTCCTCCCCCAGTGGCTCCGATTGGAAAGAGTTCTCTGATTACTCTTCCAACGGTGCATGGCATGGGTAGCTGACCGACGGAACGGGGTGAATCTTCATCTGGGCCATCCCTTCAGTTTGCGGAAAAGGTGCTGGCACTCGTTTTGAGCTCCTAGATTGAGACTCTCTTTTTTGATCACTTGGATGCCAGATTTGGCATGATCAAGCGTGTGCAGGAGATTATCGATGATAGCGAAAAGGTCAGTTTCGACGTCACAGGTGCCAGGGCGATCGTTGACAGGATCACTGCGCTGGGCGACAAGTGGTCCGAGACCAAGGATTTTTCTGATGATGACTTCTTCAAAGAGATGTTTCTGGACGCTAGTAACAAAGCTAAGTTTGAGAAGGATGAGACAAAGCAGAGTAGGAAGCAGTTTGTTCGGGAGAGGAACGTCACCGAGTTAGCCAATATTAAGCTGGGGCATTACATTGAATGCCTCGATAAGGAGGTCATTGAAGCCAAGCAATGTCTTGAGCAATTAGAGGCGCAAGCTGCAGCTAAGTGGGTTGCTTTAGCAGAGGCTTGCGCTAGGGAGAGGATCTTGGTCTGCCAAGTTGCAGACGTCGATCGTGTTCTCGAAGAGAGGACTCAAGAACACGTACAATGGTGAACTGCTTGGGAGAAGCTTCCCGGTGTTGAAGACGGTTAGTTCATTCTGCCGCATTTTATGGAAAAATTTTGAAGGAGTGTGCCTTTAAAGTTTTGACTCTAAGTGCCAGAAATTTGCTTAAGGAGTTAAATCTGTGACTGGGGGCCATGTTAGACTGAGCTCCTGACTTCTTTTGTAACAAACTCTCTTTTCTCTCTTTTTTTTGGTACCCCGTGTATACGCACACGTTTTTTTTTTCTTTGGTACTCTTTTCTTCTTTTTTTTTTTTTTTTGTATTCCCTCCTTTCACTCAAATTCTTTTGTAATAAAACAAATTTATGCAATAGTCTAAATGGGAATGTTTGTTTGAAAAATTTTCAAAAGTTTGTCATTTTGTGGAAATCTTTTATCAAATAGATGTTTTGGCATGGGAGCCAGATTATGTTTGTGGCATGAAAGCCTTTGGGGTTTATGGCATGAGCCCAAATCTTGCTTTGGAAATGAAAGCCAAGGTTTTTTTTTTTTTTTTTTGGTGGCATGAAAGCCAAATTTTTGTGTTTTTTTGGCTTGAAAGCCAAGGTTTTGTGGCATGAGAGCCAAGTTTTGTGGCATGAAAGCCGATTTTTGGAGTGAAAGCCATGTTTCTGTGGCATGAAAGCCGATTTTTTGGCGGGAAAGCTAGGTTTTTGTGGCATGGAAGTCAATTTTTGGCATGAAAGCCATTTTTTTTTTTTTAAACCAAGTTTTGGTTTGTTGGCATGAAAGCCAGGTTTTTGGCATGAGAGACGATTTTGTGGCATGAGAGCTGATTTTTGGCGTGAAAGCCAGGTTTTGACATGAGAGCCGGGTCTTGGTTTTTAAAAGTGTAAGTATCGACTAAAAGCCGCCTCCCTGCTGAATGGTCTTACAAGTATCGATGGAATGTCACCTCCTTGCTCATTCTATTGTGACTATTGATGGAATGTCGCCTCCTCACGAATTTGGGTGCAAGTATCGACTAAGCGTCGCTTCCCAGCTGAATGGTTTTGTAAGTATCGATGGAATGTCGCATCCTTGCTCATCCGGTTTGCGAGTATCGATGGAATGTCACTTCCTCGCTTTTTAAAAATTTTGTTTTGTGCGTATTGACTAAATGTTGTTTCCCCACGATTTTTGAAATGTTGAGGTGTTTTGGAGCCTCTTTTTTTTTTTAAATTTAGGTTGTGGATCTCAACTGAAATGTTGTGTCTCCACGGTTTTTTGAAATTTTGTAAGTATCGACGAAATGTCGCTTCCTTGCGATTTTGGAAGTATCGAATGTGGTTCGCATCCTTTCGATTTTGAGTTTTGCGAGTATCGACTAAGCGTCGTTTCCCCGCTTTAAAAAAAAAAAAAAAAACAAACCATTTTTTGTTTAAAGACACGAGGGTCTGGACATAAAACCATTTTTGGTGGTAAAAGTCAGGGCGGACTAGGGTGGAAGTCCCTGAATCCTGATTTTGTTTCAAACCATGAATTTTGTGTTCAATGGTCGAAAATTTTGGTCAAGTTTGGAAAAGGCTCCTAAACTCAGATTTTTTTGTTGTTGTTTTTTTTTTAGGGATTTTTACTAAAAAAAAGTGTCCATAAACGTGTATACGCCGGATATAAATAGAAATACATATAAACGCCGAAATCAGTGTTCGTACATGACATCTGGACGATTTTGCCCTTACATTGATCGAGCTACATCGTCATCTCAACGACCTTTATTTCCACTCCCCAGAGCTTTTCTCCCGCCAGAGCCTTTCCGGAGCTCTCAATATGAATCTCTGGTACGCGCCGCACCTGGAGCTACCGGATGGAATGGTGCTCAAAGGCGCGACCTTGGTTGCCATGCACCCCAGCGAGCAGACAGCAGGGGCAAAGAAGGAGGCATTGCCTGATGGGGGTTGCTGGGTGTCCTCGGCGTTTGAGGAACCGTTCAAGACAGCCGCGAAGCTGCTCGTGAAGAGAAGAACATATTGCCTCGAGATGAATCCGTTCTGAGATATGGGGAGAGTAGAGGTAATCTTTGTTGATTTGAATCTGCTGCTCCTTTTGTTGTGAATCAAAGAGGGAAAAGAAAACAAAGAAGATGATATTTGTATGGATATGGATAAAATCTGACTGTGCACTGATTTTCCTTTTCTGGATTGCCGGTCTTCTTACACCCGGTGCTGATGGGTGAGTTGAGTATGCCAGTTTCTGGTTCTATTGGTTCTTTTTCTGTCTTATGAAGACCTAATAATTTGTTTGTATTTCTGTTTGGTAACGACAATGGTCCCATGATCCTCTCCATAGGCTGGAGATGTTGTATATAAAGTTATAATGGAATCAGTCTTGTAGCTGATGGTGTCAATCCTGGCATGTGTAAATTTTGAATTCTATGAGAGATTTAAGCTTCAATGAGTTTTATTTTGTCTCAGATCCTAGTGCAACATCCTCTGTTTTCCACAAAGATTGCATGTTTGGTTTCTCATTTATAATTTCTTGTTACCATTTTGATGTTTAGTTATTGAGTTTTTATTATTGTTTTCCTTTAACTTTATGCACTTCATCATGCCTGCTAAGTGTTTGATGGAATTCTTCACTAAGTTAGGGCACAGTTTTTAATTTTTTTGACCTCTTGTTGCTTTCAAGTAATGTTTTGAAGATGATTTTTTTACAAATTGTTGAAATCCTCTTTTTTTCTCTTTTTGTTCTTTTTATTAGTTGATTTATGGCTTTTCACCATGTAGAGATGGCTAAATACTCATTTGCAGCTTAATACATGACTTATAATTATGTTCTTTTCACTTGCTTTTATGTGCATTTGCAAAATTTCTAGGCTTCTTTATATGATTGGATCTTTGAATGAGAAAATTGACGGTTGGAGATCTTTTTCATCCTCCCGAAATCAATATAATCACGAGAGAAATTAATGGCACTGCCAATATCATTCTCTCACCTGATTTTTGAAGTGTTTGGTTTTTTTTTTTTTTAAATCAATGAAGTTTCTTTGGAATTAAATGATTAGAGATCTATTGTTGTGATGGTTGTAATCAATTGGATTATGAAGATACGATTCTTGTAAAAATATCATATTTTCATAAGATTTTGTAAACTATATATTCCCTTTTCTTTGGGATTTTTACCAAAAAACAAAGAAGCCTTTTCTTTCGATGCCATTGATAGTATTTATCTTTAAATTTACTTGGGTTTCTTGCAACCTTGACAGAATTTTTTAGGTGGGTATTTCTCTATTTTTTTTCCTTTTCGTTTTTGTTTGGTGTTTGTAATCTTTGACAGGTATGCTTTCAATTAAGGAAATATAAAGTAAATCATGTGTCAATGATCAGCAATGGCGCACTTATTGGGTGCTGTATTCTCTTTCATATGTTAGTAAGCACATGAACACATCCACCAATTCTTGTTTTATGTTTTGTTTCTTTCAACTTATATTTATATATATGTATATATATAACAGGCTCTATTTGGCTCATTGCAATTTGGGAGTTTAGTTAATTATCTGAGTCCATATGGTTATTCCTATTTTCCCCACATTTCACAAAGTAAAGGCTGTAAATATATTTGGATGCTTTATTTCCACCAAAATACATTTTATTCTCCCCTCCTTCCATGTTTGGTTTTGAAATTTTAGTGCAAAATACTTACTCTTAGAACTTATAGGTAGATTGGCTACTATCTTTTTCAGTGTAGGCCACATTGGTTTAGAAATCCTACTCTAAACATTACTTGTAATTTATGTCAGATCTATTTGTTATAGTTCTTCTTAACATGGTTCTAATGTGGCCTCTTGATCGGCAGGAGCTAGGGGATATGGTTGCAGCCAAAACAGTCTTTGGTGGTTATTTTATTGGGAACTTGTCACAGATTTATGCATATTTGGGGAATGGGAGGGTGGATACGACATTGTCTATAGGGTAAGCTGATTGATGGATAAGAGAATACCCAACTGGATAAAAAAAGAAATCCTTTATGAAAGGAAGAAGAGGAGCTTTGTTGTGAGGAGTATTGATTTATTTTGTGCAGTGTATGAGTAGAACTTGACATTTGTTGGAAGATGATTATTTCTTTGTAGTTGATGAAATATGTCTTGTAGTTGAAGAGAGGCATATGTTGTTGCCCTGTAGGTGTTTGATGTAATGTGTCTTGTAGTTGAACGGGGGCATATGTTATAGTCTGGTAGTTGTTTGGTGAAATGTACTTTCAACCATGCTAAAAAAAAATGGTATCCCTCAAGGTTGATGGGCTCTCAACATATAGTTGTTGGGCATACACCGTGCTATTCTCATGGGTGATGAATGCCAACTGAATGCGATGGTTACAAGCAAGGTTTGTATTTATGGGACATAGAGAACTTTGTGCTATTTGGTTTGCTGCTAATTCCCAAGTGATGCAAACAAAAACACTTTGTACTAGCAGTCCACTAGGGGAACTATTCAGTGATAATACTCAGTAGTCCTTAACATTCAGCAATTTGAGAATCCTAGTCCTCAAAATCATTCAGCAATTTCAGGGTCAAAGAACTCTCTTGACCCTGAAATCTTAGCAAAGGAAGTGTGAAAACAAATTTGGGAGAGAAATAGAGGAGGATGGAAAAGGAAAATCAAAAGAAACTCAAGATTACTTATGGAATGCGCTCCCTTCTTTCCCCAAACCAGAAATTTCATTTTCTGGAAACAAGAAGACCACTCTCTAATAACTCATTTGTCATTATATGACCAAGTGCACAAATCATGTCTTCATATGACCTCTTTTTTAATTGAACTTCTAAAATTTATTTATTATTTTTTTTTTGGCAGAGAAGTGTTTCGATAAATGTAAAAGATCTTTCCTCAGATAGATGGTGTTATGATTTGACTGTCAGATGTATATCTCTCTCTATATATATTGTCTTTTCATAATGGTAATAAAAGTTTGATACCTTTCATAAGTAATTCCTATTTGGAATTCATATTGTTTTTTGGGATGTGGTAATTGTAAATATTATTAACTTGATATGGTACACCATTGCTTCTGTACTTGTTAGTTCACAACCCTACCAGCACAAGGCCTTTTGTTTGCATGAATGTAATCTTTTAATATGTTATGAAATTGAATTTTTATATTTCCTCCTAGGAATTGGAAAGCTGCAATTCAATCTATAAGTCCACTAATCTTGCTTGGACTTGGTCGCCTTGTTTTCACAACAGGTGTTGATTACCAGGTTGGTGACCTGTTCCAAGTTCTTTTTGGTTTGAAACTCTAATAAATCTTTTATGTGGAGCCCACTTTTCAACAATGTAAACCATTCCTGTGGCGGTTGGTCCCACTATGGATTGCCATTTTTGTTTGTTCAAAAGTACTTCCCCAGAAGACAATCTCAGTTGTATGTAACTGGCTTGATAACGGATAGTCAGGAGCAGAGTACTGGCAAGTGGACATGCTTCAACTGTGAATATCAATGAATTAGTAACCTGGATTTTTTTTTGCATGATAATTTGGAAAGATGCTTGGTGGAATTATATAATTTGTTTGCATGATACAACTTTCAAAATTATCTCTTCATTAAATGTCATCTGTATTCTATTTTTACATTGAGGTTTTATGAAAATGTAGCCTCTAAGGTTTCATTATAAAAGTCCGGGATCCTAACCCTAGAGGGAGGGTGAATAGGGTGAGCTACAACTTAATGACCAATTATGCCAATTTTAAACTTCTTTAAAACAATTAGCCATTTTGATGATTAACAAATAAAATGCGGAAGCTAAACAACAACAATCACCACAAAAGCATTCACCATAACACAATCAATTATAGTGGTTCGGCCTCAATGCCTACATCCACTACCGGCTTGTGATCTCACACCCCACCGGATTTCCACTATTTATGCTTTTCAAATGGCTAAGCAATAACCACTACAATATGCTTTCCAAGGATAAGCAATAACCTTACAATGTTGTTTTTCAAGGCTTAACAACAAATTATACAAGATGCTTTTCTAGGCTAAGCAATAACCTTTATACAATGCTTTTCTTAGGCTAAACAATAACCTTTACAATCAAATGATTTCTTTCAAGAAAGTATTTTCACAAAGCACTCTAAGAGATTACAATTAAAGCTCAATTTAATTGCCTCTAGATTAGGCGAATATGAAAGTGTAAAACAAACTCACACAAACACTATGAAGGCAAAGATGTATGCTTATGAAGTGAGTGTGTGGATACTTCAATCAAGTTTTAAAATAAAGCTTAATCAATTTATGCTTGAAGCAATTAAAAGTTTAATACACATAAAAAGATTTGATTGAAGTAATATGCAAATCACATGTACCAAATACAAACTTGTTGAAGATATGAAATCAAAAGCTCACAAGTTGTATGAAATTAATTATGTCTAAACATGTGATGCATATTCAATGTTGTTTTCAAAAAACAAACTAATTTAACTAAAGTTCAAATGAATGAAAACAACAAAGATGATTCAAACAAGTTAATAAAACATGTTTATAAAACAAATCAAAGGTTTGACAAAACATGTTTTATAAAGTATTAAAACAAACTTGTTTAGAAATCAAGGTGAAGAATCCAATGACTTGAATCAAAGATTAAAGAAGTAGAGGATTCAACACATCATAGTTTATATGCTAATAAAATCATTTACCAAAGATTAAACAAAACATAAAACAATGATTATAAAAAGGCAAAGCTTACTTGGTGGTTTAACTTCATTAATCCAAGCTTTAGCTTTCCTTAATGACCCTTAGCCTTCCTTAGCTTGATCCCCTTTCTTTTCCCTCAAAATACCTCAAGAAGGGCTTCAAAGATCATCACATGGGGCTAAGGAATGAGCTTCTTTTTATAGAAAAAGTTGCTCAACGGCTACCTATCGGTTAGCCAACATCAAGGGGTCGGTTAACCGACACCCCCAACGGTCACAGGCCAACGGTCATATTTTCAAAAATTTGCTGACCATAAAGCATGGTTCAGTTAGCCGACATGTTCGGTTAACCGAGGCCTGACCGACACCCTAACCGACAATGTAAACTTGGTCAGAAAACACCTCTCTGGTTTTCTAACCGAGAGAGCTTCGGTCAGGTTCAGAAGCAAGGTCGGTCAACCGAGCCCTGACCGACATGCTGACCGACAGAAAAAAAATTGTAAAATTCTAATTTTCTGTTTTTCTGGACAACATGCTTTCGGTTAGCTACTTTCTATTGTCGGTTAACCGAGACCTAACCGACAAGCTGACCGACATGAAAATTATATGAAAATGCAGCTCTCTGGAATTCTAACCGAGAACACTTGTCGGTTGATCGTGGTCCACTTGTTGGTTAGCCGACACTCAGCTTGTCGGTTGACCGACAACCTAAGACAAAAATCCCAACTTTTGCATTTTTCAAAGTAAATTTCTTGTGGGATCTTTGGGCCATTAAACCAAGCATGGAAATATGATTTAAACCAATCCAAATGCTTTATAATCATGAAACATAAAAAGCCTATATAGATTTGAAAGTTTAAAACAAATGGCTAGCTTGATTTATAAAATCCTTTTTAAAACTAAAAATGCATCCAATGTTTAAAAACCAAAACATGCATAAATCATAAGGTGTATAAAGATTTAAAACAATGTATGTATAAATCAAAATTTCAATCTTTTCTAAAACAATGCATGTGTGTGAATTCAAATGATGAATAAAATGAATAATGCATCCATCAAACTGCAATACACAAAATCTCTAACAATCTCCCCCTTTGCAATTTGATGGCAAACCTTACTCAACATAATTCATCACACATAGTCTTCAACTCCTCCTTAGCTGGACATGGCTTGAAATCTTCTTTGGATGCTTCTTCACTTAGCTTGGGCTTCAATCTTCTTGATGCTTGGAGCTTTCATCTATCTTTCTTTGGCCAAACATCTCTTCTTTAGCTCCCAAGCTTTCTTAATTCATCTCTCCCCCTTTGATCATGCACTCTTGGGCAAGATATGCATTCTCTCCCCCTTTAGTAGATAATACAAAATCTCCCCTTTTTGGTAGCTTGAATACTTTCTCCCCATGTAGAAGATCCCTCCCCCTTTCTCTCTCTTTTGACAACTTATACATTCTCTCCCCCTTTGCCATTAAATTGCAAAATACCAATTGAAGAGGGGTCGGATGTCCAAATTGTACCTACACACATGAAACAAGGAAAATACCTTTTAGTAGCACCTATTAACAAAAGAAATCGAAAATGAAATTCTTAACACGGTATCATGCATGAGTGGAACATTATAGGGGTAAAGAGCTAATATAAGGGTGAATTTGATCAAAACTAATACTTCCTTCAAGGAAAGGATTAGATTCCAATTGACTAAAAAGCTCAATATGGTCAAATTATCAATATAAAGAGCAAGGTCAAGAGGATAAACAATCATGAATATCAATTGAAATAAAAAAAATATATCAATTGAGATTCAAGGATATGACTATTTTCTCAATCACTCTAAAATGGAGTTAAAAGGAATATAACTACTAGGATTAATCCAAATTAGAGCTATCCATGATGTAATGGGGTTTACTAAACATAGCATCAATCAATATAACGATGAAAATCATATGCTATAAATATTTTGAAATCATTTCATTCAATCATTAAATATGACTATCATGATCAAGATGAATGAAATGAAGTTCAAACATGAAGCCTACCTCAACCATTAACCAACCAAGATTACAAACACATAAACATGGTGGTCATGAGATTTACCTATATGTACAAGAGAGGAGGCAAACATGAACATTATGATGCTAGTAGAATGTGACATGGAATAAAAAAAAATATTACTATTAAGTTCAATCCAATGTACACAAGGTCTATCACAAACTCAAGATATGATACCAATTGGATATTGATACTAATTGAAAATGATACCAATTGAATATGAAACATGATTAAGAGCAAGCATGTGACAAACATAAAATTCCAACAAGCATCGTAAAATGATATTCATCACTTAGAATAATATAACTAATGAGCATAGTGATGAACATTAGAAATTGCATTTAGAAATATATATAACTTGGTAGAGGATGCAATTTACAAAAGTGTCAAATCATATGAATTCAACAACTAAGAAATCCATCAAACAAAATATATAACTATGAGGTTCATAAGATTAAACACTACTATGAAGTTGAAACATGTATAAGAATGACATCACAAGGAAAATACATATGAATCAACATCATAACCATCCATTTAACAAAAAAAAAATGACTAGAAAGCATAGATGATGGATTTGAAAGTTCTAGTATGATATCTATAAATGTAACTAAAAAGCACAACCATACATGGAACTATATGACATTTGCATAAAAAGAATGAAACCAAATGAGCAATGATGCAAATAGCATATAACAAGTATTTCCTTCTAAAAAATATAATCATAAACACAAGGAAATAAACTCAAAGGAAAATACAACTATAAATATAATTAACAAAGCTTAGAACATTTTCCAAAGGACTTTAATTTACTTCAACAATCAAAATCCAACAATGAAACATAAAATCATGATCAAGTGATTAAGAAAACCATAAAGTAAACTAATATCTAATTTCAATTTGTAATCAAGGATAACTACAAAAACTCATACAAATTGACTTAAAAACTTTTCAAACTTGATATCAATTGGAAAAATGCATTTATCAAAAACACATTCAATTTTAAAGAATATAACTATAAAGATCTAACCAATTGAAACTCAAGTAAATCAAGGAATTGAATTTTCATATCAAAATACTAACTTAGTAAGCATAGAATGAAAATCAATTTTCAATCCTCATTTTTCATCAAGAATGTAGTAATGAGGCTTAAATCATTTTTCAACTTGCATTGTAAAAGATATAACTTATTTGAAACACATACAAGTTGATTTTTCAAAACAATAACTTTCCATAAGAAAGAATCCATGGAAAATCTAAATCATTTGTTTTTCAAAATAATTTAACTAAGACAATCAAACAAATGAATTCGAAAATATCAATCGATTATAAAAAAAAATCCAGCTATAAAAGCTTTTGAAATCATAATCAATTGATCATATATAGAAATGCATTGCAAAAGATATAACTAAATGAGAGCAAAAAGCAAATCTATAATGATGAAATTATAATCAAATGATTTTGAAAACCATGATATTTAACAAGAAAGGTACATGAAGACAAAATCAATTGAGCATAAATAAACATTGCATTTAAATAAATGTGACTATGAAAGAAACAAATGCAAATGTGTCATGACCAACAATATGATTTAACTAAAAAGGTTCGGTTGGTCAATGAGATCCAATGCCTTAAGGTTTGTCTAAGTATCTAACTTTAGGAATCCACCTAAGGTCTTGAGATGGTTGGTCTTTGAGGTCTATCTTAAAAGTCTCACCAACTTTAGGAGATTTGACTTGATAAATTTTCAATTTAGACTTATCACCATGATAATGAGATTCGACTAATTTTAGCTTTGATTGGTGATTAGTCTTTTAAGGTTGGTGACTTTTCTTAGTAGGGGATTGATTTCTTTTCTTCTTATTTCCTCCCTTTAATTGACTTTTGAATTTTAGATTTAACTTTGCAACTTTCTTCAAAAGTTCTTTCATTTGTTGAGTTAGGGGAGGTAGGTTGAGAAGCTTTTTCTTGATAGATTCTTTTATATTAGTTTTAACTTGTTTAAGCTTTTTAGAATCTATCTTAGGAGACTTCTTTTTAATAGGTTTAACTTGTTTAATCTTCTTGGAGTCTTCCTTGACTTTTAGTGTCTTATCCACCATAGAGTTAGATTTTACTTTCTTAGGTTCATAGATGGGTTTAGACACATGGCTTCTCCTTAGTTTGCACTCAAACCTAAAATGCCCTTCAATGCCACAATAATTACATTTTTTTTTTGGCAAAAGAGAGTTAGTGCTAGAGAGAGAGGACTCACCTTTCACAAAGGTGTTGGTGAATTTAGGACCATGTGAAGTATACTTATTAAATCCAAGGCCCGTCCTATCTCCTTGAGATTTACCCAATCTAAATAACTTTTCAAATTTCTCTTCACCATGGGTAAATTTGCACTCATACTTTTGTTTGTACCTTTCAAGTTGAGTGACTTGTTCTTTAAGGGTTGAGTTTTCATTTTTAACTTTTGTTTGTTCATTTTCAATTCCCTTAAAGTTGTTTAGTTCTTCATGGGCAAGTTTTAATTCAAATTTAAGTTCATTAATAACATTGGATCCAAGTTCTTGAGTTTTTATCTTATTAGATAAATTTTCCTTAGTAATAGTTAACTTAGATTCAAGATTGTTAATGTCTTTATCTTGCCTTTGTAATTGATCTCTTAGTTTAGAATTTTCCTTATTAAGATTATCATAACTTATCTTAATTTCATTTAATTCATCTTGAGCATTAGATAAATTATGCAAAGAGATCATAAACTTAGAGTCTACACAATTTATTAATTCTTCTTTCTCTCTAAGTTCATTTTTTGAAGAAACTAATTCTTTGTTTAGACTTTTAGATTTTTCTTCTAATCTTTTATTCTTCTTAACAAGCTCTAGGGAAAATGTACATAAATCATTATAGGCTTGTTGAATGTCATCTTGATTTTCATCATTTTCTTCTTCATTTGATTCAAATTTAGATTCATTAAATTCATGGTTTGAATCTCCAAATGTTGGAAGAAGGAATGGTCTAGAAGAATCTACGAGGGAATCTATACAATCTATCTTAGTGGAATCTATTGAAATGATTTTCAAGATTAGTACAACTAGGGTCTAAACTCTAGGTTTTTATACCTAATCAAGAGTTCCAAACACTTGATCCTAAAATTAGAGCACGAGGCTCTGATACCAATTGAAAGTCCGGGATCCTAACCCTAGAGGGGGGGGTTGAATAGGGTGAGCGACAACTTAATGACCAATTATGCCAATTTTAAACTTCTTTAAAATAATTAACCACTTGTGATGATTAACAAATAAAATGCGGAAGCTAAACAACAACAATCACCACAAAAGCATTCACTATAACACAATCAATTATAGTGGTTCGGCCTCAATGCCTACATCCACTACAGGCTTGTGATCTCACACCCCACCGGATTTCCACTATTTATGCTTTTCAAATTGCTAAGCAATAACCACTACAATATGCTTTCCAAGGATAAGCAATAACCTTACAATGTTGTTTTTCAAGGCTTAACAACAACCTATACAAGTTGCTTTTCTAGGCCAAGCAATAACCTTCAAACAATGCTTTTCTTAGGCAAAGCAATAACATTTACAATCAAATGATTTCTCTCAAGAAAGTGTTTTCAACAAGCACTCTAAGAGATTACAATTAAAGCTCAATTTAATTGCCTCTAGATTAGGCGAATATGAAAGTGTAAAACAAACTCACACAAACACTATGAATGCAAAGATGTATGCTTATGAAGTAAGTGTGTGGATTCTTCAATCAAGTTTTAAAATAAAGCTTAATCAATTCATGCTTGAAGCAATTAAAAGTTTAATACACATAAAAAGATTTGATTGAAGTAATATGCAAATCACATGTACCAAATACAAACTTGTTGAAGATATGAAATCAAAAGCTCACAAGTTGTATGAAATTAATTATGTCTAAACATGTGGTGCATATTCAATGTTGTTTTCAAAAACCAAACTAATTTAACTAAAGTTCAAATGAATGAAAACAACAAAGATGATTCAAACAAGTTAATGAAACATGTTTATAAAACAAATCAAAGGTTTGACAAAACATGTTTTATAAAGTATTAAAACAAACTTGTTTAGAAATCAAGGTGAAGAATCCAATGACTTGAATCAAAGATTAAAGAAGTAGAGGATTCAACACATCATAGTTTATATGCTAAAATCATTTACCAAAGATTAAACAAAGCATAAAACAATGATTATAAAAAGGCAAAGCTTACTTGGTGGTTTAACTTCATTAATCCAAGCTTTAGCTTTCCTTAATGACCCTTAGCCTTCCTTAGCTTGATCCCCTTTCTTTTCCCTCAAAATACTTCAAGAATGGCTTCAAAGATCATCACATGGGGCTAAGGAATGAGCTTCTTTTTATAAAAAAAGTTGTTCAACGGCTACCTGTCGGTTAGCCGACATCCAGGGGTCGGTTAACCGACACCCCCAACGGTCACAGGCCAACGGTCATATTTTCAAAAATTTGCTGACCATAAAGCATGGTTCGGTTAGCCGACATGTTCGGTTAACCGAGGCCTGACCGACACCCTAACCGACAATGTAAACTTGGTCAGAAAACACCTCTCTGGTTTTCTAATCGAGAGAGCCTCGGTCAGGTTCAGAAGCAAGGTCGGTTAACCGAGCCCTGACCGACATGCTGACCAACAGAAAAAAAAATTGTAAAATTCTAACTTTCTTTTTTTCTGGACAGCATGCTTTCGGTTAGCTACTTTCTATTGTCGGTTAACCGAGACCTAACCGACAAGCTGACCGACGTGAAAATTATATGACAATGCAGCTCTCTGGAATTCTAACCGAGAACACTTGTTGGTTGACCTTGGTCCACTTGTCGGTTAGCGGACACTCAGCTTGTCGGTTGACCGACAGCCTAAGACAAAAATCCCAACTTTTGCATTTTTCAAAGTAAATTTCTTGTGAGATCATTGGGCCATTAAACCAAGCATGGAAACATGATTTAAACCAATCCAAGTGCTTTAGAATCATGAAACATAGAAAGCCTAAATAGATTTGAAAGTTTAAAACAAATGGCTAGCTTGATTTATAAAATCCTTTTTAAAACTAAAAATGCATCCAATGTTTAAAAACCAAAACATGCATAAATCATAAGGTGTACAAGATTTAAAACAATGTATGTATAAATCAAAATTTCAAGCTTTTCTAAAACAATGCATGTGTGTGAATTCAAATGATGAATAAAATGAATAATGCATCCATCAAACTGCAATATACAAAATCTCTAACACATTAGTCCATAAATGTCATTGTGTAAATTCAATTGGATTTTGATATATGGATATACTAGTATCTTGTTTTGTTTTTGTCATCAAGGCAATTTTTATCTCAATCCGATGGTGAGTGTGATCTGAACCCTAATTCTCTCTTTGCAGCATCTCTTTCTTTGAAGCAGAAGCTTAGTGTTGGTGTGGTATGTCCTTACTCTGCACAAGTTTCTGAAATTCAAGAAAAGTTAGTTAAAACATATGAGACATATAGTGACTTTACTGTTAGTGTCAAGTCAGAGCTATCTCAGCTATATGGGAAATACAAAAATCAAGGTTTGTTGTTGTTGTGGCTGTTGTTGTCATTGATGGTGGTGGTACAAGTGTTGAGATCATCTATTCCACACACCTCTTTGGGAGCCAATGCTCTACCCCAGCCATCTTGTGTATGTGGAGCATTGTGCTTGTTACATGGCATTGGCATTCAGTAATATGCTTGTTTATTCTTGCCTAATTCAGGTTTTGAGATATTGGCTTTCCCCTGCAACCAGTTTGGTGAAGAGGAGCCTGGAACCAATGAGGAAATCTTAGAGACTGCCTGCACTCGCTTTAAGGCTGAGTACCCCATCTTTGACAAGGTAATTGAACTACCCATTGCCCAATGCTTGTTTCCTTTGCTCTTAAACATGCTATAAAGTAACAACGTAAAAATCCAAGGTGGTCCTATAAAAACCAACAGATGCCATTAATGCATAGGCGCATACCCACACAGCATTTAAGAAAAGAAAGGAGAGAGTAATTCATATGGTTTAAGTTCATTGAAAAAGTATGTAGTGTATCTGTTTCTTTATGCTTCATAGTTCATACAACTCATCTAGCGATTAATTGCTCATACCAAATGTATATGGTGTGTTACCCTATTGCGAATATTGAAAACCATGTATGTAGACTTTTAGAATTCAATTCATCTAATACCCTTATTAATTCTAGCCTCAGCCCTTCAATATAAACATCTTATAGCAGACAATTGCTTCATTGTCTATTGAATTTCTGAAACAGCTTTGTTATTTAGATCGACAGTGATATATGTAGGCCACTTCAGTCACACACGCACACGTGCATGTCATAATGATGACACATTGAAATGTGCTTGTGCTCGGTAAAGTTGCTTCCATCCCATGATTTTGGTGATCAACTTGGTCTCTACGAAGTGTGTTACAACTTGGCCGAGTTGCACCTAGACTCAAGCAGTATGCAAAAGACTCATCTAAGTCCAAGTGAGTCAGTGGGGACCAACTCCAGTCTGACTTGTTGGAGTCTAGCTGACACTTGAAACTTGAAACCCTGTTTAGCACTCTCCATCTCAGCATGATGGATCCCACGGCCTCATCATGGCTGTACAAGTTCTATCAGCATCACTTAACAAATGTACTTGAATGAGTTATTTACTTGGTCATAAGAAATGCCACCCTGTCCCTACCCAGTGCCTTGATGATCACTAAAGTTCTGGGCTTGGGCTTCACCCTCAGCCTATGTGCTTGATGAACTACTAAATATTTGCTACCACAAGAAATTCAACCTGGTCTGCCACATTTATAGCCCATATTTAAACAAGTTTGATATTGAGTTTTTCTCTGTAGTGTGGTGTAGTCTAACCCTTTAGTCCAAGAGAAAATCATGTTAACTGATAATCTTATTTTTACATCAAATGGCTAGAAATGTCTAGCAACCAACTGACATGGTTGTGTTGAATGCTTCCCCAAGTTACTAGATGCAGTGACCTTCAAAGTCAAGTTTTCAAGTGCCTAATACTGTTGGCTCGTTTAGTTATGGGACATAATGTTTAGACCCGGATCTCACCCATGGGCCTCATAGTCAATAATGAGCCATCATTTTTGGTTGGCTCACTTGCAACCCCAATCACTACCAATAGTGAATGTGGTAGTCTATTGTTAACGATTTTTCCTTTCATTTGAAAGCCTGAGTTGTGCTCTATGTTTTGAAGTGCTATGGTTGAATCATATATTGAAGTGCTCATATATTGAAGTGCTATGGTTGAATGGTGAATGACTAATGACGTAGTGGTGAATGACCTTGTGGTGTGTTGGGGCATTGAGATGTTTATATGAAGTTTTTTTTATTTTTGTTATGTACAAGTACTTAACAGGTTGTAAAAAAAAAAAAGTAAAATGTCACATGTACAGGGGAGACTCTGCCGAAATTTCAAGAAATTTTTTACATTCGAAATTTTTCTTAGGAACATTTTTATGAAGTTTACGTTAATGTTTGCCAAAATGTGTTTATGCTTCTTATTTATCCTTTTTTGTCATTGCAGGATGATGTGACATTACCTATCCTTCATATTTCCCGAATCAAACGAAACAAGGTTATCTTGATCTTTTGTTTAATAAATCTTTGAGATTTATTGTTTTTAATTCCACAATGACTCAATGGATGAACTCGTTCTAAAATGCATTCTATGTGGGTCTTTATCATCCTTTAATTTGATGACTTCAAACTTGATGAATTCTTTTCAATCTTCCTCATGAAGGTTTCTTTACTCAGTTTCGCACTTTAATTCTTTGTTTGCAGCTTCATCGTTTTGATGACAACATTGGCAGCAGTAGGAAAATCCTGACTACCATGTCAAGGAGGATGAGCCAAAAACAAGTGGATCATTGGCTCCATCATCATCGCTCTAGTATTGGCAGTTATCTTAATCTTGTACTTTAAGCTCTCCCATTAGATGTGCTCGTCAGATTTCATAAGTCGTGCTTGTGATTCTGTTGGTTTGTTTGTTTCTGAAAGGGGGTCTTTAAATTTCTCCAATGTGTGCATTTGTGTGCATTGAACTGAATCAGATATTTAGTGTCTTATAGCCTGTCTGTTTGGAATGCTCTTCTTTTTTCTTCTCTGATTGTACTTGGATTGGTCAGGTGCATCTGCTTAAATGTAGTAGTTTCTTAATCTTTCCTCCTTTTTCTCTCTTTTTATTTAACAAAAAGGTCTTGTTCTCATGTGAAATTCAGCCCTTATAATGCAATGTGGTTACGGTGTAAATTTGCATTTTTTTTCTTTGTTTCATTGATTGTGACATCTCTTGCATGTTTTCCTCTACTGTGAAGTTCCTGGCAATGGAGAACATATATTAATTGGATGCTTATGGTAGAAGTGCTGTGAATGGTTTTTGGCGTCTGGACAAACATGGAGATGGAGATAATACCTAAGTAATGATACAGGTTACAAGTTGTAATGATGCAAGAATGTATATATAGCAAAAAATTTTAAAAATCAAATAAATAAAATAAAAAAATATTGATTGTTGACACAATCTTTATTGGCGCAATATTTTGAAAAAATAAAATACATAAAATATAAATGTTTTGCCGGCGCAAAAAAAAACGCCGGCAAAAGTTTTGAAAAAATAATTTACATAAAACATAAATGTTTTGCCGGCGCAAAAAAGCGCCGGGAAAAGTTTTTTCAATTAATTTATTATTGAAAAATAAAGGGCTTTTCGCGGCGTTTTATAGCTTTTTTCCCGGCGAAGAAGAACGCCGTTAATGTTTATATTTTTACCGGCGCAAATTGTTTTTTGCCGGCAAATAGTATTGCTGGCACACTTTTCCCAGCACATTGCCGGCACAAGGAAAATCGCCGGGAAAGTCTTTCACCGGCGTTTTATAGACTTTTGCTGGCGCTTATTTAGCACCGGCAAAAGTGCAATTTGTTGTAGTGGTGGTGACACAGTAATGTAAGATCATCACGTTTCATCGTTTATCTATTGATCTGTCACTTGCAAATTAGATTCCTTGCCAATCGCAAAGCCTTTAATTGTTATAATACTGGCTAGTTTTTCTCTTTAGAGAGAGTAAATTGCTTTTGTTCTTAAGTTTGCCTGATTTCTTCTCATTTATTTTGTATTTCTACCGTTAATTGTGAGTAATGTTTCCAAATGCAAATTTCTGAACATATTTTTATATTTGATTTGTTGTGATGGAACTTTTGGATTTTTAGTTATTGCACTTCTCTTTTTAATCTTGTATGCTTTTTTTTCCCTTTCATTATTAATGTATATTTTCTTAAATACATTCAGTAGCCCACAGAAAGAAGGTTATGGATATATGTTATACTGCAAGTATCGGTAAAGGGATTGAGAGCATGAAAAAGAATGGAAGACTAAATGCATCATCAAGTTTAGATTTGCATCAGGTAGGTATCAACACACTCAAGACTTAGTTGGCTTTGAACTGTATTCTACTACAATTGAACATTGAGTATGTCCCTCATGCATGTGCATATGTGTGTAGGTGTAATGTGCTATTACAGGTAGGAGGATGGGTCCAAGGGTATGAAGGCCTCACTCTTGTCACAGTGAGGAGAGCTGGTCATCAGGTTCCTCTTGACAAACCCAAGCTGGCTCTTCCCATTATCAAGTCTTTCCTGTCAGGAAGCTCAATGCCAACTTTGACAAAGCTCGAGGATTCTTGAGTAGATTGAAAGAAGTCTTCAAGTCTTAGAGGATTTGAATATGTTCAAAAGGCAGCTCTTACAATGAATAGACTAGATGCAAAATTCCTCATTCACCAATGGACTTCAAGTCTTAGAGGATGTTGCCATATACATGGGTGATTTGTATGAGAATGGTTGTTGCTGCACATGGAATGTTGTCATGTAAAAAGGTGTAAAGACATGTTGGGATGTTAGTGTTGGAATGTAATGATGTTATAATGATGTTGGGATGTTGGAATGCTACATTTGTAATTGAAAGTTGCACTGAAGAAAGGTTTCCTAAATTAAAGCAGTTGAATGTTGAAATGGTGGGTGGTGGAATGACAATTTTTTTCCTTAGATGTTGGATGGTGGAAAGACATTACGTATTGGATGTTCGACATGAAAAATGGGCATAGAAGCTATAAAAAATGGTAACAATATCATTACCTGAAAATTAAAAAAAAATACCTCAAATTTATCTCAATATTACGCAGCTCGTATCTAAAGGCTAGGGATTCTTTTATGTACACAACGCCTGAACCAAACCATTACAAATCAAAAGGCATTGACATTGGTTCAAATGTGAGAAAAACTTGGTAAAACTACCATCAAGACCCATCTAAACAATGTGAGAAAAACTCACTTAACACCTAACTTTGAGTTCCTTGGAAAATGGCTCAGCGCTTGCATCCACGATATCGTTACAATCCTTTAGACTTTTTTGTTCACTAAATTCATGTGTCTCTATGGTGCACTAAATTCATGATAAACGAGCTCTACATGATAAACGAGCTCACATCTCTCACCAACCATAAAAAAACAAGACTACGAAACAAAATAAAAGGGGATAAATCAGCGTCGTAAGGTAAAATCATAGGCCTAACATTATATGAACTTGAGTTCCTACTCATATGAACCCGAATTTTGTGCCCCACATTGTTTTTTGATAACGATATCGTTACCATCATTTATAGTTTCTTCATCCATTTTTTTTCCAACAAGAAAATAATGCTGATTTTATATTAAGATGCATAAACAATAAGAAAGACTCATGATTTCACTCAAAATCTATTTTTCTAAAATTTTCTGATAACGATATCGTTACAATTATTTATTGGTTCTTCACCAATTTTTTGTCTCCAATAACAAAATGACAATGACTTTATAATGTGGTATATAAACAATGAAAAAGGCTCACAGATTTGGCTTAGAAATGCATTTTCCTAATAGGTGAAGTGAAGGTTCGTACCCTCAAAACGAGGGTTCGAACCTTCGGACTGTTTGGAATTTGGCCCAAGAAGGCAGTGAACTGAAGGTTCGAACCCTCGCTTTGGAATTTGGCCCAGTACCCCAAGGAAGTGCAGGTTCGAACCCTCATTGTGAGGGTTCGAACCTTCACTTCACCAATTAGGAAAATGCATTTCTGAGCCAAATCCGTGAGCCTTTCTCATTGTTTATGCACCCCATTATAAAGTTAATGTAATTTTGTTATTGGAGACAAAAAAATGGGCGAATAACCAATAAATAATTGTAACGATATCGTTATAAGAAAATTTTTGAAAACTAGATTTTGAGTGAAATCGTGAGTCTTTTTTATTCTTTATGCACCTCAGAGTGATGATTTAAACCTTTGGGCACTCTGGAAAAAGGTTAGGCTATTTCTGTAAAGTTTTTTATAACAATATCGTTACAATTATTTATTGGTTCTTCTCCCATTTTTTGTCTCCAACAACAAAATGACAATGACTTTATACGGGGGTGCATAAACGATGAGAAAGCCTCACGGATTTGTCTCAAAAATGCATTTTTCCTAATAGGTGAAGTGAAGGTTTGAACCCTCACAACGAGGGGTTGAACCTTCACTTCCTTGGGGTACTGGGCCAAATTTCAGAGAGTATGAAGGTTTGAACCCTCATTTTGAGTGTTCGAACCTTCACTTCATTGCCTTCCTGGGCCAAATTCCAGACGGTCCGAAGGTTCGAACCCTCGTTTTGAGGGTTCAAACATTCACTTCACCTATTAGGAATATGCATTTCTGAGCCAAATCCATCAGATTTTATCGTTGTCTATGCACCCCATGATAAAGTCATTGTCATTTAGTTATTGGAGACAAAAAATGGGTGAAGAACCAATAAATAATTGTAACGATATCGTTATCAGAAAATTTTTGAAAACTAGATTTTAAGTGAAATTTTGAGTCTTTCTTATGTTTATGCATCTCAATATAAATTTAATATTATTTTCTTCTTGGACACAAAAAAATGGATGAAGAAACTATAAAAGACGGTAACGATATCGTTATCAAAAAACAATGTCGGGCACATTGTTCAAGTTCGTATGAGTAGGAATTCAAGTTCTTAAAGATTTTCCTCATAAAAACCATCTATAGATCATCCCATCTGCAATTATAAAATATTTTTTCTTATGTTTGTTGTTATTCTTAACCTTACTTATGGGATCCATGAATTGATTGGGTTCATCGTTAATGCTGCACTGCTGAAATGTTCTTATGTTTGTTGCATCCATCATGTCTTTGTAATTTTGTACTGTAATGCTCCACCTTTTTGTTCATCTGAAAGCCTAAAATTATGTGTGGGGTACTTGATTGATTGGTGCTAACAAAAGAAGATGACAAGTACCATTGACCATTTGCCTTTCTTTTTCACATTAAACACAATTTACTATTATTTCATTTTCAATTCCTATATATCATATTTGACCTCTTTTTTTTTTTTTTGTGATTGGAGGCGAGAGACTGAGAGCTTCAGGGATGAAGGCATGGGTCTAGTTCCTTCAAAGAGGATAGGAATCAGTCAGAATAACACCGAAGCTGGAGTTAGTTACAATGTTGGTGATTCCAAAGTTGTCATTGCAAATACCAAAATTCATCTGGAACAAAGCAAAAAAAAGTGAACATATTGTTAGATGTTAACAGAATAATGTCCCTTTAATCTGATTTGAGAAACATTATTTAAATTGTATAATGTGTGATGATTATTTATCAGAACTGAACAATGGGACTGTTTTGATTTCATCATGGTCTAAATGTTATCTAGGCAAAGAGAGCTGGTTCAGAACCGTGCACTTTTGCAACTCGGTTAAGAAAATCTGCAGAAACCTTGCTGAGTACCCCTGTTTAGGAAACTTTTTAGCCCACTTCCCGAGGGTTTTTTTTGCTGAGATTTGGGTATTTTCAAAACCATATCGTGAACTTAAAATGTGTTATTTTTCACTTAATTACGATCACGGTTGCCTGCGTTTCAAACCGCGTACTTTTGCAACTCGGTTAAGAAAATCTGCAGAAACCTTACTGAGTACCCCTATTTAGGAAACTTTTTAGCCCACTTCCCGAGGGTTTTTTTTTTTTTTTTTTGGCTGAGATTTGGGGATTTCCAAGACCATATCATGAACTTAAAATATGCTATTTTTCACTTAATTACGATCACAGTTGACTGCGTTTCAAACCGCGCACTTTTGTAACTCGATTAAGAAAATCTGCAGAAACCTTACTGAGTACCCCTGTTTAGGAAGCTTTTTAGCCCAGTTCCTGAGGGATTTTTTGGCTGAGATTTGGGGATTTCCAAGTCCATACTATGAACTTAAAATCTACTATTTTTCAATTAATTACGATCACGTTTGCGATGTTTTCAACTCGGGCACTTTTTCAACCCGTTTAACACAAACATGTAGAAACATGGCTGAGTACCCCTGTTTAGGGCACTTGTTGGCCCACTTCCCGAGGGATTTTTTGGCCGAGATTTGGGGATCATCCAAGTCCATACTATGAACTTAAAATCTGCTATTTTTCAGTTAATTATGATCACGTTTGAGATGTTTTCAACTTGGGCACTTTTTCAACCCGGTTAACACAAACATGCAGAAACATACAAAATTTCTATTGGCCAGACAACAAAAAAACCACTGATAGATAAAATTTCTATTGGCCAGACAACAAAATTGCCATTGGCCAGACAACAAAAAAACCAACATGGCCTTATCAATTGAGAATTCACAATGTTATTCATGCTACAAAGAGCAAATATACATCCTCCAAAGAGAAACTTGAATCAAACAGCAACTAAATTGGAACTGTGTCTTCCAAACACCCACTTAAATACAAAGCAACAACAAAGAGTCACCAAATAGAGTGTTGTCTACATGTTAGGACAGTAACCTCAGCAATCATACGACTTAATTTAGGCTAAGCAACATATCCAACAAATACAAATGTATCTAAAGAGACAACAACGTGAATGGGGTAGCACTCCAAGTGATCCCAGTGAATCTTAAAGGATAACACCCTACAAAGCCTTCAAGTGATCTTCTTCGCATTTTTATTCTGACAGATCTTCTTAAAGGTTAAATTCAAGATCTTTGGCCGAGACCTGCACATGCATAAAGTATATGAAGCATGATGCAATAAAGTTAAGCACAACACTTCATAAATTGGGGGCAAATGTTCTTACAGTTAAATTCACAGTCTCTTGTGTGATGGTCTGGTCTAATCCCACAAGATGTGTTATAATATCTCCATGATCGACCACCGACGTACCTTGTACATGCATAATTTGATTTCAATTAGATTGCGAATAATTGAATTCTATGTTTATATGATTAGGCAAACTATACCTATTATATGATTAGGCAAACTATACCTGTTCAATTAGGCAAACTATACTTATTAGGAAAATTCATTTCTTAGCAAAATCCGTGAGCCTTTCTCATTGTTTTTGCACTCCATTATAAAGTCATTGTCATTTTGTTGTTGGAGACAAAGAATGGGCAAAGAACCTATAAATAATTGTAACGATATCGTTATCAGAAAATTTTGAAAACTAGATTTTGAGTGAAATCGTGAGTCTTTCTTATTGTTTATGCATCTAAATTTAAAGTCACCATTATTTTCTTGTTGGACACAAAAAATGGATGAAGAAATTACAAATGATGGTAACGCTATCGTTTTCAAAAAATAATGTCAGGCACAAAATTCAAGTTCGTAAGAGTAGGAGTTCAAGTTCATATAATGTTAGGCCTATGATTTTACCTTAATACGCTGATTTATCCCCTTTTCTTTTGTTTCCTAGTCATGTTTTTTTATGATCGGTGAGAGATGACATCCAGATTAGTGATATCTAATATGGCATTAAACAGATTGAAGAGCTTGCTTCGATGATACAAAAGGTCAGAACTTAAAAATCAAGATGATGAACCTCAACAATTTCTTTCTTTCCTTTTTTTTTAATGCATACTATCGTTACATGCACTTCCAAAACTCCATCTATTTGATGATATTCAACTTTCCTATGGATTTTGTTTAAGCTTGCAGAGTTAGCATCTAGTTCACTTTACAGGAGCAGGGAGTAAGCATCTAACCTCAATTACATAGCTCCAGTAAAAGAAGAGGAATCCAGATGCTCCATCACCATCACCCTCTCCCTTCTGACACCAACAACCACCCCATCGTCTACTTATTATAAAAGAGATGAAAGTAATCATGATACATCTACGGTTGTGGTCGTCTTCAGTTCCACAAATGGGAGTTGGCGTTTTGTAGAATGACACAGATGATGGTGATGATGAAATGGTCTAACCTGCATACGCAGTCAAGGTATTAAAATGTATTGCGATGTCATATCACAAGTGGCAGTTCTACATAGACACTCTTAATGGAAGATGAAATGATAAGAGCCCGGGCATTTATGTCCTAACTTATTTGGGAGCAGACTCTCAGAAAGCAAGAAGAATCCTGCCTACGGAGGTAGAAAGGGCTAACAATTTCAAAGATTCAAGGGAAATTCCAGGCGATTATATGGGCATTTTAAGACTATATCCAACCACTCTTCCAAGACAGATTTCATCATACCTACGGGCCACCAATATGGATCACGACCCACTGCAATTGAATGGGTTATATTTGCTTCATCATCTGCAGGAATACAATGGATTTTGCGACAAGAATAAAGGTGATGGTACCCCATTTTTAGCTTTGCTGGCAATGCTCGTAAGTGACCCACATTACAATGGATCAATGACTAGGACCAACATTTTCCATGGGCGTCATTGGGCCAGGCCAAGGCCCATTTCCCAAATAAGCCGGACTTTGACTATTTCAATTTTTTCTGTAATTATTGTGTTGTTTTTACAAAGATCTCTCTTGCAATTTTTGGCCACAACCCATCAAGGCCCTGCCGGCTGCCACCCATTAGCACAGCATGTTCGACAACCCTAACTACATAGAGTATCTTAACAAAAAAAAAAAAAAACTGCATAGAGTAATCTTGGCACGGTGTAATGGTAGCAAGGTTATATCATAAGCCAAAACATGATAGCTTCCACCGAAAACTTCCATTCAACAGATCCAAGTTTTGAACAAGATACAAAAAACACTCAATAAAATCATTAATTTACTTTAGTAATACAAGAGGCATGAGAACGCACTCCCATGAGTCCAACTGACAGAAATAAATTGAATAATATCACTCTACTCTGCCTGCAAAAGCAAACCCAAACAGCTGGAAAGAGAGATCACCACAAACGATTGCAACTTCAGCCAGTCCATCTTGCACCATCAGTAGAAGAAATCAACAGCAAGGAGAGACATTTCAGTCCCTCCATTCAATCCAAATGTACTGTTCAAAAACCACAGCAAGTCAAAGGTGAGTCAACAAAGAGGCTAAGAGACTATTTAGGAAGGATAACCGATATCGTAAGATGTCCAGAATGGATGTGGCTATTGCATTTGGTGTAAAGGTTAGCCACAGTCGGCCGAGCAATTCACCATATTTAGATTGAGATGCAGCATCTGCAGCCTCCTTGGGTATGCCAATTCGAGCAAATGATTGTTTAAACCCAAAATACATGTAAAAGCTTCAGAACATGTTGACAATAACAAAAGTATATCATGGGCTCATTTGGATATGCTTCCACTTCTAACTTTTTATTAATATAGACACTGGCAACAGTCGAGACAACCATATAAAAATTATGGGTCAATGTTAAATTTTGTTTCACAGATCATATAATAGAGCTTAGCAATTAATGATTTAATATTAATGATACAAATCTAAAAGGGAAAAAACCCATTAGTGTAATACCTCTATTTTGTCACGGAGATCAGCAAGCTTTGGAATGTATTTGAGTGCCTCCGCTTTCTCATCAGCATCAATGCAAGCCTCTATAAAGGGCTTATAACCTGTTTAAATTAAAAATACTACGGTTACAATTATGAAACCATCTGTTGTACATGATGACAGCAGAAATCTAAACAAAATGACATATGCAAACTTCTCATAAAATATTATATGGGAAAACCTGTCTCCAAAAAAATAAAAAGAGGAAAAAGTTTTTTATTTTATTTTTTGAATGGCTACTTTTATTAAAAAGAAAAGCGAGCAGTACAAGAGGACTATACTGACAAGCTTAACACCCAAAGAACAAGCAAAAAACAAGCACAATAAGAACACCACCAAAACAAAAACAACAAAGGCAAAAGACCAGAGAAAGAACAAAAAGTTGTCTAACTGCCTTAGACATTGATGTCTATTTGAAAAGGTCCCTGTTTGTTGCTTTTTGAGAAAGAAACAGGTCTTAAAGCTCATTCAATAGAGATTCACATAAACTTTCCCAAACAGTCTAAAGCACTCGAACATATGTTTGAATCATTTTTTCAAGTCAAATAAATCCAAAAAACAGAATTGCCAAATATCACCTAAATCCAAACAGCAACCAATTATTTTATTGAAAAGGCTGAGCTAGATACATCTTTTCTTCTGTTTCGATAAGAAACCATGACTTTAGCAAATGAGTTTTATTCATCCACAACATCTGTCAGGCTAACAGATTGGAAAGCTTGACAATTGGAATTTTCACAGCTGTATTTTCAGATTGGAAAGCTCACCAATCTGTCAGGCTAACAGATTGGAAGGCTCACCAATTGTCAGGCTGAGCTAGATATATCTTTTCTTCTGTTTGGATAAGAAACCATGACTTTAGCAAATATTTTCACATCCTCAATGGAATTTTCAGCAAAAATATTTCCATCTTCAAAACGGAATCTTTTAACACCTATACCTCAAATTTCCACAGCTGTGACCTGCAAACTCTAACTCAAACAGTTTAAAAAAATCAACTTGGAGCATGTGTCTCATCACATGTAACCTGTACATGAACAGTTAATGAATGATAGTTAGAGCATACATCTCATTAAATGTCCATAGTAAACAAAAAGAGCATTTCCTTTTCTGATTTAACTTTTATTTTTATTTTGATCAAAATGAATAACCGAAAGTTTAAAAAGAAAATTGTAAAGAACCAGAACTTGCATTACCTGTTGTGCCAATACCAGCAAGGGCAATTCCCACCCAATCAAGAGCATTCATGACTTCCTTCAGGTAAAAATGGGAAAAGATAGAAAGGATAGCTAGTCCACATCCAGAGACTGGTTGTATAACAGATACCTGCCATAAGAAATCTACTGACATTAATAAGTGCAAATGAAGCAACCAACTATTAGTTCTAGTTAATGCACCATACAATTTCAAATGATCAACATCCAACCAACACTTAAATTAGTGAATGCTGAGAAGACGACGTCAAAGAACCATCACCAACATTTTTCAAATTCACCTGCACATTAAAAAGATGGACACAACTTGCATAAAACCATCACCGACATAGTCTGGACAATTAAAAACACCTAGTGCACAACACCAATTCACCACTGCAGATTATAAAAAAAACACAATCACCAACACAACAATACACCAGTTATGAAAATCAAACACTACTCTTTTGAGACAAACCTCTCCCAATTCAACACATAGATCAATCAAACATTACAATGGATTATGTGCATTCCATGAAGTCTACAATCTCATAGCCAGGAAAGTCCAGTCAACACATAGATCAATCAAACATTACAATGGATTATGTGCATTCCATGAAGTCTACAATCTCATAGCCAGGAAAGTCCAGTCAACACATAGATCAATCAAACATTACAATTGAAGGTTATCCTCATACAAGCTAACAACTCTTTCGTGCAAAAATAATTTTTTTTATAGAAAAAAAGAGAGATACATTAACTCACATATGAATTTCTGATTTCAAATTATCTGCCAAATAAGATGCAACAATATGTCATTACAGTATGTAGCATAACAGCCTGCACTTGTAATGTGGCTTCAACCCATGAAAATTGCCATGCAGTGCACAAATGAACGAAACTACTTCATGCAATTAAGGCTTTTAAGCAAAAGGAGCAAGAGAGAAAAGGACTGATATATATATGATGTAGCAACTAGCAACAGAGTAAGAAGCAGAGTAAAAAGAGATGCCCCCATTTTTCATGCATCAACTCTACATCAATTACAAACATTCAAATCAACTTCTTGCAATGCTATGGTGGTCCAGGGTCCAAACCAAAACAAGCAATGGAATCCTGTCAGTTCTGATAGGCACTTGATTCACTTTTGCAATGATATCTTTTACTTTAATGTTATTTGGGCCCTTGCAAGGAGTCTTTGAAGGATATAATTAAGTGAAAAGGCCAAATATGTGAGAGTTGCTGATATTTGTCAGAAGTGATAAAATGCAAAATTGAACTAACCTATGGAATGGATTCTCCTGGTAATGTAAATAGATACAGAGATAGAAGAAGAGATGACGTGATTGATATATATTGGGTTTTCTGCAATGAAATGTAGTTTTGGAACCTTTGCATTTCATATGTATTCCTTCCTCTGTCTCTCTCTTTCTACTGGTTTTGGGTTTTGCGCATGCACCACTCCGTCACAATGAGTGCCAACAAAGCATGACATGAAGTGGCACGAAATGAAAGAAATCCTTTCTCTCAGATGAGAGAGAGTCGTATTAATTGTGTCACCTTCTTGTACGGTGCAAGAAATCCGAGTTACGCAGATTGTGTGGAAAGTCGGACCAATCTGGTGATTTTTTTTATTGAAATTTCATCTCAAGATGAGTCAACTTCATACTTAAATGGCATTTGTTCATGTGGCAATATATGGAGCCCACCTATGATCAAGTATTGAATGAAAATAAATAATTCACTTTTGTTAGACTTCGGAGACTACATATACAAGGATGAGGTTCAGTGGATTAAGTTTTTTAGGTTGTCTTTATTAGGTTGGAGTTGATGGGTGTATTTGAATCTTTACTTGAAGTTGTTTAGATGTTATGTTCTTTTTTAACTGTTGTTGTTTTATGCTATGGACTTAGGGTATGTTGTTTGAGTTGGTGACTCACTCGAGAGTCAATTTGTGCTTCTACATTATATAAGTAATGTATCTGAAGCCTGAAGGTTTAAGTAAATCTTGGCAATTAAGAAGAAGCTCAATCACATTCGTTCCCACAAGTAATGGCCAGTGCTAGTGATATGTAATTTGAGAAATGCCATTTATTTGGCAAGTTTAGAGGCCCTTGTTTTTTTTTTTTTTTTTTTTCTACTTATAAAATGAAATTAGAGCCTTGTGAAAAGTTACCAAGGCCACGTTGGCCGTGCTCAAAGAGATGAATCAGAAAGTGGACAAATCAGCCACATTAGGTGTCAAGAGGGATGATTTATTGATATTAATGTTTTAGTTGTGTAGCCTTCCTTTTGTTTTGTGTAATTCTTATTCTTCAATATTTAGTTGCTTAGCCTTTTGGTTTCTATGGCTCTTCATCGTCATGTTAGATTGGGGCTCCTCCTTGTACATTCTTCATCTTTAGTTACATGTTTTGTGTGGGCCCATGAAATGAATGTCTGCTATAATTAAGCCAAAGCCAAGGCTTGGAGTACAATCATGGAGAGTTCTAACCCTCATATTACAGTGCTACAAGGGAGTTTGGGCCTGGCTCAACCATCACAGTCAAGCTTCAACTCATCACACCCAATGAAAACTCAATTCAGTTGGATTCACACATTTTTGTTTCAGATCATGACAAAATTCAAGGAGAAAGTGCGTGCAC
This sequence comes from Umbellularia californica, assembly GCA_028538565.1. Classification (NCBI taxonomy): domain Eukaryota; kingdom Viridiplantae; phylum Streptophyta; class Magnoliopsida; order Laurales; family Lauraceae; genus Umbellularia; species Umbellularia californica. The sequence goes on from JAPQWN010000003.1 coordinate 46,147,870, forward strand.
TGCATAGCTGAGTTATAATTTAAACATTCTAGATACAAAAAGGTATGATTATGAATGATGATAACCCTTCAGCAATATGCAGTATTCTATGATCATGCTTGTGAAGAAAACAATGTTATAGGTAAATTTAGTTAGTTGCATGTGTGCCATTCAAGCATTTGTATGAAGCCATGGAGCTGGACTAGCCTTAATTAATGTGAGTTTATTATGTCAGTGAACTTGGACCCAATTCATACCTGATTTTTCTCGATTGACTTTTTTTTGCTTTTTTTTTTTTTTTTCTAAAGCTCTGTTGAATCATTTGATCATTCAGATTTTGAAGGACCCATTTTTATCTTTCTACAATTGGGGAAGGAAGATTTTCACCTACAAGCAGACTGCATATGCACATTATGGGGTCTGGGCCGTCTGTCTCATATCCAGCCAGCCAGCCAGACTGAGCACACCTCATATCCAATGGGATTATAACTGACCGACTCTGGAACCAGACCCAGTACGCTATAATGGTGGATTTGAACCCAGACTAAGTGCATTTTGAGCCAAAAATCAAGATGTCTAGTTGATTTCTAGTTGTTTATTAATCAATCTATTTGAACAGTTGAGATTGACAATTTACAAAATAAATAAATAAATAAATAAAATAAAAATCGACAGTAAGAAAAACTGTAACTCTTCAAACCAAATTTTTATAAAATGATAAATGATGCTTTTGCAATAAAAGGGGGAGCCAGATCATAGGTCAAAAGCAAAATAAAGAGGCCAAGAGCCCAAGACCTAACTGTTGCTCGTCATGCACAGACACACCAAACCGAGAGAAACCCTTGGAGTTTTGGGTAAATCTTGGTGTGAATCAGACATAAGCTAAAACTAGTAGTAGGCAATTCATGCACAATATGAAACAATTACGAACAACACAGCCCACAGCCCACCACAGAAAAAAGAAATCTCAACACAAAACTATTCTTTTTTGAATTGAATACACTGAAACAAACACAATGCGGAAGCTATTTGTTCATATAGGCATTTAAACAAGAATCCCCAAAAGCAATAGAATCAAATGAGATGAGAATGCTATGAAAAAGATAAAAAAGAAAATCAAAGGAGCAAAGAAGAAGATCAAACTGTAATTCTCTTTACACAACAAAAACATTAAAAAAAATTTAATCTATTCGCGAACTGCATGCTCGAGAACCAACCTCAACCGGCGAGCCAACACATCCAGCTCCGCCACTCGCTGCTCCCTCCACTTATTGGCCAGATCCCTCGCTTTCCCCTGATCGCCCCCATTCGGGCGGAGCAGACCATGGCGAGCAAGGACCATCCGAACTCCACTCAGAGACTGATCAAACACGTCCATCACAGTTTTCGCAGCCACATGACCGATCCCGCTAGAGCTTTCGCTCTGGAAATCCTCTTCGCCATTGTTATTGAGATCGCCGCCGTCGTGGTTATACGGAGGCAGCAGAGGAGGAGGGGGTGTAGGGGAAGGGGAAGAGGTCGTCCCCATCACGGCGGCGGGAGAGGGCGTAACCCTAACCCTAGAGGAGGAAAAGGTTGACTTTTTCTTGGCAGAGGAGGATGAGGAGGAGGAGAAAGGGGAGGAGGCGGCGAAGGCGGGGTGCCAGAGCTGCTTGGAGAGGTGGAGGAGAGAGCGGTCGTGAGGGGTGAGATGGGAGGCATCGAGGCCCCGGGAGAGGCGGGCGGAGATGACGCGGAACTTCTTCTTGAGGTGGCGGAGCTTCTCGGAGAGCTGCGATTTGGTGTAAGGCTGGGGCATGGATTGTGAGAAGCGATCGAAGAAGAGATTGAGGTCGCGAGGGAAGGAGATGGGTTTATAAGAAACCCTTTAAGAAGAAAGGAAATGAGAGATGGGGCTTACTGATGGAGAGATGGGGTTTGGGGAAAATGAAGAAGAAAGAAAAAAAGAGATGGGGTTCCGTACCTCCAATAGAACCAGTCCACCGCAACAACCAGAATCAGACCAGCAAGTGTGAAGATTGATCCAAGCAACAAAAGCAATCTGTGGCTCTTGGTCTCACACCTCTGAGATTCCGAGTCAAGGCAGAGGCGTGCTTGAGAAAAATAGAGCAGAGGGCGGGAGGGAAAGGTATACAAACGAAATAAGGAGGTAGATGACGATGTTGTTCGATAAAAAGAGGGGCAAAACCGTCAAACATCGACGTACGAACACCAAAATGGGCATTTGAACGTATTTCTGATTAAATCCGCCGTATATGAGTATAGGGACACTTTTTTGGTAAAAATCCCTTTTTTTTAACAATGAAATGAGGAATGTAAGCATTGTTTTGATTTTTTAGAAATTCCAACATAAAGATGAATAATCTAAAAGAAGCAGGTTTGGCAAGCAAGTACCTGGGAATAGGTTTTGGCCATACAGGCATTACTCTGACCCAGTGGTGTAAGTATTCAAAGGTAGTACCGCTTCAAGAACTTGCCGTTGATGGACAGCATACATCTATCACCTTCCATGCTTAGGAGAGCATATGCACCATTGGAGAAAACCTTGTTGATGACGTAGGGTCCTCTCATTTTGGCTCAAATTTTCTTTTGGACTTGTAAGCAAAAACCATCAGTCTTTTCATTACAAGAACCAAGTCACTCTTTTTGTAGGCGCGTTGCCGGACCTTGTTGTTGAAAGATCCTGCCATGCGTACTTGGTAAAGCTCAATGCTTTGTCAAGCTTCGAGCCGTCTCTCGTCGAGATTGTCCAGTTCTTGGATTCTCAACTTGACATTGCTTTCTTGAGTCATGTCATTTTGCAAAGACACCCTTAGGAAAGGAATTTGTACTTCCAAGGGCACGACAACTTTGCATTGATAGACCAAGGAGAATGGTGTGCTATGAGTTGGTCCTCGAACGGTGATCCGATAGGCCCACAAAGCTTTAGACAGTTTGTCGCTCCAGTCCCTTTTGTGACGAGACCATTTTATTGAGGATTTCGCAAAGTGTCTTATTAAAGGCTTCTGCTAATCCATTTGCTGCCTGATTATATGGAGTCGAATGACGGCTTTGGATTTTGTATTTGTCGCAGAACCTATAGAATCGATGATCCAGGAATTGTGGTCCATTGTCATGGACGAATCTTTTAGGTATGCCGAAACGACAAATGATGTGGGTGCACAAGAACTGAATGACTGATGAGGTCTTCATATCACCAAGCGCAAATGCTTCTGACCACTTGGAGAAATAATCAGTAGCGACGAAGATGAAGCGATGACCTTTGCTCGATGAGGGAGAGATAGGACCTATGATGTCCATATCCTAGGCTTAGAAAGGCCATGAGGTTGTTGTGGGGTGTAGCCATTCTAGAGGCATATGAACATAGTCTCCATGACCTTGGCATTGTTGGCAGCGCTTAGCAAATCACATAACGTCAACTACCATGGTAGGCCAATAATAACCTAACCTTTTTATCTGATCATAGAGTTTAGGACCAGCCTAATGGGCTCCACAAAGACTAGCATGAACTTTTTTGAGCGTTTTCTCGGCCTCTTGTTGTGACAAGCAACGTAGAAGTACTCCGTTAAAGGATTTTCTGTAAAGGATTTTTGAAGAAATACCCAAATGAAAGTTTGAGGCTCATCTTTGAATGCTTACCCATTCTTTTGGATCTTCAAGGAGGATTTTGAATATGGTGAAATCAATGAACGGATCCCTCCAGTCGCCGATTGGAGGTCTGATGATAGAGATCTGACTTCTAACCAGTTGGTGGCATTTAGCAACTGCTTTGTGTGTGTTAAGAGGAGGGAGTATCCTTTTTTTCACACATTGTAATTTGCATGTTTTCTCCTTTGATTGCCATGGATGCGACAAGTCCGGCCAGGGCATCTGCACGGATGTTCTCACCTCTGAGGATGTGGGTGATGTGACAAATGTCAAACTTTTACAGAAGCGATTGTGCCTTGCTATAAAAAGGCAACAGGTCAGGCTTCATGACTTCATATTTCTGATTCATCTGGTTAATGATCAGTTGAGAGTCCCTAAAGACTTCCAGCATGGTGATACCGAATTCAAGGGCTAGTTCCAATCCTATGATCAGAGTTTGGTATTCAGCTGCATTGTTTGAGCATCGTTCCAGTAGCGAGAAAACATGTGGAATCATGTATTTGTCGGGGCTAACAAAGAGGATGCCAACTCCCGAGATCATCTTTCATTTTTCATTTGTCCTGGTTGCACCGTCACATTACATGTCCTAGGAGGCATTTGGTGAGGAAGTTTCCACGTTGTAGACAGGTTCTTCTGGGAGATCATCTCTTAGTAGAGAATCTTTAAGGAATAGATACTTTGCGAGAAAGTCTGCTAAAGCTTGGCCTTTGATTGATTTTTGTGGTACATACCTAATATCAAATTGTGATAGGAGGATGGACCATTTTGCCAGTCGAGCATTGAGAGAACCTGCTTTTGTGACAAGGACCTTCAAGAGGTTAATCCTCGAAATCAGGTAGACTATGTTGGGAAGAATATAGTGACGTAGCTTTTGCATGGCGAACATCACTGCAAGGCGTTCTTTTTTACTGGAAAGTAGCAATGCTCCGCACCTACCAGCATACAATTGAGGTAGTATAGAGCAGCTTCTTTTCCCTCGTCATTCTTTTGTGCAAGCAGAGCGCCCAGAGAATGTCGAGCGCTCATGTGTACAAGATGAATGGTTTTCCCGTGGCAGGGGCAGCCAACACTGGAGGTTTGGTCAAGTATGACTTGAAATCTTGAAATGTTGCTTCACATTCAGCATCCCAAACAAAGTTCACACATTTCTTCATTAACCGAGAGAAAGGATGGCATTTCCCCAAAAGATTGGATATGAATTATCTGATATATGCTAATCTTCCTTGAAGTCCTTTCATTCCCCTTAAGGTTCTTGGAGAGGGCATTTCTAGAATAGCCTTGACTTTGTTGGGGTCAAGCTCTATTCCAGCTTTCCGAACTAGGAATCCGAGGAACTTACCCGATGAGACGCCGAAGAAGAACTTTAGAGGATTCATTCGTAATTTGTGCTTGTGAAGTCGAAGGAAGACTTCTCGAAGGTCTTTGAGATTGTATTCTTTTCTTTTGCTTTCGATGGCAAAGTCATAACATTCAACCGTCTTGTGCTGCATATCTTGGAATATCTTCATCATAGCCCTCTAATATGTGGCACCAACATTTTTCAAACCAAATGGCATGATAGTGTAGTAATACATGCCAAATGGGGTCTGAAATGATGTATGTTTTTCATCTTCAGGATCATCTTTATTTGATTGTAGCCAGAGAAGCCAACCATGAATATCATTTGCTCGAATCCGCAGATATTGTCAATTATAACCTCTAGTATGGGGAGTGGAAATTCATCTTTAGGGCAAGCACCATTCAGGTCTCTATAGTCAATACAAACCCTAATCTATCCATTTTTCTTTGTCACAAGGACAATGTTGGCCAACCATTCAGGATGCTGTTCTTCACAAATGAAACCAACGCTTTTGAGTTTTTGAACTTCATGTTCAATTTTTTCCATCACGTCTGGACGGAATCTTCTTTGGCCTTGTTTGACAGGCTTAATGTCTTTTTGTAGATTGAGTTTGTGGACTGCTATTTTAGAGTCTAAGCCAGGCATCCTGGCGTAAGACCATGCATAGTAGTCAATAAACTCACCAAGAAAAGCGATATACTCGAGTAACTCATCATCCTTTATATTCTTGCTTATGAATATGGGATGTGGGTTATCTGGTTTTCCCAAGTCTATCTTTTGAATAGAATCTTCTGTTAGAAGGTTCGAAGGTGGTTCCTCCACAATACTTTCAGAGGCTTCCAACCCAACAAAACCTTCTAGAGTACCAATGGCATTTCCAGACCAATGCTTGGCTTCCGTCCATGGGTCTTTTGGATTGGTGATCTTCTCAAGGCTTGCTATAAGATGGTTCCAACGCCTGTTGAAACTGGGTTGAAGTAAGGTATTTCTTTTGGAGACGGTGGCTCTTCTGGGTCAGAATACCACATGTCTGTGTCATCGGACAATTCCTCTTCATAATCAGAGAAATCATATCAATTGGTAGAGCTTCCTGGATCCTTGACGGGTGACTCTTCAAAGGGATATTGTTGACACCAAAAAAGTCAATATGTCTCCTCAACATCGAGAAGCCTCCTGAAGCTGCATCCTGCTAAAAATAGGCAAGGCTACTTCAAGCATTAGATTTTGTCAGAATCAGACAGAAACTGAGAGGTCCTTCAAGACAGCTAAGAGAGGGGTACACCTGAGGTTTCGGGTCATTCCGACATCGTTTGGCCCAACTTCACCGCTCCGACAGCTAAACAAGCGCTCCCGGCGGCGACATCATCAAAGACACCAAAACTTTGATCAAAGCCTACGGATGACTCCAGAAGGTCTCCAAAGGGCTCCATGCCAAATTTCAAGTCAAACCGACAACGTTTGACCCTTCATCAATGCTCGAGCAGCAAAATCAAGCCTCCCGGCGGCGAAAACCACCGAAGCCATCACTCATTAAACAAAATACATGAGTGGCTTCAACATGCTTCCAAAAGGCTGCATGTCGAATTTCAGGTCATTCCGACAACGTTTGACCAGGTTTCGATGCTCCGAGAGAAAATCAAGCCTACCGGCGGCGGAGCAACCCGGGACCATGACATCCAACACGGAGCCCATGGAACGTCTCAAAATGACTCCAATAGGCTCCCCGTCAAATTTCAGGTCAATCGGACATCGTTTGACCACATATCAAAGCTCGGCATTTTCCCAGCAGTAAAATCAAGTGAAGCATCGATGGGACCCCAAACGGCTTCAAAACTCAAATAAAAGCCCATGGTTGGTCCTATCCACTGCTCAAGAAGCTTCACCTCAATTTTTAGGTCATTCCGACATCGTTTGACCTAGTTTCGACGCTTGACGGAAAATCGGCTACAAAGTCTTCGACTTTCCCGAAAAATAGGAAACTTTGTGCTCCGATTTCGCGAGGGTTCTCGTCAAGATTTCTTCAAGAAAATCAAGTCAATAATTGAGGAAAAATGTCAAGAAAAATACAAAAGAAAAAATGGACGAAAAAGATGAAAAAACGGCCGAAAACGACGCTCGGCGACCAAACGGGCCGAAGCCCCATGGTCGCCAGGCGACCCTGGGTGCATGGTCGCCCGGCGACCCTGGAAATCCGGGTCGCCGGATTTTGCGCCGAAGTGTCCGTTTTCGATGCCTTTTGCATTTCGGGTGTTCTGGCCTCTGTGATTTTCTGAAAATCCAATGTTTGGTGCTTCAAAACCACTGATCTTCGTCGACATCTCGGATCCGCCGTCAAAAGCATGAAATCATCACCGATCGCCTCAAGATCGACAACCGGCTGACCAAGAAAGTGCACTTTCTGTCCGACCAATCGTGAAATCGACAAGACAGATGTCACCGGCCCGCCAACATCAATCAATGTCTAAAATTGCATCGCAATCCGACATCAAATGATGCGTGGATCCACCCGTGATGATTGCAAGAAGAATCTCAAAAGGCGCAGCGCGGCCCGCGACTCTTCACATGCCTTGGCAACCACTTAATGACGTTAATTGACCCATTAAAGCAGTCATTAACTCATTATTTTGGACGGCCCAATCAGAACCAAGCATTTGGGGATTACAAATCCAAGCAATCATGGCATTAAACCCATGAAACTCCCATCATCATGAAGCATAAAGGTGATTGAATGCCCACTACCTTCATCGGCCAATCACAAGCCTTGAAAAAGGAGTTACAAAATCAACTTGTAACTCCTCATCAATTCCTTCATCATGGCCATCAATGCCAATGGACACCTCATGGCTACCAAAAGCCTATAAAAGGAGGTCCATTCCAAGAAGAAAAACAGAAAAGAAAGAGATCCCAAGTGCAAGCTCTGAAAATTCAGAAAATCCAAGAGAGAGACGAAGTCCTGCCACTTTGCTCCCGAAAGCACCACAAGGTGATCAACGTCCCTTGGGGGGCCACCCCCCCAAGGTCACCTCCTTCTCCAACATGGCCTAAACGCGGCTTTTCAGCCCGTTTACTTGGTTTTTCATTGGATATAGGACCTTCTCTTGGTCCTTGTTCTTTAAAAAACCGAGGTTAGGAGCAAAGCCAAAGAATCAAAGCATCACATGTTCTCATTTGAAGGACGACGGCGAAGCCTATACATGACTTGCGACCGTCGATCTTAACGTGTCCCCACAATCTCCTGAGAAGTTAGATCCCTTTTCTTCCTTTTCTATTGTAGTTTGTATTTCTTAAAGAGATAAAAAGAAATCATAGTTCTTGTCTTTCATATTTGATGAGTTTTGTAAAAATGCCTTTCACGGCAAAATCGCCTTTCACGGCAAACAAACAAAAACACCTCTTACGGCATTCTAAAAACTTGTCTCTTTTCTTAATATTTATGCAATTTGAAAAGTTAGAAAAAAGGATTGATTTCCTTTCCACTTGTGAAGGTGAATCTCCGGATTATCACTATTCCAAATTCCAAGTAGAAAGTAAATCTGGCATACCCGTACAAAAATGTTGATGCCCGAGATCTTCCCTCCTCCGCCGAGACCCAGGTCAGCCCCCGGGGTGCGGAGGGAGAGGACCGAAGATTCCCCCTTTCCTTTTTTCGGGTCCATCAAGCTGGCACACCCGGTGGGACACGTTGACTTGAGAACGTGATGCTATGATCACTTGGCTCCTTTCTAGTTGGTGGCCTATGTTGCATTTTGCATCTAAAAGAATATGAGATTGGATTTCAATTGTTCTTTCTCACTTCAAAAAAAAAAAACAAATCTGATCTCTTTTCTTAGATTCAACTTTGAGAAATTTTGATCCTTCCCTCTTCGAACTCGATAGCTCACAGAAATGTTCGCAGCTATCGTTCATATCGGGGGTTGGGCCATCTTTTCTCTTTGATGAGTCCAATTGAGATTTCAAAAAATTTTATTCTTTCAAAAAGAAAAATGATCTCTTTTTCTTAAAAACTCAACTTTGAGAAACTTTGATCCTTCCCTCTTCGAACTTGATAGCTCACAGAAATGTTTGCAGCTATCGTTCGTATCAGGGATTGGGCCATCTTTTCTCTTCGATGAGTCCAATTGAGATGAAAAAAAATATAATTTCAAAAAAAAAAATCTTCTTTTGAATTCAAATTCACAAAGAAACTTTGGTTCTTTCCTTTTCGGATTTAACGCTCGCAGAAATGTTGAGTTGTGGTTTGGATTGGAACACCACTTGTTCTCTTTGACGAGTTCATTAGAAACCTTTCAAAAAAAAAACACTAAGATTCCACCAGTTGCGTTCTTTGACCAAAGTGGATTTAAGAAAAGCCTTGTCCAGAGTGTGGAGACAGCTAGACTGTTCGAGGCAAGGGTCCTCCAAACGGGTTCATTAAGTAATCCTACCCTTACCTGGGGGCTGATCTATCTACTAAGGTTTCATAAGATTGAATTGGAAATCTATGTGCACCTTTCAAAAAAAAATTCTCTAAAAAAAAAAAAGAAAAAAAAAACACTTCCGTCACTTTTGGATTTAGAATCGAGAAATTTTGGTTCTTTCCCTTTCGGATTTAACGCTCGCAGAAATGTTGAGTTGTGGTTCGGATTGGAATACCATTTGCTCTCTTTGATGAATTCAATATTGACCTTTCAAAAAAATAACTTCCGTCACGTCTGGATTTACATCCGAGAAATTATGGTTCCTTCCCTTCTGAATTTAGCGCTCGCAGAAATATTGAGCCCTTGTTCGGATTGGAATACTATTTGCTCTCCTTTATGAATTCAAATTTGACCTTTCAAAAAATCCCATCTCGTGTCCTTCCCAAGGATGCGATTTGCAACATTTGTGCCTAGCGGTACTAGTACGCCCTTTCGGGTCTACTGTATTCGCGACCGACACATTTGTATCTCCAACCTTATATCATTTTACCTCGAGTGAGCCTTGCTTCTCGGTAATTTGAATTAAGGTCTACAATTGCTTCTAGCAGTCACTGGAACGCTCGCTCTGAGCCTACCATACTTGCATTTTAGAACAATTGTATCCTCTATGGCTTTTTGCCTTCTTCATGGTCCTTGGGTTGGGACATGTCCCCTCAAGTGATTTGAAAAGACAAAACCATAGTTGTTCTCCATTTACGATCACCATATTCTTGTGATTACTAATGGATTTGGTCTTGTTTCAGAAGTTTTCCAAAAAACTAACAATGGCAGCTTCATTGACCATCACTTTCGATGAGAACAAGTACCAGCTTATGCTTCAAGATAAGCAAAATAAGCATAAGCGCCCTGCCAGTTGCCGAAGCGTCATCTCTCTCGACAACTCCCCAAACACCGGGTCAACTTCAACTCCCCGGACCATCGTCTTCGGATCGCTGGGACCATTCCCACTTCCCGCAGAAGACACTGTACCTGCCAAGAAGCAGAAAACCGCCCCGCAACGTGTCACTAAAATGGCACCAAGGGCAAACACCAAGAAGCCTGAAGCCCGTGGCGTTCCCACAAAGCCTCAACCCACAAGAAACCAGGTTTACACCAAAACCTGGTCCCCGAGATCTTCGCCAAAGCAACGGAGGTCCCAAACATCTGCAAAGCCAGCATACCTGGCCCCTCTCAAGGAGAATCAGTTCTACCCTCTCTCTTACATGAAAGAGGAGAAACCTACCCTCCACCCAAAAAACAAACAAAACCATCATGAGCAGGCTTGCTCCTACAAGTCCAAAATCAAATCCTGCATTGTTAGGCCCACGCAAAAACATGCTGAAGCCTGCACTCCTGCGAGTCGACCCTTCATCTCAACAGGGGCCGAGCTCGCAAAATTCAAGTCTTCATTGCGACAGACAAAGGACCGCATCCAGATCTGTCCTTGCCAAGCTTCAAAGAAGACAAACTCGGCTGCTGTGCACGAGGGACTACATCCTTCATCGCCAGAGCCCAGCCAGAGCTGACTGAAGCTCAAATTGCTCATCGTATGCGTCGCCGCACTGCATATCGACAAAAGAGACTCGAGAAACAAAGAACCCAGCGTTCTACTCTCCACGTCTCAAACAAATGGGTCGAAAAAGAAAGACCCGACCAAATCGTTGCTGTTCATATGGTTGGTAAAACCAGAAAACGCCGGAAGTCAGCAACCAAAATCAGTGTTAGACGTCCAGTGACTCGCAGCGTCTCTCGGACACGAACACATCTGGAGGAATCTTCCACTCCTCCAAGTCAAGAATGTCGGAGTAACCACTCCTCAGATTCTTCATCCAGAAGAATGAGCCCCAGCTCAGTCACCAGGACGATTTCTTCGTTCGAATCCCGAGGGATGAACGTCTTGGCTACAAGTTCTGAGCAGCCTCCACCTCATGATGACGTAACTGCATGCATTCAGCAGTTGGAGCAAGGACAACAGAGAATTGAGACTCTGATGGAAAATTTGATTCTCACTCTACAGTGTCCATGATGGAACGCGCTCCGAGGCGCCGTTGGGGCGGCTACCGGGGTCGGCGGAACGTGGGAGTCCGTCGGGTCCGGCCCTTTCGCGCCCTGGCGGGCCCTGAAGCGTACATCAACATTTCTTTTGTGTGGGTGTGCCAGATTTTCTATTTTACTTGGAATTGCAAGTGGTAATCCGGAGATCAACCTTCGCAAGTAAAAAGGAAATCAACTTCTTTCAAGTTTTCCATTGCACAAATATTTAAGAAAAGAGACATTTTCTTGGTTTGCCGTGAAAGGCGATTTTGTTTGGCATTTATAGCCGATTTTGGCGTTTATAGCCGATTTACAATTCTCATCAATAATGAAAGACAAGAGTTGTGATTTTTGTCTCTTTTAGAAAAATACAAATTACAATGAAAAGCAAGAAAAGGAAGATCTAACTTTTCAGGAGATTGTGGGGGACTCGTTCAGATTGACGGTCGCAAGCCATGTATGGGCTTCGCCATCATCCATGCAGATGAGAACAGAAGATGCTCTTGATTCGCTTGGCTTGGCTATAACCTCAGGTTTTTAGAGGACAAAGACCAAGAGAAGGTCCTATGTCCAATAAAAAGCTAAGTGGACGGGCTGAAAAGCCACGTCTAAGCCATTGGAGGCAGCGGGAGAAGGCAAGGACCTTGGGGGGGGTGCCCCCCAAGGGACTTTTGTCACCTTGTAGTGGTGGCCGGTGCAGAACTTCAGCAGAGTGATTTCTCTCTTTTTCTTTCTCTCAGATCTCTTTCTGATCCCTTTTTTTTTCTGATCTTCTGATTTTCTCCTCTTTTTTCCGATCCTTTTCCGATCTGAATTTCAATGGAATGCTCTCCTATTTATAGGCCTTTGGTAGCCATTTAGGAGGGTTTATGAGCCTTAATGGCTTTAATGGGAGGAGTTACAAGATTTATTTCTTGATTTTGTAACTCCTTTTTCCTTGAATCTGATTGGCCGATGGAGATTAAGGGCTTTTAATCACCTTAATTACCATAATGGGAGGAGTTTCATGGTTTAAATGCCATGAATCAATTGACTTGTAACTCCCAAATGCTTGCTTCTGATTGGGCCGTCCAAAGAAATGAATTAATGACTGCAATAAAGCTAGTCAATTAACCACATTAATTGGTCGCCGAGCAGTCGAAGAGTCGCGGGCCGTGCCGTGTCTTCTGGAATTCTTCTGGCGATGATCATCGATGGATCTACATGCTGATCGACATCGGATGAACATGTAACTTCAGACATTGATAGCTAAGAGTGGGCCGGTGACATCTGTCTTATCGATTTCTCGATCGGTCGGACAGAAAGTGCACTTTCTTGGTCAGCCGGTTGACGATCTTGGAGCGATCAATGATGATTTTATGCTTTTGACGGCGGATCCGAGATGTCGTCGGATATGAGTCAATTTAAAGCACTAAAAATCACATTTTCAGGAAACCACAGGGGCCAAAGTGCGCGAAACACGAAAAAAGACGGAAAAACGGGTCACCGGCGGAAAATCCGGTGACCCGGACCTCCATGGTCGCCGGCGACCATGGGCCATGGTCGCCGGCGACCATGGACCGGCAACCATGGGCCATGGTCGCAGGGGCCTGCGACCATGGGCCATGGTCGCAGGGGTCTGCGACCCTGGGGGATTTTTCCCCTTCGGAGCCCGTTTTGCGGTCGTTTTGAGGTCTTTTTCGTCGCCGTTTTCTTCTGTATTTTTCTTGACATTTCTTCTCATTTATTGGCTTGATTTCCCTGTAAAAAACCTGATGAGAATCCTTGCATTTTTAGAGTGCAAAGTTTCCAATTTTCCGGGAAAGCCGAAGACTTTGTCGCGTAAAGCTGCTGATTTTCCGCCAGAAGCTGAAACTTGGTCAAACGATGTCGGAATGACCTGAAATTTGAGGTGAAGCCTCCTGAGCAATAAATAAGACCAACCATAGGCTTTTGTTTGAGTTTTGAAGCCGTTTGGGGTCCCGTCGATGCTTCACTTGATTTTGCTGCGGGGAAAATGCCGAGCTTTGATATGTGGCCAAACGATGTCCGATTGACCTGAAATTTGACGGGGAGCCTATTGGAGTCATTTTGAGACGTTCCATGGGCTCCGTTTTGGATGTCATGGTCCCGGGTTGCTCCGCCGCCGGTAGGCTTGATTTTCTCTTGGAGCATCGAAACCTGGTCAAACGTTGTCGGAATGACCTGAAATTCGACGTGCAGCCTTTTGGAAGCATGTAGAAGCCACTCATGCACTTGGTTTGATGAGCGAAGGCTTCGGTGGTTCCCGCCGCCGGGAGGCTTGATTTTGCTGCTCGAGCATTGATGGAGGGTCAAATGTTGTCGGTTTGACTTGAAATTTGGCATGGAGCCCTTTTGAGACATGCTGGAGTCATCTGTAGGCTCTGATCGAAGTTTTGACGTCTCCGATGATGTCGCCGCCGAGAGCTCCTGTTTAGCTGTCGGAGAAGTGAAGTTAGGCCAAATGTTGTCGAAATGGCCCGAAACTTCATGTGTACTCTTCTCTTGGCTATCTTGAAGGATCTTGCAGTTTTTGTTTGATTCTGACAAGATTTGATTTTTTGGAGAAATTGCATTGCCTATTTATGGCAGGTTGCGACTTCATGCAGCTTTCTTGATGTTGAAGAGGCAAAGTGACATTTTTGGTGTCAACAAATGCCCCCTCGAGGTACAGCGACGAGTTGCTTGACTTTTGTAGTCGATGTGCCTCGAAGAGATTTTTGAAGGAGGGCTTGTGTCTTGACCAAGAGTCTTTGAGCAATCCTTCCTTTGGTAGAGTAGCCTTTGAGCTTCCAGGGGAATTTTATAGTAATGAAAGGAATCAAATACCATCTCGAGGCAAAGTTTTGAAGATGACATCAGGGATGTGGATTTGGGTTTTTGTTTTTGACCTTGTGACCTAACAAGCTGTATGTGGCAGGTTAGGGGATCGGGTTTTGGTTTTGACCTTGTGACCCAACAAGCTGTATGTGGCAAGTTGGGGGATCATGATTTGGTTTTTGGTTTTGGTCTTGTGACCTAACAAGCTGTATGTGGCAAGTTAGGGGACCAGGATTTGGTTTTTGGTCACTCTTTGGGACTGTGTGGGTCCATTGGAGTGGTTTGGATTTTTGTGGAATGTCAATTTCAAGATTTTGGCTCAATTTGGTATATGAGGCTGGATGGTTTGATTTTTGGAAGCTCATGGGGCTTGGAATTTTTGTATGGTTCAATCAACTCAAAAGAGGCATGGAACCATTTTTGTATGCTCTTGGTAAGAGGGATTTTTTTTCTGACTAAAAGCCTATTTTTTTTTTTTAGTGCCTAGGTGGTCAAACCTGGCTCATATGGGCTAGCCCATGGGACCTTAAGCTTTTTAGGATGGCTTAGATCTCATGTGGGGTCATTTTTGTAAAGAATATCTAAAGATATCTCATTTGGATAGAGAATATCTAAAAATATCTTTATGGGAGAGAATCTCTCATATTCCCTTAATTTGGGAGAGAATATCTCAAGGTATCTTTCTTTTTGGGAAAGAATCTCCAATCTCCTATTTTGTTGGAGAGAATCTCTCATTGATTGATTTTGGGAGGAAATCTCTCAAAGACATCTTTCTTTTTTGGGAAAGAATCTTTCTAATTCCTTCTCTTTTGGTAAGGTTACTAATTAGTAACACTTACCTTTCTTCTTTGTTTCCTTCTTTGATTTGCTTTCTCCTATAAAAGCAAAGGGAGGTAGGATCTCTTGCTCTTATTGCTTTCTTTTGCAACAATCTCAAGAGAGCTCCAAGGCCAAGAGTTTTTTTCTTCAAGGATCTTCAAGCTTTTTCCTTCTTCTTCTCCCTCAATGGCTTCAAGTAAGTTTTCTCTCTTTTTCTTTCAAGAAAACTTTATGTAGAGAATAGGATGGTAAAAAAAAAGTTTCTCTTCTTTTTTTTTTTTCTTTCTTCTTTTTTTCTTTCTTTCTTTTCTTTCTATTCTTCTTCTTTTTTTTTTTTTTTTCTCTTCTCCACGTGATTTCTTCTTTTGTTTTTTTTTTTCTTTTTTTTTTTTTCACACGTTTTTTCTTCTTTTTTTTTTTTTTGTGGGCCGTACTGACAGATCCGTACGGATCTGGTCCGTACAGCCACGTGGCCTGTGGGCCACGACCTGATGGGCCACGGCCTGATGGGCCAGCCCCTGATTTTTTTTTTTTTTTTTTTTTTGCTGTTTTCTTTCTTCTCTTTTTTTTTTTTGAGAAAGCTTCTTTTTTTTTTCTTTTCTTTCTCCCTCCTTTTTTTTTTGAGAAAGTTTCTTTTTTTTTTTTTTTTTTTTGCTCATCATGATAATGCGTTTTTATGCAAATCTAGATGTTCATGCATGTACTTTTTGTAAATTGAATTGAGTAGCATGATGTGATAGCATACCTGAAAATCTTTGCAATTTTGGGAATTTGGAGCTCGCAGCGATGTTGAGCCCTTCTTGATTTTGCGGAGATTTTGAGGTTTCGAAAGTTTGGAGTTTCGGAGCCCGCAGCAATGTTGAGCCCATCTTCAAACTTTCTATTTCCGTCGGGGTATTTCCTTTTTCTTTGGAATTGCCCCGGAGTCATGCCAAAATTTCGCCAGATTTTTGGTGGGACAAAGTGACCCCCTTTTTTTTTAGCGAAATCCTGTCATTTTGATGACGATCTTTTTCTTTTCCAACCTTTGCAATTGGTTCCTCCAGAGCGAACAAGGGTAAAGAGCCTGCTACAAGCGTACCTCGTCGATCTGCTAGATCTTCCAATGTGGCCGTTCAGCAGGCCTGGGAGAAGGTCCAGTTTGTTGAGAAGAACTTGGAAGAGTGCGATTCCCTCAATCGCGACGAGATGAGACAGCGATTGATCGCTCTCAAGAATGAGGAATTCTATAAGATCATGGTAAGCAACCGTCCTTGGGTTTGGACGATCTGAGGGTTTTACCCAAGCCTACCTTCTTCTTTGGAGATGCAGTCCCTGACGACTTGACATACCAAAGGAGATGTTTTCAGTTCTCTTACACAGCAGATGGTGAAGAGAAGACTGTTTCTACCCGGTCGTCTTTTGATCGTACCATCTCGATCATGAGCCTTGCTCCCACGTGCTCTAAGAGGGAAGATCCTCCGAGCTGGGTGAAGAGGACCGGTGTGATCAAGACCGGGGTTTTTGTTGGTGGACCCTCCGGATATGCGGAGAAGCCACCTGTCCGTATGGACATGTTGATGCCAGCCAGCGGCTACCAGGGCTCTGATTATCCGTCGGTCGATTTGAGACCGGTGGGCCTTGGCGTTTTCAGCGGTGACGGCAGTACTTGGGTGAAGCCTTTTCGACTTCGTGGCCGTTTCAATGTTGACTCCGATTGGAAGTCATGGACTGACCACACCTTGCTGATTGGGGGCGCCGTTTTGAAGGAAGCCGGGATTTTTGACGCGGTCCGCGCTTTTAGGGAGACCGTGACTTTTTCCGATGATGCCTTCATGGCTATGTTGGAGTCTTTCCTCCCTCAGACCAATACCTTCGTTGTCACGAACGGTGAGATTGGTTTTTCTCTGAAGGAGTTGAGTGCTATTACTGGACTGCCCATCTTTGGCAAACTCTACGAGGAGTTCATGCCGATTGACAGCGTCCTTGAGGAGCAGTCAGAGGAGTTCAGGCTCCTATACTTTCAGCTCGTCGCCTTCTATGATTTTTTGAAGGAGGGCTCGAAAGTGAGATCCAGCAGTTGGAAGAGTTATGGCTCTTCATTCTTCAACTTCTTTGACAGCAAAGAGTCTCCTGATAGCATGACCCGGGAAGACAGGAAGAAGACTTTGGCCATGCAGGAAGAGTTGAAGGGTTTCTTCGCGAGCACAGATGCCCTTTATTCTGACATTGCACTGCGGAGAGATCTTGCTGTTTACCTCACTTATTGGCTAGGTGAGGCTGTGTTTGCTGGTGGAGATGGGACGCACATCAGGCCGCATTGTATTTTTCCGGCTTGTCAGATGGCGTTTGGAGAGTGGCTTGCTTTGGTGCCCGCTCTTTACTCCTACCTGTGTACCGAACTGCAGGCTGCTGCTTTCTTGGTTCGGCTTGGGCTCCCTATGAATAGGGTATTTTCAGCCCATATCTTTTATTCGTGGTTTGTATACCACTGTCCTCGCTTCCACCAGCTGGGTGCTGCACAGGATGATGATCCTCTGATGATTCGATTGGCTAAGGGAAAAGCCGTATCTGAATCACTTTTGTTTGCCCGCATGAGGATCCGACGGTTCAGGGACGTCGAGATGGGGCAGTCTTCAGTTAAGCTTTCTCCGGAGTTGCGGAAGAAGGCTTTTGATTTTGGTGCCTCCTGAGACTCTACCAGAGCAGGGTCGGGAAGGCATTACTCTTTGACCAATGCAGAGAAGGAGTGGCTTTTCAGCATACGAGTCGGCACGATGGTGTACCGTAGACATCTTTTCGTCGACATCCAGCCGTATGTACCTTCTCGCTTTGCGCTTCAGTTGGGCTTCTCTCAAGGCGTTGTTGGAGCGCCTTCGAGTATGGTGAAGCGTTTTGGGGGTTTGCAAGATGGCAGAAATGCATGGGCTTTTTATAGTGCTGAAGACACTACTGCCACGATCTCTTATCCTGAGCTGTCGACTTTCCGAACTGCCGGCTTTACGAAGTGGTTCGCGGAGAGCTTTTTGGCATATCGGGGGCTTTCCAAGAAGGAGCTTGATGTAAAGCTGTCTTCTGGAAAAGGCATTGGGAAGTCGGATGGCGTCCGGCGAGAGGAAGTTTGGGCCTTCCTTTCTGGAGAGAAGCACAAGATAGGCTTTCTCGGTGACCAGGGCGTCATTGGTTCTGAAGCTGCTCGGGAAGTACCTGTGAGGCTTTGGAGCAGCTAGAACAGGAGGAAGCTGAGCTCGACGCTTGGATGCAAGCGGCACAGAAACGAGCTTCCGTGGAGTCTACTGGCGAAAGCAGACCATCCAGTGAGGAGTCAAGTGAGAAACCTGACTCTGATAGTGAGGCGGGTTCTTCTAGGAAGCGAACCCGTAGAGGTAAGAAGAGGAGGAGTCATCATCGCAGCGAGGGGCCACATGAGGACTCTCCTGACATGGAAATCCCTCTTACCATCAACGAGGAGGTGCCAGAGGCTGTCGACGAGCCTCCAGAGAAGAGGAGTCGTGGGGAAGAGACCATTGGTGAAGGTATGATTCTTCCTTTTTCTTTTTCTACTTCTTTCATGGGGCTTTCCATGTTCTGATTTGTTTTCTCACCCTGCTGCTGCTTTTTTCTTTTTTTTTTAGCAGAGGATGAAGACTTGCCGATGCCTGAGGTTCCGACCGATGAGGCGGTGATGGAGCCGGTTATGGCATCTGAAGAAGAACCGAGGGACTCTGGAATGACTCCGGAATCTCCAATTGGTATAACTTCTTTCGCTTTCTCTGTTTTTTTTTTGCCTGCGACTTGATTTGCTAACATTTTTTTCTTGTCAGCTGACTTGCCACAGGATTCCGATGACTTTGAACCATCAATGGACGCAAATGTCGATGATGCTTCTGATGAGTTCATGGAGGAAGAGAGTGTTCCGCCAGTCGTCGAAGAAGGTACTTTGTAGTGATGACCCTGATGGTTTTTTTTTTTTTTGAACAGGATCATATCATACCTTTTTGTGTTTCATTTGTAGCTTTTGAAGTGACAGAAGAGAGTCCATCGCTTTCTTCAGAACCAGAGCAAGGGATGCCAGAGGTCGATCCGGAGGTAGAGACCAGTTCTGACATGATTGAGGAGATGCCTCGTGTTGAGATTCCCTCTCTAGTGGCTCCAAGTGAAAAGAGTTCTTTTGTTACTCTTCCAATGGGGCATGACATGAGCAGCCGATTAGCGGAGAAGGTTGAATCTTCATCCAGTTCGTCTCTTCAATTTGCGAAAAAGGTGCTGGCTCGGGTTTTGAGTTCTTGGGTCAAGACTCTCCTTTCTGGACACTTGGAGGCAGGATTTGGCATGATCCCACATGTACAGGAGATTCTGACCGACACCGAAGAGGTTGGTCTGGATGTCACAGGTGCCAGGGCGATCGTTGATAGGATCATTGCACTGGGTGACAAGTGGTTTGAGACCATGGGTTTCCCTGACGACCAATTCTTCAAGGAGATGTTCTTGGACCCTGCTGATAAGGCTAAGTCTGACCTGAATGAGGCTACACAAAGCAAGAAGCAGCTAGTTCGGGAGAAGAACAAGGAAGAGCTAGCCATCATCGGATTGAGGCATGACCTTAACGTCCTTGATAGGGAAGTTGAGGAGGCCAGGAAACGTCTTGAGCATTTGAAGGCACAAGTCGATGCTAAGTGGGCTGCTATAACAGAGGCTCGTGACAGGGAGAGTACTCTGATCCGCAGGGTTGCAGATGCCGGTCAAGTTCTCGAGAGGAGGACTCTAGAAAACGAACGATGGCAAACTGCTGGGGAAGAGCTTCCCGGTGTAAAAGAAGGGTTACGGCATTCGCCAGCATCTCATGGCAAGTTCCTGAAGAAGCGTGCCTTGGAAACTCTGACGGCTGAGGCCAAAAGTTTGCTTGAGGAGCTGAAGCTTTGGCTGGAGACCATTTTTGGCTAAGCTCCTGATTTTTTATAGCAGAAACCATTCTTCTTTTTTTTTTGGTACCACATGTATTTTTTTTTGGTACTTTTTTTGTAGTGCTTGTGAACACTTTCTATTTTTTTTTTTTTTTTGCTTTGGTACCACATGTATTTTTTTGGTACCCTTTTTTTTTGTTCCCTACGCTTACTCAAATCTTTTTGTGATGAAAGCAATTGCTAAATGGGATTTGATCAAAAGCTTTGTCATTTTGTGAAAATCTTTTGTCAAATGGTTGTTTTGGTAGGGGAAACGAATTTGGCATGAAAGCCGGATTTTTGTGGCATTTACAGCCAGTTTGGTGGCATTGATAGCCAATTGGTGGCATTTATAGCCGGTTTGGTGGCATTGATAGCCAATTTGTGGCATTTATAGCCGGTTTTGACATGAGAGTCAGGTTTTTTTTTTTGTGTGGCATTTGTAGCCGAGTTTTTTTTGAAAACCAAGTTTTGTTTTATTGGCATGAAAGCCGGTTTTGGCGTTTATAGCCGGAAATTTTTGTTTTGGCATTTATAGCCTGATTTTGGCATTTATAGCCGAGTTTTGGTTTTCAAAATGCAGGTATCGACTAAATGTCGCCTCCCCGCTGAATGGTCTTGCAAGTATCGATGGAATGTCGCTTCCTTGCTCATTCGGTTTTGCGAGTATTGATGGAATGTCACTTCCTCGCGGGTTAGGTTTTGCAAGTATCGATGGAATGTCGCTTCCTCGCGAATTGGGGTGCAAATATCGACTAAGCGTCGCTTCCCTGCTTTTCCCAAGACTTTTGGTTTTGCGGGTACTGACTTGATGTCGTTTCTCCGCGATTTTTGAAATTTGAGGTTTTCTCGAACCATTTGTAATTTTGGTTGTGGATAGCAACTGGTATGTTGCATCTCCACGATTTTTGAAATTGGGTTGTGGATATCAACTGGTTTGTTGCTTCTCCACGATTTTAGGTTTTCTCGAACCTTTGAAATTTGGGTTGTGGATATCAACTGGTTTGTTGCTTCTCCACGGTTTTTGGATTTTGCAAGTATCGACGAAATGTCGCTTCCCTGCGATTTTGGGTGCAAGTATCGATGGAATGTCGCATCCTTGCTTTTTTTCAAAATTTTTGTTTTGCGGGTACTGACTTTGATGTCATTTCCCCACGATTTTTGAAAAACCATTTTTTTTTGTTTAAAGACACGAGGGTCGTAAATTTTGACCTAGAACCATTTGGCGGTAAAAGGTAAGGTGGACTAGGGTGGAAATCCCTGAATCCGGATTTTTGTTTCAAACCATGAATTTTGGTTCAAGGATCGAAAGCTTTGGTCAAGTCAGGGAGAGGCTCCTAAACTTGGATTTTTTTTGTTTTTGAACAATGAAACGATGAAAGTAAGCATTGTTTTTGAATCTCTAGAAATTTTGACATTTGATATGAAAATTCTAAAGAGAGTGGGTTTGACGAGCGAGTACCTGAGAATAGGTTTTGGCCATACAGGCATTGCTCTTACCCAGTTGGATAAGTCTTCAAGGGTAGTACCGCTTCAAGAACTTGCCGTTGATAGGCAGCATACATCTGTCGCCTTCCATGTTTAGGAGGGCATATGCGCCGTTGGAGAAGACTTTGTCGATGACGTAGGGTCCCTCCCATTTTGGTTCAAATTTGCCTTTGGATTTGTGTGCGAAGACCATTGGTCTTTTTACCGCAAGAACCAAGTCACCCTTTTTGTAGGCGCGTTGCCGGACCCTTTTGTCAAAAGATCCTGCCATGCGTGCTTGGTAAAGTTCAATGCTTTGTCGAGCTTCGAGCCGTCTCTCGTCGAGATTGTCCAGCTCATGGAGTCTCAATTTGACATTGCTTTCTTGAGTCATGTCATTTTGTAGAGATACCCTCAGAGAAGGAATTTGTACCTCTAGGGGCACGACAGCTTCGCATCCATAGACCAAGGAGAATGGTGTGCTATGGGTTGGTCCTCGAACGGTGGTTCGATAGGCCCACAAAGCTTCAGACAGTTTATCGCTCCAGTCTCTTTTGTGACTAGAGACCATTTTCTTGAGGATTTTGCAGAGTGTCTTGTTGAAGGCTTCTGCTAATCCGTTTGCTGTCGGATTGTATGGAGTCGAAGGACAGCTTTGGATTTTGTATTTGTCGCAAAACCTGTAGAATCGATGATCCCGGAATTGTGGTCCGTTATCATGGACGAATCTCTTGGGTATGCCGAAACGACAAATGATGTTGGTGCGTAGGAATTGAAGAACTGATGAGGTCTTCATTTCGTTGAACGCAAATGCTTCTGACCACTTGGAGAAATAATCCGTTGCGGCGAAGATGAAGCGATGACCTTTGCTTGAAGGGGGAGAGATAGGACCTATGATGTCCATGCCCCATGCTTCAAAAGGCCATGAGATTGCTGTAGGATGCAGCCATTCCGGAGGCATGTGAATGTAATCTCCGTGAACTTGGCATAGCTGGCAGCGTTTGGCAAATTGCATTGCATCAGCAACCATGGTAGGCCAATAGTAACCTAACCTTTTTATCTGATCATAGAGCTTAGGACCTGCCTGATGGGCTCCACAAAGACCAGCATGAACTTCTTTAAGTGTTTCTTCGGCCTCTTGTTGTGACAAGCAGCGTAGAAGTACTCCGTTGAAGGATTTCCTGTAGAGGATTTTTGAAGGAATATCCAAATGAAAGTTTGGGGCTCGCCTTTGTATGCTTACCCGTTCTTTTGGATCTTCAGGTAGGATTCCGAACATAGTGTAATCAATGAACGGATCCCTCCAGTCGATTGAAGGTTGAAGGATAGAGATCCGACTTCCAACCACTCGGTGGCATTCGGCAACTGCTTGGTGTGTGTTAAGAGGAGGGAGGATCCTTCTCTCGCACACTGTAATTTGCATGTTTTCCCCTTCCTGGATCGCCATTGATGCGGCAAGTCCGGCCAGGGCATCTGCACGGATATTTTCACCTCTACGAATGTGGGTGATGTTGCAGATGTCAAACTTTTGCAGAAGCGATTGTGCCTTGTTGTAATAAGGCAACAGATCGGGCTTCCTGACTTCATATTTCTGATTCATCTGGTTGACGATCAGTTGAGAGTCTCCAAAGACTTCCAGCATAGTGATACCGGATTCGATGGCGAGTTCCAATCCTAGGATCAGAGCTTGGTATTCAGCTGCATTGTTTGTGCATGGTTCCAGTAGCGAGAAAGCGTGTGGAATCATGCATTTGTCGGGGCTAACAAAGAGGATGCCAACTCCCGAGATCAGCTTTCTGTTTTCATTTGTCCTGGTTGCACCGTCAAAGTACATGTCCCAGGAGGCATTTGGTGAGGAAGTCTCCACGTTGTAGACAGGTTCGTCTGGGAGATCATCTCTGAGTGGTGAATCTTTAGGCAATGGATGCTCTGCGAGGAAATCTGCTAGAGCTTGGCCTTTGATTGCTTTTTGTGGCACATACCTAATATCAAATTGTGACAAGAGGATGGACCATTTTGCCAGTCGGGCATTGAGAGAACCGGCCTTCGTGACAAGGACCTTCAAGAGGTTGATCCTCGAGACCAGGTAGACTGTGTTGGAAAGCAAGTAGTGACGTAGCTTTTGTACGGCAAACATCACTGCAAGGCATTCTTTTTCGACTGGAGAGTAGCGATGCTCTGCACCTACTAGCATGCGGCTGAGGTAGTATAGAGCAGCTTCTTTTCCCTCACCATTCTCTTGTGCAAGCAGAGCGCCTACAGAATGATCAAGAGCTCTTGTGTACAAGATGAATGGTTTTCCAGTGGCAGGGGCAGCTAACACTGGAGGTTTGGTCAGGTATGACTTGATATCTTGAAATGCGGCTTCACAGTCGGCATCCCAGACAAAGTCTACACCCTTTTTCATCAATCGAGAGAATAGACGGCATTTCCCCGAAAGATTGGAGATGAACCGTCTGATGTAAGCCAATCTCCCTTGGAGCCCTTTTAGTTCTCTCAAGGTTCTTGGAGAGGGCATTTCTAGAATAGCCTTGACTTTTATGGGGTCAAGTTCTATTCCAGCTTTCCGAACAAGGAATCCGAGAAACTTACCCGACGAGACGCCGAAGAAGCATTTTAGAGGATTCATCCGCAGTTTGTGTTTGCGGAGTCGGAGGAAGACTTCCCGAAGATCTTTGAGATGGTCTTCTTTTCTTCTGCTTTTGACGGCGAGGTCATCAACGTAACATTCGACCGTCTTGTGCTGCATATCTTGGAATATTTTCATCATAGCCCTCTGATATGTGGCACCAGCATTTTTCAGACCAAATGGCATGACAGTGTAGCAATACACGCCAAATGGAGTCCGAAATGAAGTGTGTTTTTCATCCTCGGGATGCATCTTTATCTGATTGTAACCAGAGAAGCCATCCATGAATGTCATTCGCTCGAATCCGCAGGTATTGTCAATCATCACCTCCGGTATGGGGAGCGGGAATTCATCTTTAGGGCAAGCGCCATTCAAGTCTCTATAGTCAATACAGACTCTGATCTGCCCATTTTTCTTTGTCACGGGGACAATGTTGGCCAACCATTCTGGATGTTGTTCCTCACGGATGAAGCCAACGCTTTTGAGTTTTTGAACTTCTTGTTCAATTTTATCCATCACATCTGGACGGAATCTTCTTTGGCCTTGTTTGACAGGCTTGATTTCTTCTTGAAGATTGAGTTTGTGGACTGCTATTTTGGGGTCTAAACCAGGCATTTCAGCGTAGGACCATGCAAAGCAATCAACGAACTCACGAAGAAAAGCGATATACTCGGGTAACTCATCATCCTTTATATTCTTGCTTATGAATACAGGACGTGGGTTATCAGGTGTTCCCAAGTTTATCTTTTGAACAGGATCTTCTGTCGGAAGGTTCGAAGGTGGTTCCTCCACAATATTTTCGGAGGCTTCCAACTCAACGAAACCTTCTGGAGTTTCAACTGCATTACCAGACCAAGGCTCTGTTCCTTTCCATGGATTTTCTTGATTGGTGATCTCCTCAAGGCTTGCTATGAGATAGTCCCAATCGCCTGTTGAGTCTGGTATTTCTTTTGGAGACGAGGGTTCTTCTGGGTCAGGATGCCACAAGTCTGTATTATCGGACGATTCCTCTTTATCATAATAGAAATCATACCAATTGGATGAGCTTCCTGGATCTTTGTCAGGTAACTCTTTAAAGAGATTTCCAGGGAGATCGATGTCTTCGTGGACTTTAGATGTTGAGGCTTGGTCGGTAAAACGACTTTTAAGCCTTTGTGTCAACTGTCTCAGAGGAGTGTCGGGATCATACCCTAACCCATATGAAGACTTTTCTACATGACCGTAGAGTCTCCAATCTTCCAGCTGGCTTTTGGTCAAGGCGGGCTCCAATGGCGTGAGAATACCGCGTCTTTCTCTCAAACCGACTGGGTTTTGAGCGTCATAGCCCATTTTCTTCATAATTGCTTGTGCCACAGGACTATATAGAGATAGCTGAGGCATACCTTCATTTTGAAAAGGTTCCAGCATGGAGTTTGATGAAGAAGCGTCCGATCTATGGAAGAAGATCGGCCTTTGCTTTGGTGATGTTGCCGGAACAACAAAGGTAGCTGACGTAGGATCTTCTACATCAGCAGGTGTCTCCATCGGAGTGAGAGCAGGCTGAACTTGCTGAGTGTCAGCTTGGCTTGACGATGCATCGTCTTCTGGCTCTGAGTCCGAGTCTGTGTCTTGCATGATAGACACGAGAGAAACAACAAATTTGCCCCCAGGCTTTTGTTTCGCCTTCTTCACTTTAGTCATGATGACCAAAGGTTTTGAATTCTTGAGGGAGATAACGAAGGGAGATTGACTACTCTCTTCTAATTTGCCGGAGGGTTTGTTTTCTTCCGGTGATTTTTGAGGAGCCTTGCCTTTATCTTTCTGGAGATTTTCAGCAGGGGGGGCTATTTCCTCTTCTTCTTTTTCTCCTTCATACATTTGGGAGTCTGCGAAGTGGACTTTTTTTCCTTTGAAGGGTTTCCTGTCCGCAAAGACTCGATGTACCATGCCGTCGTCGCCGACAAACTTGATGCATTGATGTAGAGTTGAAGGAACAACACCATTCTCGTGTATCCAAGGACGTCCGAGAAGGATATTGTAGCATGAGGGGGTTTTTATTGCATACACAGTCACCTCAGAGATAAGATCACCGATTTGCAATTTGAACCTGATTTTGCCGATAGGCCTTTGAGTGCTCCCATCGTATCCAAAGATAGATACAGATGTGTGGCTTAGCTTGCTGGGTGGGATGCCCAACTCTTCAAGAGCCGAAGTGGAGATAAGGTTGAGTGCAGAACCTGGGTCGATCTGAACTCTATGTATCGGCATTTCTTTGATGTACCCTGTGAAGTACAGGGGTCGGTTGTGCCTTGCTTCGCCAAGTATGAGGTCTTCCTTAGTGAAGGAGATGGTTGCACTGGCTGCCTTTTGAACCGAGAGGCATTGGATGCATGATCCCTCGCTTTTCTCTTTTTCTTCTTTTAAGGAGGTTTCAGAGTTTTTGACCCGGTAGTCCATTTCAATTTGGAGGACTTGTGGGGCATGTTTGTCGACATCCTCATTCAGTTTTTGTAATTCTGAGATGAGATTATCACGAGTGCGTGGAGACATTCGTAATAAATCCAGGATGTGAAGACGTGCAGGTATGTGTTTGAAGTGCTTAACCAAGTCATACTTGAAAGCCTCCTTAGGGCCTGCATGTTCATCATTGTTGCCACTGGGGGCGCTTACAACATCTTTTCCCGAAGGATTTACATAAGTAAAGGAAGATTGGTTGTAATTTTTGTGGTAGTCCCGGCCCGAACGGGTGCCTCTACCAACTTCGAGAGCTTCTTGAGAAGGATCTTCGTTTGGAAGATTGTCTTCAGGATCAAGAGGCTGTCGTTTTTCATCTACTGGGGATGTATCTGCAACAGAGTTGCCATCCTCAGTGATTGTGTTGCACGGAGCATTTTCCGGGAGCAAGTCCTGAACAGCATCCAGCAGCTTTTCTTCTTCGTTGACCCATCCATCACCCCAAGTTGGGTTTTCTTCATGATGATGAGTCGGGAAGAATGTGTATCCTGAAGTCACAGTCTCAGGAGAAGAAACCTGAGAGGGTGTCATCTCTGTGAAAGTCACGTGAGACGAGGTAGCTCCAGAGGATACATTGCTAGGCGTCGTCGGAGTGTAGGTAATCTCATCAGACGACGCTTCAGAAGAGCTATAATCCTGATATATTACATTACAGGAAGCTCTGATAGAAGATGTTGCCTGCTCGGAGTCAGACTCATCCTCGGATGTAAGAGGATCGTCAATCCAGCAATGTTCTCCATTTTCAGGAGTTGAGGGAGGAGGTACCTGATGGGCTTCAGGGACTTCCGGCTCTGGATTGTGAGGAATCTCGTTGACGCGGTCTTGCTCTTGTTCTAGAGCGAGACGCTGCAAGATCCTTGCATATTCTTCAAGATCAGGCATGGGAGCCAGATCCTCTTCTTCGTCTTCTCCGTGTGGCTCAACATAGTTGATTTCCACTGGAGCAATGACAGGTGCTGGGTTAACAGCATCTTCTTGTGCAGCCTCTTGGTCTTCTTCATCATCAGACCAGGATCCTTGTGGTTGCAAGGGGTTATACCAGATTACTGGCATAAGGTGAGTTTCAGGAACCCATTCTTCATCGGAGAGATATTCTCCTGTTTCAAGAGATTCCTCCCACTCATCGGTGTAGTTGGGCTCGAATCCATCGTCGGTGTCGCTGGACTCGTATCCATCAATGGAGAATCCAACTACCGAGTTGCAAGAGTATGATGCCCCCTGCATGGCTTCTTTTTTGAATTGAGGTGGCATGAAATCACTGAGAGTGAAGTTTCTTACCGCCTTTGAAGTCTCTGGAAGGGACGTTTCTGCTGCCTCGAGTGAAGTGGTAAAGGAGGCCTCTGCCTTTTCATGGACTTTTTGTTTTGGCTGGGTCTTCTCTTGCCGTTTGAGCTTGAGGAGATGTTTCTTGGCTTGCCTTCGCTGCTGAGCGGTCGGCTTTGTTTTGACGATCTCCCAATTTTCATCTTCCAGGAGATCGGGATGTACCCATATGGGTTGTCCATCTGGTGTCGGGCAAGGAACCAACACTTCGGACATTTGAATTCTTTTTATCACCTTGAAGGAAGTAGTGATCTTCTTCTTCGGTGATTTTGGTGTTTGTCCACATGACACCATGTTGACGGAGGCAGTCCCATAGTTTTTGTCAAAGGTGATGACTCCGTTTTTCCACATCTCGTTTATCTTCTCTCTCACAACAAAGCATTGATTGAGAGGATGCGAGACCATCTGGTGGTATGGACAGTACCGAGGATCATTGGTTTTGCCAACGTCTCCAGGTCTTTTGGGCTCTGGTAAAATGAGTTTGCCATTTGCTAGGAGAGCCTCAAAGATTTCTTCGACGTCTTCATCGAACGGATATTTCTTTTCTACTCGCTCTTTGAAGGCATCAGAGAGTTCAGGTCTCTTACCTGCAGCTCTATTTTCAGCTTTCTTTGGCTGCTGAGGAGCTGACTTAGTCTGCACATTGAGAACCTCCTTCTTCTTTGGTTTAGAGGTTGCAACAGCAGTCGGCTCTTTCTTTGATGATTTCTGACTGTTGAGGTCTTTAATCACCGTTTCAGCTTCCATGGAAGCTTCCAGGAGTTCTCCCAGGTTTTTTGATTTGTTGCCGATGATCATGGAGCGTATTTTTGCTCTCATATTGTTACGGCAGATGTCGACTAGCGACGCTTGTGGCAATACATCTGAACATTTGTATGCCATTGCTTTCCACTTGTGAATGAAGTCATAAGTTGACTCATTCTCTCCCTGTTTTAGGCTGCAGAGCTGAGCCATAGTAACAGGATGATCCTCACCTTGGAAGTGGGTCAGGAAGCGTGTCTCCAGCATAGCCCAGTTCTGAATGGAGTTCTCCGGCAGAGTGGAGTACCAATCGAAGGCCGTACCTTTTAGGGTACTTGCAAAGAGGCGGATCTTGAGTGCATCTTGATCCGCGATAGCTCCCGTCAAGATCTTGAAGTGGATGACGTGCTGTCTGGCTGATCCTTTCCCCGTATATGTTTGGAGAGTAGGATGTTTGAATTTTGTGGGGAATGGGACCGAGTCCATCCATAAAGGATATGGTGGCTTGATCCCATGCTCCTTGAGTATATCCTCTTCTTTTGCTTTGGCGAGGATACTGTCTACGTCCTTTTTGGTAAGGGCGCGTGACTCATTTTCTTCTCCATTTCCCTCGTTATTGCTATGATTTGGAGGAGGCTCATTGTTCACCTGATTTTGGACGACAAGGAGAAGGTTTTCCATCAGAGTTTCAATCCTCTGTTGGCCTTGTTCCAACTGCTGGATGCGTGTGAGCGCATCATCTCGAGGTGGATTCTGAGGTGGCGGCTCAGAACTTGTAGCCAAGACGTTCATCCCTCGGGATTCGAACGAAGAAATCGTCCTGGTGACCGAGCTGGGGCTCATTCTTTTTGATGAAGAGCTTGATGAAGGATTACTCTCCCGTCCTTGGCTGGAAGGGGCAGGAGATTCTTCGGGATGTCTTTGTGTCCTGGTGATGCTACGGGTCACCGGACGTCGGACATGGATTTTTGATGCTGACCTTTGGCGTCTTCTGGTTTTTCCAACCATATGGACGGCAGCAACTTGGTCGGGTCTTTCTTTTTCGACCCATTTACGGGAGACTTGAAGTGTAGGAGGCTGGGTCCTTTGCTTCTCTAGTCTCTTTTGTCGATATGACGCACGGCGGCGTGCTCGACGAGCGATTTGAGCTTTGGTCAGCTCCGGCTGGGCTCTGACGATGAAGGATGTGCTCCCTCGGGCGCAGCAGCCGAGCTTGTCTTCTTTGTGGTTGGGCAAGGACAGGATGCGGACCCGGTCCTTTGCCTGTTGCAGCGAAGCTTTAAACCTTTCGAGTTCGGCCCCTGTAGAGATGAAGGGTCGAACTGAAGGAGTGTAGGCCTTAGCAGGTGCTTGGAGAGGCCTGGTGATGCGTGATCTGATTCTGGGCTTGTGGGAGCAAGCCGGTTCATGCTGGGTTGACTTGGGAGTCAGGTTGGAGATGGGTCTCTCCTCTTTCATGTAGGCAAGAGGGTAGAACTGGTTCTCCCTGAGTGGGGCCAGGTATGCTGGCTTGGTGGAGGTTTGAGACCTCCTTTGTTTTGGGGAAGGTCTTGGAGACCAAGTCTTGGGATAGACCTGGTTGTTTGTGGGTCGAGGCTTCGCGGGGGTGCCGCGGGCTTCGGGCTTTTGGGCTTTCACCTTTGGTGTCACGAGAGTGACACGTTGAGAGGCGATCTTCTGCTTTTTGGCAGGAGCAGCTTGTTCTTCGGGAAGTGGGAATGGTCCCAGTGTCCCGAAGACGATGGTCCGGGGAGTCGAGGTCGACCCTGAGTTCAGAGAGTTGCCGAGGGAGTTGACGCTTCGGCAGCTGGCGGGGCGCTTGTAAGTGCGCTCGGTTTGCTTCTGTTGAAGCATGAGTTGGTGCTTGTTCTCATCGAAGATAATGGTTAAGGCTGCCATTGTTAGTTTCGAAAAAGTTCTGAAACAAGACCACATCCATTAGTAATCACAAGAATATAATGATCATAAATGGGAATTTCTATGGTTGTCTTTTCAAATCGCTCAAGGGATATGACCCAAGCGACATGAAGAAGGCAAAAAGCCATAGATGGTACAATTGTTCTGACAGCAAGCATGGTAGGCTCGAAATGAGCGTTCCAATGACTGCTAGAAGCAATTGTATACCTAAATTCGACTTATCGAGAAGCGGAGCTTGCTCGAGATAAGAAGAATATAAGGTAGGAGTTACAAATGTGCCGGTCACAGATACAGCAGACCCTGAAAGGGCGTACTAGTACCGCTATGCACAAATGTTGGAGATCGCATCCATGAGATGGGATTCTTTGTTTTGAAATGTCAGAAATGGATTCGTCAAAGAGAGCAGGTGGCATTCCGATTCAAATACGGGCTCAACGATTTCCGCGAGCGCCAGTACTCAGAAGGGAAGAGACCACAATTTCTCGAATCTGAATCCAAAAGTGACGAGTTTTTGGAGATTTTTTTTTTTGAAATGATTTTTTTTATTTTTTTATTTTTTATTTTTTTTATTTTATTTTTTATTTTTTTAAAATATTTTTTATTTATTTTTTATTTATTTTATTTTTTTATTTTATTTTTTTTTTGAAAATTTTTGTTTTTTTTTTTTTTTTAAGATTTTTTTTTTGAAAATCTTTTTTATTTTTTTTATTTTTTTTTATTTTGATTTTTTTTTAAGATTTTTTTTTTTTGAAAATCTTTTTTTTATTATTTTTTTTTAATTTTTTAAGATTTAAAGACGAGAGAGTACACATAGGCCTCCTAACCCGGTCTTATGAAACCTCAATTGATAGAATTGCCCCCAGGTAAGGGTAGGATTACTTAATGAACCCGTTTGGAGGACCCTTGCCTAGAACAGTCAAGCTGTCTCCACACTCTGGACAAGGCTTTTCTTGAATCAATCGTGATCAAAGAACGCAATTGGTTTAACCTTAGTGGTCTATGTCCCTTTTTTTATAAAAATCCCAAATAGACTCATCGAAGAGAAACGATGGCCCAAAACCTTAGTCGAACGGGCTCAACATTTCTGCAAGCACCAAAGAACGATAGGATAGGAACAAAGTTTCTCAATTTTGAATCCAAACTAAGAAAACTAATTTTTATTTTATTTTATTTTTTTTTAATATTTTTTTTTTTGAAATCTCTAATGAACTCATCGAAGAGAAACGATGGTCCAAAACCTTAGTCGAACGGGCTCAACATTTCTGCAAGCACCAAAGAACGATAGGATAGGATCAAGGTTTCTCAATTTTGAATCCAAACTAAGAAAACTAATTTTTTTTATTTTATTTTTTTTAATATTTTTTTTTTGAAATCTCTAATGAACTCATCGAAGAGAAACGATGGTCCAAAACCTTAGTCGAACGGGCTCAACATTTCTGCAAGCACCAAAGAACGATAGGATAGGATCAAGGTTTCTCAATTTTGAATCCAAACTAAGAAAACTAATTTTTTTTATTTTATTTTTTTTTAATATTTTTTTTTGAAATCTCTAATGAACTCATCGAAGAGAAACGATGGTCCAAAACCTTAGTCGAACGGGCTCAACATTTCTGCAAGCACCAAAGAACGATAGGATAGGATCAAGGTTTCTCAATTTTGAATCCAAACTAAGAAAACTGATTTTTTTTTTATTTTTTTTTGAAATCTCTAATGAACTCATCGAAGAGAAACGATGGCCCAAAACCTTAGTCGAACGGGCTCAACATTTCTGCAAGCGCCAAAGAACGATAGGATAGGATCAAAGTTTCTCAATTTTGAATTCAAACTAAGAAAACTGATTTTTTTTTATTTTTTTTTATTTTTTTTTTGAAATCTCTAATGAACTCATCGAAGAGAAACGATGGTCCAAAATCTTAGTCGAACGGGCTCAACATTTCTGCAAGCGCCAAAGAACGATAGGATAGGATCAAAGTTTCTCAATTTTGAATTCAAACTAAGAAAACTGATTTTTTTTTATTTTTTTTTTATTTTTTTTTTTGAAATCTCTAATGAACTCATCGAAGAGAAACGATGGTCCAAAACCTTAGTCGAACGGGCTCAACATTTCTGCAAGCGCCAAAGAACGATAGGATAGGATCAAAGTTTCTCAATTTTGAATTCAAACTAAGAAAACTGATTTTTTTTTTTTTGAAAAGAGAAAGAATGGAAACAAACTCAAAGAAATAGAAATTTCCAAAAAATCCCACCTCATGTTTGTTTTAGGATGCAAAATCCAACATATGCTACCAGCTAGAAAGTAGCCAAGGAATCCGGAAAAGAAGTATAAGCATAGAGCAAAAAGTATGATATGCAAATATTTCATTTCCAAGCACCGTGTTCTCAAATGAACGAGTCCCACCGGGTGTGCCAGCTTGATGGAACGCGCTCCGAGGCGCCGTTGGGGCGGCTACCGGGGTCGGCGGAACGTGGGAGTCCGTCGGGTCCGGCCCTTTCGCGCCCTGGCGGGCCCTGAAGCGTGCATCAACATTTCTTTTGTGTGGGTGTGCCAGATTTTCTATTTTACTTGGAATTGCAAGTGGTAATCCGGAGATCAACCTTCGCAAGTAAAAAGGAAATCAACTTCTTTCAAGTTTTCCATTGCACAAATATTTAAGAAAAGAGACATTTTCTTGGTTTGCCGTGAAAGGCGATTTTGTTTGGCATTTATAGCCGATTTTGGCGTTTATAGCCGATTTACAATTCTCATCAATAATGAAAGACAAGAGTTGTGATTTTTGTCTCTTTTAGAAAAATACAAATTACAATGAAAAGCAAGAAAAGGAAGATCTAACTTTTCAGGAGATTGTGGGGGACTCGTTCAGATTGACGGTCGCAAGCCATGTATGGGCTTCGCCATCATCCATGCAGATGAGAACAGAAGATGCTCTTGATTCGCTTGGCTTGGCTATAACCTCAGGTTTTTAGAGGACAAAGACCAAGAGAAGGTCCTATGTCCAATAAAAAGCTAAGTGGACCGGCTGAAAAGCCACGTCTAAGCCATTGGAGGCAGCGGGAGAAGGCAAGGACCTTGGGGGGGGTGCCCCCCAAGGGACTTTTGTCACCTTGTAGTGGTGGCCGGTGCAGAACTTCAGCAGAGTGATTTCTCTCTTTTTCTTTCTCTCAGATCTCTTTCTGATCCCTTTTTTTTTCTGATCTTCTGATTTTCTCCTCTTTTTTCCGATCCTTTTCCGATCTGAATTTCAATGGAATGCTCTCCTATTTATAGGCCTTTGGTAGCCATTTAGGAGGGTTTATGAGCCTTAATGGCTTTAATGGGAGGAGTTACAAGATTTATTTCTTGATTTTGTAACTCCTTTTTCCTTGAATCTGATTGGCCGATGGAGATTAAGGGCTTTTAATCACCTTAATTACCATAATGGGAGGAGTTTCATGGTTTAAATGCCATGAATCAATTGACTTGTAACTCCCAAATGCTTGCTTCTGATTGGGCCGTCCAAAGAAATGAATTAATGACTGCAATAAAGCTAGTCAATTAACCACATTAATTGGTCGCCGAGCAGTCGAAGAGTCGCGGGCCGTGCCGTGTCTTCTGGAATTCTTCTGGCGATGATCATCGATGGATCTACATGCTGATCGACATCGGATGAACATGTAACTTCAGACATTGATAGCTAAGAGTGGGCCGGTGACATCTGTCTTATCGATTTCTCGATCGGTCGGACAGAAGGTGCACTTTCTTGGTCAGCCGGTTGACGATCTTGGAGCGATCAATGATGATTTTATGCTTTTGACGGCGGATCCGAGATGTCGTCGGATATGAGTCAATTTAAAGCACTAAAAATCACATTTTCAGGAAACCACAGGGGCCAAAGTGCGCGAAACACGAAAAAAGACGGAAAAACGGGTCACCGGCGGAAAATCCGGTGACCCAGACCTCCATGGTCGCCGGCGACCATGAACCGGCGACCATGGGCCATGGTCGCAGGGGTCTGCTACCCTGGGGGATTTTTCCCCTTCGGAGCCCGTTTTGCGGTCGTTTTGAGGTCTTTTTCGTCGCCGTTTTCTTCTGTATTTTTCTTGACATTTCTTCTCATTTATTGGCTTGATTTCCCTGTAAAAAACCTGATGAGAATCCTTGCATTTTTAGAGTGCAAAGTTTCCAATTTTCCGGGAAAGCCGAAGACTTTGTCGCGTAAAGCTGCTGATTTTCCGCCAGAAGCTGAAACTTGGTCAAACGATGTCGGAATGACCTGAAATTTGAGGTGAAGCCTCCTAAGCAATAAATAAGACCAACCATAGGCTTTTGTTTGAGTTTTGAAGCCGTTTGGGGTCCCGTCGATGCTTCACTTGATTTTGCTGCGGGGAAAATGCCGAGCTTTGATATGTGGCCAAAAGATGTCCGATTGACCTGAAATTTGACGGGGAGCCTATTGGAGTCATTTTGAGACGTTCCATG
Source organism: Umbellularia californica (assembly GCA_028538565.1). Classification (NCBI taxonomy): domain Eukaryota; kingdom Viridiplantae; phylum Streptophyta; class Magnoliopsida; order Laurales; family Lauraceae; genus Umbellularia; species Umbellularia californica. The sequence continues at coordinate 46,182,893 of JAPQWN010000003.1, forward strand.
GGCTCCGTTTTGGATGTCATGGTCCCGGGTTGCTCCGCCGACGGTAGGCTTGATTTTCTCTCAGAGCATCGAAACCTGGTCAAACGTTGTCGGAATGACCTGAAATTCGACGTGCAGCCTTTTGGAAGCATGTAGAAGCCACTCATGCACTTGGTTTGATGAGCGAAGGCTTCGGTGGTTCCCACCGCCGGGAGGCTTGATTTTGCTGCTCGAGCATTGATGGAGGGTCAAACGTTGTCGGTTTGACTTGAAATTTGGCATGGAGCCCTTTTGAGACATGCTGGAGTCATCTGTAGGCTCTGATCGAAGTTTTGACGTCTCCGATGATGTCGCCGCCGAGAGCTCCTGTTTAGCTGTCGGAGAAGTGAAGTTAGGCCAAATGTTGTTGAAATGGCCCGAAACTTCATGTGTACTCTTCTCTTGGCTATCTTGAAGGATCTTGCAGTTTTTGTTTGATTCTGACAAGATTTGATTTTTTGGAGAAATTGCATTGCCTATTTATGGCAGGTTGCGACTTCATGCAGCTTTCTTGATGTTGAAGAGGGAAAGTGACATTTTTGGTGTCAACAGTCCACCACCTAACAATGAAACCCCTCCGAATCATGAAGATGACGAGGGCAATGCAGAAAACAATGAGTCTCGCGCCCTTACCAGAAAGGACGTGGACGATATCCTCGTAAAAGCAAAAGAAGAGGATACATTGAAGGAACATGGGATCAAGCCACCCTACCCTCTATGGATGGACTCGGTTCCGTTCCCTGCAAAATTCAAACAACCTACTCTCCAGACATATACTGGGAAAGGGTCAGCCAGACAGCATGTCATCCATTTCAAGATCCTGACGGGAGCTATTGCGGATCAAGATGCCCTCATGAGTCGCCTCTTCGCAAGTACCCTAAAAGGTATAGCCTTTGATTGGTACTCCACTCTGCCGGAGAACTCCATTCAGAACTAGGCTATGCTCGAGACACGCTTCCTGACCCACTTCCAAGGTGAGGATCATCCTGTTACTATGGCTCAACTCTGCAGCCTAAAATAGGGAGAGAATGAGTCAACATACGACTTCATTCACAAATGGAAGGCAATGGCATACAAATGCTCAGATGTGCTGCCACAAGCGTCGCTGGTCGACATCTGCCGTAATAATATGAGAGCAAAAATCCGCTCCATGATCATCGGCAACAAATCAAAAAACCTGGGGGAACTCCTCGAAGCTTCCATCACCATTTCAGCTTCCATGGAAGCTGAAATGGTGATCAAAGACCTCAACAGTCAGAAATCATCAAAGAAAGAGCCGACTGCTGTTACAACCTCAAAACCAAAGAAAAAGGAGGTTCTCAATGTGCAGACTAAGTCAGCTCCTCAGCAGCCAAAGAAACCTGAAAACAAAACTGCAGGTAAAAGGCCTGAACTCTCTGATGCCTTCAAAGAACGCGTAGAAAAGAAATATCCGTTCGATGAAGACGTTGAAGAAATCTTTGAGGCTCTCCTAGCAAATGACAAACTCATTTTGCCAGAGCCCAAAAGACCTGGAGATGTTGGCAAAACCAATGATCCCCGATACTGTCCATACCATCAGATGATCTCACATCCTCTCAATCAATGTTTCGTTGTGAGAGAGAAGATCAATGAGATGTGGAAAAACGGAGTCATAACATTTGATAAAAACTAGGGCCCCGCCTCTGTCAACATGGTATCATGTCGGCAAACTGCAAAGTCACCGAAGGAGAAGATCACTATTTCATTCAAGGTGATAAAAATGGCTCAAGCGTCCCAAGAATTGGTTCCCTATCCAACACCAGATGGACAACCTATATGGGTGCATCCCGATCTCCTAGATGATGAAAATTGGGAGATCGTCAAAACAAAGCCGACCGCTCAGCAGCGAAGGCAAGCCAAAAGACAGCTCCGCAAGCTCAAACAGCAGCAAAAGTCTCAACCAAAACAAGAAGTCCTTGAAAAAGCAGAAACCTCTTCCACTGCTTCACTAAGGACGACGGAAGAATCTCTTCCCAAAACCTCCAACGCGGTAAGAAAATTCACTCTTGATGATTTCATGCCACCTCTATACAAAATTGAAAATGTGCAGGGGGCATCATACTCTTGTAACTCGGTAGTTGGATTCTCCATGAATGGATACGAGTCCAGTGATACTGCTAGTGATATCGATGAGTGGGAAGAATCCCTTGAAACAGGAGAATACCTCTCCGACGAGGAATGGATTCCCGAGTCTCATCTTATGCCAGTAATCTGGTATAACCCATTATAGCCACAAGGATCTTGGTCTGATGATGAAGAAGACCAGGACCATGTTCAAGAAAACGCTGTGGATCCAGCACCAGTAAATGCTTTAGTGGAACCCAACATGGGCGAACCACAAGGAGCAAATGACGAAGAAAATTTGGCTCCCATGCCTGATCTTGAAGAATATGCAAGAATCTTGCAACATCTTGCCATAGAGCAGGAGCAGGATCGTATCAATCTTCGTCATGATCCAGAACTGGAAGTCCCTGAAAATCAACGGGAACTCCCTCCCTCAACTCCTGAAAATGGAGAAAACAGTTGGATCGATGATCCTCTCACATCTGAGGATGAGTCTGATTCCCAACAGTCTACACTGGGGGCATCTCCTATCAGGATAACCTGCAATGCAATAGCTCAGGACGACAGTGCCTCTGAAGCTTCCGAAGACACGTACTCCCCAACTGGTAGCATATCTTCCGGAGCCACATCCTCTCAGGTGACTTCCACTGAGATAACATCCTCTCAACCTTCGTCTCCTGAAGCTGTGACATCGAAGTTCAAGCCACTCCCGATTGATCATCTTGAAGAAACTTCTGCCAATGAAATCTTCTTCAATGAAAACTCAGTCAATTGGTCCCAGATACCCGATCTCACGGGCAATGTCTGGGCTAATAAAGAAAAGTTGCCGGCTGCTGTTCAGGACTTGTTCCTGGAAATTGCTCCGTGCAACACAATCACTGAAGACGCCAATGCTGTTACAGAGACGTCCTCAGCAAAGGATCAACCCCTTGATCCTGAGAACGATCTTCCAAAAGAAGACCCTTCTCTAGAGGCTCTTGAAGTTGGTAGAGGTACCCGTTCTGGCCGGGATTACCACAAAAATTACAATCAACCCTCTTCTTCTTATGTAAATCCTTCAGGAAAGCAAGCTGTAAACACCCCAAGTGACAATAATAATGAAAATATAGGCCGGAAGGAGGCTTTCAAGTACGACTTGATTGAGCACTTCAAACACATACCTGCACGTCTGCACATCCTTGACTTATTGCGAATGTCTCCACAGACTCATGCTAGTCTCATTTCAGAATTACAAAGGCTGAATACGGATGTCGACAAACATGCCCCACAAGTCCTACAAATTGAAATGGACTATAGGGTCAAAAAATCAAAGACTCCCTCAAAGGGAGAAAAGAAGAAAACTGAGGGATCGAGCAATGAATGCCTCTCGGTACAAAGGCAGCAAGTGCAACAATTGCCTTCGATAAGGGTGACCTCCTCCTAGGCGAAGCAAAGCACAACCGTCCCTTGTACTTTACGGGGTACTTCAAAGAAATGCCAGTACAAAGGGTTCAGATCGATCTAGGTTCTGCACTCAACCTCATCTCTACTTCGACACTCGAAGAGCTGGGCATCCCACCTAGCAAGCTGAGTCACACGTCCGTATCCATCTTCGGATATGACAGTAGCGCTCAAAGGCCTATCGGCAAAATCAGGTTCAAATTGCAAATCGGTGATCTTATTTCTGAAGTCACTGTGGATGCAATAAGGACCCCTTCATGCTACAGTATACTCCTTGGACGCCCCTGGATACATGAGAATGGTGTCGTCCCTTACACTCTACATCAGTGCATCAAGTTCATTGGCGACGATGGCCTGATACATCGAGTATTTGCAGACAAAAAGCCCTTCAAAGGCAGAGATGTCCATTTTGCAGATGCTCAAATGTATAAAGATAGAAAAGAAGAACAGGAGGAAAAAATAATTCGCTTTGTCGACAGTCTCCAGAAAGATAAAGGCAAGGCTCCTCAGCAATCATCGGAGGAAAACAAACCCTCCACCAAACTCGAAGTAAGCGGCCAAGCTCCCTTCGTCGTCTCCTTCAAATCTCCAAAGCCTTTGGTAATCACTACTAAAGCAAAGAAAACAAAACAAAAGACTGGGGGCAAGTTCACTGTCTCCTTTGTGTCTATTATGCATGACACAGACTCAGAGTCAGAGCCAGAAGATGACACAGCATCGAGCCGAGCTGATACTCAGCAAAATCAGCTCACTCTCACTCCATTGGAGACACCAGCAGACATAGAAGATCCTACGTCTGCTTCCTTTGTTATCCCGGCAACTTTGCCAGAAGAAAAAACAATCTTCTTCCATAGATCGGGAGCATCTCCACTGGACTCTCTGCTTGAACCTTTCCAAAACGAAGGTATGCCTCAGCTATCCCTGTATAGTCCAATGGCACAAGCTATCATAAAGAAATGGGCTACGACGCTCGAAATCCGACTGGTTTGGGAGGTGGCCGTGGTATTCTTACACCATTGGAACCCACCCTGACCAAAAGTCAACCAGAAGATTGGAAAATCCACCTTCACAAAGGCAAGTCTTCATATGGGTTGGGGTATGATCCTACCGCTCCTATGAGACCATTGACACCATGGCTGCAAAGTCGCTTTACCGACCAAGCCTCAACATCTCATGAAGACATCGATATCCCTGGATATCTCTTTGAGGAGTTACTCGTCAAAAATCCTGAAAGCTCCTCCAATTGGTATAATTTCTCTGATAATAAAGAGGAATTGTCCGATGACGTAGACGAGCGGTTCTCTGTCCCAGAAGAATCATCGTCTCCAAAAGAAGTACCTTACTTCAACCCAATTCCAGCAAATGATTGGGACCATCTCATTGCAAGCCTTGAGACGGATACTGATCAAGAAGATTCATGGACAGAAACAGAGCCTCAGTCTGAAAATGCCTCTGGCACTCCAGAAGGTCTTGTTGAGTTGGAAGCCTCAGGAAATATTGTGGAGAAACCACCTTCAAACCTTCCAACAGAAGATCCAGTTCAAAAGATAGACTTGGGAACACCTGATAACCCACGTCCTGTATTCATAAGCAAGAATATAAAGGATGATGAGTTACCTGAGTATATCTCTTTTCTTCGTGAGTTCGTTGATTGCTTTGCATGGTCTTATGCCGAAATGCCTGGCTTGGATCCCAAAATAGCAGTCCACAAGCTCAACTTGCAAAAAGAAATCAAGCCTATCAAACAAGGCCAAAGAAGATTCCGTCCCGACGTGATGGATAAAATCGAACAAGAAGTTCAGAAACTCAAAAACGTTGGCTTCATCCGCGAGGAACAGCATCCTGAATGGTTGGCCAATATTGTCCCCGTGACAAAGAAAAATGGGCAGATAAGGGTCTGTATCGACTACAGAAACCTGAATAGTGCATGTCCTAAAGATGAATTCCCGCTCCCCATACCAGAGGTGATGATTGACAACACCTATGGGTTCGAGCGAATGACGTTCATGGATGGATTCTCTGGATACAACCAGATAAAGATGCATCCTGAAGATGAAAGGCATACATCATTTCAGACACCATTCAGCGTGTATTGCTACACTGTTATGCCATTTGGCCTGAAAAATGCAGGTGCGACATATCAGAGGGCTATGATGAAAATATTCCAAGATATGCAGCACAAGACGGTCGAATGCTATGTTGACGACCTCGCCATAAAAAGCAGAAGAAAAGAAGACCATCTCGATGATCTCCGAGAAGTCTTCCTCCGACTCCGCAAACATAAATTGCAGATGAATCCAATAAAGTGCTTCTTCGGTGTCTCATCGGGTAAGTTTCTCGGATTCATAGTACGGAAAGCTGGAATAGAACTTGACCTCACCAAAGTCAAGGATATCCTGTAAATGCCATCTCCCAGAACCCTAAGAGAATTAAAAGGGCTTCAAGGAAGGCTGGCCTACATTCGACGGTTCATCTCCAATCTATCAGGGAAATGCCGTCCATTCTCTCGCTTAATGAAGAAAGGCGTGGACTTTGTCTGGGATGCTGAATGTGAAAATGCATTTCAAGACATCAAAGCATACCTCATCAAACCTCCAGTGCTGGCTACCCCCACAACTGGAAAACCATTTATCTTGTACACAAGAGCTCTCGACCACTCTTTGGGTGCTCTGCTCGCACAAGAAAATGACGACGGGAAAGAAGCTACTCTATATTACCTTAGCCGCATGATGGTAGGTGCAGAGCATCGCTACTCCCCAGTCGAAAAAGAATGCCTTGCAGTAATGTCCGCCGTACAAAAGCTGCGTCACTATCTGCTGTCAAATACAGTCTACCTGGTTTCGAGGATCAACCTCCTAAAGGTCCTTGTCACAAAAGCAGGTTCTCTCAATGCCCGACTGGCAAAATGGTCCATTCTTCTATCACAATTTGATATTAGGTATGTACCACAAAAAGCAATCAAAGGCCAAGCTCTAGCAGACTTCCTCGCAGAGCATCCATTGCCTAAAGATTCTCCACTCAATGATGATCTCCCAGACGAATTTGTCTACAATGTGGAAACTTCCTTGTCAAATGCTTCCTGGGACATGTACTTTGACGGTGCAACCAGGACAAATGAAAAAGGAAAGCAAATATCGGGAATCGGCATCCTCTTCGTCAGCCCCGACAAATACATAATTCCACACGCCGTCTCGCTACTGGAAACATGTTCAAACAATGCAGCTGAGTACCAAGCCCTGATTGTTGGATTGGAACTCGCCCTCGAATCCGGCATGACCATGTTGGAAGCTTTTGGAGACTCTCAACTGGTCGTCAACCAGATGAATCGGAAATATGAAGTCAGGAAGCCTGATTTGCTACCTTACTATAATAAGGCGCAGTCGCTTCGACAAAAATTCAATATCTGCCATATCACCCATATCCTCAGAGGTGAAAACATTCGTGCAGATGCCCTGGTTGGACTTGCCGCATCCATGGCAATCCAAGAAGGGGAAAACATGTAAGTCACAGTGTGTCAAAAAAGGATTTTCCCTCCTTTCAACACACACCAAGCAGTTGCTGAATGCCACCAAGTGGTTGGAAGTCGGATGTCCATCCTCAAACCTCCGATTGGCGACTGGAGAGATCCGTTCATTGATTATATCATGTTCGGAATACTACCTGAAGTTCCAAAAGAGCGGGTAAGCATCCAAACACGAGCCCCAAACTTTCATTTGGATATACCTTCAAAAGCACTTTACAGAAAATCTTTCAACGGAGTACTCCTACGCTGCTTATCACAACAAGAGGCTGAGGAAACTCTCAAAGAAGTACATGCTGGTCTTTGTGGAGCCCATCAGGCTGGCCCTAATCTCTACAACCAGATAAAAAGGCTAGGTTACTATTGGCCTACCATGGTAACTGATGCAATACAATTTGCCAAGCGCTGCCAAAAATGCCAGATTCGTGGAGATTATGTCCAATGCCTCCAGAATGGCTACATCTAACAGCAATCTCATGGCCTTTCGAAGCCTGGGGTATGGACATCATAGGTCCTATTTCTCCCCCATCAAGCAAAGGTCATCGCTTCATCTTCGCCGCTACGGATTATTTCTCCAAGTGGTCGGAAGCATTTGCGCTCAGCGAAATGAAGACTTCATCAGTCCTTCAGTTCTTGCGCACCAACATTATTTGTCGCTTCGGCATACCTAAAAGATTCGCCCATGATAACGGACCACAATTCCAGGATCACAGATTCTATAGGTTCTGCGACAAGTACAAAATCCAAAGTTGTCCTTCGACTCCATATAATCCAGCAGCGAACGGACTAGCAGAAGCCTTCAACAAGACACTCTGCAAAATTCTCAAGAAAATGGTCTCTAGTCACAAAAGAGACTGGGGCGACAAACTACTAGAAGCTTTATGGGCCTATCGAACCACCGTTCGAGGACCAACCCATAGCACACCATTCTCTTTGGTCTATGAATGCGAAGCTGTTGTCCCTTTGGAAGTACAAATTCCTTCCTTAAGGGTATCTTTGCAAAATGACATGACGCAAGAAAGCAATGTCAAACTGAGACTCCAAGAGCTGGATAATCTCGATGAAAGACGACTCGAAGCTCTGCAAAGCATTGAGTTGTACCAAGCACGCATGGCAGGATCTTTCGACAAAAAGGTCAGGCAACGCGCCTACAAAAAGGGTGACTTGGTTCTTGTAGTAAAAAGACCCATAGTCTTTACCCACAAATCCAAAGGCAAATTCGAACCAAAATGGGAGGGACCCTTCGTCATCGACAAAGTCTTCTCCAATGGTGCATACGCTCTTCTAAACATGGAAGGAGACAGATGTATGCTACCCATCAACGGCAAGTTCTTGAAGCGGTGCTACCCGTGAAGACTTCCTCAAAACGGGTCAGAGCAATATCTACACGGCTAAAGCCTATTTCCAAGGTACTTGCTCGTCAAACCCACCTCTTTTGAAATTTTCATCTTTATGTTGAAGTTTCCAAAAAAAAAATAATCTCTCAAAACAATGCTTACTTTCATCGTTTCATTGTTCAAAAAGAAAAAAAAATCAAAATCCAAAAATCCAAGTTTAGGAGCCTCTTCCTAGACTTGATCAAAATTTTCGATCCTTGAACCCAAAATTCATGGTTTGAAACAAAAATCAGGACTTAGGAATTTTCACCCTAAACCGCCTCGGCTTTTACAACCAAAATGGTTTTAAGTCGAAATTTATGACCTCCGTGTCTTTAAACAAAGATTTTGGCTTTTAGAAACCGCGGGGAAGCGATATTCAGTCGATACTCGCAAAACCCAAAAAACCGGAAGGATGCGAACCCCATTCGATACTTCCAAAACCCAAAAATCGCAAGGAAGCGAACCCCATTCGATACTTGCAAATTTCAAAAATCTTGGAGATGCAACATACCAGTTGTTATCCACAATCCAAATTTCAAATGGTTCGAGAAAACCTCAAAAATCGCGGAGAAACGACATCAAGTCAGTACCCGCAAAACCAAAAGTTTTGGGAAACGCAAGGAAGTGACGCTTAGTCGATATTTGCACCCCAATCCGCGAGGAAGCGACATTCCATCGATACTCGCAAAACCTAACCCGCGAGGAAGTGACATTCCATCAATACTCGCAAAACCGAATGAGCAAGGAAGCGACATTCCATCGATGCTTGCAAGACCATTCAGCGGGGAGGCGACATTTAGTCGATACCTGCATTTTGAAAACCAAAACTCGGCTATAAACGCCAAAATCTGGCTACAGATGCCAAAGTCCGGCTATAAATGCCAAAACAAAAATATTTTCGGCGATAAACGCCAAAATCGGCTTTCATGCCAACAAAACAAAACTTGGTTTTCAAAAAACTCGGCTATAAATGCCAAAATCTGGCTATAAACACCAAAACTCGGCTATAAACGCCAAAATCGGCTTTCATGCCATCTCAAAATTGGCTCTCATGCCACAAACAAAATTTTTGGCTCTCATGCCATCTCAAAATTCAGCTATAAACACCAAAATTCGGCTATAAATGCCAAAACAAAAAAAATCGGCTATAAACGCCAAAATCTGGCTATAAATGCCAAAATTCGGCTATAAATGCCAAGACAAACAAAACAAAATTCGGCTTCTATGCCATTCTAAAATTCGGCTTTCTATGCCATCCAAAAATTTTGGCTCCCATGCCGCAAAACAAATTTTGGCTCTTACGCCACAAAATTAGGCTTTCTTGCCATCCAAATTTTGGTTTTCAAACCATCAAAAACAAGGCTTTCCGCCACAAAAATTGGCTTTCATGCCTAAAACAACCCTTTGACAAAAGATTTTCACAAAATGACAACCTTTTGATCAAATCCTTAAACAAACATTCCCATCAAACTTTTGCTCAAAATTGTTTTCATCAAAAAATGATTTAAGTGAAAGAAAGGGGATACAAAATATAGTACCAAAATTGTTTATACATGGAGGTACCAAAAAAAAAAGAAAAAGGAAAAAGAGTTTGTTACAACTCAGGAGCTCAATCCTACATGGTCTTCAACCAAAGGTTCAACTCCTCAAGCAGACCTTTGGCCTTAACTTCCAAAGTTTTTAGGCCACGCTCCTTCAAAATGTCCCCATAAAACGCGGCCGAATGCCGTGACCCATCTGCAGCACGAGGAAGCTCTTCCCAGAGGACCTACCACTGGTCATGCTCCTGAGTCTTCCTCCGGACATTACCTTCAGCTTCCTCAACCTGGCGAATAAGAGTCCCCTCTTTCTCCCAAGCCTGCTGAACAGCAGCATTGGAAGATCTAACAGACCGACGAGGTGCGTCAGTAACAGGACATTTACCTTGTTTGTTCTAGAAGAACTGCCTGCAAAAGATGGAAGAGAAAAGATCAATCAACATCAAAATGACAGAATTCTGCTACAAAAAAATTCTAGCAAAATTTTGACATGGTTCCGGGGCAATTCCAACAAAAAGGAAAATACTCCGAAAAAGACAGGAAGCCTGAAGATGAGCTCAACATCGCTGCGAGCTCATAGTCAATGGAGAATTCTCAAAGAAGGCTTGAACTCAACATCGCTGCGAGAACAAGCCAATCTCATCAAACTTCCGCAAAATCTGGAAAAGAGCTCAACATTGCTGCGAGCTTCAGAATCCAAAAATTGCAAAACTTCCTCAAAATCCAGCAAGACCGAGAAAGAGCTCAACATCGCTGCGAGCTCAAAATCCCAACACTTGCAAAAGATTTTCAGGTATGCATCATCATACTTCCAAATCCATTTACAAAAATCATGTATCAAATAATATCATCATGCATTAAATGTTAGGAAAACCTTGACCAAAGTTTGACCAATTCCAACCCAATTTGGTCAAAACCAATCAAACTTTGTCCAAGTCAAAAATCATGTTGGCTTGACCTAGAGACTCCAGCCTTCTATTTTTGATGCATCAAACAAAAAATGCATACATATTGAAATTGCATAGCCTCATTATCATAGTGAGCAAACAAGGAAAAAGAAAAAGAAAAAGAGAAAAAAAATCTCTGCAAAAAAAATATATATATATTTGGCCCACAGGCCGTGGTCCACTGCCACGTGGCAGTACGGTCAGGTCCGTACGGACTTGTCCGTACAGCCAGAGAAAAAAAAAAAACAGAAACAGCAAAAAAAAAACAGAGAGAGAAAAAAAAAAGAAAGAAAGAAAAAAAGAGAAGCAAGAAAGAAAAAAAAGAAAAACGTGCATGAAAAGAAAAGAAAAGAAAAAAAAAACAAAGAAGAAGAAAGAAAAGAAAAGAAAAAAAAATGATGAAGAAGCTACTTCTACAATGGAGATTCTTGATAAGGAATAAAACTTACTTGAAGCCATTGATGGAGAAGAAGAAGAAAAGCTTGGAGATCCTTGAAGAAGAGAAAGCACTTCTTGTCTTGGGGAGCACTCTTGAAGATTTCTTGCAAAAAGAAGGTAATGGAGCAAAAGCACCAACCCTCTTTGCTTTTATAGAAGAGAGCAAGCCAAAAGAGGAAACAAGGAGAAAGAAAGGAGGTAAGTGCTAAAATTTAGCTACTTTCCCAAAAAGAGAGATATTTTGAGAGAATCTTTCCACAAAAAGAAAACTTGAGAAATTCTCTCCAAGTAAAGATATTTTTAGATATTCTCTACACAAAAGAGATATTTTTGGATATTCTTTACAAATATGATACTATATGAGATCTAGGCCATCTCCAAAGCCTAAGGTCCCATGGGTTAGCCCATATGAGCCAGGTTTGACCACCTAGGCACTAAAAGTGGCTTTTAGTCTAAATATTCCTCTTACCAAGAGCAAAAAAAAAAAAAAAAAGACCCATGCCTCTTTTGAGTTGATGGGACCATTCAAAAAAAGAAAAAAGAAAGTCTCATGAGTTTCTAAAAACCAAACCATTCAACCTCATGAACCAAATTGAGCCAAAATCTTGAAATTGACATTTCACAAAACCAAAATCCGGTCCCCTAGCTCGCCGCATACAGCTTGTTAGGTCACAAGACCAAAACCAAAATCAAAATCCAAAACCTACAAACCAAATCTGACCCCCCAACCTGCCACATACAGCTTGTTGGGTCACAAGGTCGAAACCAAAATCAAACCCCGACCCCCTAACCTGCCACATACAGCTTGTTAAGTCACAAGGTCAAAAACCAAAATCCAAAACCAAAAATCCAAATACCCCATGTCATTTTCAAAACTTTGCCTTGAGATGGTACGTGATCCCTCTCACTACCATAAAATTCCCCCGGAAACTCAGAAGGCTATTCAAAAAAAAAAAAAAATGCTCAAGACTCTTGGTCAAGTTGGAACCTTTCCTCCAAGTTTCTCTGTGAGGCACATCGACTCCAAAAAGCTACTCGTCGCTGTACCTCGAGGGGGCATTTGTTGACACCAAAAAAGTCAATATGTCTCCTCAACATCGAGAAGCCTCTTGAAGCTGCATCCTGCTAAAAATAGGCAAGGCTACTTCAAGCATCAGATTTTGTCAGAATCAGACAGAAACTGAGAGGTCCTTCAAGACAGCTAAGAGAGGGGTACACCTGAGGTTTCGGGTCATTCCGACATCGTTTGGCCCAACTTCACCGCTCCGACAGCTAAACAAGCGCTCCCGGCGGCGACATCATCAAAGACACCAAAACTTTGATCAAAGCCTACAGATGACTCCAAAAGGTCTCCAAAGGGCTCCATGCCAAATTTCAAGTCAAACCGACAACGTTTGACCCTTCATCAATGCTCGAGCAGCAAAATCAAGCCTCCCGGCGGCGGAAACCACCGAAGCCATCACTCATCAAACAAAATACATGAGTGGCTTCAACATGCTTCCAAAAGGCTGCACGTTGAATTTCAGGTCATTCCGACAACGTTTGACCAGGTTTCGATGCTCCGAGAGAAAATCAAGCCTACCGGCGGCGGAGCAACCCGGGACCATGACATCCAAAACGGAGCCCATGGAACGTCTCAAAATGACTCCAATAGGCTCCCCGTCAAATTTCAGGTCAATCGGACATCGTTTGACCACATATCAAAGCTCGGCATTTTCCCCGCAGCAAAATCAAGTGAAGCATCGATGGGACCCCAAACGGCTTCAAAACTCAAATAAAAGCCCATGGTTGGTCCTATCCACTGCTCAAGAAGCTTCACCTCAATTTTCAGGTCATTCCGACATCGTTTGACCTAGTTTCGACGCTTGACAAAAAATCGGCTACAAAGTCTTCGGCTTTCCCGAAAAATAGGAAACTTTGTGCTCCGATTTCGCGAGGGTTCTCGTCAAGATTTCTTCAAGAAAATCAAGTCAATAATTGAGGAAAAATGTCAAGAAAAATACAGAAGAAAAAAGGGACGAAAAAGACGAAAAAACGGCCGAAACCGAAGCCCCATGGTCGCCGGCGACCCTGGGTGCATGGTCGCCCGGTGACCCTAGAAATCCGGGTCGCCGGATTTTTCGCCGAAGTGTCCGTTTTCGATGCTTTTCGCGTTTTGGGTGTTCTGGCCTCTGTGATTTTCTGAAAATCCAATGTTTGGTGCTTCAAAACCACTGATCTACGTTGACATCTCGGATCCGCCGTCAAAAGCATGAAATCATCACCGATCGCCTCAAGATCGCCAACCGGCTGACCAAGAAAGTGCACTTTCTGTCCGACCGATCGTGAAATCGACAAGACAGATGTCACCGGCCCGCCAACATCAATCAATGTCTAAAATTGCATCGCAATCCGACATCAAATGATGCGTGGATCCACCCGTGATGATTGCAAGAAGAATCTCAAAAGGCGCAGCGCGGCCCGCGACTCTTCACATGCCTTGGCAACCACTTAATGACGTTAATTGACCCATTAAAGTAGTCATTAACTCATTATTTTGGACGGCCCAATTAGAACCAAGCATTTGGGGGTTACAAATCCAAGCAATCATGGCATTAAACCCATGAAACTCCCATCATCATGAAGCATAAAGGTGATTGAATGCCCACTACCTTCATCGGCCAATCACAAGCCTTGAAAAAGGAGTTACAAAATCAACTTGTAACTCCTCATCAATTCCTTCATCATGGCCATCAATGCCAATGGACACCTCATGGCTACCAAAAGCCTATAAAAGGAGGTCCATTCCAAGAAGAAAAAGAGAAAAGAAAGAGATCCCAAGTGCAAGCTCTAAAAATTCAGAAAATCCAAGAGAGAGACGAAGTCCTGCCACTTTGCTCCCGGAAGCACCACAAGGTGATCAACGTCCCTTGGGGGGCCACCCCCCCAAGGTCACCTCCTTCTCCAACATGGCCTAAACGCGGCTTTTCAGCCCGTTTACTTGGTTTTTCATTGGATATAGGACCTTCTCTTGGTCCTTGTCCTTTAAAAAACCGAGGTTAGGAGCCAAGCCAAAGAATCAAAGCATCACATGTTCTCATTTGAAGGACGACGGCGAAGCCCATACATGACTTGCGACCGTCGATCTTAACGTGTCCCCACAATCTCCTGAGAAGTTAGATCCCTTTTCTTCCTTTTCTATTGTAGTTTGTATTTCTTAAAGAGACAAAAAGAAATCACAATTCTTGTCTTTCATATTTGATGAGTTTTGTAAAAACGCCTTTCACGGCAAAATCGCCTTTCACGGCAAACAAACAAAAACGCCTCTTACGGCATTCTAAAAACTTGTCTCTTTTCTTAATATTTATGCAATTTGAAAAGTTAGAAAAAATGATTGATTTCCTTTCCACTTGTGAAGGTGAATCTCCGGATTATCACTATTCCAAATTCCAAGTAGAAAGTAAATCTGGCATACCCGTACAAAAATGTTGATGCCCGAGATCTTCCCTCCTCCGCCGAGACCCAAGTCAGCCCCCGGGGTGCGGAGGGAGAGGACGGAAGATTCCCCCTTTCCTTTTTTCGGGTCCATCAGATATCTAGGGAGATTGATGTCTTCATGGGCATGAGATGTTGAGGCTTGGTCGGCAAATCGACTTTTCAACCTTTGTGTCAACTGTCTCAGGGGAGTGTTGGGATCATACCCCAACCCATGTGAGAACTTTTCTACATAACCATAGAGTCTCCAATCTTCCAGTTGGTATTTGGCCAAGGCGGGCCCCAATGACGTGAGAATACTACGACCTTGTCCCAAACCGACTGGATTTTGAGCATCATAGCCCATTTTCTTCATATTTGCTTGTGCCATAGGAATATATAAGGATAGTTGAGGCATACCTTCATTTTGGAAAGGTTCAAGCAAGGAATTGGATGAAGAAGCTTTCGATCTGTGGAAGAAGATTGGCTTTTCTTGTACTCAAGTTGCCAGAACAACGAAGAAAGCAGAAGCAAGATCTTCTACGTCAACAGGTGTCTCCATTGGAGTAAAGCAAGCTGAACTTGCTAAGTATCAGCTTGGCTTGACGGTGTGTCGTCTTTTGGATATGATTCTGAATCCGTCTCTTGCATGATAGAAACAAAAGAGACAAGAAGGTTGCCCCCAGACTTTTGCTTTATCTTCTTTACTTTGGTTGTGATGACCAAATGCTTTGAAGATTTGAGGGAAAAGATGAAGGGAGGTTGGCTTCTCTCTTCGGATTTGCTGGAGGGTTTGTTTTCTTTCCGTGATTGCTGAGGAGCCCTGCCTTTATCTTTCTGAAGGTTTTCGTCAAAGGGTGCTATTTCGTCCTCCTTTTCTTCCTTTTCGCTCTCGTACATCTGAAGTGAACATAATGAACTTCTTATCCTTTAAAGGGTATTCTATCCACAAACACCCAAATATCATGCCATCGTTGTCAACAAACTTGATACATTGATGTAGAATTGAAGGTACAACACCATTCTCGTGTATCCAAGGGCGTCCGAGAAGGGTGCTGTAGCATCAAGGGGTTTTTATTGCATACACAGTGACTTCAGAGATAAGGTCACTGATTTGTAACTTGAACCTGATTTTGCCGATAGGCTTTTGAGTACTCCCATCATATCCAAAGATAAATATAGATGTGTCGCTTAGCTTGCTGGGTGGGATACCCAACTCTTCAAGAGCTGAAGTGGGGATGAGGTTGAGTGTAGAACCTGGGTCGATCTGGACTCTATCTATTGGCATTTCCTTGATGTACCCATGTACCCAATGAAATACATGGGTCAGTTGTGCCTTGTTTCGCCAAGTAAGAGGTCTTCTTTAGTAAAGGCGATGGTTGCACTTGCTACTTTTTAAATAAAGAGGCATTTAATGGAAGATCCCTCAGTTTTCTTCTTTTCTCCTTTTAAGGAAGTTTCTATTTTTTCTTGACCCTGTAGTCCATTTCAATTTGTAGGACTTGCAGGGCATGTTTGTTGACATCCACATTCAACATTTGTAATTCTGAAATGAGATTATCACGAGTGTGTACAGACATTCATAATAAATCTAGGATGTGCAGTCGTGCAGGTATGTGTTTGAAGTGCTTAATCAAGTCATACTTGAAAGCCTTCTTCGGGCCTACATGTTCATTATTGTTGCCACGTGGGACGTTTACAACATCTATTCCCAAAGGATTTTCATAAGTAGAAGAAGAGTGGTTGTAGTTTTTATGGTAATCTCGACCAAAGCGGGTACCTCTACCAACTCCGTGTGCTTCTTAAGAAGGGTCTTCATTTAGAAGATCATCCTTGGGATTAAGGGGGTTGATCCTTCTTATTTGCTGAAGATGTGTCTGCAGCAGAGTTGCCAGCTTTAGTAATTGCATTGCTTGGAGCATTTTCCAGGAACAAGTCCTGAATAGCATCCAACAACTTTTCTTCTTTGTTGATCAATTTATCAGCCCAAGCATAATTAGCTGGAGCTTCTTCACAATGATTGGTCAGGAGGGGTGTGAATTCTAATATCACAGTCTCAGGAGACAAAGCTTGAGAGGGTGATATCTCGGTGGAAGTCACTTAAGAAGAAGTGGCTCTAGAAGATATACTGCCAGATGTGGTATGAGAGTAAGTAGCCTCAGCAGACGAGGCTTCAAAGGAACTATCATCCTGAACTATCACATTGTAGATAGCTCTAATAAAAAACATCCCCAAAATGGACTGTTAGGAGTCGGACTCATCCTCGGATGTAAGAGGATAGTCTATCCAGCAGTTTTCTCCATTTTCAAGAGTTGAGGGAGGAGGTACTCGTTGGTCTTTAGGGACTTTCGGTTCTGGATTTTAGTTGTGACGAAACTTGTTGATGCGGTCTTGTTCTTGTTCTAGGGCAAGAAGCCGCAGGATCCCCACATATTCTTCAAGATTAGGCATGGGCACCAAATCTTCTTCTTTGTAAGCTCCTTGTGGTTCAACATGGTTAGGTTCCACTGGAGCAATAGCAGGTGCTGGGTCAACAGCATTTCCTTGGACAGCCTCTTGGTCTTCTTCATCATCAGACCATGATCCTTGTGGCTATAAGAAGTTATACCAGATTACCAGCATGAGGTGAGTTTTAGGAACCTACTCTTCGTCGGAGAGGTATTCTCCTGTTTCAAGGGATTCCTCCCATTCGTTGGTGTCACTGGACTCGTGTCAATTCATTGAGAATCCAAGTACCAAATTGCGAGAGTATGATGCCCCCAGCGTAGTTTCATTTCTAAATTGAGGTGGCATGAAATCACGGAGAGTGAATTTTCTTACCGCCTTTGAAGTCTTAGAAAGGGACTTTTCTGTTACCCCCAGTGAAGCGGTAGAGGAAGTCTCTGCCTTTTCATGGACTTCTTGCTTTGATTGAGCTTTCTCCTACTATTTAAGCTTGCGGTGATTTCTCTTAGATTGCCTTCGTTATTGAGCTATCGGTTTTGTTTTGCCAACCTCCCATGTTTTCATCTTCCAGGAGATTAGGATGTATCCATATAGGTTGTCCGTCCAGTGCTAGGTAAGGAACCAGCTCTTGGGACGCTTGAATTCTTTTTATC
The DNA here is from genome assembly GCA_028538565.1 of Umbellularia californica. Taxonomy (NCBI): domain Eukaryota; kingdom Viridiplantae; phylum Streptophyta; class Magnoliopsida; order Laurales; family Lauraceae; genus Umbellularia; species Umbellularia californica. Next base: position 46,200,809 of record JAPQWN010000003.1, read on the forward strand.
ACCTTGAAGGAAGTAGTGATCTTCTTCTTTGGTGATTTGGAAGTTTGTCCACATGACACCATGTTGATGGAGGCAGACCCGTAATTTTTTTCAAAGGTGATTTCTTCACTTTTCCACATCTCATTTATCTTCTCTCTCACAACGAAGCATTGATTGAAAGGATGCGAGATCCTTTGGTGGTATGGACAGTACCGAGGATCGTTGATTTTTCCAACATCTCCGGTCTTTTGGGCACAGGCAATGTGAGTTTACCGTTTGCTATGAGAGCCTTGAAGATTTCATCAACATCTTCATCGAGCAAGTATTTCTTTTCTACTGGCTTTTTGAAGGCATCAGAGAGTTAAGGTTGTTTACCTGCAGCTTTGTTTTCAGCTTTCTTTGGGGGTTGAGGAGCTGACTTAGTTTGTACATTGAGGACCTTTTTTTTCTTTGGTTTTGTGGTTGCAATGGTGATCGGTTCTTTCCTTAATGATTTCTGACTATTGAGGTCTTTGATCACCGTTTCAGCCTCCATGGAAGCTTCTAGAAGTTTTCCTAGGTTTTTTGAGTTGTTGCCGATGATCATGGAGCGGATTCCCACTCTCATGTTGTTACGACAGATGTTGACTAGTGACGCTTGTAGTAGCACATACGAGCATTTGTATGCCATGGCTTTCTACTTGTGAATGAAGTCGTAAGTTGATTCATTCTCTCCCTGTTTTAGGCTGTAGAGTTGAGCCATAGTAGCAGGATGGTCCTCATCTTTAAAGTGAGTCAGGAACCATGTCTCCAGCATGGCCCAATTTTGGATGGAGTCCTCTGGCGGAGTGTAGTACCAATCGAACGATGTACCTTTTACGGTACTAGCAAAGAGACGGATCTTAAGGGGAATTTTGTAGGAAACGAGACCGAGTCCATCCATAAGGGATATGGTGGCTTGATCCCTAAGGAATTTTGTATCTCTTCTCTTGCTTTGGTGAGGATGTCTTCCACATCCTTTTTGGTGAGGGGCGTGACTCAGTATCTTCCCCGTTTACCTCGTCATCTTGATGATTTGGAGGAGGTTGATTATTTTCTTGACGCTGAAAAGCGATAAGAAGATTCTCCATCAAAGTCTTAATCCTCTGCTAACCTTGCTTCAATTGTTGGATGCGTGCGATCGTTTCATCCGGAGGTGGATTGTGAGGTGGCTCAGAGTTTTAGCCAGGACGTTCATCCCTCAGGATTCGAGCGAAGAAATCATCCTGGTGACTAAGCTGGGGCACATTTTTTTTGGTTGAAGAGCTTAAGGAAGGATTACTCCATTGTCCTTGGCTTGAAGGAGTAGAGGATTCTTCCAGATCTCTTCGTGTCTGGGAGACGCTGGAGTCATCGGATGTCGGACATGAAGTTTGGTTGTTGACTTCTGGCGTCTTATGGTTTTTCCAACCATATGGTCTCTCTTTGTGGACCCATTTTTGAGAGACCTGAAGTGTAGGATGTTGGGTCCTCTACTTCTCTAGTCTTTTTTGTCGATAAGACATGTGGCGGCCTATACGACGGGCAATTTGAGCTTCGGTTTGCTCCGACTAGGCTTTAGTTGTTAGAAACGACTAGAAACCAAGATCTCTAGATATTGTGTAATCAACACTACAAAAATAACTATAAAGAATATGATTAAAATCATACCTGTGAGATTTCTCTGATTTGATCTCGGTTTCACAGTAACTCGAAAACCTCAAGATCTTCTACTGTATTCCTATATGCTCGAACTCGCACCAGGGAGTGGGCCTCTTCTACGAATTCTCTTTGTTCTCCCAAAACTGAGATTTCCCTCTCCTTATTCTTGTATGTTAACCTAGAGAGTAGTAACGCATATTTATAGGCTACAATAGGGACCTTAAGAAGGAAATAAGGATAGGCTCCTTATGGAAACAGGAAACCCTAATTCGACCCAAATTAGAATCCTAGTTCCATAAATTATAATTCAATCCACTAAAGAAATATAATTGCACTCCAGTCCTTATTCTCAAAATTATATTTCGAACTTCTTGTTATTAAATGCATATTAATCTCCCCACGTTAAGATTTCAGATATCCATAGATTAAATAATTACTGACAACTATAATTAATCGATATCTTTATAATTCCTTGAGACCTTACACTTAACTTATTTGATATGTCGAACACAAAGTCCACCTACAGGGTTTGACATAATCAAAACTTATAAGCTTCATTAAGGGGATATCATCAATCCCTATTACGGGACGTGGATTCTGTCAATAAATTAATATCCACCATACACGCAGTGTAGTCATCCAATTTACTGAGATTGTTGACCCATAAAAGATCTCACTCATTTGTATATTAAAATGCCAAACACTAGATGTATGTGTCTATTATTTATATCGAGATAAAGAGTACAAGCACTCATAATAACCATTTGGATGTTCATCATCTTATATAGTCAGTATTAAGACAATAAACTCAAAACCCGGTCATGTTCAATACACACAAAGTGTATTAGCATAATGAGTCGAAACTATACCGTTTCTCGCAGCCAAGACAAGCCTGCTAAAATATCATACTACAATTGTACCGATGGTGTATCCAAATCCATCTAGATTGTGAACAACAACTTAAATTCCGTAAGAACCGACAAATAAGTCTTCCGTGTGCAAGTAGAACTCTACACACCAACCTGTCTACTTTATAGAATAAAAGACACTTACATGCATAATAATTAACAATGCAACCATTTGCCCATACAAAATCTCAATTAAATGAGAAGACAAAATTTACTAAAAATGAACCAGTCAAAGGCAAATACATAAAAGTATGTTTTTAGTATAAATTCTCAACATTAGTGATGAAGGATGTGCTCCCTCAGTGCAACAACTGGGCTTGTCTTCTTTGAATCTAGGCATGGACAGGATCAAGACCCGGTCCTTTGACTGTCGTAGCAAAGCTTTGAATTTTTTGAGTTCAGCCCCTGTAGAGATGAATGGTCGAATCGAAAGAGTGTAGTAGGCCTTGGTAGATTCTTGTAGAGGCCTAGTGATACACGATTTGATCTTGGGCTTATAAGAACAAGTCAGCTCGTGCTAGTTTGACTTTTTTGTCTGGTGAAAGGCGGGTCTCTCCTTTTTCATATAGGGGAAGAGGGTAGAACCGATTCTTTTTGAGTGGGGCCAGGTACGCTGGCCTTGTGGATGCTTGGGACCTTATTTGTTTTGGCGAAAGTTTTGGAGACCAAGTCTTGGGATAGACCTGGCTGCTTGTAGGTTAAGGCTTTGCGGGGCTGCCGCGGGCTTCGGGTTTCTTGACGCTTACCTTTGGTGTCATGGTAGTGACACATTGAGAGGCAATTTTCTCCTTTTTAACAGGTGCAGTCTCTTCAACGGGAAGTGGGAATGGTCCCAATGTCCCGAAGACGATGGTCCGGAGAGTAGAGGTTGACCCAGTGTTCAGAGAGTTGCCGAGAGAGACGACGCTTTGGTAGCTGGCAAGGCACTTGTGAGTGAGCATGTTTTGCTTCTGTTGAAACATGAGTTGGTACTTGTTCTCGTCGAAAGTAATGGTTAAAGAAGCTGCCATTGTTAGTTTCAAAACAAAAAAATCTAAAACAAGACCACATCCATTAGTAATCACAAGAATATAATGATTATAAATGGGAAAACTATGGTTTTGTCTTTTCAAATAGCTCGAAGGAAATGGTCCAACTCAAGTAATATGAAGAAGGCAAAAGGCTATAGAGGGTACAATTGTTCTGTTCGCAAGTATATGGTAGGCCCAGAATGGGCGCTCCAGTGACTGCTAGAAGCAATTGTAAACCTTAATTCAAATCATTGAGAAGCAAGGCTCACTCGAGGTAAGATGAATATAAGGTTAGAAGTACAAATATGTCGATCGCGAATACAATAGACACAAAAGGGCGTACGAGCACTGCTAGGCACAAATGTTGGAGAGAACAAGTGTGTCGGTCACGAATGCAGCAGACCTGAAATGGCGTACTAGCACCGCTAGGCACAAATGTTGGAGAGAACAAGTGTATCGATCGCGAATATAGCAGACCCAAAGAGCGTACTAACACTCCTATGCACAAATGTTGGAAATTACATCCATGGAATGGACATAAGATCGGATTTTTTTTTAAAGGTCAAGATTGAATTCATCAAAGAGAGAAAATGGTATTTTGATCCGAAAGCCGACTCAAACATTTCTGCGAGCTTCGTTACGAAAGGGAAGAGACCAAAATTTCTCGAATCTGAACCCAAAGGTGACGGAATTTGAAAGGTTTGGAATTTGAAGGGTCAAAATCTAATCCGTCAAAGAGGGCAAATGGTATACCCATCCGAAAGCAGACTCAAACATTTATGTGAGCTTCGTTCTGAAAGGGAAGGGACCAGGATTTCTCGAATATGAACCCAAAAGTGACGGGTGTTTTCTTTTTGGTTTTTTTTTTTTTTTTTTGAAAGGTCAAGATCAGATTCGCAAAGAGAGCAAGATTCGGAAGCCAACTCAAACATTTCTGTGAGCTTCGTTCCGAAAGGGAAGAGACCAAGATTTCTCGAATCTGAACCCAAAAGTGACGGAAGATTTTTTTCTTGAAGATTCCTCTTTTTCCCTTTTTTTAAAGAAAAATCTGAAGATTGAAGAGTACACCTAGGCTTCCTAATTCGGTCTTATAAAACCTCAATTGATAGATTAGCTCCCAGGTAAGGATCGGATTACTTAATGAACCCATTTGGAGGACCCTTGCTTAGAATAGTCTAGATGTCTCCACACTCTGGACAAGGCTTTTCTCGAATCAATCGTGGTCAAAGAACGCAATTGATGCGACCTTAGTTATCTTTGCCTCCTCTTCTTTTTTTTTTGAAAGATCCCTAACGGACTCATAAAAGAGAAAAAAGATGGCCCATTCCCCGATACAAACGATTGCTGCAAACATTTCTGTAAGCTATCGAGTTCGAAGAGGAAAGGATCAGGGTTTCTCAAAGTTGATTCCAAAGATGAGAAATCTGAAAAAAAAAATTTGTTTTTTTTTGGAAGATCCCTAACGGACTCATCAAAGAGAAAAGATGGCCCATTCCACGATACGAACGATAGCTGCAAACATTTCTGTGAGCTATCGAGTTCGAAGAGGAAAGGATCAAGCTTTCTCAAAGTTGATTCCGAAGATAAGAAATCTAATTTTTTTTAAAGATCCCTAACAGACTCATCAAAGAGAAACGATGGCCCATTCCCTGATACGAACGTTAGCTTCAAACGATTTCCGCGAGCTATTATCCGAAAGGAAAAGGATCATGGTTTCTTAAAGTTGAATCCAAAACGAGAAGTCTGATTCCTTTTTTTGAAAGATCCCTAATGAACTCATCGAAGAGAAATGATGGCCCATTCCCCGATACGAACATTAGCTTCAAACGATTTCCGCGAGCTATTGTCCGAAAGGAAAAGGATCAAGGTTTCTCCAAGTTGAATTCAAAATGAAAAATCTGATTTTTTTTTTTTTTTGAAGAAGGAAAGAGTGGAAATAAACTGAAAGATAGAATTATAAATTTTCAAAAAATCCTTTCTCATTTTTAGATGCAAAATCCAACATAGGCCAACAATTAAAAAGGAGCCAAGGAAACTAGAAAAGAAGTATAAGCATAGAGCAGAAATATGATATGCAAACATTTCTTTTCTAAGCATCGTGTTCTCAAATGAACGGCTCCCACAGAGTTTGCCAGCTTGATGGACTCTCTTTTCCGCGTGTGGCGCTACTAGGGTCAACGTATGTGAGAGTCCGTGGGGTCCAACCCTTTCGCGACCGGTGTCGGAATGCTAGCATAACATTGTTTTTGTACGGGTATGCCAGATTTTCTACTCTACTTAGAAATGACAAGTGGTGGTTCGGAGATCCACCTTCGCAAGTAGAAAAAGAAATCAACTTTTTCTAGTTTTCCATTACACATATATTCAAGAAAAGAGACATGATTTGTTTGCCGTGAAAAGCAATGTTTGCCGTAAAAGGCGGTTTTTTGCCGTGAAAAGCAGTTTTTGCCGTGAAATATGATTTACAATTCTTATCAATAATGAAAGACAAGAGTTGTGATTTCTTTTGTCTCTTCAAAAAAATACAAAATACAATGAAAAAGCAAGGAAAGGGATCTAACTTCTAGGGAGATTGTAGGGACTCGTTCAAATTGACGGTTGCAATCCATCTGTGGACTTCGCCGTCATCCTTCAAATGAGAACAGAGGGCGCTCTTGATTCACTTGGCTCGACTTAAACCTCAAATTTTTAGAGGACAAAGACCAAGAGGAGGTCCTATGTCCAATAAAAAGCAGAGTAGACGGGCTGAAAAGCCACGTCTAAGCCATTGAGGAGGAAGAAGAGGTCCTTGGGGTGAGTGATCCCCCAAGGGACTTTCCGTTACCTTGTAGTGGTAGTTGATGTAGAACTTCTTTAAAGGAGGAGAGGTTGTCGTAGCAACTTTTGCAGAGCTTTCTCTCGTGTATGGTTGATTTTTTTAGGGATGGATTTCAAATGGTTTTTTCGGATCTTTATGGATTTTTCTCTGTTCGATTTTCTAATCTTCTGATCATTTTTATCGGATCTATTTTCGTTGAATGACCCCCCTTTTATAGGCCTTTGGTAGCCATTATGTGGGTTTATGGGCTTTAACTGTATTAAAGCCACATAATGGGAGGAGTTACATTATTTAATTCATTATTTTTGTAACTCTTTTTTCTTGGCTTCTAATTAGCCGATGGAGAATTAAGGGCCTTTAATCGCCTTTAAGTTCCATGATGGGAGGGGTTACAGAGTTTAATGCCATGTTTGTGGTTGACTTGTAACTCCTTTTTTCTCGCTTTTGATTGGGCCATCTGAAATAATAAGTTAATGACCGCAATTATTTGTCATAAAACGGGTCATTTAACTGCATTAAGTGGTTTTTTAGGCGCTTGAAGAGTCGCGGGCCGTGCCGCGTCTTTTGGAATTCTTCTTGTGATGGTCGCCAATGATCCTCATGCTGATCGATGTCGGATGACCTTGTAACTTTAGACATTGATTGCTACTAGTGGGCCGATGACATCTATCCTGTCAATTTCTCAATCGATCGAGTAGAAAGTGTGCTTTCTTGGTCTGCCGATAGGCGATTTCGAAGCGATCAATGATGATATGATGCTCTTGACAACGAATCATGATGTCAACGAAGATCGCCTGATTGCAAGCCTCAAAAGTCAAAATTTTGGAAACCACAGGGGCCGGACATCTTGAAACACGAAAAGGGACTGAAAAACGGTCATTCAGTGAAAATCCGGCGACCCGAACTTCCAGGGTCGCTAGCGACCATGGGGGATTTTTCCTCTTTTGGTCGCCGTGTTTCGGCCGTTTCTCCTTCTTTTCCGATTCTTTTTTCTTTGGTATTTTTTTCTGACATTTTTGTACATGTTTTGGCCCAATTTCCCTACATAAATCTTGATGAGAAGCCTTGCGTATTGTAGAGGAAAGTTTCTGATTTTCCGGGAAAGCCAAAGACTTTGTCACGCAAAGTTGGCGATTTGCCTCAGAAGCCAAAATTGGGTCAAGCATTGTCGGAATGACCTGAAATTTGAGGTGAAGCCTTCTAAGCAATAAATAAGACCAACCATAGGCTTTTGTTTGAGTTTTGAAGTCATGTGGGGTCCTGTCGCCATTAGACTTGATTTTGTTACGAGGGAGATGCCGCGCTTTGATGTGTGGTTAACCGATCTCCAATTGACCTAGAATTTGACAGAGAGCCTATTGGGGTCATTTTGAGACAATCCATTAGCTCCGATTTGGAAATTATGGTCCCGAGGTGCTTCACAGCCGGGAGGCCTAATTTGGTTTCCGAGAGTCAAAGTCTGGTCAAATGATGTCGAAATGACCTGAGATTTGACTGAAGCCAAGGAAGCCTTTTGAAGTCACCCATGTGTTTTGTTTGATAAATGATGGCCTCGGTGGTTCTCGCCGCCGAGAGGCTTGATTTTGTTGTTGCGGGGTCAAACATTGTCGGTTTAACCTGAAACTTGAAATGGAGCCTTTTGGAGGTATTTTGAGACTATCCATAGGCTCAGATTGAAGATTTGATGTCTTTGATGCTGTCACCACCAGAGACTCCTGTTCAGCTGCCGGAGGAGTGAAGTTAGGCCAAATGATGCTGGAATGGCCCGAGACTTCATTTGCACTCTTCTTTTGGCTGTTTTAAAGAATCTTGCAATTTTTGTTTGATTCTGACAAGATTTGACGCTTGAAGTAGCAATGCCTGTTTGTAGTAGGATGCGGTTTCATGTAGCTTCTAGATGTTGAAAAGGTAAAGTGACATTTGTGGTGTCAACAGAGGGGCTCTGTCTTTGATTCTGACAATTTTGAATGTTTGATTCTTTTTGGTTGTTTTGAAGAATTTTGCAGTTTTTGTTTGATTTTGATAAGATTTGACGCTTGAAGTAGTATTGCCCTTTTGTGGTAGGATGTGGCTTCATGTAGCTTCTAGATGTTGAAAAGGCAAAGTGACCTTTTGGTGTCAACAGAGGGGCTCTGTCTTTGGGAGATCTGGTTTAGTTACCCGGGGGCCAAAGTTGGGTCAAATAATGTCGGAATGACCTGAAACTTGATAGTAGTCCTTTGTCAATTTTTGAGACCATCCATGTGCTTTGTTTGAAGATTGATGAATTCGGCACTCTCTGTCGCTTGGAAGCTTGATTTTGTTGTTTGTATATTGATGTTAGGTCAAACGATGTCAACTTGACCTGAAATTTGACACAATCTCTTGGGGAGTATATTTTAGGACCATCCACAGGCTTGATGTTTACGCTCCTGTTTGGCTACTTGAAGAGTGAAGCCAAACCAAGTGATGTTGAAATGGCCCGGAACTTGATGTTTACGTTCCTTTGGGCTGTATTGAAGGATCTTTAAGTTTTCAAACGGTTTTGAGAAGATTTGATGATTGAAGTAGCTTTCCTTATTTTATATGGCCTGATGCAGCTTCATGCGACTTCTTTGATGTTGAAAATATATGAAGAGGCATAAGTGATATTTTTTGTGTCAAACTTCGGGTGCTCGAGCGCATGATATTTTGTTTTCAGAATATTTATGCTTCATGTGTCAGGCTTGAGCACGGGAGCGCATGAGCGGTGAGCTTCTATTTGGGCCTGCTTGAACGCCTAGTGTAATTCTCAGTTCTTTGAGCTTTCACCTCAGCAATGTAACTTGGGAAGTCCAACTATAAAATACATAATAAAATATGAATTCGGATTTTGTCCATCACCTAATGAAGTTTCCAACACTAAAAATCCTTACACTCTTGAATTAAGGGTCTAGATTTTCAACCTTTGGACTCGTGTGTGTTCACTATTATTGATCCAATGGAAATTAGATATTAAGCCCACTATTCCGTATCTGCTCAAGTATGAGTTTCTTTTATGTTAAAACTATGCATCTCTATCCACAGTCAACAATGAGTTGGCATATGATGGATGTATCTATATTTATAAACACATAATTTCATTGTCATCCCAAATGTTGGTTCAATTGCTAACACACTCAAGGTTGAGTAGTGTTGGCACCTTAGTGTCACACATTCCTAGTGGTGGAGTTAGAATTTTTTTTAGGGGGCAAGTGATCAATGACGGGGCCAAGATTTCTTTTAGGAAGCAAGCAATAGTTAATAGTGTTAGTTAATTACTACATTTCTTTTCCACTAACAATGACAAAAGAAATCTATTAATTATTTTTACAAGTAAAGGATTAGTTGAATTTTGATAAGAAGGGAGAATTAATGACTCAATAAACAAAAAGACGAAGGAAAATTAGGAAACAAGAGTGGAGTTAGGAGGTTGAGGGCGAGCAAAAGATTGAACATCTACTAGAAATCCAAGGTGCTCACAATGTCCACCCCTTACATGGAAAGTCCTTAAATTCTACCTGAATAGGTGTTGGTCTAGTGGAAAAATCAAGTCTTACGGTCCACTCCCCTCGCCCTATGGAACCATAAATGAGACATTAGGGTGCGTTTGGCATCATGCCATTCGGATGCTCCCATGTTCCCATGAGACGAGGTTGTGGAAAACATGTTTACAATTAATTTGGGATATAATCATATCAACAGACTGCTTCATTTTAAGGCTGTTAAATGTCTAGGGCCAATGTCTGGGTTTTCATGCCTATCTAATATCAAGTCTAGGAGTATTTTGGCCTAGACTCGATGATCCAATTGACTTATACCAAGATCATTTACTTGATTATTATTAAATATATAAAGATTATGGGAGAGAGGCTCTATGCATCCCAATTCTGATCCCATACTCTCTATTTATAGCCGCCTACCACCACTACTCCCACCTGGTGTGCATGCACAAATGCCACTTACATTAATTTCATATTGATCTAGACTATCTTCAACATTGGGTCTCACCGAGCAAAATTTTAAACTCACTCATAATGGATGGCTAGGATGTTGATTATTATCAAACTTGGTCTTGATTCCTCTCCGTACCTCCAAGGTGTGTGGAATTCTTTGTAATAAATTCATGAACAAGAAAAACACATCCACAAGTAATGGTAGTACGTATAATTATCCTCCAACCCTAAACTTGCATTTGACCCAGCTAACACCCTTTGTCATCCATTTTTAGCAACTTTAAGCCGTCACCCATTGCTAAAAGGTGGCTCGCCTTGTAACCATTAGGGTGAAGGTGTGGAAAATATATTGATCATCTCATAACCTTTGATTGTGAGATTAAGTAGACCCTCTATACAAGCATAAATATAGGAGATGCTCCTATGAGAGATATCTCTCACCTTAAATGAGAGATTGGGGGGGGCTCACATCCATATCCAATGTCAACAACTTAAATGTGAGGGCCCCCACCCCTATCTCTCATATAAGGTGAAAGATATCTTTCATAAGAGCATCTCCCTACATATAGAGAGATAGGGTGGGAGCCCTCACATTTATCCAATGCCAACAACTTAAATGTGAGGGCCCCCACTCCTATCTCTCATTTAATGTGTGAGATATCTTTCATAGGAGCATCTCCCATATATGGGGGCCCTCACATTTATCCAATACCAACAACTTAAATGTGAGGCCCCCCACCCCTATCTCTCATTTAAGGTGGGATATATATATGTACAGAGGTAGATGCTCCTATGAGAGCATATATGGGGGACATTCATGTGCATCCATCCCTCACCATAGGGTGAGAGACACTTACACGGTTTTCCCTCTTTGCACATGAAAATTCTTTCTCTGCATATGACCATATATGGCTTTTCTTCTTTTGCACACGAAGATTTCCAATTATGTAAGTGTTTCTCACCCTATGGTGAGGGACAAACTTAATGGAACCCACCTGGGACCCACTGATCATGGGACTTGTGGGGGATGGGAAGTGACATCTTGAATAAGACCATATATCAAATTTGGGGTCAATCCCATGACTCTAATCCCTTCATCCATGGCCCATAAATTTAATGACTTTATATTAAAGAAAAAAATTTGACCCTTGATCCAATGGTCCAATCCATTTGGAAAGGTGAAAATTCAATGGGTGTAGTGTACTTAAGGGGGTTTCATGTGTGTCGATGATTCGGATGTGTTATAAAGTCATCCCTACTATATCGTCCCTACCATATCATGGTGGGGGCTGGATGCACATAAATATTTCCCATTTTTCATATATATATATATATACATATATCTCACTTCCCATTCCATACCATTTTTTTTTATACACATACACAAATTCATCAAATGTATAAGCTCAGCGATTCACATCCAACATGAAGACTTACAAAACTGGGAAGCCTAAAATGTCAACTATAACCAAATCAATAGTACTAATCCTTCTTCGAGACTCCTAGGTGTACAAAATCTTTTGCTTTGGATTCATGTACAATAATAGTTAATCTACAGGTAATGGAAAATCTATATCCTTATCCTCCATTACTAAACTTTGTAAAGAGTCCAACTGCAAGCAATCCATTTGAAATCCCTTTTCATATTTAGCAATGACAACCCACAGGTTAATGAACCCCTCCTAACGAGTCATTCCCATTATTGGCAACAAAAACTAATTAAAAAGAGCACCTTCCTTTGTCCCTCTACATAGAAGCTCCACTGAGACTAAAAGCTTGAGCTAAAAACTGACCCTTGAATCTTCCTCCTTTTGTAATACCAAAATGTCATTCGACTCATCATCCAACTTGTTTGAAGATGATGTTTCTCTTGTTTTTGATGACCCACAACCATTATTCTTTTCATCACCGATGGAGTTGGATTCGTACGATCAGATCTTGCTAGAGTTTCAAAGGTCATCGGCAACGAACCTTGACTCCACCCCCATGGAAACTAATGTAGCTAAACTACCTATAGCTACAGATAGAGAGGTTGTAGAAGTCTTAGGGGAAGCTCCCCAATCAGACATTGTTGCAATAGCGTCTGTAGTGAGCCCTACTCCATCTCCTCCAATGACAAGATCAAGGAGGGGGCGGAGGAAGAAGACAGAGGAGGAACGGGAGCGTTTTTGGTCTCGGAGGCCAAACTGGCTGCCCGAAGGTTGGACTATTGAGGTCAAAGTCCGAAAGAGTGGCACCACAAAGGGGATAAGAGATCGGGTAATTCAGTCAATTGGCATTTCGATTGACATCATTTTATTTTTCTAACACATGGTTTCAAACACTAGTGTAGAGTTAGAGATCAATTCCAAGATTTAATTCAGTTTTTTGTATAGTATACTTTTTTTTTTTTTTTTTATGTTCATTTCCTTACTTTTTTAAATTAGTTTTTAGATTTTCCAAGTTCATGCTATGTTGTTGAAGTGAGTTCCTCTAGTTTCATAGAACCAACTTTACTCCTTTTTTCTTTTTTTTTTTAAGAAATGTTTTGGTTGTGGTGTTTTTATTTTTAACCAGTTGATTACATGGATGTGGATTTACAATAGAAGGTTTGATTTAGATAATAGATTTTTTGTTGGGTTTTATTCATTGTTTGGTATCAAATGACAAAAATGGAATTGACAGGCGGATTAGATGATAGTTTGAAACTTTTACATCTATTTTACGATCTATATAGATAATTTACCTGAGTTTGATTGATGATATTTTATTATTTATAGAACTATATTACTTACCATGAATATATTAAAGCATTAGGCTGGCCTAAATGTTAGTTTGATGCATTTACATTTGTTTTGCAATCTATGTAAACAATATATATAAATTAACTGAGGTCGATTGGCTATATTTACCATATGTAGAACCTTAAAGATATTGAGGCATTTAATAAAGGCCCTCCCAATTTTTGGGTATCCCAATAATTCTCCTCGAATAGAAGTTTGTCCCATAGTAAAATTTACTAGCACAATACCCCGTGCAAAGCACGAGCACGGGCATGTTCATTAACAACATCAAAATACATCCTATGATCCATTAAAAAAAAAACTTAAATCACGCAAAATCAATATCAAATACTTACTAACGGTAATTTCGTTTAGATAGAGCATAAAATTCTAAAAAGAAAATGAAAGAAGAGGAGATTTTGAGGGTGCCTCTTTTCACAATCCAAGAGTAAATAGAGTATAAATGGGCTAGGAGAAGTAGAGTTGAAAGGAAAAAAAAAAAGGGAGAATGAGATTTTGTGTGTGTGGGGGGGTTTGGATGAAGTTGTTGCCGAGTGAAAGAGGAAAGAATACTTAGTGGTCACAATTATTTGTTGGAAAGGGGGGAGGGGGGGGGGGGGGGGGATGAAGTTGTTGCCGAGTGAAAGAGGAAAGAATACTTACAGGTCACAATTATATGTTGGAAGTGGTAGGAGAAAGTGAGTTAGCTATAGAATATTGGTATAACTTCCGGTGAAAATCAAAAGTTATGGTCAAAACTAACTTCAAACATTTGACTTTTATGTAGTATAATTCTTTCATAAGAAAATATGATTAACATAAATACTCATTATCATTTTTTTAATCAAGCAATCAATCTTACAGTGGAACTGAGCAAAGACCATTGCAATAGGAGTGAATTTATTTAGAGTCATTTAGAATTTTATAATGGATCTAGAGAGAAGGAGATGTTTCCATCGGTTGGTCTTTAGAATTTTATAATGGATCCATACTCCTCCCTTGGGGTTCAATTAATAGAGAAAAAAATGTTATAGTATACTCTTGTGTTAGAAAAAAAGTATGGTGGCGGCATATGTAAATTCACCTCTTTTACGGCCCTTAAACCAAATCTTACTCAACTATAGAGGTGCATGCGTAAAAAGCCTTGCAAGAAATAGGTCGATCCCACCCACACAATAAAAAATGGTAGGCTCCATATTAGGCAAACCTATTAGAAGTCCAAGTCGATTACAATAAATGCTTACTAGCAACAAAGGCCCGTGCTAAATCCAGGCCCAAAATGAAAAATACATAAAAGAATAAGATTCTTTTAAATGTTATTAAGAAAAAAAATCCCACCTTCCTTTTTTTTCTATTGATCTTTCTACTTTGGTTTATTTTTTGGACTTAAGGGCTAGGGACGAATACAAATGGTAAAAAAATTTAAAAAAAATAAATATTAATATTCTTATATGTGCACAACTAATGTTTATAATAAAAACCCGTCATGTTTCCCCTTGCCTGTCCCACAATTTGATTTGATGGATGTTTATGAGAGCATGCCATTGCGTTTCAAACAAACCAACTAATTCAATGTAATCCATTTATAAAAAATGGACCTTTTATCTTTTGGATTTGGGGTTAGGGTCTTATACATGATGAAAACAAATAAAAATAATAATAAAAGATAAAAATTAATCTCGTCTGTGTCAGGTCTAATATTTAGCCCAGGATGTAGTCAATGGGCAAATGTAAATTCAGAGCCCAAACGTAAATTCAGAGCCCAAACATCTGCTATCAGATAGGCCCAATGGGCTTAGATCTGTAAGGCTAGCTGGGCTGTACAATCGGGCATTCGCCTGACAACATTTAGTTTCTGGGTACAAGAATTTTTAGCCCAAAGGCATAAGAATGAACCCAAACCCAGTCCAAACAGTGCAGATCACGCCGGTCTGGACCAGCCTGGCTCACTTGCAAACCCATCTTTATTTCCATCTATCTGAGATTGGGCTTATGTTCTTTGGACAGCCCAAACTCTACATCACCTTTCTTCGCCGGAGTCCCAAAAACGATGGCCTCAATTCCCTGGGCTTCACTCCCAATTCGACTCTCCGCCTCCTTCTGAACCGCCTCTCCCTATCCTGCGCACTCCAGGTACGCTAAACTGCACCGGCCTCCCATGCGCTCGTATCTATCCATATGCAATTCATCCTCCTCCTCTCTTTTGCGTCGATTCTATCATACGCCGTTCTCTTTGTTCTTCTTCTTCTTATGAATATCTGATTTTTGAATCTATAGAATCATATGAATCGTCTGATTATGGTTTGATCAGATCTAAATTCTAGGGTTTTTTGTATTTTCGCTGAATGACATGATATGATATGCTTGCATCGTGATTATGGTTGAGATTTCTTTGTTTGATTGATTTCTTAAGAATTGAAGTGATTGTTGCTGAGTGGTGTTGTGATTGAAGATGCGAAGAATTGAATCTTCAATTCCTTCTTATGAGTACTTTTATGTGGTAGATGTTATTTCAACTTTTGTTTACTTAAATTCATTTGTCAGTGTTTGTCTTTGATCTGGTTTACTTAAATTTAATTGGAGTGGATTCTTCCACTCAATATTAGTAGTAGGGTGTATTTGGAATGTGCAGCTCAAATATATTGGTGGAATTGATAGGAGAATTGATGGATATTACTAATCACACGGTCTGTTTTGGGGGTGGTGCGGGAAATTTCTGAATTATGAGCAAGAAATCAACATCTGTTGCATCTTGTGTACCGTTACCTTTGATGAAGTTGCACGATGACTGCTGCCACTGCAATGTCAACAGAAACAGCAGAAGTTGAGGCAGCAGAAGACAATCTTGCAATTGACGAAACCAGATCCAGAGACTGGTTTTGGATGATCTTGACGAAAATTCTTAAAGCAGACAAAGATCTTTACGAAAAATATCTTGAAGCAGAGATGGGTATTGGAAGAAGATGAGCACGATGACGACTTGAAGCAGAGAAAGATCTTGAACAAAAATATCTTGAAGCAGAGATGGGCTGGAAGAAGATGGGCACGAAAAAGAATTGCCGTGAGATCATATGGAAGAGTGGAGGGGATCGAGAGATTTTAGGGAAGATTGGAGGGGATGGAGAGATTTTAGGAGATTTGAGGAGATGATATGGTGGTACGCTAAAGGCTCCCTTGTTTTTTTATTCTTTTGTATTTCTCTGAAAGGAGAGACTTTTCAGGGGTGAGGTGGCACCCCTCACAGCCCACCTCTCCCTTTGCTTTAATATATATATAATTATTGGATTGTGTAGCGTTACTATACTAGTTTGTAATCTCCTAAAAGGTCACATTTATTCTGAACGATTTCAATCCGGAGAAGGGGAAGAAAAAAAAGTTTTTGAAAGGGCTTCTGCCGCTCAGTTGAAACAGGAGAAGTAGTGGAAAAGATAGATATAGGTGAAGGAGAAGAAGAGAAGGAAGTACGAGGGGAAGAGGAGCAGTAACAATAGGTACGCCATCTTTCAGTCCCTCTTTCTCTATTTCTTGATTTTTTTCACTGCATTCTGCAACTGTGCATGATGCAAGCAAATATAACTCAAGATCTCTCTCTTTCATGTATATATTTTTAATTTCTGTTTCATTTACATACCTAGGTAATTTTATATCATGGATTATATAAATATAGAGGTAAATTTGATGTAGTTAAGGATGATATAAATAAAAAGGGGTTAGATAATTCTATTTTAGAAAGGAAAAAAGTATTGAAGCCAATGGGTGTTATTAAGAATGGCCTTATAAATGTACCTCATGCCTCTTTTGTTGGCTTTGCATGTCATCCATTTACTGCATGAACACATAAAGTCTGTATTTGGTATTTCACTTCATCTTCTTTGTGGGGTTCTTTGGAGACTCCACGTTTATCCATGCGTGATGTACTAAAGCTTGTGCCCCTTTAAGGTATGATTTATGATGTTCCCATTTGGAGTTTTGAGGGTTTTTTTTTGTAATCAGAATTTCATTCATTAAGAAAAAACAAAACAACAACTAAGCTTGGGAAGACAAAGCTTCACCTAATCAGGAACAACAAGCAGATAACATTGCGTGGCCAATACATGGGCAGCAACATTAGAAGTCTTAGGAATAAAACGAAACTCAACCACAAAACAACTACACTGGTATTTAATGTCCAAAATAATGGGATTGATGGTCCAATCCATTTGCATATTGATGGTATCCACCACTTCCTTTGCATTCGAAAAAAGTACCACCTTGAGAAAACCCCTACTTGAAGCTTTCTTTAGTGCAAAAAGAATGGCCCTTGCCTATGCTTCTTTAGAGGAAATGATTTTTGGCCCATAATGGTCTTCTTATAAATGGGAACATTATTCAACAGAAATATACACCCAAAAGAAGATTGACCATCTTTATAGTGATAAGTCACATCTGTGAAAATCACTAAAACATCATTGAAAGCACCGGCGGGATAACTAACAATTTTAGTGTTAGGCCGACTTCCTTTATTGGCTAGCCCTTTACTCTTCAAATTACACATATTTTGTGCCATGCAAATAATTTTTTGAGGTTCAATGGACACTCCTTTAAAAATGAAGTTGTTTATGGCTTTCCATAAAGCCGACCAAATAGTAGGAGCCATTGAAGAGATATTTGGATTTTTCTACAGCCAAATCGTGTCATTTAGTTTCATGAGATTTTTCCACCACTTCACTATGTCCATATTCTCAAGAGAGTGAGCTAAGAAGCCAAAATCAGAGCCAAATTATATTGCTCTAGCATGATCACATAGGAATAGAGCATGTTCCACAGTTTCCTCATCAGATCCGCATATAGGACAGGTAGTGGCTTGAAGCTTGTTTTAGGTTCTATCCATTTCCTAACAAGAATAGATCTACGAAAACATTTCCAACCAAAAAGAAAGGACCCTTCGAGGGGTGTGGATTCTCCAGAAGCTTTTCTACTTAATCAAATCATTGTTACTATTAGTATTAGAAGTAGTAAGGGTCTTGTAAGCAGATTTGGTGGAGATATTACCATCTTTAGTAAACGGCCATATTCTTTTGTCATTTAATTCAGAGTATGAAAGATATATATTAGTGATGTCCTCCACACCCTGACAATTACTGAATACATTTGAGATTAAAGGGATATTCCAAGTTTTATTATCATTCCAAAGGTCTTTAATTTTAAGGTCTGGGTTAGAAATAGGAGAAAGAGGCTCTTGAAGCCCGTGGTCACAAGGAATCAATCTAGATTCCCACACAGATATCTCTGTGCCGTCCCCGATGGCCCATCCAATATGATCATTAATAAAATTAATCGCATTTACAAATCCTCTCCAAAACCAAGAATTTCCCGATTTAAATTTGGCTTCCCAAAGAGATTTAATGGGACAATATTTGGCCTTGACAATATTAGTACACAATAACTTTTCATTAGGTAAGCATCTCCAAACAATTTTAGCAAGTAAAGCCAAGTTGTTTTCTTTGGATTTTCTTATGCCTAACCCACCTTCCTCACTAGGCTTGCATAATTCATTCCATCTAATAGTGTGGAACTTCTTTTTATCGACTCCATCTCCCCACCAAAACTTTCTCTTCATTTTATCTAAGGAAATTATTTTTTTATTTGGTAATCGGAGAGAAGACATATTAAATACTAGTAAAGATACCAGAACAGACTTAACCAATGTATTCCTTCCAGCTTTGGCTTGCCAAGACTGAATTTTTTGCCTAATTCTTGATATAAGAGAATCAAAACAAAGATGCTTATTTCTTTTGAATAAAATAGGATTCACAAGATATTTTTCACTCAATCATAATTCTAACTCTTAGAATGGAAGTAAGTTTCTTACATCTAGGTTGGCATGCTCCATTACTGAAGTAAGCAGTCAATTTATTAAAGCTAACCAACTGACCAGAAACAGAACAATAGTCGTCAATATTATCCTTAATCTCTTTAACTTCCATCATAGAAGCATCACAAAATATGAAACTATCGTCAGCAAAGAATGAATGTGATATGCTTGGTGCACTCCTAGAAACTTTCACCCCATGTATTTTGCTTTCACCTTCCCCTACAATCAACATTCTAGAAAGAATCTCCTCACCCATAAAGGCCATAATGAATAGGTAAGGGGATAAAGGGTCTCGTTGTCTTAGACCTCGCGAAGGTATGAAATTTCCAAAGGGGACCCATTTAAAAGAATAAAATATGAAACCGAAGAAACACATTCTTTGATTAAAGATACAAATTTATCATGGAAGCCTAAAGACATCAACACTTCTGCAAAGAAATCTCATTCTGTTCTATCATAGGCTTTAGCCATATCTATCTTAAGAGCTAAAGTTTTATGTTTCAATTTCCTCTTAAAGGAATGCAAAACCTCACTAGCCACTATATAATTATCCGACATCATCCTTCCTTTAACAAAAGCACTTCGGAAAGGACCAATAATTTTATCCAAAATTTCTCTAAGCCTATTCGCAATTACTTTAGAGATAATCTTATAGCTCACATTACATAAACTAATTGGTCAAAAGTCATTAACATGCTGTGGGTTGTTTTTCTTAGGAATAAGGACAATAACGGTTCTATTTATTTTGTGAAGGGAAAAATTATTTCTAAAGTCTTGGACAAGCGAAACAATGTCATGACAAATGGTCTCCCACATTTCATGATAGAAAATAGCCGTGTAACCATCCGGGCCTGGGGCTTTAAGAGCACCTATTTGAAAAAAAAGTCATCTTGACCTCCTCATAGGAAGGAATAGAAATTAATTTATCATTTTCCTCTTCATATAAAACTGGGTTGATGACTTCCTTTATAGAAGATAAATCCCTATTTCCACTTGTAGACATTATCTTAGACAAATTGATTACATAATTCCTCTCCTATTGGCTATATCTTCCCTTTTCCTCAACCAATTGCCTTCTGAGTTCTTTAGCAATTCTATTTTGTTGCGGCTTCTTCTATTAATTGTACCAGCGTGAAAAAACTTGGTATTTTTGTCCCCCTCCTTTAACCTTAGTTCCCTAGATTTTTGTCTCCATAGTTCCTCTTCCCTACTTAGATATTCCTCTAATTTATTATTTAATTAAATTTCCTTCGATACAGTATTAACATTTTTCACCTCTAGACAAATAAGGAATCCAAATTATTGGTCACCTCCCCTTGCAATCAGCAGATTGGATTCTACATACGACTGAAATAATAAAGCACATTCTTGAAATCTAACATTTCATAAGCTCAAGTTTTCCCCTTAAACACCATGGCATTTTAAGAAAAATAAACACAACTGATTAACAAATTCCAATTTAATATGATATTCTCCACTAGCTTATCCCACCCAACGACATGTCCTGACTGAATGATGTACTTAACAAACATGGGTTGTTAGATTTCATATAACCAAATCACACAACACTTTCTTGAAAGGATCATTCAGATGCAGGACAATGTGCAATCAAGGTTTCATAATTTTTCTTGTTAGACTGACTGGTTTCCTTGTCAGTTGTAAATCTAACCTGTATAAATAATGACCATATTCAGTGATGAGATAATTAGAGTTTTTTAAATATTACCTCTGGAGTTTATGATTATTCTTTCATTGAAGTGGCATAGAATTAAATCTCTAAGAAACCTTGGCGTTTTACTCTTCGCCAAGGCCAAGGTATTCGATGGATTACCTTTTATAACCACAGGAGCCAAAAAGACTTTTTCAACAAGAGAAAGTTACCCTAACTCATCTTATGATGAAAAATGGTTGCTTCAAATGCCTAAAGCCCTGATTTATAGAGTAATTCCCTGTTTTGGATTCAACTTCTACCTCCCCTGTCATTTCCTAACAACAAATACCTTTCTGCGAAGTCAAAAAAATACCCCAAATGTCTATATCTCATTCTCTCTCCCAATGTCTGTGAAAGGAAGTAGTCATGTAAACTAACATATGGTGAGAGACGTGAATTCATCGTAGTCATGTGAGATTGTGTAAATAGTGATTATCTTGTATTAGATTTCATTGCATCGAGATTGTAATTATCTATAGCATATTATTGCTTCTACTTTTATTTATCATCATCCCAATAATTAATGTGACATGATAGATCAAAGAAATGTATGTAAAGGAGAAAGCTCACAATGAAACTCACTCCACTTTCACGCAACTGGTTGCTCTACTCTCCTTTTTGTCTATATAAGCATGGGAATTACCTCTGAATTAGTGATATCAATGGACTCACAGTGACACAGTTACCCTTCTTTCGAGTAATGGACTGTAGACCCTTTTTCGATCCGATTGTAGGCCATGATTTGCGCCTGGTTAATTATTGGGTCTAATCAAGTCGATAGCTACCCTTGTACTTGACCTTATAATATAATATAATATGATATAAGTACTTTATATCATACATCGTTAAGAACTGTGTGATATTCAATAGATATATATATATTTATTTAATGATTAATATTTATTAATAATATATTATATAAACATTATTAATTTATAAATATTATTAATTTATGTATTTATCTAATTTATTGTCAGTAATTAAGTATCATTTGTGTTAATATATAAGACGTACTTAAGCTCTTCCATTCAGGTCGATTGCTGTTGGCTTGTGGTCCTTTGTGGTACCTTCATTTTGGTTTTAGGTTTAGACCCAAGTTCAGAAAGTAATAATCAGGTCTGGAGGACTTGGTCCACTATGGATCCAATCTGATTACATTCCTACTATCATTTCCTTGGCCTTCAGGCCTCATGAAGCAGTCATAATTGTCCTGCCAAAGTTTAAAGACATTTCAATTCCCCTCCCTTTCAAATTCCCTTCATTATTGCTGCAGCATACTTTTTATGAAGTATTGCCCCTCCTGGAGAAATGGCCCCTCACAATATTCCTTGAAACTTAAGAGAATGGAAAGATGTAGGAATAGGAAAGTTCAAAGAGAACAACGTGAAAAGGGAGCAAGCATAAAAGTCATTTTGATCATACTATCATAAGCATCTAGTTGTGTTGGCTATTAAATGGATGATTGGTTGGTGCATTGCTTCAATTGAATATATCAAATTGTTGGTTGGTGGATCAAATGCTTGATATATCATTAAAAAAATGTGTCAGATCATAGATGTAAGTGGGGCCGACATTGATACACACGACCTAGCAAGTCCCCTCTTTTTCTTATTTTATTTTTCTAAAACAACTCAAACTCTATTCTTAGCAACCTAATCAATTGAAGATTCCTTTGAATTAACTAATAAAGAAGGTTTTAACCAAAATAATAATAATAACAACAACAACAATAGCAACAATAGTAATAAAGAAGGAGAGCTGTCATGATTTGAGTTCCTTGATGGGAAGGGAACTTCTCTAAGATATTATATAAAGATTTTTCCCTTTCTCCGATTGCGCATACATGCACAAGAATCTTATAATATTCACGCAATAGGTCAAATGAGGAGGAGATTTGTGCCAACCTTTAAAGGGAACTCTTTCATGCAGAGAGATGAGAAAGATGAACTATTGTTCATCATATGCGTTTTCGACACATCATGGAGGCAGAAATCCGTTAAATGTGAAATTCTAGTGTTTGATCAAGGCTACTGATTTCTAGCCAAGGCTTCGTATTCAGTCCATTGATCTCGTCATATCCATTGATCATAGGATATATGTGGCTTGAGTTTAATTCTAATGTCTTTGTGTTATTTTGTTGAATGCTTTAGTCTAAACATAAACGGTTAGATTAATTATCTGAAACTGTACAAATGTCTAGAATAAACACTAACTCGGTGCTTATATTTGTCATGAAACAATGAATGAGTTTTCTGCTTTTTTATGTTAAATCAATACAAGTACACACATGTGGGAATCCTGCGTTGGTACTAGATGTATTGTTTTGTACATTCCAAAAATTATTGAACTAAATATAATAAATACTTGAGAGAAATAATCATTACAACTTGTATCATTTAAGAATAAGTATCTAGGCTACGGACCAATATGTTGAGCCTCTAATTCACTTGTTGTTTCTCTGATACCGCTTGTTATGGGTCTTTATGTGGAAGCGTGAAACACTGCGATCAACAATTGAACAAGCTACACGAGAAAAGAGAAAATCACACAGAGATTTCCTTGGTTCGATAAGATTGCCTATGTCAATGGGAAAGAACCTCAACTTTCCTTAATGAGTCCCATGTGATTCGGCAATTGCCGACATCGACAAGAGAGAGAGTAGCAATGTTGCCTGGTTCAGGTAAGCTGGAGAACCCACTCTGGTTGTTTAGTGCAGAGAAATCGGAGAAGACGGCGAACCGGGCTTGGATCCGTGCCAGGTCAATCCTAGTTCGGGTCAGCCTGACCCAAGTGCTGAAACCCAACCACAGCAGTGCACACGCTTACGTCAGCAGGGTGATGTCATTCGGCTGACGCAAGCAATGAAGATTATATAGGAAAAAGGTAAAACAATAATAAAAGTAATAGACAATTATATAGGCAATGTTTAACTTACTAGACTCATGCACTTATGTGGTAGAAGATTTTTAATCCCAACCATCCATGCACACAGACGAATATCCCCTCCCCCTCCCCCTCCTCCTCCTCCTTCCCTTTCTCCTTCCCTCCCCTATCCACATTGAATGATGTAGTCCAAAAAATCATGCAGATTGTTTGTGGGAAAAAGAATCTAATAATTTAAAATCATATTAGCTACATATGAACCTAGAATTTATCTTTAACTATCAAAACAACGGCATAAATTTTTAAAGTACAGAGAACCAATAAAACAATAATAATACAAGGAGGTGATTATATAAGTGATTTTTAACCTGCAAGACTCCAACACTTATGCGATGCAGGATTTTCAATTCACATCATCCAAGCACATAGGCCAACACCCCCTTCCCTTTCCCTCCCTTCTCTATCTTGAATGGTGGGGTCCAAAAATTCTGCTTATAGTTTGTGGGAAAAAGAACCTATGAATCTTAAATTTATCTATAACTATCAACACAACAACATAGTTTTTTAAAGTACGGAGAACCATATATATGTACCAAGTACAAGGAAAGTATACTTATGAAGGTTCCAATAATAAATGCACATGTAGTAAACCTTACAAGTATTATAAGCAAAGTGAAAAAAATAAAGCAGTTGGTGCAGGAATACTTGATAAACTTAACAAACAAACAAAAATGCCCTACATTGATTGAATATTGAAATTGAAAAAGTTTATTAAAAGAAAGTTAATTGATAAAATTAATAATGGAAAGCCATTTAACCGAAAGTATCATAAAGAAGAATCGTGATTTGGTTTTTAAAGCATTAACCGATGTTGTAAGTTGAAATTGATGTTCCATCAAAATATGTTCCATATGAACTTGAGGTTCAGTTAGGGACAATGGTGATCCAGAGCTAAACTAGAGATCTGGACAAGGAAATTTTAGGGGTTAAGGTTGTCTCTTATACGTATAAACAAAGAATACTAATAAGAAAAAAAATTAAGAAAGGAAGCTATGATGCCCAGATACAGCATGGATACGATAGGGACACGGCATTGATACAGAAGGGACTGGATTTTACACATAAAAAGTGAAGTATCAGATATGATACGACACGATATGTTGCCCATTTTGAAGTATCCGTGCATTATAGAAAGGAAGAAGATATAAACAAAGAAAGGAACACAAGTTCTTGGTGGCGGCGGACAATAAGAAAATGAAGATAGAAGAAAGATCAAAGGAAAAACAAATGGGTAAAAACTAAAGAGCTTACATTAAACTCCATTTTTTATTAACGCTATGGGAAAAATCCTACATATATAGATCATAATGGATTAATGGATTTAGGAAGCATGATTAATAAGAGGTTGTTTGCATAAGAATATAACGTCGTCTGTAGTGTTCTATTGTCAGTCCCTACCTTTCTATGGAGTCTATCACAATCATATCCCACTCACCTTGAGTCTGTTGCAGCCTATTTTTATGCGATTATGACTCATACCACACGTAAGAGGTATGAGACACACAATGGAAAGAATGAACGCTTGCTAGAGTCATTGGTGCATGACCGTCTAAGTAGTAGGATGCACTCATAAACTAATGGATGAAAAGATCTAGATTGATCAATGGGGATTTTGATGGATATGGAAGAACCTAGGAGACTCTAGGATGGTCTTTAATAATGTAGAAATATGAGGGATTGCACTCTCTCCTTAGTATGTGAGGGTGCAAAGCCTTTTGGTATGATTCATTAAATTGTCACAGGGAAGGCTAACTACCTCACAAAGCATAATTGAGTGTCACGCAAGCTTAAATAATGATTCACTTGGTGCATGTCACGGCGGTTCACTTGATCAAATCTATTATGGCCTCTCCTAGAAACATATAAAGTGGGATCCTATGATTGAAGAAAATCTAGGACTACATAAAATAAAGGAGTAGATTGTGAAGCTTGGATGATTATGTAAATGAGGTTCGTTTGTAGATGGATATAGGATGGTAGGGTTTTTATTTAGATAAGAGATTTATGTTTTCAAAAGAGGAGAGAGTGGATAGAGAAATAAACGTTGTATGATGGTTATTGTGGGAGAGGGTTGTAGCTCTTCCATTGAAGCCATCCTTATTCCAAGATTAGAGTCGCCCATGTGTCACAGACCAAGCACTCAACTACGCCCGATGCACTGGCAGGTTAGCCCTACCAATAGAGATTTAACCTCTAGACCAAGAAGCCAGCCATAATGTTTCTTACATCACACACCAAAAGGAGAAAACACAAAGAAATGAGAATTTGACTCGTCTAATACATGAGAACCTTCTAGACCCTACTATAAAGTTTTTTTCAAAACTCCATCCATTTTCCTAGACTTATCCAACCTATTCGTAATGCTTTACAAATCTCTATACATTTTCCTAATTTGGAAAATATCCCTCATAATTCAACATTTTTCAAGGCTATCGTAGAGCTTTCTAGAATCTTCCAGATCCTTCAAATCTACGTTGATGAATACATATCCTTTCATCCAACCAGTCATGTGCATCCCACCACTTGGACAACCATGATGCCGATGCAACTCTAGAAAGCCACCGTCTTTGCCGTCGCGTCTCATCACCTTGTGTGTATGGACCTGGATTGACTTGATTAAGTGACACATGGCTCTGACACATATTAATTCTATTCAAATTTATTCTCAATTAATATATCAATTGATCATTACGATCATAATTAATACCTATTCTAATACATGTAGAGTTATCTAAATTTAGCATTGCTTTATTTTAAACCATCTTAATTTCCTAAGACCTGCATTTGTATCTGTATCAAAGGGCGATTGTGTTACCTTTGTGAATGATCTCAAGATTTTCATGTAGACTATAATTCAAATTAATCTAACACAATATAAACTTCTTATATTTATTGTTTGAGGTGGTTTGAGAACCACACATCCTTTTGTGCTAAAAAATAGAAATATCCTATTCATGCACCCTAAGATAGAAATAACTTCCTACAAGACCTACGCACATTCTTTTAAAGAAATTTTTTATTGATATAGTTACCCTTGAAAAAAAATCTATTTACACCCACATCTTCCATCCTCTAATACACCAAAACAAGAAAAAATAATCTTAGAACTTTATAAAATTCCAAATATTTGAATCTGATTGTTTTGATTTTCATATTTTTGTTGAATCTTAACTACTTTTTACATCTGTAGTGTTATATTTAATATTTTCTGTCTCTTCAATATAGAAATAAATTAAAATATAGAAGATGAGTTTCAATTGTGTTTGGAATTTTTTTAATTTTCATTGTGGTTGTTTTTCATGTATTATCTTTTCCCCATTTTCTGTTGAATTTTTATTTTCTTTAATCATTAAGAACGGCATTGATTGGATAAATACTAAAATGGATATTTTTCATTCAATTACAGTTTTTTTTGTCCCCTCCTTTTTGTTGAAAACATCCTTCAAAGCTAAGCATCGAATTTATTTTTTCATGTTTTTTGTTTCTCTTTATGCTTTTTTCTTATATATATATTTTAATGTGTGGCCTCGCCCCTTATCGTATGGGATCTTTTTGCTAGTCTTGCTTAATAAAAACTTAACATTTCAGTATTTATTTAGATTTTAAAAGAAGGAACAATGTATTAATATCCTATTGAGTATTGAGTACATGAATCAGTGTAAAGAGGGGATATTGGCCTCCTCCAATGATAATATGACCATGTTGTAATGAGCATGTCACTTGATATGATTACAATACATGATAGGTCATCTAGACTGCCCTTTATCTTTTAGACAGTTCTGTCATACATGGCCATGCTAATTACCATTATGTAGTGAAGAACATATAGATGCGCCTAATATTATAATTTTGTTCTATCTGAGTTTGAAGTTTTAATCAAACTTTAGCAACTTCAATAAGTTTTGTATGATATTAATTTTAAACATATGCAATATTCTTTCTCTTTAAAGCTGTATAGCGCTTTGGAAAAAAAGAAACTCAATTCTGGCCTTAGGAGAGGTCACGTCAGCTTCTTGGGGCCCATTTGTGAATGTGTCTCTTGAATATTTCTTTCCAAAAACACATGTGCCTTTTCAATAAAATGTGCTCCTTCTTGGTGCCCGTTTGTGAATGTCTCTTTTTAAAAATACACATGTGCCTTTTCAATAAAATGTGTCTCTTGGGCCCATTTGTGTGGATGTAACCCAATTCAAAGGGATGCCTTCCAACTCTATAAATTAAGGTTATTTTCAAAGTTTTTATATAGTATCAAAATGAGCAAAAATGCATATGAATCCTTTGTTTTTAAGATGAATCGTGTATGCTGACGTGGACTATGGGATATTATGCGCTCGAATCCTTTGCATACGAATCCTTTGATTTTCATGATTTTTTGGTTGATTTGAATTTTTTAATTATTTTTTTATAAATGGATTTATATGAAAGGGATATTAGTTCTAATATATTATTCAGGTCGCACGAGACTTAACCTGTGCATCGCACAGGGGCTTCATGCTAGTAACTCATTATGTATATCAGAATTGGGTCCTTTCATTATTTACAAGAAAGTTCTACTTGGGAATTGTTGCTGTGCTTGTTGTTGTTGTTTTTAATAATGGACTTTGTTTATTTTAAATTGGTTGTTTTGGATAAGCATTCATATTATCGACTTTGCAGTACTTTTATGAACCTAGGAGTGGCCTTCAATTCCGATCAAGGAAGAAGGTCGAGAAATTTATCAAGACAGGAGAGGCTCGAAGAAATAAACCCAAGCCTAAAACCAAAGAATCCTATGTTTTAACTACAGTGAGTTTTTTTTTTTTTTAATTCTCTTCAAGTTTCACAAAGATGATGTGAGTGCTAGAGATTTTCATGGTGATGTGTTTCTTCCTTTCCTTTTTTTAAGATTTCTCAGAGCTCTGAGCCAACTCCAGGCAGTAACATGGCGTGGCCTCCGATCCTTGAATTCTACAACGACCACTTACGAAGTTTCATGAGTATGTTCATTTCTTTTTTCTCATTTCTTCATTACTGCAATATATATTCTAGGTTGTGGTCTTTAGAGTTTCACTGTATACTAGGTCCCACTGTTGGGCTTTAGGTGGTGAACTGGTGGTAGAAGTTGTCAGCAGTCAGCTCTTGAAGAACAAAGATGGGGGCCAATAAATTTGATCGTGATATTTTTGTACACCTTGGAAGAGACATGTAAAATTGCTATCTTTGCTAACTCAAAGAAAGGCACTGCAAATAGTTCTCGGAATTAATAAGGTATTGCCCTAAATTCATTGTTATAAATGTTGACTCTAAAACATTCTCAAATATAATGAGAACATGATAAGAAACAGTTGAGAGCTGATATATGATTTTGGATGGGTAGTGGACTGGTTTTTTCTCCCTAAAAAACCTTCTTGAATTCAATTCAGAATGAATAAGGAATATATTTTGAAGCTAATACTTGATTCTGATTGTTTTAATAGCATCAACTAGTGCATATTCACCAATTGTGTTAGTGCTAATCTTGCATGATCAAATTGCTTGAAAAAAACATTGATGTATGCATTTGCCTTAGCGTTGTCCATCCAAGTAGCATGCCACACTAAACCAGATTTAACTTCAGCCATCAATAATATAGTGTGGATCTGCTTCAGATAATTTTTTGTTTATGTCGAATGGTTAACAATCCCCAATTTGGCATGGATTAGACCATTATTTGCCCATTTGACTTATTTAAAAAAAAATTTAAAAAATTGTGATTGCGGGGTGGGGGTTGTGCAAAGTTACCTATTGATTGAGTTTTAAACCTTGACCTCAAGCAAGTGGTATTTGGCAGAGGATATAACACTTGAATTCTTCTAGTTACATTATTTGGCTTATGAATTCATCACCGACTGCTTCCACTCAAGCTGGCCATATTTTGTAATAGGAAAAGCATCCTGTTAAGTTTCTGCCAATTATTTTATAAAACAACTCCTTGATTATGAATGTCTTTATGACAATGAATCATAGCTATGACTAATGTTTGCAGGTGATCCTTCTCTAACTTTTTCTGTGACTGTCCAAATTCTGCAAGCAACTTGTTGAACTTGGAAGTATAAGACCTACTCATTTTGGCCCCACTAAATTAACAATCTTGATAGGATGAAAATGAGATTTTTCACTGAACTTACGGTTTTTTTGGCATAGCGATGTTTTTCCAGTAGGATAGGAGTGTGAACTGGGATGGTTTGTGTAGGAGGGATGTGAAATGGTTTAATTGGAATTGGGCCTACGTCATCCAAATCATGATCTGCTTATTTGTTAGATATGAAATACAAGCAATGTCATGGGCATGATTATAAAACCAGGGCTTTCAGTCAGCGCAAACTCTAGCTATAATTTAACAAACAAAATTGTTAAATATAGGCTCGGCTCTGGACTGTTAATTCTGCTGGTCTAAATGAAAATCAACCTCCATTTTCTAAAATGAGGCTCAGACACCAAATTGCTGGTGCTCTGCTCGAGAGTCTCAACTCCCAAAAGGCAGTCTTGGGCATGTTTGTGTAGCCCATTTCCGCGGAAAAGGTTGTAGTTTTCTACGGAAAATTTCTTTTTCATGTGTTTGGTGCGGCAGTTTTCGCGGAAATGCTTTTTCGCCACGTCAGCTTTTTCCTTCCTAGGCATGGAAATAGACTTCCTATGGGGGGCTATGGGAAGTCCATTTCCTCGGAAAAATTACACCCAATTTCCTCTCTCTCCCCCTCACTCCACCCGGCCACCCTCTTTCTTCCTCCTCCCTTCCCAACTCCACCCACCCCACACACATAACAACCCACTCACCCAATAGTTTTCACTAAAAAATGGTTTTCACTAAAGAAATCCATAGCTGCGCCAAACAACATTAGCACTAATTCATCAAGGAAAACCTTTTTGCACCAAACATTAATTTCTAATTTCCTCAGAAAACCATTTCTGAGGAATTTAAAAACCATAGAATTTGCTGATGTGGCAATTTCATCTTTCCATGGAAGTTGCCTCTACACAAACGTGCGACATTGACATTTTTCTTTATGGGTGGGCGTCTAGTGACTTGTCTCTCCAGTTCATATGACTCAAGTTAATTAGAAGTTTCTTCCGTCATCTTCCAACAAGTGCACCTTTACAAACCATATCTTGAACCTAAAGAGTCAAAATGATTATGATACTCTATTGAGGACAATTTCTTGTGGTTGACATCCAAACATAAAAAATGCTTAGTAATATTTCAAATGTATTCCTTGTATCCATAGGAATGCCAGTTACTAGTATAATTGATGGTGCTACAGCCTATAGGCATGTGCTTACAGTTAAGCTGCGAAATCTTAGGCAGTTCCATTCCATGCTCTGAAATGGATCGCGTTTTTATTATTATTATTATTATTATTATTATTATTATTATTATTTGTATTTGTATTTGTATTTGTATTTTTGCTATCGGAGGTTTCCCAACCCTTTTGGTTGGACTAATCCCTCCGGGCCCAGAGGTAAGCCGGGTAAATTTCCCCGTAGCCCCAGTGTGGTAGTGCAGTTTTGAACCCACAACCTCTGGGTGCAAACTGTGGTTCTAAGCCAACTGAGCTACCCCTTGGGGTTTCTCTGAAATGGATAGTCAATGCGCTGTCATGCAATGGATGTATTTGTATATATAAAAGCTTTAATTTCATGTTTATCCCAGAGGGTCCAGATTTAACCTAGATGACACAAGTGGTCGTACAAGCCAAGCCCCCTACAACTCGTAAAAAGGGTTGTCTGCTCCCTAGGGTGGGGCCCACTATTTGGTTGATCCAAACGGACAGCACATAGGGGCCCCTTGAATTGCACATGTCCACCAAAATCTGGTCCCGTCCAATGAAACTGGACCATTGGATCGAGTGAAACCCATCCGAATGGACTGTACATCGTTAAACTTTTGTAGCCCAGATAGAGACGATAGAAATCAAGGATAGGATTGATTTTTTGTAGAGAGAAGGACCCTTGTGTCCCTCAAATCCCATCCATTCCCATTTCCTTGTGGGTCCCAAGGTGGGCCCCAGGCTATTGAGCGGTCACCCTTATCCTCAGCTAAAGCTGAGGATATAATGCTTGCACTTTATTTGAGACACAGCTATATCCATAGATTGCCTCATTTAGTTTAAGATTTTAAAAGGTCTAGGTCCATGTAGGTCCGGGTTTGTGACTATTGGATACCAAGTCTTGCATTTTAATTAGCATGTATTTTTGCCTGGATCTGATGACCCAATGGACTAAGATCTTGGTCATCTAGTTGATTACTGCTGCTTACTACTATTATACATGACAGAAAGTTGGTGGACATGTGCAATTTAAGAGGGTTATGTGTTTGGTCCATCTGGATGGACCAAAGTGGGCCCCACAAGCATGAGCTTATGAAATTTTATTCTAAGCTCGAGCTTAAGAGAGCCCCTCTCTCTCTCTCTATGTCTCTATGTGTATATATATATATATATATATATATATATATATATATATATATATATCTGTGTGTGTGTGTAGGAGATGCTCTCACCTTAGCATGAGAGATAAGGTGAGGGCCCTCACATTTATATCCAATGCCAACAACTTAAATGTGAGGGCCCCCACCTTATCTCTTATGGTAAGGTGAGAGGTGCCACTCATAGGAACATCTCCCATATATATATATATATATATATATATATATATATATGGGGGCCAGCTTTCCTAAGCTGCAGCTTAACTTATCCTAAGCTGAAATGGGGTTGATCCCATAAATCAAAGTCAATTATACTGTTTTTTGCATGATAATTATCTCCAAAATCAAGATAAATCCAATCAAAACTGGATTTTTCAGTTTCATCATGCAAAAAAAAAATATAATCAACTTTGATTTGTGGGACCAGCAATATTTCAGCTTATGATAAGATAAGCTGCAGCTTAGGAGAGCCATGCTCATATATATATATATATATATGTATGTATGTATGTATGTATGTATGTATGTATGTATGAAGCGAACTGGACTCCAATTGCCAGTTTCTTGCCAATTTCAATTTTGATTTTGATCGTTTCCCATTTTTGACCTCATATTAATATCATCCATCCATTAATTGACTTCCTACTAATATCAGCCATCGATAGAAGAGTTTCATATCCACGTGTGGAGAGTCGCTTCTTAATGGAAAACTTAATTTCATTTGGAATATTTAAATATGATTATAACCGTCTAGACCTTTCACCATCTGAAGTCTAACAGTTACCCCAATTTTGAAATAGACTCGTCTGCAAGATAAACCTAAAACCGATTCATCTACATAGACTTCGAAAATGCTAACTCCTCGTCTCTTTTTAATTTCTATATACTTCATAGGTACCTTTCCTTTCTCTTCTCTTCTTACATTATAAGATGAAGTTAGATCGATGGTTCTTAAATGGATGTGAGCAGCACAATCGTTTGGAATTCTTCTCCTTCCACTTCATGGGCCTTGTATATATGGTTTAGTAACAACTGTCGTAGAGGCAGAATAACTACACACATTATCTATGTGGAGAGTTTCTGCAATGAAAGACAATCGTACATAGCCACTATGCTCACCACTATACAATAATTTGGTGAAAACATATTGAATCTAACGACACCAAGTGTTCTCAATGTGGAAGACAAATCTTGACCCAAAGGTTTGCATTTTCTTTACCATCAATCTATTATAAGTATTTGAATTTCACAATTAGATGTGATCAATTGGAGGAGATAATAAAGAAAATAGTGAAAAGTTGTTTTCGAAATGAGCAATCTCAGAGCGACTTTTCTGTGTTGTTGATGTATATTTACTAGAAACGAAGCCCATGTTGAGCCTACTCATATAATAAAGATCTCTTTCTAATTTAGGGATATTATTAAAATTATATTATGAGATAAGGGACTCATGCTTGATATTCAATACCATGAGAGCAAATCATAAAAAAATGATTAAATCTAACTATAATATACAATCAATTTAATTGAGCAAAATAAAAAGTAAGGATAGGAACCTAACCAATTATCCAAGCAATAGGGACAATTAGTGTACGAAAGGTGTTAAAGCTGGCAATAGCCCCAAAATAGCGGGAAAATGTATATTTACTGCAGAATTGTTCGATCTGTAGGATATCGCAAGCTACGATATCCTATGGATGTAGGGCTTGCGATATCCTATGGATGTAGGATATCCCACAATCAGAAATGGGAAGACTTGAACAATCCGTTTTTTTTTTCCTTGACTGTGGGACCACAAACCACCATCCAAACCGTTAGATAGCTATATGAGTGTAAGAACTAATATCGCGCCAAATTTGAATCGTTGATCTATCACGGTTATCGAGAAATTTGTAAAAAAAAAGTCATGTTTTGTAAATTATAAGAACAAATTAAAAGCCACCTTTTTTTGCAAATTTCTCGATAACCGTGATAGATCAACGGTTCAAATTTGGTACGATATTAGTTCTTGTACTTATACAGCTATCAAACTGTTTGGATGGTGGTTTAGTGGTCCCACAATCAAGGGGAAAAAAAAAAAAAACAAACCATTGAAGTGATTGTGGGATATCCTACATTCCTAGGATATCGCAGCTTGTGATATCCTACAGATCAATTAGTTCTTCAGTAAATATATATTTTCCAGCTGTTCTGGGGCTATTGTCAGCTTTAACACCTTCTATACGGTAACTGTCCCCAAGCAATATAAAGATACCATACTAATTGATTGTATTAATTTAAGTCATGAAAATAAAGTGTTTTATTGGCCATCTCCAATCACTATTATCAGTCTCTCTCATCAAACTAAATTGTTATTGTTATTTATAAATAAACAGAATTCTCACTCCAATCATACTTCTGCCCTTAGACCAATCAACACGAAAATATAATTTTAGTTTTTTTTCCCCAAAAACAAAGGGAATGAATCAATGTATAGATAATTTCCTGTGTTATAGATTATAGAGCTTTTGTATATACCCACCTAAGGTTTGTAGGATTTGTAAATAGGCCCCTGAGGTTTTAGTATTTGCAAATAGGCCCCTGCATCTTCATTTTAATACCTTCTTTGTCCCCAAAATCAATAGTATTCCAACCACCATATATAGTTTTTTAAAGCGAAATAACACTTTTGTCCATCTCTTTTATCCTTATATGCAAATTTCAAAAGCATGGACTCAATGGGTTAGGCTCTATGGGGGAAGGGGAAAATGTAAAAATATATATATATTATTTTTTGGAATTGAGGTGTCGGGAGTGGGGAATTTTAAACTTTTCTTAGATATGGGTGGGGACTCTAGTCCGCAAGCCCTTGTACCTGGGTCCACCCTTGCTCATGTGCATAAGAGAGTTACTGAGAGAAACCATTAGGACTTGAGATAAAATATTGATATTTTTGTAAATAGTAATATACTTATTTTTGTTTTATGGATGTAAGGTATTAAAAAGGAAAAAGAGGTGCCTATTTACAAATACTAAAACCCTAGGGGCCTATATACAAATCCTACAAACCTTAGGGTGGTTTATACAAAAAGCTCTAGATTATATCATAACAATCTTAGTTTATGGGGTCCACCTGGATAGGTAGTATGGATGTCCCGTTTTGGGTGCATCTAACATAATTATCTTAATCCATAGATGGATAAATACTGAAGAGAAGAGAAGGGCATGACAGATGCAGTTTTCAATTTTGAATGCATTGAAGAGAGATTTTAGGGAATGAATAATTGAGATGATGTAATGGAGAGATTTTAGAGATTTGTAGTATTACTCTTCTGCGAGAGATGGACTGTTCAGGTAACTCATTTTTGTTAGATAGGCTCTAAATTCACCTGAACTTTAGAAAGACTAAAAAAAAATCAAACATAAAAAAAATAAAAATAAAATAAAATAAAAAACTCGCTATGAACATGGACATTGTTCCATTAAAAAAAAAAGAGTACTCATTACTTAAATTTTGGTAGTGTGGCATTGTGTTCGCAGGGCCAGTGATGAGTTGTGGATGATAACATCGTCCGTAATATCGAACCTAGCTTTCCTCAATTGAGCAACAAGGGGAAACATGTTTAATGATTGATAACACAGTCAAAAGAAAATGTCTAACGATATGTGGAGTCGTATAGGCAAAAATACTAAAAGAAATTCTAGAAATTATTTGGAGAGATTATTTAGACATAATGAATCTTAGTTCTTTATATCATGACCATAAAGACTTATCCAAATCAATCTATCTGGGATCTTCTAGGACATTGTACAAAAAATAAAAAATAAAGAAATTCAGTTCGTAAAGAACATTGGTCATTTAAAAAAAGCAACATTTCCATAAAGCAATTTCAAAATTGAAGAACACAATAAATCTTTTTTTGCTAAATGATAAAGAAGCCCCAAAAGCCGATGCTCAATGCAAAAAAGTAATAATAATAATTGAGTGAAAAGAAGAGGCCTAAACAGAAACATATACAGAGAAGATACAAAGTATGAAGCAATAAAAAAGATGATCTTCAACCTGGACACAAGGATTTTATTGCTGTTAAAGATGTAATCGTTCCTGGTGTATCTGATGATAGAGATGAGACGGAAGAAGAGTGAGGCTATAATTTTTCTTCCAAACTTATCTCTGCCATAAATAAAAAGCACACCAGTAGGAACCTACTGAGTGGGAATTTGGCAGCAATTGGCCATACAAATAGAAGAGCCAAGACCACCAGGGTGGAGCTTAAAGAAAGAATAATCACAGAGGTGGAGCTCTTTGAGTACCTTCTAAAGAGATGCATAACAGACAGCCTCAGAGACATATGTATAATAGGAAGTTAAGAATTTAAGATTCAAATCTTGGCAATGAGAGAGATTTTTGGGGAGGGGATTGGGTTGAGATTATTGTTATTATTATCTTATTGGAGAGATTTAGGGAGGAGATTTGGTAAGGCTAGTTGTTTACACGGTTAAAGCCAAAGCACTATATGATTTTCTTAGTATTTCTTTGAAATGAGAGACTTTTTAGGGATGATGTGGCACCCTCCACAGCCCACGTCCCCGTTTTCTTTAATATATATAATATTACTGAATCTTTTTAAATCTTTTTACAATCATATTCAATAGATTTTAGGCGCATTCGGTGATAGGTCTTGAGCATTTCATTTTCTGGTCTTAGACTGACAGTCTTTTTTAAAAGTGTGGTAGGTCCTTTTTCCAAATCTGAAGACTTAAAATATCCAAGTTACCATTTTTTAAAAGTTTTTATTTATTTAAAGATAAATCATATCCCTTGATTAGTTAGATATGCCATTAATAATGGTCAACTACCATTTTAAAAGACAAATAAAATTCAAAAACACAAAAAGATTCCAAAAATTCAAAAATTTAAATTCGGATCCTCTTGGAAGATTTGAAATTTAAACATTCAAAATTTGATTTTTTAGTGAATTCAAAATTTTCCAAAAAACTCAAATAAATTTTTCAAAAAATTGCTTTTTTACTAAACAGAGTTTGGATCCTCTTGGAAGATTTGAATTTAAAAACTTCAAATTTTGAGTTTCTGGAAAATTCAAAATTTTCCAAAAAAATCAGATAGATTTTCCAAATAACTAAGATAAAATTTTTAAAAGGCTCAAATAAATTTCACAAAAACTCAGATAAATTTCGCAAAAGCTCAGATAAGCGGTGGTCTCTGGGCAGAGACTTCCCTCTTTCTCCGATGACGGTGACCGAAACCAAAAATCTTCTCAGATCTTCACTGCTTTTGCCCCGACTTCGATTTTCTCTGTAACTTATGGTTGTCTTCTCCGCAAACTCGAATCCACGTCTTCCTCGTCGGAGACCATGGGTAGTAGCGAAGCCCCATACCACATTTGTTCTGGTTTCGCAACAGTAACCAAGAGATGACGGTCTGCTGTCTTCCTCTTTGCCGATGATGGAGCAACACTGGATACGGCTGCAACGACCGGCACGGATTCAGTTCGACGAAACCGAGAAACCAAGAACCTCCGACGATGGAAATGGCAATCCAATCTTCTGCAAATAGAGAATGAGAGAGAGCCTTGCCCTAAAATTGAGGGAGAATGGATGATTTGAAAATTTAAAATTTATGCTTAAACAGTTGAAAGGGAAAATTAGTCATGAAAAAGTTTGATGTGGACACTAAGGGACCACCACCTGAATTAATCCCATGCGCAAAGGACTTTAGGCCTTAAACAATAATACTGTGTACTAGAGACTTTATAACACAGTACTCAGGTTTCTCAATAATTTACCCTAGATTTGGTTTACAGCCTATCTTTTGTGTATGTTTAGCCAAGCCTAATGTGTGCTAACTCATGAAAACCCTCCTTGTTCTTTTCTCCACTATCTATTGCTGGTGGTCACCAATCCTAAGTCTCTGTTGTCTGATGCTCTCTAATTAATCTCTCTCCTAAAATCTCTCTCACATTCCTAAAATCTCTTGCGTCTTTCCTTCTTACCCAGACCTAATATCTACTCTCTTTCAAGTCTTCCCCTTATAGATCCATGATGAAGAGATCGATCCATCTCCATGGAAAACCATAAATAAGGCATATCTCAATCTCATCCTTCTCCTCTTGGGAAAAAAATAAAAAAAAAAATCATCTGTCTCCTGATGGTAATTTCCTTTCACATGATATCTTACTCCATTGATTATATTGTGCTGACCCCATTGGGTTTGATCATGGGTAAAACCCCCGTATATACAACACCACCTACTAGCACTGGCTTCGAATGGAGATTCTAAAGTTTTGATTGAAAACAAAATAGAAGAACTTGGTTTTGTTTGGATTTCATGGATTTTTGTTTGGATTCCAATGTCGTTGCTTTCTATGCAATGGTCCACATCACACATATAGTCTGTCCCACCTTCGATGGCCCAATTGCATGCAAAAGCTCACTATAAAAAATCTTCTTTTTCTTTAACTCAAAATCGGTGAACTTTCTGTAAAAATGAAGCTGGTTCAAAATTGAACCTATGGATGTATGGCGTGATGGTGAAGGTCAATCATAGACCAGTTTGAGTTTGACCCTTAACCTGTCCAAGAAATCCATAATGTCATTTAAAATCTTCACTAATCTCCTATTTCTTCAGTTGCAAGATTCGATTTCTTCCAAGGTCATCCTGCTCTTCAAGCCTTCATCTATTTAATGAGCCCACCTAATTAAGGAAGATCTCATATATATATATATATACTCTTAGATAAAATACATATTTTTTGCCCATAACATTTAACTAAATTGATGCATTATGAAAATTTGAAGAGAGATATATCCTCTTCTTTAGAATTTGAATTTTAAGTTATAAGACATATAAATCCTTCCCAAGATCTCTCCACTAGGAGCTGGAGTCTCAGCTAGAGATCAAAAGCTAGGAGACCCTACTTTGCAAATTGATTAGGTCCAATTGTTATGATTCAGATTTTCTCCTTCAATATTTATGAATAATTGAGTACTTATATAGGAAAATATGAAAATTTTGGAAAACTGGGATTAAGATAATTTTAACTTTAGTTTCTCTATTATGATGTATATATGGGGTTATTCTTAATTTTTAAAGCCCAACTCTTTCAAAATTTTCATCAACTGAAATTTCTTATAAAGTTTGTCTTCTCTAATTACCTTTCCTTATTGAATATAATCCCTTTGATAAAGACAGATAAAAATAAGAAACAACATAGCATTCTTATTTTTAGTATAAAAAAAATACATGATGAAAGTTTCCTATTTTGAAACTGTAATTCTTTAAAAAAAATTTGACATCACTATGAAGTAGGAATAGAAATTTCAATTGGGATCCCAAATATGCTACTAAGTAAAGGTTATACTCTCCTCTCTTGATCCCCATTTTTTACGCATACATTTGACTTTCTATGTTAGTTTTAAAGTTTAGTTCTAAGTAGGGCATACTAGAAAGGTTAGATAAAATGATCTTTTTTTAATTATTTATAAATTAAAAAAACTTTGTTTGGAATACTTTTTTTTTTATCCAAAAATCATATTTTAAGACTGCATGATGTATTAAGAGTTAATAGTGATCATTAATTAAATATGTTATTTTTGCAGGCTATTTCACCACGAACTTTGAAAGGTGGTCTATCCTCATTTTTGGGTTTTAATTTTAGTATAAATGTTGTGCTTGACACGGTGCATGGAAATGACATTGCAATTTCATACATGATCTGGCTTTTGAAAGAATAAGCTCTAAAATCTATTAAAAGATTTTCCACGGAATAATGAGAAAATTCCAACCAAGTATGTCAAGCATGTAAGTAATCGGTGTCATCACCTTGGCATCTTATAGATCAACTGTTTTAATACTTCTTTTGGAGGTTTATCATGAAAATGTGTTCTACTATTATCAAAGCCATAATTTTATTCGCTCCATGGTTGTCCCCATTCACTTTTCGATATCATTTTTTGAAACTAAAATGGAGATGTGTCATAGAATGATTCACCAACAATTTTTCCTTAAGGCCCGTTTGGATACATGTAGAATATAATATTTAAATAGTAGTAGAATCCAATATTATAGAATATAATAGTGCAATATTATAATATTGCAACATTGTCAATGTTTGGCCTTTTTTCAAGAATGCAACAGATTTTAAACAAAGTTGTTTGGCAATTGCTGAAGATTATAATATATGCTAAAACAAAGGCATCGCAAATTTAGAGTCAAACAAATAATCATATGCAAATTTATAGTTTGCCGTCAAAGTTCATAACAAAAGAAATCGAGACGATAACTACAATCCATAATAAGTTTTTTATTGATGCTTATTCCGATCTCTTAGCCTTTTAGTGCAAATGCTGTATTCATCCCACATAGCATTTGCAATTGCTTCCCACATTCTATTGCCCTCCCGACATCGCCCGTTCGTGCTATAATTATCATTTGGTTCATTGATATCCTCCTGTTCGAAAGACTGATTCTCATATTAAAGGTCATACTCTTCATATATCAAATCTTCACCGTTAGAGTGGATGTAAATGAAGTTGTGTAAAGTGCAACATGCAATTATTGCATCTGTGACCGTGCCAAATGAATGAGAAGAAGTGTTCTTCAATATTGGAAATCGATTTTTTATTACACTAAAAACACGCTCAATTGCATTCCGTAAGGAAGAATGGTGAAGGTTGAATAGTTCTTTGGCATCTTATGGGCCTATACTTCCACAAGCAAACTCTCTCAAATTGTATCACACTCCTCGGTATGGGGGAGTGTTTCCATAGCCCGCATCAACTAGATAATATTTATCTGATAAAATACAAGTAAAATCTTGATTAATAAATAAATGGGACTATTTGATCGAAGCAAAAATAAAATTACATACCTCGTGGTACTTTAAAGCCATATTTCTCTGCGGCCCTTAAAAGAATAGCATCTGATGCGGAACCCTCACTTCCCGCTTGAATATAAATGAACTTCAAATCAAAAGTACAAGCGGCTATAACATTTTGTGATAATAACTCGTGTTGAATTCGATACAGTGCTTAGTTATGGGACTCAACGAGCACAGGAATATGTGTGCCATCAATTTCTCTGATACAATCCTATATTACGTAAAATGAATTATTAAACTAATCATAAGCACATTGTCTAAATTAAAAGGATATTATTTAACTTGGAAAAAGGGTAAAAACGTGTATCATTTGCAATTTCTATTGGAACAATGATTAATGAATCACGTATGTATTGTGTTGAAAGATAAAGTATAGCTTGAAAAACTCCATTGAAATGACGACTGATTGTTTCACCTGAATGTTGAAAATGTTCTTGAACTTGATGATTGACAGCACTATGACCAATTGTGAATAAGAACATTACAAGTTGTTCTTCGAGAGTTATATCTCGTGTATCACATAAAAGATATTTGCTATGAATAACATCGCAAAACTTTATAAATATGGGCCTTTCCATACGACACACTTGTCAAAAATGCTCC
Organism: Umbellularia californica; assembly: GCA_028538565.1. Lineage (NCBI taxonomy): Eukaryota > Viridiplantae > Streptophyta > Magnoliopsida > Laurales > Lauraceae > Umbellularia > Umbellularia californica. The sequence goes on from JAPQWN010000003.1 coordinate 46,242,331, forward strand.
AAATGACCAATTAATAATTCGTTTACATAGGCAACACCAGAAAGTGTTGAATCACGACATGGCTTTTTATCAAAATTAGTGTCTATGTACCAACCAGCGACAGCTACTACAGTAAGCATATTAAGTTTAACCTTGTGTGGGTATACAATTCTACGTTACCGAGGTCACTAGCTATGTGCTTGGTCTCGGCATATAACTTTGGTCTCGGCCAATACTTGGTCTCAGCATCTAACAAGGACACTGTTCCCATGTTTCAATTTGACAAAGAAACTATGACATAGGCTATGTTGATGAGGCCTTATATAAATCATGAGTATTAGTAGGAGAGGGCTTTTTGTTGAAAATATTATTAAAGAAAGCAAAAAGCAGGTTTTTTTGAATTCTTTATGCATCGGGTTTGACAACTTTGTATTTCTTTATTCATTGATAAACATCACAAGCTATGTGCCTTTCCCGATCTCGATAGCCTCCTTGACCCGATTTCGGTAAGTACTTGGAAAGAGCCAGACTCTCCACCTCGGCCCTCTCACCCATGTGCCCCATTTCGGTAAAATGCCCCTTGGTTTCGGTCTCGGTGACAGGTGTATCTGTATGCACTGTCAAACACGTCATAGAACGTGTAAATAAGACAAGGGCATTTATTGTTCCACCGTCCCTATCCCTGACACCCCTGACAGAGCAGCACCGCCCATCCATCAGGGTATGGCCCGATGGGACAGAGTGGGCTACGATGTGACTGCATTTAGAGACAGGTGGGCTACGATGGGATAACTCTGACAGAGCCATCTCCCTGCATCCTCTCTCCTTCTACATAAACATAAGCTGATATGCCAGAATGGGCATGGCTATCCACATGCTGGTACGCCATCTCCTCTCAAACTCCATCTCCTACCTCTGCTTAGTCCTGCAACTGCAACTAACAAAGGCATCGGAGAGCCCTGTGCTGCCCAAGTCAGGGTATTTTGATGGCTTCTTTCTTCCTTCCTTTCAGGTTGCAGGCATCAGATCTCATCAGATCCTTCCAAAAGAGCACCATCTCCACTCCAGTGGACGCATGAAAATCCGCCCCCCCTGTTGGCGAATTTTTGTGCGCTTACAATTGGCGCCGTCTGTGGGGAATCGAACAACAAGTCATCTTCCCAAAACACCAGCCCAGGAACCCAGTCAGGTTCATCTCCAAAGGGGATCACAGCATCTCCCGGCGAGGTAACCTTCGACCTGCGTGTTCCCGAGGCAACATCTATATCAGCCTTCAACTCTCAGCCTTCTACGGGCAACAATGATCTCTCCAGCTTGGCAGCAGTGCTTCGAGGCCATATTAGCTTCGGTAATAGTACCGGCTAAGCATGACTCGAACCTCTCCAGCTCGGCAGCAGTGACCTCTCCAGCTCGGTAGCAGTGCCTTCTCCGCCTCGAACGGCACGGTCCAGCACCAGATCGCTGCCCAAAAGATTACACTGGCTCCGGTAAAAGTACCAGCCAGTTACGTCCCGATCTCGGCATAGCGCATCTCGGTCCAGCACCAGATCGCTGCCCAAAAGATTACACTGGCTCCGGTAAAAGTACCAGCTAGTTACGTCCCGATCTCGGCATAGCGCATCTCGGTCCAGCACCAGATCGCTGCCCAAAAGATTACACTGGCTCCGGTAAAAGTACCAGCCAGTGACGTCCCGATCTCGGCATAGCGCATCTCGGTCCAACACCAGATCGCTGCCCAAAAGATTACACTGGCTCCGGTAAAAGTACCAGCCAGTCACGTCCCGATCTCGGCATAGTGCATCTCGGTCCAGCACCAGATCACTGTCCAAAAGATTACACTGGCTCCGGTAAAAGTACCAGCCAGTCACATCCTGATCTCGGCATAGCGCATCTCGGTCCAGCACCAGATCGCTGCCCAAAAGATTATACTGGCTCCGGTAAAAGTACCAGCCAGTTACGTCTCGATCTCGGCATAACGCATCTCGGTCCAGCACCAGATCGCTGCCCAAAAGATTACACTGGCTCCGGTAAAAGCATCAGCCAGTTACGTCCCGATCTCGGCATAAAGCATCTCGGTCCAACACCAGATCGCTGCCCAAAAGATTACACTGGCTCCGGTAAAAGTACCAGCCAGTTATGTCACAATCTCAACATAGCGCATCTCGGTCCAACACCAGATAACTGCCCAAAAGATTACACTGGCTCCGGTAAAAGTAACAGCCAGTTACGTCCCATCTCGGCATAATGCATCTCGGTCCAGCACCAGGTCGCTGCACAAAAGATTACACTGGCTCCGGTAAAAGTACCAGCCAGTTACGTCCCGATCTTGGCATAAAGCATCTCGGTCCAGCACCAGATCGCTGCCCAAAAGATTACACTGGCTCTAGTAAAAGTATCAGCCAGTTACGTCCCGATCTCGGCATAGCGCATCTCGGTCTAGCACCAGATCGCTGCCCAAAAGATTACACTGGCTCCGGTAAAAGTACCAGCCAGTCATGTTCCGATCTCTTAGACTTCTCAGTTGGTGACGAACCAGCTGAAGAAAGACTTGGGAAAGCTGCTTATAAATTACAAGCGCGAAACAAAGGTCCTCCTAATATTCGGCTTCCGACCTCAACGAATTAGGAAACTCTAAGAGGTCAAAAGCTGGGGGGCTTTGTGTGGGTATACAATTCTACGTTACCGAGGTCAATAGCTATGTGCTTGGTCTCGGCATATAACTTTGGTCTCGGCCAATACTTGGTCTCAGCATCTAACAAGGATACTGTTCCCATGTTTCAATTTGACAAAGAAACTATGACATAGGCTATGTTGATGAGGCCTCATATAAATCATGAGTATTAGTAGGAGAGGGCTTTTTGTTGAAAATATTATTAAAGAAAGAAAAAGCAGGTTTTTTTTTTAATTCTTTATGCATCGGGTTTGACAACTTTATATTTCTTTATTCATTGATAAACATCACAAGCTATGTGCCTTTCCCGATCTCGATAGCCTCCTTGACCCGATTTCGGTAAGTACTTGGAAAGAGCCAGACTCTCCACCTCGGCCCTCTCACCCATGTGCCCCATTTCGGTAAAATGCCCATTGGTTTCGGTCTCGGTGACAGGTGTATCTCTATGCACTGTCAAACACGTCATAGAACGTGTAAATAAGACAAGGGCATTTATTGTTCCACCGTCCCTATCCCTGACACCCCTGACAGAGCAGCACCGCCCATCCATCAGGGTATGGCCCGATGGGACAGAGTAGGCTACGATGTGACTGCATTTAGAGACAGGTGGGCTACGATGGGATAACTCTGACAGAGCCATCTCCCTGCATCCTCTCTCCTTCTATATAAACATAAGCTGATACGCCAGAATGGGCATGGCTATCCACACGCTGGTACGCCATCTCCTCTCAAACTCCATCTCCTACCTCTGCTTAGTCCTGCAACTGCAACTAACAAAGGCATCGGAGAGCCCTGCGCTGCCCAAGTCAGGGTCTTTTGACGGCTTCTTTCTTCCTCCCTTTCAGGTTGCAGGCATCAGATCTTATCAGATCCTTCCAAAAGAGCACCATCTCCAGTCCAGTGGACGCATGAAAAGCCGCCCCCCCTGTTGGCGAATTTTTGTGCGCTTACAAACCTGCTTCCTTCGACGAGCATTAATGTCATCATTAGACATTATATTCTTCTTTCTAATTTCTGCAATAAAATAAATATTTAGTTTTAAGAAATGAAATCCATCATAGTAAAATCAAAGATATATCCGCATAAAAATAAATACAATATTAAAGGCATTCTATTAAGAACCACTAAAAAGTAATTCAAGCATTGATAAAATATCATTTGATATCACACAATGAATTATTATTAAAAGAGTAATGAACAATGTTTTAAACACTCTCCAACCCAAACGCACCGTTTTTCGCAAGAAAGATGCTGCGATTTGAAGTGCCGTCAAATGATGTTTGATTGAACTGAAATCTGACAGGGAACCTCTTGAAAGTATTTTAAGACAATCCATTAGCTTTGATTTGCACAACATGGCCCTGAAGGAGTCCGTCGCTAGAAGGCCCGATTTTGCCTCTAGAGAGTTGAAGTTGGCTCAGATGATGTCAGAATGACCCAAAATTTGAGGTAGCACCTTTTGGGAGTATTTTAAGTCTATCCATAGGCTATGTCTACAGTAATAATGTCCTTAGCACAGTTGTCGCCAGAAGGACTGATTTCGCTGCGAGAAGATTGCAACATCTTGGGCAAAATGGTGTTGGAATGGCCTAAAATTCGAAGTAGAGTCTTCTAGTAGTATTTTGAGAACATTTTTCTGCTCTATTTTGAAAAATAGGATTTATAATACCGCCATTGTTTGAAGGTTCTGTTTGGCTGTTGGAAGAGTGAGGTTAGGCCAAATGATGCTGGCATGGCCCAAAACTTGATGTGACCACTGCTCAAGGCTACTTTAAAGGATCTTGAGCTATCCAGGTGATTCTTGGAAGATTTGATGCCTAAAGTAGTTTTTGCCCATTTTGCTGGAAGAAGAATCGTCGCGCATGAAATGACGTTGAGACTTCTAAAAATGGTATGAAATCTTTGAATATCACACTTGTGTGGCTTGTGTAGCTTCATGTGACTTCCTTTAAGTTGAACGTATACGAAGAGGCATAAGTGACATTTTTGTTGTTAACATATGTGCTTTAAAGAGAATACCTGAAACTCTTGTTCCCCTGCTTGCCAACATTAGAGTCTGCACAATACTTTTGTTTCGCTGTTAATGATCTTATCTATATAAAGAGTGACTTGTGACTTAATGTTCAGACCATTTTCATGCCATAGCCAGGAAAACTCCATCAGTTTAGTGATGTGAATTTAAATTCAATCTTTTAATACTGCAAGTGCACAGTTGTCTTTTTGAGACAGTGGCAAGTATAGGTTGAAAATCCCACAAGGAGCACTACTAAGTTAAAATTCAAAATCTGATTTTTTTTTTATCAATGATAATGACAAGAGAGATAAAGAAAAAAAATAAGATTGAGAAACTCTAGATCTAAAGTGCAACAATAAAATATGAGAAAATGTATATCAGAATATCATGAATCCATTAAGTAGTCCCACCATCATTCTATGCAATAGATAAAATAAATTTGTCCTAAAAATTCTTCAAATCAGAATCAAATCAATGTTTCTGATTCAGATAATTTGTTTATCAAAGAGCATAATTTTTCACAATTTATTTAAGGCAAAAGTCTCCTTCACCTAATGAAATTATGAACTTAACTAAATATCACATATTAATCAAAGATAGATTATCAAATAATTTCAATCAAAGAATAATCTATTAAGAAAACATACATGATTAAAGCATTGTTCAAATAAAAAATTGAATAACATAGGTTGTCAAAGATAGAAGGCAAATTTATTATTATAATCAATACGCAAGAGACAAAAATATCACATAAATTAATAATGAGAAACACTTAACTTCATCTGACACTCTGATCCAGGGATCTACTCCTCCATTGCAAAAGATGTGATTTTCACTAAGAACTTCATAGCATTACAATTTTCTCTCACACTCTTCTAAACTAGTTCTAGAATAGGCCCCAGAATACCTAAAAATAACTCTTAAATTCTATTAATTAGGGAAAGAAGAGAAAGAGGAGAGAGAATCCTTAGGGATGTCCAAGGGGAGAAAGTGACTCCCGTATGCTACTTTTTGGTTCCTTTTATATCTCCGGTTATCTATCAGATACATTGAATCTAGACACCTTCTTTGTAGATTTGATTTTTCTTCATTGATAAGGTATATCTCTTATCCTTTTTGAATTTGAATGAGGTGGAAGCTTCTAGAAACCTCTAGGTGGCTTGGCTAATCTTTAGATGGGGTCCCACAAGGGATGTGTAGAATTGATTATCAACGGTGTGGATTTAATTGCAATCATGTTTAAAGATGAACATGAAAATATTCAGGCCCATAACTTTGTCAATATAGCTCTGATTTGCACGTTCCTAAGCTCCACGGATATCTACTCTAAATAAGATTTCCAATGGTAGGTAAATTTCATCGATCCGACGATCAGATTGAAAGTTATGGCCATTTAAAGATGAGTTATCTTGAGAAAAATGAGATTAACTTTTAAATTTTGTTTTGCAATGGATTCTATCTCTGCACAACTTTCATTTTTGAAAGGTCATCAGATGTGGATGATTCAAACTCTTCTTTTTTTTTTGTTCCAATCAGAATTGTACTATTTGAATTATCAATTAATAATCTCAAATTTGCAACTACTGTGGACCCCACCATGTGGGACATTTCATCTACTTTAACAGTGGGCCCTATGAGAAGTCTTCTACTGTAGTTAGGACTCTTCAATTGACATGATGAGTGGACCCCTCCATTGATCGATTTGCATATGGCTTGTGTGTGGGGTCCACATGGTAAATTCTTCAATTTACTTCTTTTCAAGCTTCAATTTAGCAATGCAGGGCCCATAATGACTATGTGTGCTTGAAAGTGGGTTTCGTGATAGAGGCCTACAATTCTTATTTTCTGCACATTCTAATTCAACACATCAAATACTAAAGAGCCCAAATTGCAGCGGGACCCACTCGGACAGAGTTCTACTCCAATTAGGACTCTTCGGAGAAAGTTTGCAAAACATTCTAAGTTATCGCAGAAAATGTATGAAAAGTATGAAAATTCAAGTTCCTAAGTGAAAATGCATGAAATGATGAAATTAGATGAATAATAATGCAATTCACCTAATTAAATTCCTAATTCATCATAAAATGATATGTAAATGTGCAAATTTATGAACTCAACATTTAGCCCTTATTGAACTTATTTGTTGTGGGGTGTGTAGCTCTGTAATTTCTTTCAATAGGTTGTTTATGCTCTCGGCAATATTTCGTGCTTAGCATGTTATAAATGAATGCATTTTCCTAATATTGTCAGACAATCACGTCAATCTAATTATATGCTCCTTTATCACCAGACCAGGTTTCAACCATGTATCTGTCGTGCTCGCACACCTGGCTTGCACGTGCGGTGCACCAAAACTTTATGATGATCCCATCATTTTTATATTTCCCTTGGATGTTTTGTGAAATGTGATGGAACCAATAACAATGTTTTGCACTTGGAAGAACATCCTTCACGGCAGTGGCAAGTCCCTTCATCGGATCTGATGTCATGCCACGAGCCCAAGATTTCGTTCATCTCGAAGAGCAATATACGCCTACGTGAAAATTCGAGCTAACCCTATGATCAATTGAATTCCACGAACGGGTTTCCCCACAGGATATCACATGTGAGATTAAATCTCCATAAACCTATATAATTTCACCTGTATAGTTCAACAATAAATATCCATCCATATTCATCATCTATTACATAAAACATGATACAAGAGCATAAGTAGTCCATGAGCGTAGTTAAGAGTTTAACCTTCAAAACTAAGGAAATAAGAAAAGTATAGCAGAAGTAAATATTAGTTAAGTGTTACAGTCCATAAACATCTGATCTAAATCAAGTCCACGGTCAAGGGTGAATACGTTGTCCAATCAGCTTATTGAAACGATGTCTAGAAGACATCTTCAGGGTCCCACTCTACTACTTGTTGAGGAGTCTCTTTCTCAACCTCTGCGATCTCCGGGGTTGTAGCATCGAGGTCATTATCTATAATGCCAAGTGTAGCACCATTAGACTAAGCTAAACAAGGTAAATAAGTGTAAAATATAACATGCGTAACAAATGAGTAGAAAGGACCAGATAAATCATATGAAGTCAAGAAAGTAGTGTAGGCATGAGTAGTGCATGATACATAAGGATCAAATGTGACAAGTACATAAACATATATAACAAGGTGGCACAACCACATGAGTTATATCCTCCCACATAAGCGTGTAAACATGAAATCACATGAGAGCATGAGCATAAAACAACCTAACATGAGGTTCCAATAGGAGGCATATGACCCGAAAACTCCATCGTGGACCTGAGGTATTGGTCAATCCCCCATAAAATCCCATCTGTATATGTCCATGAAAATTGCTAAACCCACACCCAGCAGGGGTTCGACTGTGCTAGGGTCGAAGTTAAGTAGTGCCGACTCAAGGAATTAGAATGTATAGTGCATATCATGGTATGACATAAACGTGAGCATAAGCATGTACAAAATATAAACATAAGCTGGAACATAATCATAATCATAAGTGCGTAACTTGACATAGTTTATGAACATATATAAACACACAAGCCATGAGGAAACGTATCATGGAATATAAACAAGGTACATGAGCTAAGAAAATAGAGACGAGATGCATGTACATATCATGCAAGAGTACTATAAATATAACCAAATGCATGCATAAAGATCGGATTCAGAATCAAGGATGCATGACAAGCCAATCCAAGGGTTTTGGGAGTACTCACGGGCTTCAATTTCCAACAATGTGTAGTCCTAAGGCTTCTGACATCATTGAGCTACAAGAGAACCGTTGGGTAGCGTTTGGTTCACTGGAATGGTTTTAGGCAGGAATGGAATGGAGAGTGGAATGAGTCTGGAATGGAACGAGGTAAGAATAGCCATTTCCATTCCAACATTTGGTTTTACTGAAGAATCAATCAAGTAATAGAATTCTTATTCATGTTCTTGTGTTTGGTACGCTGGAATAATGCCAGAAATAGAATAAAATTTAAATAAAATTGACCAAAATACCCTTGTTAGAATTTTTTTATTTTTAGAAATGTCTTATTTCAAGCTACCCAAAATATAATTATTTACCTATTTTGATAGATTATCATTAAAAAAAACCACAAAATAACACCTAAAACGTCATTTACAATAGCTTAAATATTATCAAAATATCTAAATAACACATTACTAAAATTAAAGATCACTTAAATTAGCTAAATAAAGTAATTAAGTTAACATTCATCCATAAGTTTAAAAATAACATCCACAGTGCTTACGATAAGAGTAACAAACAGGAAATATAGATAATGTATCAATGAACCCATCTACATCACAAACCTCCACTTAGCAAACCCTCACAAGTCTTATTTCTCATCATTTTCCAAAGTATAAAAAAGAGCAGTCATCTCATGATCACAAGCTATAACAATCAAGGATTTGTGGCGTTCCTCCCTTGAAAGATTTGGAATCTTGCGAAGTTCGTCATTGATTTTATCCTTTTTGTTTGCCTTATCCAAATCAACACCAATAGCTCCACTAAATTTCTTAGTGGCTTCATCAATCTTGTTGCCTATGATCATGGCTGCTTTTCAAAATCCATTCATATTGTCGGTGCTTCTCCTCATCTTTCCTTTTTGACTGGTTCCTTCATTATTGGTGGACGCAGTGGAGGTTATTTGTTTCATTTTCAAAAAATCCATGCCCAAATTTTGTGTATCTTCATTCTCCTAATTCCTAGTCAGCTCATCCAGGACATCTTCAGTGGTAGCAGCTCCTTTTCCTGTGGCATGATCCTTCCCAAAGATAGTGCAAAACATTTCATAATGTGGAAAACTTCTGCTCCTCCATTGACTGGCACCCTTGTGTGTCTACAACAAACATATAAATAAGATAAATAGAGAAAAATATTTAAAAGAAATGGACAGACAAGGATACATTAGAATATTTCTTATTTAATCTACTACTCCATTATGAATTGATTTTTAAATGATAATACATTCACATAACCATTCCAAACGTCATCTTCGGCAACCACCATATTTTTATGTGGATCCCATCCAAAACCGCTACAGTTCTCTCCATTAAGCATATCATACACAACAAGAAAGTCCTTTCTCATTGTCTTGATTCTAGAATCAATTTGTGGCTTCACTTTAATTCCACTTCCAGACAACTTGTGCTTTAACACTGCTTCAAGCACTCCAAGGAAACCTCGCTTGAACTCATTGTCAGCCTTATGAGTCCCCGCATTTACCATGTCAAACAAAGCATAAACCAACTCCTTCTCCTCAGCATCAGTCTATTTTCTGTTATTCTTCCATGGCCCTTTCTTATTTATGTCCATGTCTTCAATCATGTACGTGCCTATTAATGTGAGAACAACCACAATCAGATCACCAACAATTTGATATTTAATTAGCCATGAACCAACAACGTAATCTAGCAAAATAAAAGAGTTAATATAATGCAGAGAAATAATGTAATTTTGTATTTAAACATTATCACACAAATACAAGAAAATAAAAGAAACAACCATTACAAACATTGTCACTCAAATACAATAAAAGAAATTACCATTACAAACATTGTCACTCAAATACAAGATAATAAAAGAAGCAACTATTACAAACGTTGTCACTCAAATAAAAACAAATTTAAGTACTTCTCCACGAATTAAACATAGAAATAGCCATTTGTTGTCTAAATGACGTCCATTCAATTGAAGTCTCAATAGTAGAAATTAGATCCGTGTCGCCTTTGTCCTCCTCCTCATCTAGTTCTATATCTTCATATGGATCCACACATAATTCATTCCTTACTTAGATATGAAGCTAACAACATGCCTAGATGAAGTGAACTTGTGTGTTGATGGGATAAAAAGCAGGACTCCTAAGAGTTGCCCATCGCTTTTTCAGTATCCCAAATGCTCTTAATTTTTATTACATTTCTAGCGATTGAATGCTTCATATTAAAAAATTCCTTTGGGTTCATAGGTTGATGTCCATTATTGCACTCATTCATATGGTAACGTTGGCCTCTATATGGTGTGAGAAATCTTTCACCATTTGTATACCTAGCATTAACCAAATAGTAGATACCTTGAACAAATTGAACACGTTTTTTTTAATGTTAGTAATCTATAATTCTTTTTGAAAAACAAAATGACTATTTATTTTGTAATACCATTATGTCTTACCACGTGGAACAACTAAGCTATGTCTTATAGCAATTGCATCTCGTAACACTCAACCATTAGTGGCAGACCCCTCCCATCTAGGTAATACATAAGATTGAGTAGGCACCCGACTTTAAACCATCCCTGCCTACAAAGAAGTTAAGGTCAAGCCATTAAAGGGTACAACCAATCTTCCTATATTTCTATATATGATTGCATGATTAGTAGCATACAAAAGTGGTCAAGGGCTAAAGAATTGGTAGGGATTCATTAAAGGGGAATTTTCAAAACTATATAAAATTTTTGGTTCATTTTCAAAAAAGTACATGATGATTTGAATATTTCAAAAAAGTATCAATCAAGTCCTTTCCCTAAAATTTCTGAGAAATGACAAAAACACCCTTCCCTTAGGAAATCTTTTTGTTTTCTCTTAACCTCTTTTTGGACCAAACGTGGCTGTTTTAATTTTGATGACCATAACTATTTAATGAATCTAGGTTTTTAGTCATTCGGAATCCCTTTTTTAACCGTCCATCCATAACGATAGTTACAGTGGGGCCCACTAGGTTATTTGTGTTGGACCTTGATCATTTCTCTTAAATAATTTATTAATGAAAAAAATTGAAAAATGAGATAAGGGTAGTTTTTGTCATTCTTTTTTATGGAGGGTACTTGATTAAAAAAATTATGAAAAACTTTTATGCTCACTACAACAAATTTCACTTTTGCAAGTCTATAAAACGCCGGTGAAATACTTTCCCGGCGATTTTCCTTGCACCGGCAATGTGCTGGTAAAAGTTTGCTAGCAATACCATTTGCCTGCAAAAAAAAGTTTGCGCCGGTAAAAATATAAACATTAACGGCGTTCTTCTTCGCCAGGAAAAGAGGTATAAAACGCCGCGAAAAGCCATTTATTTTTCAATAATAAATTAATTGAAAAAACTTTTCCCGGCACTTTTTTGCGCCGGCAAAACAATTATGTTTTATGTAAATTATTTTTTCAAAACTTTTGCCGGCGTTTTATTTGCGCCGGAAAAACATTTATATTTTATGTATTTTATATTTTCAAAACTTTTACATGCGTTTTTTTGCGCCGACAAAACATTTCAATTTTACAAAAAATTATTTTTCCAAAATTTGTTGCCGGTGTTTGTTTTGCGCCGGGAAAGTCTATAAAATTTTACCAAAATAATTTTTTGAAAATTTTTTTGCCCGCGTTTTTTCTCGCCGGAAAAACATATTTAAGTAATTATTTTAAAAGGTGTTTTGCCGGCGAAAATATTGCGCCAATAAAGATTGCGCCAACAATCAATATTTATTTATTTTATTTATTTGATTTTTTAATTTTTTTGCTATATATACATTCTTGGATCATTACAACTTGCAACCTGCATCATTACTTAGGTATTATTTCCATCTCCATGTTTGTCCAAACACCAAAAACCATTCACAACACTTCTACCATAAGCATCCAATTAATATCATGTTCTCCATTGCCAGAAACTTCACAGTAGAGGAAACCATGCAAGAGATGTCACAATCAATTAAACAAAGAAAAAAAAAATGCAAATTTACACCATAACCACATTGCATTATAAGGGCTGAATTTCACATGAGAACAAGACCTTTTTGTTAAATAAAAAGAGAGAAAAAGGAAGAAAGATTAAGCAACTACTACATTTAAGCAGGTGCACCTGACCAATCCAAGTACAATCAGAGAAGAAAAAAGAAGAGCATGCCAAACAGACATGCTATAAGACACTAAATATCTGATTCAGTTCAATGCACAGAAATGCACACATTGGAGAAATTTAAAGACCCCCCTTCAGAAACAAACAAACCAACAGAATAACAAGCACGACTTATGAAATCCGACGAGCACAGCTAATGGGAGAGCTTAAAGTACAAAGATTAAGATAACTGCCAATACTAGAGCGATGATGATGGAGCCGATGATCCACGTGTTCCAGCTCATCCTCCTTGACATGGCAGACAGGATTTTCCTACTCATGCCAATGTTGTCATAAAAACGATGAAGCTGCAAACAAAGAATTGAAGTGCAAAACTGAGTACAGAAACCTTCATGAGGAAGATTGAAAAGAAATCATCAAGTTTCAAGTCATCAAATTAAAGGATGATAAAGACCCGCATAGAATGCATTTCAAAACGAGCTCATCCATTGGGTCATTGTGGAATTAAAAACAATAAATCTCAAAGATAATGTCACAAAAGATCAAGATAACCTTGTTTCGCTTGATTCGGGAAATATGAAGGATAGATAATGTCACATCATCCTACAATGACAAAAAAGGATAAATAAGAAGCATAAACACATTTTGGCAAACATTAATGTAAACTTCATAAAAATGTTCCTAAGAAAAATTTCGAATGTAAAAGATTTCTCGAAATTTCGGCAGAGTCTCCCCTGTACATGTGACATTAAATTTTTTTTTTTTTTACAACCTGTTAAGTACTTGTACATAACAAAAAAAAAAAAAAAACACTTCATATAAACATCTCGATGCCCCAACACACCACAAGGTCATTCACCACTACGTGCTGCTAGTGTTTTGCTACACCAATATAAGGCCATCACTTTCTGTTCGTAGACATCATGCTGTAATTTCTTCTGATTGTTGAAGGCAATTTAAAAATGCAATCAATTGGCCATGATCAGTGGAACCTCACTTATGGAACTTCTTTGAAACTGACACTCTTTCAACCAGATTTTAAACTTCATGTGCTATTGAGATAAACCCTATCTCGGTGTAATGTTTTCCCTATACAGATAAGGCATCTCTCTCTTTCAATTAATTCAACATGCAAATAAATACCATTTTGAAAAGAGTAGTCATAAACAAACCTAGAGAAGTCGCATCCTGAGCTCCACCAGAGGTGCCATCCCTTTGTACAAGGGGACCTGGATCTATGCCTGCGCGCTCAGCTAACTAGAGGACTAAGCCCTGGAGGAAAGATACGTCTTGCCGCAATTGAAGTACTTCAGAATCAGGGCCTGTCCGATTCTTGGTTGAACCTGACGTGGAATCCTTGCGAATGCCAAAACCCTTAAGGTATCCCGATCTCTGTCCAAGAACCTTGACGGATATCTGTTCCTCAGACATCGGAGATGTGATGGAGGGTTGGGATTGTTCGGCCGTCAATCGCACTAATTCCTCCTGCCATTTTTAAACATGTAAAAATCAAATAAAGTGACTTTTACATATGAATAAAAGTATATCTGTATTGATATATAAAACATGACTTAGGCATATGTACATGTGTTTTCTGAGTCTCCTCATTTATCCACCTTTTCTCCCCGTGCATATAGTGGGTGTCCTGGTAGAAATCGGGAAATGGCTGCGCATGTCCAGCATTCTGTGCTCTCTGTTATGACATTAGATATTTCGCTAATATGAAGAATTTAATTTTCATAACTTAGACATAGGAAAAATTCTTAAATCCGCACTTACGATTATTGAACTGCGTGCTAGGAACGATCTAGAGCCACTCGTATGATTCCACGGCATCTTTGATCGACTAACACTCGCTTTCTTTGACTTCTCCTGCACAAAAAATAAAAAGCAATATCTTAGTCCAAATAAATTTGTTAACTAATACAATGATCTTGATCAACAATTGAGGCAGACATATATACAAAACCATTAAAAGTTACCTTCCACTCGGGCGTCTCCCACAAATTGTCAATCATCCAGGCCCAATCATCTGCCTTACAAGGCTTTAGTGGGTGGCTCTTTGGATCAGGCACGCCCTCCTCCAAAAGAGACAAATAATGGGTATGTAATTCACACTTCCAGTCCCTGTACAGCTTTTGACACTTCACATCAATGAAAACCTTGATGATCAGATCGTTCACATAGTCCCCAAACTCAAAAAATTGCTGCAATTGCAAACATAAACATTTAATGTGAGACAACAATTAAACATTACTGAGTCTAATTGAATCTGCATTAAGTTATCTCAAATGAAATTACCTGAACTCGTTTTACCACCAACTTCTTGATCCCCTCAGGAACAGACTTCCAGCCTTCTTTCCGCACAGGTGCCTCATCTCGAATCGCTTCCCCGAGACTGTTTGCAAAACTAGTGGCAAATTCTCCCTCTGGCGCAAGGCTTGAAGCTGTAATCGAAATTGGGATGGCATGGCCAAGCTGCCTGTTCAGCTTTTCCACCTTTTTCCCCCGTGTCTTGCCCCGTACACGGCGGGATCCCTCGCCTGAGGCTGATGCTGTCACAACCACAATATTAATTGAGTTACTAAGCATATAACATTAAAAGAACGGACATTTTAAATGTAAATAATTCTATATTTCTCACCAACACTACTGCCATCCGTATGCGGAGTCAAAACGCCCTCAGGCTGGCCAGAAGAACTAGCATTCTGTGTAGGACTACGCGCTCTAGCAATGGTCGCCACCTCGGGTGTGCTATCCACATGAAAAGACTGTGTGACTCGAGGCTGTGCCGGTGTAGCTTGGCCCGCCCCATCGGGCGTGTTCTCTGCACGAGAAGACCTTGTGACTGGAGGATGTGCCGGTGTAGCCTGAGCTAGTGCAGCTGCTACAGCGCAAGCATGTCTACTTCGCTTCCCTCGATTCATATGAGTAACCTGTCATAACACAACATTGAATTATGAGTACATAAATACATAAATAAAGTGAATCAAATAAAATTTAAAACTAGAATGGCTTGTCATAAATCAATAGACACAAATTACCATATGCGCTAGAGACCCAGTAGTCTCATCATCCCCATCATCGCTGGTATTTTCATCCGAATAAACCAACCCAAAATCACCCTGGGCCGGTCGATAATCTTCGTTGTCATCATCTTCACCCGGTTTTCTTTTTCCCTCTCCGTTTTTCCTTCTGCTCGTTTCACCCATTCCCAAAACGGTGTTGGCTATGTGCTTTACTCCCAAAGCATGACATCTCTCGTCTATTTCCATGATGTTCTTACTTCTCACCTTCTCGTATTCTGTCAACTTTGCTTGTTTGGCCACCCACCCAGGCTTGACATATGTTTTACTTCCCTTGGACATTTTTGACAACTATATATGACATACAATAGAATCAAGGCATATAAAATGAAATAAAATGAGATAAATATATAATGAGGCATGAAATGTAAACCAACAACTTTATTAATTTAGAACACTTGTCCATACACAAATCAGAAAACAAACACTAAACATCATAATCTATATCAGGATCTATATCCTGATTGTCTTCATCATCATCATCATCTGAATACTCTGCCATAGTTTCATCCCCGTCATCGCTATGATCCAACATTGGCTCCTAACCATTAACTATCTCTGGCGGAATATCATTCCTACAATAACGAACATCCCTATCTTCGACACAAATTGGGACAACATCGGTGGCTTCATGTTGCTGGAAGGCCTCGTTAGGCACATCATCCAGTTTTGGTACATCCCACACTCCCCGATGCTTAACTCGTTCTACGATTCTCCAGTTGTTGCCTTTGCATGTATCACTAACATAGAAGACTTGCTTCGCTTGACTTGGTAGGACAAATGGATCATCTTTATACCACCGACCTGTAACATCAATGCTTGTTATGTGTTGATCGGTATGTGTTTTGTTTCTGGTACCGGTGTTGTACAATTCACATTGGAACAGAACCACCCTACCCCCATGCATGTATGTCAATTCCCAGACTTTGCACAAGTACCCGTAGAAGTCAATTGTCTTCCCAATATGCTCCCCTTGCACGACCAAACCACTATTCTGGCACTGACGCCGGTTCTCGCGATTTTTAAGATATTTAAATATTCATCGCGTTTAATCCCACGCGATGAATATTTAATAGAACTGGATGATGTATTCTAAACCTAGATTTTAAATAATCCACAGATGAACCGGTCCTATTAACTTGAATACAAGATATAACCTAATATTTCATATTCTTCGATTTTCAAGCAGGTAGGTCTTTTTTGAGTCATCCAACCATTCAAGTTGTGAATCATGTTGTCAATCATCCAAAGGCTGAGAATTACTTTGAACAATCATTTCAGTGTGATGAAATCAGAACCCAGGAAAGAAAGGATGTTAACCTATTTGGCATCTTGCTATATAGCGAAAAGAAAACCACATTTCAGTGTAATGAAAACAAAACCCAGGAAAAAAAGAATGTTAACCTGTTTGGCATCTTACCGTGTTAAAAAAAAAAAAAAGAGTACGTGTTCATTAAGTCGGTTCACACGTGAGTTGAATGCAGACACCATTGCCACCATTACCTTGAGTACTTTTAGTTGACTTGATACATTGTGATCCACCTCTGTTAGACACTAATCAGAGTTTTAATCAAATAATCAGGGGTGCATTTTAACTTGACAATGGTTGCAATACTACATGAGGATCCAATGGAGGCACACACTACATATCAAACCGAACTATTCATTGGGAAAAATTGCTTACCTTCATTGCTCATATTGGCTTCATTGTTATTTGATAAGTCCACAAAACTAGGTCATTAACTCAACATTTCATTAGCATTTGTGGACTTAATTAGGTTTAACTGCATAGAATTGCATTTAATTTCATGATTACATGCATTTGAGGATATTTTTGGAGAAATTGTCAAAATTGGTCAAAATTCATTGAATTGCATGGCTTTTTGAAATTAAGTTTTTCTCATCTCATTTATCACCCCAAAATTAGGTTTTTGGTTTCATCAATGCATATCTTGTTATTTTTGGCATCATGTGCTGTTTTTGGAAAGTTGGTCATTTTGGTGCATCACTAGGAATGTAGGGTCCCATACATGGTTCATAATTATTTTCTTATATATGATTAATGTTAAAATTGCCTCTTTCAATTTATAGGAGAAATCAACATGGGACCTACATTGATGAAATTTGAGAAGAGAGAAGTCAAATAAGCAAGCAAAGAGAGAGTCCAAGCATGGTTGGAAGTCCAACATGGGCCCCACACACCCCATTGCATGCCAACATAGAAGCTTCCATTTTTTGAATAATTATTCCCGGATTTTTCAGGGGCAGCAACTTAAAATGGTCATAACTCTCAAACCGAGTGTCAGATCGGCACAATTTAGCCACCGTTGGAAAGCTCTTTTCAAGTAGATATCCATAGAGCCCAAGATTTCCTAAATCAGAGCTATATTGAGGGAGATATGACCTCGGGAAGTTATCTGCTACAGTTTTAGGCGGGAATTGCAAGAAATCTCAATATTTGGGAAGTTTATTCCCTTTACATCATCATATAATTTTTAGAGATATTCTTGGAATTGTACAAGGAAAGTGTATGCATCAAGAAACCTAATAACGCAAGGAGATCTCTCAAATTTAAAAGTCTTTCCAAAGAAAGAAGTGAGCTTGGAGAACAAGAAAGAATCCTTGCCCAAGAAGGAAAAAGGAGACCTAAAAAGAGAGTACTTCTTTACTAAAAGGGGTTTGCAAAAAGCATAAAAGGAGGCATGATGAAGACCCATAACATATCCCATACGACCAAAGCTCTCCCTCTCTCCTATTCCTTTCTTTTTCTTTCTTCTTTTTCCATTAGTTTATTTTTATTTTTGGTAGCCTTGGGCCATGTCCAAGGATATATTTTGAAGGAGAAAATTTGTGAAGGAGAAGTTGTAAAGATGCAATTTTTAATGATAAATCAAGAAGCATTCTTTGCAATGGCGGGCTAATTTTCTTGATTAGAGTTATGGATGAAGGTAAGTAATTTCCTTTTTATTTGTTTAGTAATTCTAATTTGTGTTCCATGATTATGTGCTTAATGATTAATAGGCTTGTCTTCGTGCCCTAGGCAAATCTCTATTTTTATTTCTAAAAATAAAAATTAGTTTTTGACTACTCATGTTTAGGTTTGATAGGTCATGCTTAGGATTTAGATCTTTTGATGGTTTATGCTTACTTTTGATGGGTGGTGCTTAAATTATTTTTATTCTTTTATGAGATGAAGGAAGTCTTGAGTTTTGGATTTTTATAATTAAAAAGGGATTTTAAAAGTTAGATTTTCCAAATTAAAAACATTGATTTGTCTTTGATTTGAAGTAAAAATTGGAACAAGTTAGGGTTACTTAATAAATAATTGGTGGATGCTTATTGGATTCCTATGCTCTAATCATCTTCATTAATTGGTAGATTTCGAATTTCTAAATTAGTTGTTCTTTTTTTTATCTAAGAAATCAAAACTTTTCTTAAATTGTTAGTTAATTAGTTTTCTTAATTTAAAAGTTTCTTTAATAGCTCCCTGTGGGTTCGACTCGTTCTTGCCACTGTCTCATCTAGACACCCGTGCACTTGTGGTATTTTATGATTGATTTTGATCACATCAAGTTTTTGGCGCCGTTGCCGGGGAGCCAATTTGAAACGAATCTTTTAATTAGGATTTCTAGCATTATTTGTTCATATCATAGCATACTTTTTAGTTAGTTGCATTCATAACTTGCATTTGGTTTACTTTTTGTGTTTCTTAAAGATTGTGGTTGCTGTTTTTCAAGTTTTTATTGCTGTTCTTTAATTAATTTTCGGACTGATTTCAAGTGGTTACATAGAATACAAATTTCAGCACTAATTTTTTGACAGATTTGACTTGGTTTTTCTCCAAAAGTTCGCACTTTGAAAACCAGTCAAACGGACTCCTTTTGACTTGAAATTTGGGTGGATAGGACTTTGGTATATTGACTTTGAACCATCAAAATTTCAGTAAAAAATACGTTTTGGAAGTCCAACTTTTAGTGCTGTGAATAGGGCCAATCAGTCAGGCAGATTCTGTAATCAGCAGAAAAACTGGTTCAAGTAGCCAACTTCATTATAGCATAACTTCTTTGTCTTTTATCCTTTTTAGTCTCTGTTTTTTTTGTTTGTTTCTTGCATATTAGGAGATTACATCCCAGTCATTACTATCAGTTTTTGATTAATACAAGTGGGTCGTACAGATCTGTAAACTTGGGCCTGTGCAACAGTTCCCAACACTTAGATTTTTTTCAGCACTTGACATGAAGGTCTCCATTTAACTTGGGACTGCATTAGGAGTTTTAGAAGTGCATCTTTCATTCAAATTACAGTAGTTTAGGGTTGTGAAATTTATATTAGGTTCATTTTTCAATTTAGGAGTTTTATTGACAATTGTTAGCTATATTTAGTAAATTATTTAGATCTAACATTTTAGTTGTTTTCTTTGAGGTTACATTCTGATTTTTGAAGGACTCTAAAAGGAAGGAAATAGCGGGGATTGCTTTTAAGCAAACAAGTTGCTCTCAGAATTGCGAAGTTGCTAAAAAAATATAGGTTAAGCTTGCACAGTTTAAAGATTTGCGTGGACCCGCTGTAAGAGTTTCTAAACTTTACCCCACGAATCTTTTACTTGCAAGTGGGGCTTGGATGATTTAATTTTTGCAAAGTGTGAATGCTTGATTGACACACCATCTAATTGGACACACATTTAGTTAAGGGCAATTGACCCCAATAAGATAAGGACTGGATTTCATTACCAGATCCTAGCCCAATTAGGTTTAACCACCTCTCACATAGTAACCTAAACATTAATTAAAATAAAGTAGAAACGAGACCATAGGACTCGAGCTCATTAGGACGAAGACCACAAAAGGTTACACCAATTGCGCTCTTTGGTCAAGTTGATGTCTAGGTAAGTCCTGTCCCTCCAAAGGGTGGCAGTCTCTGTTCTAGGAGTTTGGTTTTTAAGCGGGACCCTTGCCAAGTGCATTGTGGCCCCACCACTCATCCTGGGGACTTACCTGGTCGATTTGGCTTCATAAGACCGGATTGGAGGCCTTAGTACACTCTTCAAACCAGTTAGGAGCTGTCTAGTGAGTTAGGTTAACCCTAGGATAATTTCTTGTGCTCAATCTTTGTGCTTGACTGCTTGTGCATCATTTAGTAAGATCATTAGGGCCCCGCATATAGATTAGGCTTGCATTTCTTTAAGGTTGAAACTAATGCATGCGTTCTAGACCTGAGAGAGAGAAACTGTGGGTACGCAAGGGTAAAAGATTAGTCAAGATAGAGCCCGAATTAGCCTTAACCATTGTCGGAAAGTCTTCAATTTTTGAAGAAATTGTTAGAATGGCTGATCAAATGGACCCATCCATGACTTTAAAGGACTACATGTACCCCACCAGGACAACTCAACCGTCCTGCATCACCCTTCCTCAAACCAATGCCACATTTGAGCTGAAATCTGGCATGATCCAGATGCTCCCAGTATTCCTTGGGCTAGACCATGAAAACCCATATCAACATGTTAGGGAATTTGAGGACATCTGTGGGACCATGAGAATCAATCACATGACTGAAGAGGCCCTTCAACTTAGATTATTTCCTTTCTCCCTAAAAGAAAAGGCTAAAGCTTGGCTTTATGCCTTACAGGCCGGGTCCATCACTACATGGGCCAAGCTAGTCGAAGAATTTTACAAAAAATTCTATTCCAAGCAGAAAACCGCTTCGATTAGGCAGGCCATCAACGGATTCCATCAAATGGAAGGGGAGACACTTTACAGTTATTTGGAACGGTTCAAGGATCTCTTAATCCAATGTCCCCACCATGGATTTGAGAAAATCCGATTAGTCCAAATTATGTATGAAGGCATGGATTACCCAACCAAACAAATGGTAGAATCTTTTTGTAGTGGGCAATTTACACAGAAAACAGCAGAAGAAGCATGGACATTTTTGGAAGATACCGCTGAAAACACATTGCAGTGGGCCCCTATCAAGAGGGAGCCCATTAAACCCACCATTCCTGAAAAAGGGGGGATGTTCAAGATTGAACCCAAAATTGAGGCAGAGGCCAAATTGGCCACACTGGTGAGGAGAATAGAGGCCTTAGAGCTGAACCAAAAGCCCACTTCAAACACTTTGGAGTCATTAAGATATAATCAGGCCATGAATGGAGGGATTGACCCAACAACTTTGGGTCAGACCGAGTCTGTTGAGGAGGTGAATGCACTATATCAAAACTCTCGTTTTGATAATCGTCCGAGGTATGACCCGTATTCTAACACTTACAATCCAGGTTGGAGGGACAACCCGAACTTTTCTTGGACCAAAGGCCCAACTCAAGGTGGCCCATCTCAGTCCACTCAATTTCAACCCAATCAATCTCAAGTGAGTGGCCCACCCGGTTTCCAAAAACCCAATTTCAATCCCAATCCATTGACCCAGAGGGTAGATTCTTTAGAAGAGGCCATGAAACTCATGTCTCAAACCACAGCCCAATTGACCCAGAGTACTGCTCAATTCCAGCAGACCACTACTCAACTTTTGAATGGCCATACTCAAACCCTTGCAAAATTAGAATATCAAATGGGCCAACTGGCCAACTCCATTAGTGTCAGAGACAAGGGAACCTTCCCTAGTCAACCCGAACCTAATCCCAAGGGCCAGGTTGTTCATGATCCTACAGGAAAAGGGCCGGAACAAGTCAAATCCATAATCACCCTTAGGTCTGGTACACAGGTTGATAACAAGGTCAAACTACCCAAGAAACTTGAGGACGATTCAAGTGAGAAAGTAGAAACTAGAGAACCAAGTGTGAATGCTGAACCTATATTAGAACCAAAGAACCCAGTCAATGCTGAACCATCACCTAGTGAGCCTACTCTTAGGACCTATGTTCCCAAGGCACCATACCCACAGAGGCTAGGCCCAGCAAAATCAACTGTTCAATTGGATAAAATGCTAGAAGTCTTCAAACAAGTGAGGATTAATATCCCACTACTTGATGCTATCCAACAGATTCCGGCCTATGCAAAATTTCTGAAGGACCTTTGCACCTTCAAAAGGACTACCAATGTGCCCAAGAAGGCTTTTCTAGCCCAACAAGTTAGCTCAATCATTTCCTGTCCAACCCCGATCAAATACAAGGACCCAAGGTGTCCTACCATATCTTGCCAGATAGGGGATCATCACATAGAGAAAGCTTTGCTAGACTTGGGTGCAAGTGTGAACCTTCTTCCATACTCTGTTTATGAAGAATTAGGTTTGGGGGAGTTGAAAAAGACCCATGTGACCTTGCAATTAGCTGATGCATCGATTCGATACCCCAAGGGGGTAGTCGAAGACGTTCTTATCAAAGTCGGAGACTTTGTGTTCCCTGTCGATTTTATTGTTTTGGATACCAAACAGACATCTGGGGCTGAACCCAAAATTCCAATTATCTTGGGGAGACCATTCCTAGCAACCTCAAATGCCTTGATCAATTGTAGGAATGGAGTAATGCAAATTTCTTTTGGGACCATGACAGTCCAAGTGAACATTTTTAATGTTAGTAAGCAACCTCCTGATGAGGATGATGGGGTTTTTGAAGTTAGTTACATTCATGAATTGGTGGAAAATCACTTACCCCATTTGAAACTTGAAGATCCACTAGAGGCTTGTCTGGCCCACTTTGGAAGTGATTTTGATGTAGATGGACATATTGAGGAAGTCAACGCACTATTAGACTCAACCCCATCCATGGATTTCTCCAGGTGGCAACCGAAGCATGAGATTTTGACTCCATCTGCTTCCCCACCTGTCCCATCAATTGTAGAGGCCCCTAAGTTAGAACTCAAGCAATTGCCGGATACGTTGAAATATGTATTTTTAGGTCCTCTAGAAACCCTTCCAGTGATTATAGCTTCAGACTTGGACCCTATCCAAGAGGAAAAACTCGTTAAAATTCTGGAAGAGCATAAGGAAGCTATAGGGTGGTCCATTGCAGATATTAAAGGAATTAGCCCATCTGTGGTCCAACATAGAATCCATTTGGAAGAAAATGCAAAAACTTCTCGTGAACTACAAAGGCGACTAAACCCTGCAATGAAGGAAGTGGTCAGGTCGGAAGTCTTAAAATTACTCGATGCAGGAGTGCTTTACCCCATATCTGATAGTGCATGGGTGAGCCCGGTTCAAGTGGTACCAAAGAAATCTGGAATAACAGTGGTTCAAAATGAGGGCAATGAATTGGTACCCACTCGGATACAGACTGGATGGAGGGTGTGCATTGATTATAGGAAGTTGAACTCAGCCACTCGAAAAGATCATTTTCCCCTCCCATTCATGGATCAGATGCTCGAAAGGTTAGCCGGTCATGCATATTATTGTTTTCTTGATCGTTATTATGGTTATAATCAAATCCCAATTGCACCCGAGGACCAGGAAAAGACCACCTTCACCTGTCCGTTTGGCACTTTCGCTTACAGACGCATGCCCTTTGGGTTATGCAATGCACCGGCCACCTTTCAAAGGTGCATGTTGAGTATATTTTCTGACATGGTAGAAAGATTCATTGAGGTTTTCATGGATGATTTTTCGGTCTTTGGCAATTCTTTTGAGGAGTGCTTACATCATTTGTCCCTTGTGCTTGAAAGATGCAAAGAACGGAATCTAGTATTAAATTGGGAGAAATGTCATTTTATGGTAAAAAGGGGCATAGTTCTGGGACACATTATTTCTGATAATGGAATTGAGGTGGACAAAGCAAAAATTGATTTGATCTCGAAACTGCCACCACCAAAATCAGTTAAGCAGATTCGATCCTTCCTGGGCCATGCTGGTTTTTATCGTAGATTCATCAAGGATTTTAGTAACATTGCTAAACCTTTATGCCAATTACTGACAAAAGAGGCCCCGTTTGAATTTGATGAGAAGTGTCTAAAATCTTTTGAAAGACTAAAAAAGGAACTAACTTCAGCCCCTATAATTCAGCCACCTGATTGGACCATTCCATTTGAGCTAATGTGTGATGCATCCGATACTGCTATTGGAGCTGTTTTGGGTCAACGGGTTGGAAAGCTACCTCATGTGATTTACTATGCTAGTAGGACCCTCAATGATGCACAGCTCAATTACACAACCACTGAAAAAGAATTGTTAGCTGTAGTTTTTGCATTGGAGAAATTTCGGTCCTACTTAATAGGGTCTAAAGTCATTATCTACACGGATCATGCAGCCCTGAGATACCTTATGTCAAAAAAGGATGCAAAAGCCCGATTGATCCGGTGGATCCTTCTGCTACAAGAGTTTGATTTGAAAATAAGAGATAAAAAAGGATGTGAGAATGTTGTAGCAGACCATCTTTCGAGGATACCTTTAGAGCCTTCAGATGAGGTCCCACTGAATGAAAATTTTCCTGATGAACAATTGCTCAGTATTTCTCAAAT
The DNA here is from genome assembly GCA_028538565.1 of Umbellularia californica. Classification (NCBI taxonomy): domain Eukaryota; kingdom Viridiplantae; phylum Streptophyta; class Magnoliopsida; order Laurales; family Lauraceae; genus Umbellularia; species Umbellularia californica. The sequence continues at coordinate 46,267,340 of JAPQWN010000003.1, forward strand.
CCCCTAGTTTGCAGATATAATCAATTACCTTGTTATAGGGGAGATGCCCACCCATTGGTCAAAACAAGATCGATCAAAATTTCTAACTGAGGTCAAGTACTTTTTCTGGGATGACCCGTATCTTTTTAAATATTGCCCGGATCAGATCATCAGGAGATGCATTCCTGATCATGACCATTACTCGGTCATTTCGTTCTGCCATGATCATGCCTGTGGGGGCCACTTTAGTTCGAAAAAGACAGCTGCAAAAGTTTTACAATGTGGATTTTACTGGCCCACTATCTTTAAAGATTGTCACACATTCTGTTTGAATTGTGAAAGGTGTCAAAAGCTTGGCAAGCTCAATCGAAGGAACATGATGCCCTTGAATCCTATACTTATAGTGGAAATTTTTTATGTATGGGGAATTGACTTCATGGGGCCATTTCCAAATTCCTTTGGAAATCTTTACATTTTACCAGCAGTAGACTATGTTTCCAAGTGGGTAGAAGCCATACCAACAAAGAAGAATGACCACCATGTGGTGATTAAGTTCATGAGAGATCATATATTTTCTCGCTTTGGTACACCTAGAGCGATCATTAGTGACGGAGGCACTCACTTTTGCAACCGTCCCTTTGAGCATTTGTTAAAAAAATATTCTGTCACCCATAAGGTTGCTACACCTTATCACCCACAAACAAGTGGCCAAGCGGAAATTTCAAATAGGCAAATTAAACAAATTCTGGAAAAGACGGTCAATCCCATTCAGAAAGACTGGTCTTTGCGATTGATCGACGCACTGTGGGCCTATCGAACCGCTTATAAGACACCTATTGGGATGTCCCCATATAGGTTGGTCTATGGTAAGGCATGCCACTTGCCTGTTGAATTGGAGCACAGAGCTTATTAGGCCATTAAGAAGTTTAATTTTGACTTACCCACTGCGGGTAATTTGCGCAAATTACAACTCAATGAGTTGGAAGAACTTCGAAATGATGCCTATGAGAATGCAAAGATCTATAAGGAACGAATGAAGTTGAACCATGATAAGTCAATTTTAAGGAAATCATTTGAACCAGGTATGAAAGTCCTTTTGTATAATTCCTGGTTACACCTGTTTCCTGGGAAGTTACGAACCCGATGGACTGGTCCATTCATTGTCAGGACTGTTTACTTTCATGGTGCGGTGGAAATTGAAAATCCCAAGAATGGGGATATTTTCAAAGTGAATGGTCAACGGTTGAAACCGTTTTTGGAATTGAAGGATAAAAACATTGAGGATATCCTTCTGGAAGACCCAATTTACCAGGACTAATCATTTTTTTCATGTCGGGCTGACGACATTTAACTTAGCGCTGTTTGGGAGGCAACCCAATTTTGGAAGGTAATTGAGCTGGTTGATCACATTCTTTTGCAATCACCCCACATGGTAAGATGTTCTAAATTTCCTTATTGTTCAATTTCACATTACACATGCATTCATAACATTGAGGACAATGTTAGATTTAGGTTTGGGGGTGTGAGTTAGAACTTGACATGTGATCGTTTGTTCAATTTTCATTTTACATTTTCTTTTTCATTTTTCTTAGTTCAAAAAAAAATTATTAGAGGGAAACGTCCGAGAGAATTTTTATTGGCTGAAGATATTTATTTTGGGCAAAAGAAAACAATGGTTCACTATTTTATTTACAGAAAGAGTTTTTGGAAAAGTGCTGAATTTCGATCCCTCACTTTTACACAGATTGTATACGTTTTCAAGGTTTTGAATGTGAAGCTATGATTTTCGTTTTTCTTTGATAAAAAAAAAATTGGAAAATCGACCCTTAGTGTACAAAGCTTCATTGTTCGACGGGTGGATACATGAAAAGGGCTGCCTATTGTTGGGGACTGCAAAAAAAAAAAAAAGAAAAAAAGAAAAAGAAAAAAAAAGTGTTTAGTTAAAGTCTTGAAAAAAAAAAAAAATTTGTGACTAGTTTGGGTTCGTAGCCTTTTTAACCCGAGTTAGTAAGCCCTTAGGGGTATTTTCATACCTAGTGCCCTAAAGCCATCTGGTTTGGGAGTCATTGGCCTAATGCTCGTTAAATGGGTTAATTAGAAAGCTTAAGGGACCTTGGCATTGCACAGTCACATGTGTGTGTAAAAAAAAAAAAAAAAAGAAGAAAAAAATGCGCCCTTTGAAAAAACAGTAGTGCGAAAGCCGTCATTATCGCCTTCAGAGGAAGACTGTTTTTTTATACGTTTAGGCGGCCCTGAACTCAATTTTAAAAAAAAAAATTTAATTAATTATTTTTACGAAAATTATTGGTGGATCATTTGATGCTTATTTCGTATACATGTTCTTCACCGTGCACGATCAATTAGCATGATTTCGAGAATTTCTGACCAAAAGATGGGATTTGTGAACCGAATTTAAGATTTGTCCTTGAAAATTTCGAGAATCAAGAATAGTCAGTGTCTATAGATTTTCTCTTGGAAGAAGTTTCCCTGGATTTTGATAGGTTTTAAACATTCTTTGCAAAAAAAAAAAAAAAAAAAAAGAATTTTGTGGGTGTATTCACTGCAAACCCTCACGAGGCACAACTCGTCCACTAGGGGGAACCTAGGGGTTTAAGGGCTTACTGCATACGCTAAATGCAGTCGAGAGTACCAGCGAAAGTGGTGTTTTTCATTTCTGTTTTCTACATTAGTTTGTTTTCTTTAAGATTAGTTTATGTGTTTTATTCTTTGTCGCTTATTTTGCTAAGGGACTAGCAAAAGGCTGGTTGGGGAGTGTGATAAGTCCACAAAACTAGGTCATTAACTCAACATTTCATTAGCATTTGTGGACTTAATTAGGTTTAACTGCATAGAATTGCATTTAATTTCATGATTATATGCATTTGAGGATATTTTTGGAGAAATTGTCAAAATTGGTCAAAATTCATTGAATTGCATGGCTTTTTGAAATTAAGTTTTTCTCATCTCATTTATCACCCGAAAATTAGGTTTTTGGTTTCATCAATGCATATCTTGTTATTTTTGGCACCATGTGCTGTTTTTGGAAAGTTGGTCATTTTGGTGCATCACTAGGAATGTAGGGTCCCATACATAGTTCATAATTATTTTCTTATATATGATTAATGTTAAAATTGCCTCTTTCAATTTATAGGAGAAATCAACATGGGACCTACATTGATGAAATTTGAGAAGAGAGAAGTCAAATAAGCAAGCAAAGAGAGAGTCCAAGCATGGTTGGAAGTCCAACATGGGCCCCACACACCCCATTGCATGCCAACATAGAAGCTTCCATTTTTTGAATAATTATTCCCGGATTTTCCAGGGGCAGCAACTTAAAATGGCCATAACTCTCAAACCGAGTGTCAGATCGGCACAATTTAGCCACCGTTGGAAAGCTCTTTTCAAGTAGATATCCGTAGAGCCCAAGATTTCCTAAATCAGAGCTATATTGAGGGAGATATGACCTCGGGAAGTTATCTGCTACAGTTTTAGGCGGGAATTGCAAGAAATCTCAATATTTGGGAAGTTTATTCCCTTTACATCATCATATAATTTTTAGAGATATTCTTGGAATTGTACAAGGAAAGTGTATGCATCAAGAAACCTAATAAGGCAAGGAGATCTCTCAAATTTAAAAGTCTTTCCAAAGAAAGAAGTGAGCTTGGAGAACAAGAAAGAATCCTTGCCCAAGAAGGAAAAAGGAGACCTAAAAGGAGAGTACTTCTTTACTAAAAGGGGTTTGCAAAAAGCATAAAAGGAGGCATGATGGAGACCCATAACATATCCCATACGACCAAAGCTCTCCCTCTCTCCTATTCCTTTCTTTTTCTTTCTTCTTTTTCCATTAGTTTATTTTTATTTTTGGTAGCCTTGGGCCATGTCCAAGGATATATTTTGAAGGAGAAAATTTGTGAAGGAGAAGTTGTAAAGATGCAATTTTTAATGATAAATCAAGAAGCATTTTTTGCAATGGCGGGCTAATTTTCTTGATTAGAGTTATGGATGAAGGTAAGTAATTTCCTTTTTATTTGTTTAGTAATTCTAATTTGTGTTCCATGATTATGTGCTTAATGATTAATAGGCTTGTCTTCGTGCCCTAGGCAAATCTCTATTTTTATTTCTAAAAATAAAAATTAGTTTTTGACTACTCATGTTTAGGTTTGATAGGTCATGCTTAGGATTTAGATCTTTTGATGGTTTATGCTTACTTTTGATGGGTGGTGCTTAAATTATTTTTATTCTTTTATGAGATGAAGGAAGTCTTGAGTTTTGGATTTTTATAATTAAAAAGGGATTTTAAAAGTTAGATTTTCCAAATTAAAAACATTGATTTGTCTTTGATTTGAAGTAAAAATTGGAACAAGTTAGGGTTACTTAATAAATAATTGGTGGATGCTTATTGGATTCCTATGCTCTAATCATCTTCATTAATTGGTAGATTTCGAATTTCTAAATTAGTTGTTCTTTTTTTTATCTAAGAAATCAAAACTTTTCTTAAATTGTTAGTTAATTAGTTTTCTTAATTTAAAAGTTTCTTTAATAGCTCCCTGTGGGTTCGACCCGTTCTTGCCACTGTCTCATCTAGACACCCGTGCACTTGCGGTATTTTATGATTGATTTTGATCACATCATTATTTCCATAACTTTCCCCATCGTAACTTGGAGAGCTGAGATGTTTGTGTAAGGACGAGGCAGAAGCTCATATCTAAATAAGGCCATTGTTTTTATTGCAATGCCCTTGTTAAACAACACTATATCTGATGAATGTTAAGATACAACTATCAGTATGAAAGGACCCACTGTAGGCATGTCAATTTTTTTTTTTTTTTTGGGTCGTGTTATTTCCTACTTCAGATGGGAAAGGTATTGACCTCTCTTTACCATAGTTTTTACATGACATAGTTGGCAATCAAATTGAAATATTTTAGTAGGGGTGGGCCCCACAGTGGTGTAGAGAAAAATTTAAGCAAGTCACTTATTCCATTTTATAAGGGTAATACAAATGGATAGATATTCCTCCTATTAACTCCATACCCATGATGGTCACATATAAATCAATTGTGATTTCGAGTCGTGGCTCCAAATACTATGAGATATGCTGCAAAATACAAGAGTACGACCCAAATTGGTGGGTCCCTCGAATAATCGTCCTCTTCCTATCAACAAAGATAACATTTTCTTTGCACACCTGTCATGTAAAATTAACAGGTGTCTCCTTACCACTTTCAGCTTATCTTTAATTCATAATTCAAAGAGCATTTTAGTTAGAGTGGGCCCCATAGTGTGTAGTGAAAAATCTATACAGGTCAGTTGTTCTCTTTTATAAGGGCAGTAGATCTTTCCTTTATAATCCAAATAGCATTTTAGTAGGAGTGGGCCCTATAATGGTGTAGAGAAAAAGCTAAATAGGCGACTTGTTTTGTTCTCTTTTATAAAAGTAATAGATAGATAATCCAAAAAGCATTTTAATAGGAGTAGGCCTCATAGTGGCGTAGAAAAAAAATCTAAACAGGTCACTTGTTCTCTTTTACAGGGCAGTAGATATGTAGTTTTCTTGACACACAAGGGCCGACACCACAACGACATTAATCGACAGAATGCACTGGAACCATGTGCACTTATCATGGAAACAATAGTTGCCTTCGGTGGTCCACACGTTCATCATTCATTATTATTGGATGAACGACGTTTGTAGAAGTGGATCATACACACCTTAACCAACTATGTTGTAAGATCCTACCCAGTATCTCCAACCAATTGAAGGTCAAGGTTTTTGTTTTAGAAGGACTTTACATTCAAATCATATTTAACAATATTGGCCAACCACTTTGATCCGTCAAAATAAATCGAAAATCGTTTCAAGATGAATTTGCCTTTTAACTGGTCACCCCTAGGGATTAATGGGCATTTGGTCAGGTTAATTATAAGGGTTACCTGCTGCAAACCTTTGTCAATTCTCTTTTCTTGGTGTCGAGTTGTGTACTTTTTTTTTTCTTGTTGTTTACCTGTCCAGGAGGTTGAGACCCAAGAGCCCACATGAATGGAAAGAGGAGACCCACACACTGTGATGAGTGGCCCTCATATTGGCCTATGATCATGTTGATTGATTGACTTTGTCATGAAATTATAGGTGATTATTTGCAAAACCCAATAATAGTAGTTGTTTGTAGATAATTGAAAACGCCAGCTGTTGCATGTAAATTTATCCTAAATATGCGGACTCACTCATAATACTTGGTGAATATTGATTGGGTCAAAGTAATATTTTGACTCCCATCCTTTCAAGGGAGATGGATTTCGCTAATTACTGTTATTAAAAGGTGGACCCCACATTGATCATATGACACATCCTGATAAAACAGAAGGCAATGCGGTCACTTTCTAGTTCTATCGTATACACACCTAATAATGAACATGAGACAAAGTCCCCACACATTATTAATAGGAGTCCTGCTACTTGTCCCGGGACTCTGGTCCCGGGACTGGCCCGACTCCATGTAAAAGGGCATTTTGGTCATTTGGAAAAAATGACCAAAATGCCCTTTTACATGGGATCGGGCCAGTCCCGGGACAAGAGTCCCGGGACAAGTAGACTTTTCCTATTAATAGAGGGGTCTCTGACTCTCTCAGGCTCTCAAGTGTCCAGAAGATAAGAGAAGGAAAAAGGTTGTGCTTATAGTCTTCCACACAATTACACTTTGTGTTGATGCACCATCACATCCATCCTCTTCATGTGGAATAGGAGCGTGCCGATCCACTCTCCAGTTGTCTGCCCAATATAAATGGAGAATCTCATGAGAATTGGGCCGATCAGATTAGAATCGCTACTCAATTGGAGTCCTTCAAATGAATAATAGTGAGGGATACAATTCGACAATCCAAAACTAAAATGAGTAAAATCAGACAGATGAGATCATTCAATTAGTAAAAATTTTGGATTACGGTCCACAATTTGGACAGTTTGGATTGATGATCATGTATCCATTGTGGTTGATGGATGAGTGACCATAACATGTTACTTATGCAGGATTAACACCGGAGTCAACCTCTGGGCAAAATCCAACTGGACAAAATCCAAAGCCAGATCTGCATGACTCAACAACTTTATCTTTTTTAGTCATTCATATTCATATCTACCAATAGATAGAATCCATCAGTACAAGGAATCTGTTCATAAGACAGATAAAATATCATTTTCCATATGCATGATTAAAACTTGATAATAACGTTTAGGAAGATTAATAAAATGATATTATACTGATCTTCATAGACAGTTTTGATAGAAATACATGTGAGGAGGCATCTGCATAATTTGATAACCATTTTATCAAGCCCTTTCCTTCTTCCCCCATTAGACTGTCATTTTCTTTGAATGCCAATGAATTATGTTCTTTGGTCTATAGAAACACAAAGCAAGACAATTCTTATACGCTCCTTCTCTGAATGAATTCTTTTTTTGTTCTATACAAACACATACACAATACAATTTGCACACACCTTCTATCAATGAAGTGTTTTAAAAAAAAAAAAAAACCACCTCCCACCCCTCCTCCATCTACAATTCCAAAACACAACCACCAAAACTCCTCCCAGTGCCATGGGTGGCCATACACCAAACATTCCAAATATAGAAGACCCCAAAGTCCCACTTCTACTCCCAATCCAGGACACTCCACCAGTGCCACAAGGCTACTCTTGCTCACTCAAATCAGTTCTCACCACCAAACACCTTTCCATCACCATCACATCCATTCATGTGGAATATGAGCGTGCCAATCCACACTCTCCAATTGTGGCCCATATATAAATGGAGAATGTCATGAGAATTGGGCCGATCAGATTAGGATCGCCACTCAATTGGAGTCCTTCAAATGAATAATAGTGAGGGATACAATTCAACAATCCAAATAAAAAATGAGTAAAATCAGACAGATGAGATCATTCAATTAGTAACTATTTTGGATTACAGTCCACAATTTAGACAGTTTGGATTGATGATCATGCATCCATTGTGGTTGATGGATGAGTGACCATAACATGTTATTTATACAGGATTAACACTGGAGTCAACCTCTGGACAAAATGCAAAGCCCGGTCTGCATGACTCAACAACTTTATCTTTTAGTCATTTATATTCATTCATATGTACCAATAGATAGAATCAATCAGTACAAGGCAGCTGTTCATAAGAAGGATAAGATATCATTTTCCATATGGATGATTAAAACTTGATAATCACGTTTAGGAAGATTAATAAAATGATATTATAATGATCTTCATAGACAGTTTTGATAGAAATACATGTGAGGAGGCATCTGCATAATTTGATGACCATTTTATCAAGCGCTTTCCTTCTTCCCCCAGTAGGCTGTCATTTTCTTTGAATGTCAATGAATTATGTTCTTTGGTCTATAGAAACACAAAGCAAGACAATTCTTATACGCTCCTTCTCTGAATGAATTCTTTTTTGTTCCATACAAACACATACACGATACAATTTGCACACACCTTCTATCAATGAAGTGTTAAAAAAAAAAAAAAAAAACCCACCTCCCACCCCTCTTCTCCATCTACAATTCCAAAACACAATCACCCAAACTCCTCCCAGTGCCATGGGTAGCCATACACCAAACAATCCAAATATAGAAGACCCCAAAATCCCACTTCTACTCCCAATCCAAGACCCTCCACCAGTGCCACAAGGCTACTCTTGCTCACTCAAATCAGTTCTCACCACCAAAAACCTTTCCATAGCCTTGGGACCTTTGGCATGTATGGTCATCTGCCTAACTGTGGATTTCGATGGCCGGCCGTTGAGCCGGAACATGCTTGCCGTCCTCACTTGGGTCTTCCTATGGTGGCTCACCGATGCGGTTCCGATGCCTGTGACCTCAATGTCTCCACTCTTCCTCTTTCCCTTGTTCGGCCTAGCCACCTCTGATGCCGTCGCGAAGTCTTACATGAATGATATTATAGCGCTTGTGCTCGGAAGTTTTACGCTTGCGCTTGCCGTTGAACACTATAACATACACAGGAGACTGGCTTTGAATGTGAGTTGTATAAATGCAGGTCCCTTTTTGGCTAAATAAAAACAGGCACACTAGTGCACATACTTGATCTTGGATCATCCATGTAAGGTATGATGATCCTATTCTCCCCAATCTGGATGTGTTCCAAATCTTAATCCTTTTGAATATTTTTGTCCAAGGAAGGGTCAAGGCCTCAAGGGATGGTTTATTTTGTCCTCTATTCCGTCCAAAGGGTACGAAAATTGGATGTCACATTAAGTGGGATATTATTCTGATGTGCTTTAACAAAACTTTGCAGGCCTCTGCAAATGCATATTCAAATAAATTGTAAATTGGGGTACATCCAAGCACACCCTGATAACTCATTCACAAATAAATAACAAATCATAGTTGCAAAACTTAGATGTAAATTTTTGTGTGTCAGATGAAAGTATGGGTCTTTGATATGATCGATAAATTAAGAATGGTGTCTAGTTTAGACACAATTGCATTTGCCATAATTAATGGTCAGTTAATTGAAGTTTATGTAGATTAATGTTAAATCTTTGTTGTAGATAACAATGATCTTCTGTGGAGAGCCGCTGAATCCACCGTTGCTGCTCCTCGGCATCTGTGCGACCACCGCTTTTGTGAGCATGTGGATGCACAACACGGCGGCGGCGGCGATGATGATGCCGGTGGCCACAGGGATCCTCCAGCGGCTCCCGGAGCAGTCGGGCGAGTCTGATATCACCAAATTCAGCAAGGCAGTGGTGCTAGGGGTGATCTACTCGGCGGCGATCGGCGGCATGAGCACGTTAACGGGGACAGGTGTCAATCTCATATTGGTAGGCATGTGGCATAGCTACTTCCCACAGGAGAGGCCTCTTAGTTTTGGTATATGGTTCCTCTTTGGTTTTCCTCTGGCTCTTTTGATTTTCTTTGCTTTGTGGGGTATACTCTGCTTCTTCTACTGCTCCAAGAGCTCAGGAGATGCATTGGCTGCATATTTGGACAAGGCCCACTTGAGAAGGGAGCTTGAAATGCTAGGTAATTTATTTATTTATTTATCTTTTTCGTTTCTATAATGCCATATACCATTTTTCGGTATATATCGAATTGCTATTAACACTCATAAATCCTTGGGTTTAGTAGTAAGAAAGGATATCATGATAGATAATGTGACTCCAAATTGATTTTAATAGAGAAGTGGCCGACCCGAGTATAAATGAGATAAGACTATTAGACATTTTGCCCAATCATGTTTGCAGGAATAGCTAATTCAAAACCATGCTATCATGTGAAATCAATGTTCATCATTATTATCATTATTAAAGTCTTGTCCCAACTATGATTGGTCGACTACATAAATTTTGTTTTTCTATTTTGATTCATCCTGAGCCAAATCCTCACATTAGTTACATGTCTTTGGATCTATTTTCACTACCGTTGTTCACGTCCTCTTCGACTTACCCTTTTCCTTTGGTAAGCCATCAATCTAAATAGCCAAACTTCTTCTTACTAATGCCATTGTTGGCATTAGATGAAAAATATACTATGGTTAGGCATCATCACTAAGCCTTTCAGCCGTGGTTGACTCTGGTGGACATTGATTTTAGTGGAGCATTTTGAACTGTAGTATACCGATATAAACTTGTTTGGTGTATAGTCAATCCACCACCGTCTGAATTTTTATTTTTTATTTTTGGTTTCTCACTGTCTGAACTGTTGAGACGGTAGCAGCATTTCATCCTATTGAAGATTGACTACACACTGGATACCAATATAAGCTTATTGGAAGCAGATCCCCTGTTTGGACCAAACAGGAAAACCTTGTTTGGACCACTCGGGGCGTGCCATATGTGGGGGAGATGTCATACTCATCTCCTCTACTCAAAAAAAAAAAAAAAAAAAAACAAATTTGCTTCACCCCTTAACAGGGGATCCTCTTCCAAGCTTATTAGCCATTCGTTTCTTTTTTCCTTTTTCTTTTCTTTTCTATTTTTTTCTTTTTTCCTGTTTTTATCTTTTTGGTTTCTTTCAATTCATGGGTGGCTACGTGGCAGGTCCTATGGCATTTGCTGAAAAGATGGTTTTGGCTGTGTTTGGGGTAGGTTTGAGAAGTTTCAATCAATGTTTGAATGATTAGAGTTTGGTTCTGCTTGGATCTTTCACTAGTGATATTTTTATTTTGTATTTTTTGTGGTGGGTGCAGATGCTTGTAGTTTCGTGGATGACTAGGAGCATAACCGATGATGTTCCTGGGTGGGGGGCCCTCTTTCATGGACGTGCTGGAGATGGAACTGTCAGTGTAAGTTCGCATGATAATGTGGGCCACCACTTAATTGAATGGTGGGATCCACAGCGATCGATTCAAGCTTTACTATTACTTTTGATCATACCATTTGCTTCGTTGATCCAAGCCATTCATCAGAGATGTTTTCTTGGATGGGAGATGGCCCATTAGCTTCCTTCATTGACCATCTACTGCACTAATCAGATAGCAAGGATCAGCTTAGATAAGGGTGTGGCATTTCGTGACTGGCCCACCAACCTGACCTGGTAAATGAGAGTTAGGGTTTATACCTTTTATTTCAGGTTGGATTCAGGTTGATATTTTTTAATAAACAAGTTGGGTTCGAGTTGAGTTGAGTGCATTTTTTGCTATTCAACTTTCCAACCTAACCCGAATCCAAATAATCCAACCAACTGCACTAGGATCTGTCGACCCAACCTAAAACTGACCCGTTAGTTAAGAGCTCGGGTTGAACCCTGTAACTTTTAGATTGGGTTCAAGTTGTTAGTTTCAGCTTAATTAGTAGATGGGTCGAGTTTGGGTAGAGCCTATACATGTGGCCAACACTTCCCCCAACATGAACATGACCCATCACCTGCTCATATGCAGATGCTAGGGCACAGTCCAAAAGAGCTCATTGTTGCAGCCATGAGATTGCAGCTTCAGTTCAAACTATACAAAAAAAAACACATTAATAATAATAATAATAATAATAATAATAATAATAATAATAATAAGGCCATATATTGGTATGCTTGGTATGGGCCGAGGGTTTACCCTGACTCTTCATCAATTTGGTCTACAATGGCTTGAGTGGACCTGCACCCAAAGCATTTACCTGAACTCGAGTAAACCCAGAACTTGAACAGATTATCAATCAGGCTAATTAAGGACCCAATCCAAAATGTTTGGGCGGGTAAATGGAGTAGTCTGGGGGCCCATTTACAGCCTACATCTTTCTGAAGTAGTTAGTTAAAACAGTTATCTTATATATGTAGGTGATGATGGCAACCTTATTGTTCATAATTCCCAACAAGAAGCAAGAAGGAGAGAAACTTATGGACTGGAACAAGTGCAAGAAGCTCCCATGGAACATTATACTGCTACTAGGGGCAGGATTTGCCATCGCCAATGGTGTTCGAACAAGCGGCCTCGCAGATGTGCTATCGGAGGGCCTAGATTTCTTGGAATCGGCCCCCTATCTCACCATTGCACCGGCAGTCTGTCTCATAAGCAGCACCATCACAGAGTTTACGTCGAACAATTCCACCACCACACTGGTCCTGCCTCTCCTGATCCAGTTGGCTAAGGCCATGAATCTGCACCCTCTCCTTCTAATGGTTCCTGGAGCAATTGGTGCCCAGTTAGCGTTCTTGCTTCCGATGGGCACGCCTTCCAATATTGTTGGATTCACGACCGGGCATATAGAGATCAAAGACATGATCAAGACCGGGGCGCCGCTTAAAATCGCCGGAATAGCTGCACTCTCATTGTTGATGCCAACATTAGGTGCGAAATAGCTCTGTATTTTTTACAAATGTCTAACAGTTAGGAGCAGCAAATGGGTTGGGTCTATGTGCTGAGGCCCAGTCTATATCAGACCCATTGGTTAAACGGGTCAGACATAACCCAATCTTCAGAAGTGGTTGCACGCGTTAAATGTGGTAAGGGGTTTGTGGGTCAGTAAAAGGTTTTGGCACTCCTAGTGGGGGACAAGACTGCCAAAGGAAGGGAAGTCTTTAGGTCGAGACCCTACTTGAATATCTAACCCTTATTAGACAAGTCATTCCACAGGAGTGTGGGTTGAATTTTCTGCACACATTCTACCCATATCTGCCACAGGTCGAGTTTGAAGGTTGGGTCAGGTTTTGCCACCCCTAACCGGAATGCAGAGTAAGAAAACTGCATCGACGAAGGAAGGAATTTGGAGAGGCACTTTTTTAAAATTCCACATCACACATTGCCTTTGGTGGCACCAATATTATTCATATCCAACATTTTCTTAAAAGAGACCATTCACAAACATCCTGTGTGGGAATTTCTTTTTTTTATCAACATAGAAACCACAAACATTCAAATATTTCTTGATTTTGTATCAGTTCCAAACAGCAACATAGAAACCTAAATCTTGGATATCACAAGCTTTTCTTCTTCTTTTTTACTGAACTTGTGATACTTTCAGGGGCATCTGTGTTCCAGACACAAAGACAGGTATGATTCATGTCAACAGGTATGATTATCTTACATATTTGATGTGTTCTTATTTTCATGGACAGCATCCGGTTATAGGACGCGCCTATTAGTATGAAATGATATTGATTTCTGCTTCTTTTTTTTTTTATATGTTAATTCCGTCTGCAAATTCTCAGAAGGATGGAAGAATACAATGTGTAAAATACAGGATGAATCACTCGATTGTGTACTTAGTACAAAATGAATAAATAAATAATAGAAAATTTGTTGATTCTAATTCATTGGAGCATCCTACACACTAACTTGTCAATAATTCATGCATACTTATCAATCTTCCTTCTATCTCTATGATCATGGGATTAGCAGCATGCAAAAGAGGTCAAGAGTTCAAAAACTGGTAGGCACTATATACCACATTCTTCACCAAATACTATGCAACTGGTGCCTTAGTTTGCAATATATGATAAGACTGTGTGATCAGCTGGACATCTTTTACAGAATTAGGTCAAAGGAGGATATGTTATCGGATGAAATAGAACACCATATCAATTCTTGTGTGCAGTGTCACGCCCTTGAACCGAGACCGAGCCGAGCCAGTCCCTGATCCGGGGCTGCGGCGCGGCGAGCCAGAAAATCTCACTCGCGCGCGCTTATCGTTTTCCCACAGGTTTTCGCGGTGAAGATTTCAACACCACCCATCACAATCCGACAGTCAATTTCCCAATGAACATATATGCATGAAAGCATGTAGCAAACATATAATAAAAAAAAAAATCGAGAGGAAACAAGGACATTCCAGCCTAGCATCAAAATGAGAAATACATTCATAAGCATCATCCAAAGTTAGTTCAAGTTTAACCCATCAAAAAGGTAAGTTTAAAGTTTACAAATTTCCCAAAATAAACAAAGTCAACAAAGGCTAGTAACAAGTTCCCAAAAATGAAATATCAATAATCCCCCAAAACGTGGTACGTGTCTCATCACCCAACCCGATGTCTAGATGATATCGTTGGGCTGCCACTCTCGAGCAATTGGTAGCTCAACTGCCTTCTCCTCATGCTCTGCCTCAAAGGCAGCGGGGTCGACATCTGGTACCAAACAAGATTGTATCAGACGCGACTGTCTTGCAAGCCAATAAAGTAGATGATGGAATGACAAGTATTTGCAAAAATATTATAAAAGTCAAAATAGTACATTTGAAAGTCTAAGAATAAGCAACAATGAAATAAGGAAGATGAATACCGAATTAGATCATTTGCAATGAGAACATTTGAAAGAATAATACCAACCGAATAAAACATTGGCAATCCACATTGAGCTACATTCTCCTATTACTGAAGTAACATGAGCAATCAATAACTGCCGCCATATGAAATGGCCGAAGTAAGCAAAGATACAATAATATCCCAATATAGATAGGTAACAAACGGAGTCTGCCACGGAACGAATAACAAACAAATAGAGTGTCTAAGTTGCAGTTGACAAAAAATTTGAGGATCCTAAGCAGGGTGATCAGCCCGACTAGGCGACCCAAGCTTACTGGTGCAGACCAAATCTGAATCGATACAAATCAAATCATCGAAATACATTTCACTTTGATAAAGGACTACTCTAACCAGGTACAAACGGACAAATACGAAACGAATTGAACGAGTAGCCTTACCGATATTTTCCAAATATGGTAAACCGGTCAAAAGTATTTCAAACAGATTTATAAGAAAGACGCATAAATCTACTGACTTGGAATATGGTAAATGTAAAGTGGTTGATTGGCTTACTTAGGGTCGTCTCGTTATATACTTAGTTCCTCAATGCCGGTCTGTGAACGGAGGATTTGGTGCCTCTAAAGATCCCCGACGTTTGAGAACATAAAGTGTACATTGAGGCTAGTAGAAATTCCCTGGGAATTCAATTATTGAACACTCCCCGTTCTTCCCCCTTGTTTTCCATCGTATACAGTGTTTTGTGATAGATACTAAAATGTGCAACGCTTAACCGCAAGACTACGGTGTCGTCAAGTAGTAAAGGACTAAAGGGTCCGAATTATCGATCCACGGAGAGAAGAAGGAAAAAGCGTTGAATCCAATTAAATGAGAGTTGAACTAGAATATAGCTAATAAACACAATTGAAGTGAGCAATTAAAACTATTAAACTATACAATGTAAATAATTAATTAACAATTTAAGATATGAAATTAATTAGATCTGAGCTAATCTAACAAGCTACACTAAACTAGTGGATGAATGGTGGTGGAAATGGAAGATTTAAGGTGAAGATGTGATGTGAAATGTATAAGATTTTAAAACAAGTGATGTGAAGTGTAGATCTAACAATATAAAAAGGAAAATAACAAACCAAATAAAGATTAAAATTAACAACAAACAAAATAAGAGATTAGCCAATCCAAAATCCACTAAGTATGTAATTAATTCAATTATTCCATGTTCTAATTCAACTCCTAAATCTACAATCCAATTAGCAATCTCTTGCCTAATTGTATTGGATGATATAACAATGAAGATCAAAGTAAAGGAAATTAAAGGCCAAGATCTTAGATCATCATCTAGCTAACAATAATTCATCAAAATCAGGCTACAAAAGATCAAAGATAAAGGCTCTAGAGCATGCTATGTGAGAGAACTTAATCAAATTACAAAGCATCAATTGAGATTATCCAAGCATCAAGTGTAAAGATAGAGCATGAGAATTGAGAGATATTAGCATAATTAGATATAAAATATACTAATCAATCAAGGCACAAGTGGGGAATTTAAACTAAAACATGCAAGTAATTAAAATAATCACATTACTTAGTTTCAAAAGAAGAGCCTAATCCAAGAGCTTTAGCTACTAAACATCAATAAAGAGCTCCAAATCTTCATTTATGATCTTCAATTACACACACTCTCTCTAGATTAGTTACAAAGAAGCTACTAATTACAATCTAAAAGTAAAGATAAAATTGCAAAAAGACTAACTTGCCAATCATTTCACAAGGATTGCTTCCATTTGATTGGTTGCAACTTGAAGGCTTTTGATTGGCTCACATGGATTGCTTCAATTTGATTTGGAGTGCCTTTTGCTTTATGTAGTCCTTCATTTTGAAGGGATATTTTATATGTAAAAAAAATAATATGGAATTGTTGGGGCTTGAAACCATAACCTATTCCATACCCACCAAGCTCTAACAAATACACCAACCACTCCTTTGTGTTAAAAAATGACTTCTTTTATCTTTAAAGTCTTCTCCTCTTATTTTGAAATTCTTTAATACTTCACCAAGATTTCTTCATTTAACTTCTTTTATTGGAATATCTTTTTGATGCCTTGAGACACTAGCTGGAAGGTTGGGGTAATCGCAGGGTCCACCTACACAAAAGAAATTACATAAAAAATGTGCTATAAATAATTAGATTTATGCGTGATAATCCGATAATCCGTTAATGTGGTAGAAGGATAAAATCTCTGTGTAAAATAAATGATATGCATATGAGAGCCCGATAAAAATCGTACTAATGAGGGGTCAAATATGCAATATTTAACACTCATCATTTTGTATTTCACATTCCCTTCTCCTAGCATTTATGGGCCCTTAAGGGGTCTACACATCTAATAGAGACAAACTGCGTGCATGAAACAACCCTGGGGCAGTTCCTTTGCTCGAGCGGAGCCTCGTAGAAGCATGCTCGCTCGCTCGAGCGGGTAGAGCTTCTGCCTGCTCCAACACCAAATAGAGCCTAGCTCGCTTGAGCGGGGCTGAGCTGCTGTCTAGGCTCGTTTTTCCTATAGAAATTCTACTCTTATTCCTACCATTATCCCCTATTTCACTTCCATTATCCTCTACCATCCTCATTACACCAATCTGAGCTTCCATTAATTTCCCAAACACTCTAATCAACCTCGAACATCCAAACTCATTCCAATAACCAATTCAAATTCATAAACATGGTAGCATAAATTCTGAAATCCAGTCCTACTAACTTAAAAACAGTAATATAATGAAGAAGATCCATGTTGCTGTAAAAGATAGCATGTGGAGGTATAGCATCAATCATCCACTTAAAACATTCCTAAATAATTCCCAAATAACAAAGAACCCATTTGAAAGCGTTAAAGTTACAAACAAGAATATTATGGAAGACACAAATTTTCCATAGCACATTTCATAATTCGATTATTCACTTGCCTTGGCTAAGTAGAGAATCACAGATCACTCAAACAAACCTCTCCAGAGCTAGAATTTCCAATCTACAAACCCCCATGAAAGCACTTCTCAAAATCTAACATTTTTGAAAAAGGGAAGTAGTTCTTCAAGAACTTTCCTTGCATGCATGATAAAAAGCTTTCTAGGGGTCTAAAGAACTCATGTCTAAAAGGAGAAAACCAGGCCTTACCTGTAATTGCAAAAATAAAAAAGAAAGGCTTGAAGAAGAGGTGGTTCCAGTAGGATTCCTTCTAAAACAATATCTTTGGAAAGCTCTAGAGATGAGGTGGTTCCAGTAGGATTCCTTCAATACACTCATGTCCCCTTGTGTGAGTAGTTGAAACTCCACTGCCATCTGTCTCTTGATGTGAGCGGGTACATACTTCTCAGTAAACTGTTTCTTAAAAGTAGCCCATGCGATATCATTAGCAATGTCCTGATAGCCATCTTTGAGAGTTTTCCACCAAATGTCGGCCAAGCCGATAAACATAGAGGCTGCCAAATGAACTCGCTGTCTGCTTGTGCACTAAAAAAGATCGAAGATGTTCTTGGTGTGAGCTAACCGGTCATTTGCTATCAAAGGATCCTCCTCTCCTGTGAATTCTTTCGGACCTCTCTTTCAGAAGCGTTCGAATAATGCATTCGGGTTGTTATCACGGTCATTGATAATAATCTGAGGACCCATGTGTTGGGGTTGTACATGTTCCGGTCTTCTAGCCAACACTTCCAACAATTGCCTCTGTACTTATGCCAACTCCTCGTCTTTCTTGGCCATTTGCTCTTGCAATCTGGCCTAATTCTCAATAGCTTTCCTCTATTGTTCCATCATCATCTCATTTGTTTTCTGCTGCTGTTCCATCATCATTTGCATAAAATTCTGAAATTGATTATCTCTAGAGGGGCTTGCATTATGAGCATTGCTAATAGAAGGTATTTGTATTTGTATAGTACCTGCGTGGAGGCATTTTGCTGCAAAACCACTTGTTAGTACAATAAAATATATCAAGGAAAATGTACCCACAATCCCCACGCAATACTAACTAACGAAAATTCTAACGGATCCTTTCCACGTCCCTACGTTTCTAATGTCTTTTAATTGCCCGACATATTTCTTTCTTTGATACCAACAACTGTCACGCCCCCAGACCGAGGCCCTAATAAATAAGTCCTTAATCCAGCAACGTGGCGTGACGGGTCAAAAAATTCTGCCCTCACGCGCTAATTATTTTCCCACTGGATTCCACGGTGAGGATCCCAGACGATCCATCACAACCAATTAATCGATTTCATAACAGATAATAATATGCAGAAGAATGTAACAAAATAAAAACATAAGATAAGTGCACAAACTTGGTATTAAAAGAGAAATATATACATAGCACAACCCAAAGTTAATTAAAGTTGTGAGGATCACAAAAGTATATTTAATTTATACAACCCAACAAGGCCAACAGAGGCCATAAACAAAGTTTCCAAAATGAAAGTCACTCCCCAAAAAAATGTTATCGAAACTCCAGACCCAACATAACGTCTACATGACATCATTGGGCTGCCACTCGTGCTCCACCAGAGGTCTTACTTCCTCCTCCTCACGCTCCGCCTCAAAGGCTGCAGGTCCGACATCTGACACCAAGCAGAAAAGTATCAGACACGACGGTCTGGGAAGTGAATAATACATATATGTTATACAAGTTTTATCCAAGTCTTATTTAAAATCATAAAAGTGTATTGAAGAAAAAATGTATGCACAAAACAATTTAATTAAACAATTGCTGCATTTACAGAAATTTATAGTAAAACTCTTTAAACTGGCGGATAAATATTCAAAACAATGGCAACCCACATATAGCTATATTCTCCTATTACCGAAGTAACAAGAGCAAATAAATAGAAACCGTCGCCATACAAAATGGCAGGAACAGATGCCATACAAAATGGCCAGATCAGAAACCGTTGCCATACGTGATGGTCGGAACAAACAGAAACCGTTGCCATGGCTGAAGCAAACAAATAGAGTCCAAACTGTAGTTGGCAGATAATTTAAAGATCCTAAGCAGGGTGATCAGCCCGACAAGGTGACCTAAGCTTAGTGGTGATGGACCCTCGGGTTTCCGTCCTCTCCTTCCACCCCGGGAGCTGCCTGGGTATCGGCGGAGGAGGGAAATCTTGGGTATCAACTTTTTGTACGGGTGTGCCAGATTTACTATTATACTTGGAATTTGGAATGGTGATGATCCGGATATTCACCTTCACAAGTAGAAAGGAAATCGATCATTCTTTCTAACTTTTCAAATTGCATAAATATTTAATAAAAGAGATAAGTTTGTTTTTTGAGAATGCCGTAGGAGGCGTTTTTTTGTTTGTTTGCAGTGAAAGGCGATTTTACAAAACTCATCAAATATGAAAGAAAAGAATTGTGATTTCTTTTTGTCTCTTTAAAAAATACAAATTACAATAGAAAAGAAAGAAAAGGAATCTAACTTCTCAGGAGATTGTGGGGACACATTCAGATCGACGGTTGCAAGTCATGTATGGACTTCGTCATCGTCCTTCAAATGAGAACGCTTGATGCTTCGATTCTTCGGCTTGGCTCCTAACCTTAGTTTTTTAAAGGACAAGGACCAAGAGGAGGTCCTATATCCAATGAAAAACCGAGTAAACGGGCTGAAAAGCCGCGTTTAGGCCATATTGTAGAAAGAGTGGACCTTGGGGGGGTGGCCCCCTAAGGGACTTTGATCACCTTGTAGTGCTTCTGGCGGCAAAGCAACAGGACTTCGTCTCTCTCTTGAATTTTTTAGATTTTCGGGGATTGGGATCACATTGCATTCTTCTTGGAATGGACCTCCTTTTATAGGCTCTTGGTAGCCATGAGGTGTTTATTGGCATTGATGGCCATAATGAGAGAATTGATGATATTGATGAAAGGAGTTACAAGTTTTATTTTTTGATTTTGTAACTCCTTTTTCTTGGCTTGTGATTGGCCGATGAAAGATAATGGGCATTTAATCGCCTTTAATCTTCATGATGATGGGAGTTTCATGGGTTTAATGCCATGATTGCTTGGATTTGTAACTCCCAAATGCTCGAATCTGATTGGGCCGTCTAAAATAATGAGTTAATGACCGCATTAAGTTGTCATAAACGGGTCAATTAACGACATTAAGTGGTCGCCAGGGCATGTGAAGAGTCGCGGGCCGCGCCGTGTCTTTTGAGATTCTTCTTGTGATCATCACAAGTAGATCCACACATTGTTTGATGTCGGATTGCGATGCAATTTCAGACATTGATTGATGTTGGTGGGCCAGTGACATCTGTTTTGTCGATTTCACGATCGGTCGGACAGAAAGTGTACTTTCTTGGTTAGCCGGTTGGCAATCTTGGAGCGACCAGAGATGATTCATGCTTTTGACGGCGGATCCGAGATGTCGGTGGAGATCAGTCGCTTTAAAGCATCAAGAATTGGATTTTCGAAAAATCACAGAGGCAGGAATAATTGAAACGCAAAAAGTATTGGAAAACGGGCCATTCATCGAGAAATCCGGCGACCCGGATTTGCAGGGTTGCCGGCGACCATGGGGCTTTGGCCCTTTTGGTCGCCGAGCTTCGTTTTCGGCCGTTTTTCCTTCTTTTTCGTTCCTTTTTCTTCTGTATTTTTTTTGACATTTTTCCTCAATTATTCACTTGATCTTCTTGGAGAAAACTTGATGAGAACCTGCGCAAAACCGGAGCACAAAGTTTCCCATTTTTCTGGAAAGCCGAAGACTTTGTAGCCGATTTTCCGTTAAGAGTCGAAACTAGGTCAAACGATGTCGGAATGACCTAGAAATTGAGGTGAAGCTTCTTGAGTAGTGGATAAGACCAACCATGGGTTTTATTTGAGTTTTGAAGCCGTTTGGGGTCCCGTCAATGCTTGACTTGATTTTGCTGCGGGGAAAATACTGAGCTTTGATATGTGGTTAAACAATGTTCGATTGACCTAAAATTTGACAGGGAGCCTATTGGTGTCATGTAGAGATGATCCCTTAACTCCGATTTGGATGTCATGTTCCCGGGGTACTCTGCCGCTGTGAGGCTTGATTTTCTTTCGGAGCGTCGAAACCTGGTCAAACGTTGTCGGAATGACTTGAAATTCGACGTGCAGCTTTTTGGAGGCATGTTGAAGTCACTCATATGCTTTGTTTGATGAGTGATGGCCTCGGTGGTTCTCGCCGCTGAGAGGTTTGATTTTGCTAATCGAGCGTTGATGGAGGGTTAAACTTTGTCGGTTTGACTTGAAATTTGGCATGGAGCCCTTTGGAGGTATTTTGGAACCGTCCGTAGGCTCTGATCGAAGTTTTTGTGTCTTCAATGATGTCGCCGCCGGGAGCGCTTGTTTAGCTGTTGGAGAAGTGAAGTTAGGCCAAACGATGTTGGAATGGCCCAAAACTTGTGGTGTTTCCCTCTTTTGGCTGTCTTGAAGGATTTTACAATTTTTGTCTGATTCTGACAAGATCTGATGCTTGAAGTAGCTTTGCCTGTTTTGTAGCAGGATGCAGCTTCATGTAGCTTCTTGATGTTGAGGAGACATAGTGACTTTTTTTTTTGGTGTCAACAAATGCCCCCTCGAGGTACAGCGACGAGTAGCTTTTTGGAGTCGATGTGCCTCGAAGAGGAACTTGAAGGAGAACTTCTGACTTGACCAAGAGTTTTGAGCTTTTTTTTTATGGCCTTTGAGTTTCCGGGGGGATTTTATGGTAGTGAGAGGAATCACGTACCATCTCAAGGCAAAGTTTTGAAAATGACATGGGGTATTTGGATCTTGGGTTTTTATTTTGGTTTTTGGATTTTGGTTTTTGACCTTGTGACCTAACAAGATGTATGTGGCAGGTTAGGGGGTCGGGGTTTGATTTTTTATTTTTACCTTGTGACCCAACAAGCTGTATGTGGTAGGTTGGGGGGTCAGATTTGGTGTTTTGGTTTGGTTTGGTTTGATTTTGGTTTTGGTCTTGTGTCCTAACAAGCCGTGTGTGGTGAGCTAGGGGACCAAGGTTTGGTTTGTTATGGAATGTCAATTCCAAGAGTTTCGCTTAATTTGGTTCATGAGGTTGGATGGTTTGGTTTTTGGAAACTCATGAGGCTTTCTTCTCTTCTTTTTTTTTTTTTTTGAATGGTCCCATCAACTCAAAAGAGGCATGGGACATTTTTTTTTTTTTTTGCTCTTGGTAAGAGGAATATTTTGACTAAAAGCCACCTTTAGTGCCTAGGTGGTCAAACCTGACTCATGTGGGCTAACCCATGGGACCTTAGGCTTTGGAGATGACTTAGATCTCATATGGTGTCATTTTTGTAGATAATATCTAAAAATATCTCTTTTGTGTATGTAATATTTAAAAATATCCTTACTGGGAGAGAATCTCTCAAGTTTCCTTCTTTTTGGGAGAGATATTATCAAAATATCTTTCTTTTGGGAAAGTAGCTAAATTTTAGCACTTACCTCTTTTCTTTTCTCATTGTTTCCTCTTTTGATTTGTTTTCTTCTATAAAAGCAAGAAGGGTTGGATCTTTTGCTCCATTGCTTTCTTTGTTTGTAAGAATCTCCAAGAGTGCTCCAAGATCAAGAAGTGCCTTTTCTTCTCCAAGGATCTCCAAGCTTTTTCTTCTTTTTCTCCATGGCTTCAAGTAAGTTTTCTTCCTCCACAAGAAACTCCATTGTACAAGTAGCTTCTTTCTTTCTTTGCTCTCTTTTTCTTCTTCTCTTCCTTTTTTTTTTCTTTTCCAAGCACGTTTTTTTTTACTTTCTTTCTTTTTTCTTTTTTTCGTGTTTCTTTTTTTCTTTCTTTTTTTTTCTTTACTCACGGTTTTCCTTCCCCTTTTTTTTTCATCGTGTTTTTTTTTCTCTTTTTTTTCTTCACCGTGTTTCTTTTCTTTTTTTTCCTCACGGTTTTTTTTTTTCACCACGTTTTCCTTTTTTTTTACGGTTTTTGTTTCTTTTCTTTTTTGTTTGTTCACACGGTGATTTCTTTTTTTCTTTCACCGTTTTCCCTCTTTTTTTTCAGCGTTTTTTTTTTTCTTGGCTGTACTGACAGGTCCGTACGGACCTGGTCGTACTGCCACGTGGCAGTGGGCCACGGCCTGTGGGCCCAAATTTTTTTTTTCCTGAGATTTCTCTCTCTCTCTCTCTCTCTTTCTTTTTCTTTCCTTCTTTGTTTGCTTACCATGATAATGAGGTTATGCAATTTCAATATGTTCATGCATTTTTTTTTTATGCATCAAGATAGAAGGCTAGAGTCTCTAGGTCAAGCCAACATGATTTTTGACTTGGACAAAGTTTGATTAGTTTTGACCAAATTGGGTTGGAATTGGTCAAACTTTGGTCAAGGTTTTCCTAGCATCTAATGCATGATGATGTTCTTTGATGCATGATTTTTGATAAATGGACTTGGAAGCATGATGATGCATACCTGAAAATCTTTTGCAAGTATTGGGATTTGGAGCTCGCAACGATGTTGAGCTCTTTCTCTGTCTTGCTGGATTTTGAGGAACTTTGCAATTTTTGGATTTTGGAGCTCGAAACAATGTTGAGCTATTTTCCAAACTTTGCGGAAATTTGATGAGATTGACTCGTTCTCGTAGGAATGTGGAGTTCAAACCTTCTTTGAGAATTTTTCGCTGACTATGAGCTTGCAGCGATGTTGAGCTCATCTTCAGGCTTCCGTTCTTTTTCGAGGTGTTTCCCTTTTCTTCGGAATTACCCCGGAACCATGTCAAAATTTCGCTAGAATTTTTTTGTAGCAAAACTCTGTCATTTTGATGATGATTGATCTTTGTTTTTTCATCTTTTGCAGGTAGTTCTTTTAGAACGAACAAGGGTAAAGGTGCTGTTACTGACGCATCTCGTCGGTCTGCTAGATCTTCTAATGCGGCCGTTCAGCAGGCTTGGAAAAAGGTCCAGTTTGTCGAGAAGAACTTGGAAGAGTGCGATTCCTTCAATCGTGATGAGATGAGACAGCGATTGATCGCTCTCAAGGATGAGGAATTCTATAAGATCATGGTAAGCAGCCGTCCTTGGGTTATGGACATCAGAGCGTTGTGCCCAATCCTACCTTCTTCTTCGGTGATGCAGTCCCCGACGACTTGACATACCAAAGGAGATGTTTTCAGTTCTCTTACACATAGATGGTGAGGAGAGAACTATTTCTACCCGGTCGACCTTCGATCGGACCATCTCGATCATGAGCCTTTCTCCTACATGCCCTAAGAGAGAAGATCCTCCGAGCTGGGTGAAGAGGACCAGTGTGATCAAGACCGGGGTTTTTGTTGGCAACCCTTCTGGTTTTGAAGAGAAGTCGCCTGTCCGTATTGACATGTTGATGCCAGCCAGTGGCTAACAAGGTTCTGATCATCCATCGATTGATTTGAGACCGGTGGGCCTTGGCATTCTTCGAGGTGACGGCAGCAATTGGGTGAAGCCTTTTCGACTTCGTGGCTGTTTCAGTGCTGACTCGAGCTGGGAATCATGGACTGATCACACCCTGAAGATTGGCGAGGCCATTCTGAGGGAGGCCGAGATTTTTGATGCGGTTCGCGCTTTTCTGCAAACCGTCGTTTTCTCCGATGAGGCTTTCATGGCCATGCTGGAGTCATTCCTTCCACAAACCAACACCTTCATTGTGACGAATGGTGAGATTGGTTTTTCTTTGAAGGAACTGAGCGCCATCACCGGGTTGCCTATCCTCGGCAAACTCTATGAGGAGTTTATGCCTATTGACAGCGTCCTTGAGGAGCAATCTGAGGAGTTTAGGCTTGTATACTTTCAGCTCGTTGCCTTCTATGATTTTTTGAAGGAGAAGGATGGCTCGAAAGTCAAGTGCAGCAGTTGGAGGAGTTGCAGCTCTAACTTTTTTGACAGTGGGGAGTCTTCTGATGGCATGGCCCAGGATATTAGGGCTAAAGCATCAAGTTTGAAGAAGATCACCGCTATGCGAGAAGATTTAAAGAACTTTTCGCAAGTACAGATGCCATTTGTCCTGACATTGTATTGCGGAGAGATCTCGCTGTTTACCTCACTTATTGGCTGTGTGAGGCTGTTTTTGCTGGATGAGATGGAACGCACATCAGGCTACATTGTATTTTTCCGGCTTGTCAGATGGCGTTTGGAGAGTGGCTGGCTTTGGTACCTGCTCTTTACTCCTATTTGTGTACTGAACTGCAGGCTGCTGCTTTCCTGGTTCG
Organism: Umbellularia californica; assembly: GCA_028538565.1. NCBI lineage: Eukaryota > Viridiplantae > Streptophyta > Magnoliopsida > Laurales > Lauraceae > Umbellularia > Umbellularia californica. The sequence goes on from JAPQWN010000003.1 coordinate 46,293,232, forward strand.
GCTTGGGCTCTCTATGAACAGGGTATTTTCTACCCACATCTTCTATTCGTGGTATGTATACCGCTGTCCTAGCTTCCATCGGTTGGGAGTTGTACAGGACGAAGATCCCTTTATGATTCGTTTGGCTAGAGGGACAGCCGTTTCTGAATCTCTTTCATCTGCTCGTTTGAGGATCCGACGATTTAGGGATGTAGAGATTGGGCAGTCTTCAGTAAAGCTTTCTCCTTGTTTGCGGAAGAAGTCTTTTGACTTTGGTGTCTCCCGTGATTCGACCAGGGTAGGGTCGGGAAGACACTATGCTTTGACAAACGCGGAGAAGAAATGGCTTTTTAACATACGGGTTGGTACGATGGTGTACTGTAGACATCTTTTTGTGGATATCCAGCCGTATGGCCCTTTGCGTTTTGCATTGCAGCTTGGCTTCTCTCAAGGCGTTGTTGGAGCGCCTTCGAGCATGGTGAAGCGTTTTGGAGGTCTGCAGGATGGGAGGAATGCATGGGCTTTTTACAATGCTGAGGACACTACTGCCATGATTTCCTATCCTGAGCTGCCCACTTTCCGGACCGCTGGCTTCACGAAGTGGTTCGTGGAGAGCTTCTCAGTGTACCGGGGGCTTTCCAAGAAGGAGCTTGATGTCAAGCAATCTCCTGGGAAGGGTCTTGGTAGATCAGATGGTGTCCGTCGAGATGAAGTTTTGGCCTTCCTTTCTGGAGAGCAGCATAAGATAGTCTTTCTCAACAAGCAGGATATCATCAAATCAGGAGCTGCACAAGGGATTCCTGGTGAGGTCTTGATACAACTGAAGGAGGAGGAGGCCGAAAGTGATACTTGGATGCAAGCAGAGCGCACGAAGGCTTCCATGGAGTCTACCGAGAAAAGTAGGCCATCCAGTGAGGACTCTAGTGAGAGGCCTGATGTTGATAGTGGGGTAGGATCGTCTAGCAGATTGACCCGCCGAAGCAAGAGAAAGAGAGGACAATGCCGTAATATGAGACGGAATGATAGTCCTTCTGATCTTGAAGTTCCTCTCACCATTGCTGAGGAGGTGTCTGGGGATGCTGACGAGCCTTCGGAGAAGAGGAGTAGAGAAGAGGAAATGGCTGGTATGATCCTCTTTCTTACTTTTGCTACTTCTTTTCTTTTATGAGAGATTTTTGTTTTGATCCGCTGCTTTCTTTCTTTTGGCAGAGGATGATGACTTGGTGATGCCCGAGGTTTCGGCCGATGAGGCGATGACGGATCCGGTCGCGGCATCTGAGGAAGAGCCCAGGGACTCTGGAGTGGTTCCAGAATCTTCACCTGGTATGATTGCTTTGGCTTCTTCTTTTTCTTTTTTTTTTCTTCTTTTTGTTTGTGCTGTCATTGGCCAACATGTAGCTTTTGTTTTCTTGTTAGCTGACTTGCCAGAGGATTCTGTCGATTTCGAGCCATCCATGGATGCAACTTTTGACAATGCTTCGGATGAGCTCAGAGAGGCAGAGAGTACTCCGCCAGTTGTCGAAGTAGGTATTTTGCAATACTAATCTTGATACTAATCTTGAAGACTGTTTTGAGCTCATGGGTTGAGACTCTCTCTTCGGGTCAGTTGGAAGCTGGCTTTAGCATGATCAAGCATATACAGAATATTCTTGCTGATAGCGAAGAAGTCGGTCTGGACATCGCAGCGCCAAAGATTTTGTTGATGAAGTCATTGCTTTGGGGAAAAGTGGATTGAGACCAAGAGTTTCCCAGATGGTGACTTCTTTGATGAAATGTTTATGAAGCCTTCTAGAAAAGTCAAAGGTGAGCTGACTGAGATCACGAAGACTCGGAAACAGTTCGTTCGAGAGAGGAACGTTACCGAGTTATCCATCATCGGACTGAAGCAAGACTTGGACCGCCTTGATAAGGAGGTTGTCGAGGCTAGGCAGCGTCTTGAGCTTTTGGAGGAAGAAGCTGCTGCCAAATGGACCACCATTGTGGAGGCTTGTGATAAGGAGGAAGACTCAGGAGTATGAGCAGTGGCAGGTCCTCTGGAAAGAACTTCCTCGTACTGCAGATGGGTCGCGGCGTTCGGATGCATTTTATGGGAACATTTTGAAAAAGCGTGGCCTGAAAACTTTGGAAGCTAAGGCCAAGGGTCTGCTTGAGGAGTTGAACCTTTGGTTGAAGACCATGCTAGATTGAGCTCCTGAGTAATAAACTTTTTTCTTCTTTCTTTTTTTTTTGGTACCTCCATGTATAAACAATTTTGGTACTATAGTTTTTGTATCCCCTTCTTTTCACTTAAATCATTTTTTAATGAAAACAGGTTTGAGCGAAAGCTAAATGTTTGTTTAAGAATTTGATCAAAAGGTTGTCATTTTTGAAAATCTTTTGTCAAAAGGTTGTTTTGGGCATGAAAACTAATTTTTGTGGCGAAAGCTTGGTTTTTGATGATTTGAAAGCCAAGATTTTGAAATGGCATGGAAGCCGAATTTTGTTTTGAGGCATGGAAGCGAAATTTGTTTGTGGCATGGGAGCCAAAGTTTTTTTTTTTGTTTGTGGCATGAGAGCCAAAGTTTTTTTTTTTTTTGTGGCATGAGAACCAAAGTTTTTTGGTTTGTGGCATGAGAGCCAAAGCCTTTTCTCTTTTTTTTTTTTTTTGAATTGGCATATGAGCCAAAATTTTGAGATGGCATGAAAGCCTAATTTTTGGAATTGGCGTGAAAGCCTAGTTTTGAAATGGCATGAAACCGTAATTTTTTGAATTGGCATGAAAGCCGAGTTTTTTTTTTTTTTTAGATGGCATGAGAGCCAAAGTTTTTTGAAAACCGGGTTTTGTTTTGTTGGCATGAAAGCCGATTTTGGCGTTTATAGCCGGAATTTTGGCGTTTATAGCCGAGTTTTGGCGTTTATAGCAGATTTTGGCGTTTATAGCCGATTTTGGTTTTCAAAATGCAAGTATCGACTAAGTGTCACCTCCCCGCTAAATGGTCTTGCAAGTATCAATGAAATGTCGCTTCCTTGCTCATTCGGTTTGCGAGTATCGATGGAATTTTGCTTCCTCGCGGGCTGGGTTTGCGAGTATCGATGGAATGTCGCTTCCTCGCGGATTGGGGTACAAGTATCGACTAAGCGTGGCTTCCCTGCTTTTCCCAAAACTTTTGGTTTTGCGGGTACTGACTTGGTGTCGTTTCCCCGCGATTTTTGAAATTTGAGGTTTTCTCGAACCATTTGAAATTTGGGTTGTGGATATGAATTGGAATATTGCGTCTCCACGATTTTTGAAATTTGAAGTTTTCCAAGTATCGAATAGGGTTCGTTTCCTTGCAATTTTTGGGTTTTGGAAGTATCGAATGGGGTTCGCATCCTTCCGGTTTTTTGGTTTTTGGAAGTATTGAATGGGATTTGCATCCTTCCGGTTTTTGGGTTTTGGAAGTATCGAATGGGGTTCGCATCCTTCCAGTTTTTGGAAAACCATTTTTTTGTTTAAAGACACGACTTAAGACAATTTTGGTTGTAAAAGCCGAGGCAGACCAGGGTGGAAATTTCTAAGTCCTAATTTTTGTTTCAAACCATGAATTTTGGGTTCAATGATCGAAAATTTTGATCAAGTCTAAGAAGAGGCTCCTAGACTTTTTTTATTTTTTTGGGTTTTGATGATTTTTTTTAAACAATGAAACGATAAAAGTAAGCATTGTTTTGAGAGTTTTTTTTTTTTTTGAAATTTCAAGATGAAAATTTCAAAAGGAGATGGGTTTGACGAGAAAGTACCTCGAAATAGGCTTTGGCTGTATAGATATCGCTCTGACCCGTTTGAGGAAGTCTTTAAGGGTAGTATCGCTTCAAGAACTTACCGTTGATGGGCAGCATACATCTGTCTCCTTCCATGTTTAGAAGAGCGTATGCGCCGTTGGAGAAGACTTTGTCGATGACGAAGGGTCACTCTCATTTTGGTTCAAATTTGCCTTTCGAATTGTGGGCAAAGACTATTGGTCTTTTTATTGCAAGAACCAAGTCGCCCTTTTTGTATGCATATTGCCTGACCTTCTTATCGAAAGATCATGCCATGCGTGCTTGGTACAGCTCAATGCTTTGTAGAGTTTCGAGCCGTCTTTCATCGAGATTATCCGCTCTTGGAGTTTCAATTTGACATTGCTTTCTTGTGTCATATCATTTTGCAGAGATACCCTTAAGGAAGGAATTTATACTTCCAAAAGGAAACAACTTCGCATCCATAGACCAAGGAGAATGGTGTGCTATGGGTTGGTCTTCGAATGGTAGTTCGATAGTCCCATAAAGCTTCTGGTAGTTTGTCGCCCCAGTCTCTTTTGTGACCCGAGACCATTTTCTTGAGAATTTTGCGGAGTGTCTTGTTGAAGGCTTCTGCTAGTTAGTTCGTTGCTGGATTATATGGAGTCGAAGGACAACTTTGGATTTTGTACTTGTCGCAGAACATGTAGAATCTGTGATCCTGGAATTGTAGGTCGTTATCATGGACGAATCTTTTAGGTATGACGAAGCGACAAATAATGTTGGTGCGCAAGAACTGAAGGACTGACGAAGTCTTCATTTCGCTAAGCGCAAATGCTTCTGACCACTTGGAGAAATAATCCGTAGCGGCGAAGATGAAGCGATGACCTTTGCTTGATGTGGGAGAGATAAGACCTATGATGTCCGTACCCCAGGCTTCGAAAGGCCATGAGATTGCTGTTGGATGTAGCCATTCTGGAGGCATGTGGACATAATCTCCATGAATCTGACATTTTTGGCAGCGCTTGGCAAATTGCATTGCATCAGCTACCATGGTAGGCCAATAATAACCTAGTGTTTTTATCTGGTTGTAGAGCTTAGGACTAGCCTGATGGGCTCCACAAAGACCATCATGTACTTCTTTGAGAGTTTCTTTAGCCTCTTGTTGTGACAAGCAGTGTAGAAGTGCTCCGTTGAAGGATTTTCTGTAAAGTGCTTTTGAAGGTATATCCAAATGAAAGTTCGGGGCTCGTTTTTGGATACTTACCCGCTCTTTTGGATCTTCAGGTAAGACTCCGAACAAGATGTAATCAATGAACGAATCCCTCCAGTCACCGATCGGAGGTTTGAGGATGGACATCCGACTTCCAACCACTTGGTGTCATTCAGCAACTGCTTTGTGTATGTTAAGAGGAGGGAGAATCCTTCTTTGACACACTGTGACTTGCATGTTTTCCCCTTCTTGGATTGCCATGGATGCGGTGAGTCCAGCCAGGGCATCTGCGCGGATGTTTTCACCTTTGAGGATGTGGGTGATGTGACAGATGTTGAATTTTTGTCGAAGCGACTGCGCCTTGTTGTAGTAAGGTAGCAAATCAGGCTTCCTGACTTCAAATTTCTGATTCATCTGGTTGACGATCAGTTGAGAATCTCCAAAAACTTCCAACATGGTGATGCCATATTCGAGGGCGAGTTCCAATCCTACAATCAGGACTTGGTACTCAGCTGCATTGTTTGAACATGGTTCCAGTAGCGAGAAAGCGTGTGGAATCATGTATTTGTCGGGGCTGACAAAGAGGATGCCAATTCCCAATATTTGCTTGCCTTTTTCATTTGTCCTGGTTGCACCGTCAAAGTACATGTCCCAGGAAGCATTTGATAAGGAAGTTTCCACATTGTAGACAAATTCGTCTGGGAGATCATCCTTGAGTGGAGAATCTTTAGGCAATGGGTACTCTGCGAGGAAGTCTGCTAGAGCTTGGCCTTTGATTGCTTTTTATGGTACATACCTAATATCAAACTGTGATAGAAGGTGGACCATTTTTCCAGTCGGGCATTGAGAGAACCTGCTTTTGTGACAAGGACCTTTAAGAGGTTGATCCTCGAAATCAGGTAGATTGTATTGGACAGCAGGTAGTGACGTAGCTTTTGTACGGCAAACATCACTGCAAGGCATTCTTTTTCGACTGGGGAGTAGCGATGCTGTGCACCTACCAACATGCGGCTAAGGTAATATAGAGCAGCTTCTTTTCCGTCGCCGTTTTCTTGTGCGAGCAGAGCACCCAAAGTGTGGTCGAGAGCTCTTGTGTACAAGATGAATGGTTTTCCAGTTGTAGGGGCAGCCAGCGCTGGAGGTTTGGTGAGGTATGCTTTGATGTCTTGAAATGCATTTTCACATTCAGCATCCCAGACAAAGTCCACGCCTTTCTTCATCAAGCGAGAGAATGGACGGAACTTCCCTGACAGATTAGAGATGAACCGTCGGATGTAGGCCAACCTTCCTTGAAGCCCTTTTAATTCTCTTAGGGTTCTTGGAGATGGCATTTCCAGGATAGCCTTGACTTTAGTGGGGTCAAGTTCTATTCCAGTTTTCCGTACTATGAATCCGAGAAACTTATCCGATGAGACACCGAAGAAGCATTTTAGTGGATTCATCTGCAATTTGTGTTTGCGAAGTCGGAGGAAGACTTCTCGAAGATCGTCGAGATGGTCTTCTTTTCTTCTGCTTTTGATGGCGAGGTCGTCAACATAGCATTCGACCGTCTTGTGCTGCATATCTTGGAATATTTTCATCATAGCCCTCTGATATGTTGCACCTGCATTTTTCAGACCAAATGCATGACAGTATAGCAGTACACACCGAATGGTGTCTGAAATGACGTATGCCTTTCATCTTCAGGATGCATCTTTATCTGATTGTAGCAAGAGAATCCATCCATGAATGTCATTCGCTCGAACCCACAGGTGTTGTCAATCATCACCTCTGGTATGGGGAGCGGGAATTTCTCTTTAGGACATACATTATTCAGGTCTCTGTAGTCGATACAGACCCTTATATGCCCATTTTTCTTTGTCATAGGGACGATATTGGCCAACCATTTAGGATACTGTTCCTCGCGGATGAAGCCAACGTTTTTAAGTTTCTGAACTTCTTGTTCAATTTTGTCCATCACGTCGGGATGGAATCTTCTTTTGCTAGTTTGACAGGCTTGATTTCTTTTTGCAAGTTGAGCTTGTGGACTGTTACTTTGGGATCTAAGCCAGGCATTTCAGCATAAGACCATGCAAAGCAATCAACGAACTCACGAAGAAAAGAGATATACTTCGGTATCCTTTATATTCTTGCTTATGAATACAGGACGTGGGTTATCAGGTGTTCCCAAGTCTATCTTTTGAACAGGGTCTTCTGGCTGAAGGTTTGAAGGTGGTTCCTCCACAATATTTTCGGAGGCTTCCAACTCAACAAGACCTTCTGGAGTGCCAGAGGCATTTTCAGATCGAGGCTCTGTTTCTGTCCATGGATCTTCTTGATCAGTATCCTTCTTAAGACTTGCAATGAGATGGTCCCAATCATTTGATGGAACTGGGTCGAAGTAAGGTACTTCTTTTAGAGACAATGGTTCTTCTAGATCAGAAAACCGCGCATCGGTGTCATCGGGAAATTCCTCTTTATTATCAGAGAAATTATACCAATTGGAGGAGCTTTCTGGATCCTTAACGAGTGACTCCTCAAAGAGATATCCAAGAATATCAACGTCTTCATGAGATGTTGAGGCTTGGTCGGTAAAGCGACTTTGCAGCCATGGTGTCAACTATCTCATAGGTGGGGTAGGATCATACCCCAACCCATATGAAGACTTGCCTTTATGAAGGTGGATTTTCCAATCTTCTGGTTGACTTTTGGTCGGAGTGGGTTCCAATGGTGTGAGAATACCATGGCCACCTCCCAAACCAGTTGGATTCTGAGCATCGTAGCCCATTTTCTTTATGATAGCTTGTGCCATTGGACTATACAGAGATAGCTGAGGCATACCTTCATTTTGGAAAGGTTCAAGCAGAGAGTTTAGTGGAGATGCTCCCGATCTATGGAAGAAGATTGCTTTTTCTTCTGGCGAAGTTGCCGGGATAACAAAGGAAGCAGACGTAGGGTCTTCTATGTCAGCACGTGTCTCCAATGGAATGAGAGCGGGCTGATCCCGCTGAGTATCAGCTTGGCTTGATGTTGTGTCATCTTCTGGCTCTGACTCCGAGTCTGTGGCATGCATAATAGACACAAAGGAGACAGTGAACTTGCCCCCAGCCTTTTGTTTTGTCTTCTTTGCTTTGGTAGTGATTACCAAAGGCTTTGGAGATTTGAAGGAGACAACGAAGGGAGCTTGACTGCTTACTTCGAGTTTGGTGGAAGGTTTGTTTACCTCTGATGATTGCTGAGGAACCTTGCCTTTATCTTTTTGGAGATTGTTGGCAAAATGAATTGTTTCTTCCTCGTGTTATTCTTTTCCATCTTTATACATCTGAGCATCTGCAAAATGGACATCCTTACCTTTGAAGGGCTTTTGTCTCCAAACACTCGATGTATCAAGCCATCGTTGCCAACGAACTTGATGCACTGATGTAGAGTTTAAGGGACGACACCATTCTCATGTATCCAGGGGCGTCCAAGGAGTATATTGTAGCATGAAGGGGTCCTTATTGCATACACGGTGACTTCGAAAATAAGATCACTGATTTCCAATTTGAACCTGATTTTGCCGATAGGCCTTTGAGCGCTCCTGTCATATCCGAAGATGGATACGGACGTGTGACTCAGCTTGCTAGGTGGGATGCCTAGCTCTTCGAGTGTCGAAGTAGAGATGAGGTTGAGTGCAGAACCTGGATCGATCTGAACTCTGTGTACTAGCATTTCTTTGATGTACCCCGTAAAGTACAAGGGTCGGTTGTGCTTTGTCTCACCTAGAAGGAGGTCATCCTTGTCGAAGGCAATTATTGCACTTGTTGCTTTTTGTACCGAGAGGCATTCATTGCTTGATCCCTCGGTTTTCTTCTTTTCTCCCTTTGAGGGAGTATTTGATTTTTTTACCCTATAGTCCATTTCAATTTGTAGGACTTGTGGGGCATGCTTGTCGACATCCGCATTCAGCCTTTGTAATTCTAAAATGAGACTATCACGATTTTGTGGAGACATTAGTAATTAGTCAAGGATGTGCAGACGTGCAGGTCTGTGTTTGAAGTGCTCAATCAAGTCGTACTTGAAAGCCTCCTTCGAGCCTGCATTTTCATTATTATTGCCACTTGGGGCGCTTACAATTTGCTTTCCCGAAGGATTTACATAAGAAGAAGAGGGTTGGTTGTAATTTTTGTGGTAATCCTACCCAGAACGGGTACCTCTACTAACTTCAAGAGCTTCTAGAGAAAGGTCTTCTTTTGGAAGATCACTCTCAGGATCAAGGGGTCGATCCGTGTCATTTGCTGAAGACGTCTCTGTAGCAGCATTGGCGTCTTCAGTGATTGTGTTGCACGGAGCAATTTTCGAGAACAAGTCCTGAACAGCATCCGACAACCTTTCTTTATTAGTCCAGACATCGTCTATGAGATCAGGTATTTGGGACCAATTGATTGGGTTTTCATTGAAGAAGATTTCATTGGCAGGAGTTTCTTCAAGATGATCAATCGGGAGAGGCTTGAGTTCCGATGTCACAGCTTCAGGAGACGAGGGCTGAGAGGATGATATTTCAGTGGAAGTCACCTAAGAAGATGTAACTCTGGAAGATGCACTACCGGTTGGGGAGTACGTGTCTTCGGAAGCTTCAGAGGCACTCTCATCCTGAGCTATCACATTGCAGGTTATCCTGACAGGAGATGCCTCCAGTGTAGACTATTGGGAATCGGACTCATCTTCGGATGTAAGAGGATCATCGATCCAACTGTTTTCTCCATTTTCAAGAGTTGAGGGAGAAAGTTCCTGTTGATTTTCAGGGACTTCTAGTTCTGGATCATGACGAAGATCATCCTGCTCCTGCTCTATGGCAAGATGTTGCAAGATTCTTGCATATTCTTCAAGATTAGGCATAGGAATCAAATCTTCTTCTTCATCTGCTCCTTGTGGTTCACCATTGTTGACACCAAAAATGTCACTTTGCCTCTTCAACATCAAGAAAGCTGCATGGAGTCGCAACCTGCCATAAATAGGCAATGCAATTTCTCCAAAAATTCAAATCTTGTCAGAATCAAACAAAAACTGCAAGATCCTTCAAGATAGCCAAGAGAAGAGTACACATGAAGTTTCGGGCCATTTCGACAACATTTGGCCTAACTTCACTTCTCCGACAGCTAAACGGGAGCTCCCGGCGGCGACATCATCGGAGACGTCAAAACTTCGATCAAAGCCTACAGATGACTCCAGCATGTCTCAAAAGGGCTCTATGCCAAATTTCAAGTCAAACCGACAACGTTTGACCCTCCATCAATGCTCGAGCAGCAAAATCAAGCCTCCCGGCGGCGGGAACCACCGAAGCCTTCGCTCATCAAACCAAGTGCATGAGTGGCTTCAACATGCTTCCAAAAGGCTGCACGTCGAATTTCAGGTCATTCCGACAACGTTTGACCAGGTTTCGATGCTCCGAGAGAAAATCAAGCCTACCGGCGGCGGAGCAACCCGGGACCATGACATCCAAAACGGAGCCCATGGAACGTCTCAAAATGACTCCAATAGGCTCCCCGTCAAATTTCAGGTCAATCGGACATCGTTTGGCCACATATCAAAGCTCGGCATTTTCCCCGCAGCAAAATCAAGTGAAGCATCGACGGGACCCCAAACGGCTTCAAAACTCAAACAAAAGCCTATGGTTGGTCTTATTTATTGCTCAGGAGGCTTCACCTCAAATTTCAGGTCATTCCGACATCGTTTGACCAAGTTTCAGCTTCTGGCGGAAAATCAGCAGCTTTACGCGACAAAGTCTTCGGCTTTCCCGGAAAATTGGAAACTTTGCACTCTAAAAATGCAAGGATTCTCATCAGGTTTTTTACAGGGAAATCAAGCCAATAAATGAGAAGAAATGTCAAGAAAAATACAGAAGAAAACGGCGACGAAAAAGACCTCAAAACGACCGCAAAACGGGCTCCGAAGGGGAAAAATCCCCCAGGGTCGCAGACCCCTGCGACCATGGCCCATGGTCGCAGGCCCCTGCGACCATGGCCCATGGTCGCCGGTCCATGGTCGCCGGCGACCATGGTGGTCCGGGTCACCGGATTTTCCGCCGGTGATCCCTTTTTTCGTCTTTTTTCGCGTTTCGCGCACTTTGGCCCCTGTGGTTTCCTGAAAATGTGATTTTTAGTGCTTGAAATTGACTCATATCCTCCGACATCCGTCAAAATCACGGGTCAACCTCCAAAAGCATAAAATCATCATTGATCGCTCCAAGATCGCCAACCGGTCGACCAAGAAAGTGCACTTTCTGTCCGACCGATCGTGAAATCGACAAGACAGATGTCACCGGCCCATTCTTAGCTATCAATGTCTGAAGTTACATGTTCATCCGATGTCGATCAGCATGTAGATCCATCAATGATCATCGCCAGAAGAATTCCAGAAGACACGGCATGGCCCGCGACTCTTCGACTGCTCGGCGACCAATTAATGTGGTTAATTGACTAGCTTTATTGCAGTCATTAATTCATTTCTTTGGACGGCCCAATCAGAAGCAAGCATTTGGGAGTTACAAGTCAATTGATTCATGGCATTTAAACCATGAAACTCCTCCCATTATGGTAATTAAGGTGATTAAAAGCCCTTAATCTCCATCGGCCAATCAGATTCAAGGAAAAAGGAGTTACAAAATCAAGAAATAAATCTTGTAACTCCTCCCATTAAAGCCATTAAGGCTCATAAACCCTCCTAAATGGCTACCAAAGGCCTATAAATAGGAGAGCATTCCATTGAAATTGAGATCGAAAAAAATCGGAAAAAAGAGGAGAAAATCAGAGGATCAGAAAAAAAGATCAGAAAGAGATCTGAGAGAAAGAAAAAGAGAGAAAAACTCTGCTGAAGTTCTGCACCGGCCACCACTACAAGGTGACGAGAGTCCCTTGGGGGGCACCCCCCCCCAAGGTCCTTGCCTTCTCCCGCTACCTCCAATGGCTTAGACATGGCTTTTCAGCCCGTCTACTTAGCTTTTTATTGGACATAGGACCTTCTCTTGGTCTTTGTCCCCTAAAAACCTGAGGTTATAGCCAAGCCAAGCGAATCAAGAGCATCTTCTGTTCTCATCTGCATGGATGATGGCGAAGCCCATACATGGCTTGCGACCGTCAATCTGAACGAGTCCCCCACAATCTCCTGAAAAGTTAGATCTTCCTTTTCTTGCTTTTCATTGTAGTTTGTATTTTTCTAAAAGAGACAAAAATCACAACTCTTGTCTTTCATTATTGATGAGAATTGTAAATCGGCTATAAACGCCAAAATCGGCTATAAATGCCAAACAAAATCGCCTTTCACGGCAAACCAAGAAAATGTCTCTTTTCTTAAATATTTGTGCAATGGAAAACTTGAAAGAAGTTGATTTCCTTTTTACTTGCGAAGGTTGATCTCCGGATTACCACTTGCAATTCCAAGTAAAATAGAAAATCTGGCACACCCACCCACAAAAAAGAAATGTTGATGCACGCTTCAGGGCCCGCCAGGGCGCGAAAGGGCCGGACCCGACGGACTCCCACGTTCCGCCGACCCCGGTAGCCGCCCCAGCGGGCGCCCCGGAGCGCGTTCCATCAAGCTGGCACACCCGGTGGGACTCGTTCATTTGAGAACACGGTGCTTGGAAATGAAATATTTGCATATCATACTTTTTGCTCTATGCTTATACTTCTTTTCCGGATTCCTTGGCTACTTTCTAGCTGGTAGCCTATGTTGGATTTCGCATCCTAAAAAAAAAAAATGAGATGGGATTTTTTGGAAATTTCTATTTCTTTGAGTTTGTTTCCATTCTTTCTCTTTTCAAAAAAAAATCAGTTTTCTTAGTTTGGATTCAAAATTGAGAAACCTTGATCCTATCCTATCGTTCTTTGGTGCTTGCAGAAATGTTGAGCCCGTTCGACTAAGGTTTTGGACCATCGTTTCTCTTCGATGAGTTCATTAGAGATTTCAAAAAAAAAAAATCAGTTTTCTTAGTTTGGATTCAAAATTGAGAAACCTTGATCCTATCCTATCGTTCTTTGGTGCTTGCAGAAATGTTGAGCCCGTTCGGCTAAGGTTTTGGACCATCGTTTCTCTTCGATGAGTTCATTAGAGATTTCAAAAAAAAATAAAATAAAAAAAAATTAGTTTTCTTAGTTTGGATTCAAAATTGAGAAACTTTGATCCTATCCTATCGTTCTTTGGCGCTTGCAGAAATGTTGAGCCCGTTCGACTAAGGTTTTGGGCCATCGTTTCTCTTCGATGAGTTCATTAGAGATTTCAAAGAAAAAAAAATCAAAAAATCAGTTTTCTTAGTTTGAATTCAAAATTGAGAAACTTTGATCCTATCCTATCGTTCTTTGGCGCTTGCAGAAATGTTGAGCCCGTTCGACTAAGGTTTTGGGCCATCGTTTCTCTTCGATGAGTTCATTAGAGATTTCAAAAAAAAATAAAAATAAAAAAAAATTAGTTTTCTTAGTTTGGATTCAAAATTGAGAAACTTTGTTCCTATCCTATCGTTCTTTGGTGCTTGCAGAAATGTTGAGCCCGTTCGACTAAGGTTTTGGGCTATCGTTTCTCTTCGATGAGTCTATTTGGGATTTTTATAAAAAAAAAGGGACATAGACCACTAAGGTTAAACCAATTGCGTTCTTTGATCACGATTGATTCAAGAAAAGCCTTGTCCAGAGTGTGGAGACAGCTTGACTGTTCTAGGCAAGGGTCCTCCAAACGGGTTCATTAAGTAATCCTACCCTTACCTGGGGGCAATTCTATCAATTGAGGTTTCATAAGACCGGGTTAGGAGGCCTATGTGTACTCTCTCGTCTTTAAATCTTAAAAAATTAAAAAAAAAAATAAAAATAAAAAAAAAAGATTTTCAAAAAAAAAAAATCTTAAAAAAAAAAAAAACAAAAATTTTCAAAAAAAAAAAATAAAATAAAAAAATAAATAAAAAAAATATTTTAAAAAAAATAAAAAATAAAAAAAATAATAAAATAAAAATAAAATAAAAAAAAAATCATTTCAAAAAAAAAATCTCCAAAAACTCGTCACTTTTTGGATTCAGATTCGAGAAATTGTGGTCTCTTCCCTTCTGAGTACTGGCGCTCGCGGAAATCGTTGAGCCCGTATTTGAATCGGAATGTCACCTGCTCTCTTTGACGAATCCATTTCTGACATTTCAAAACAAAGAATCCCATCTCATGGATGCGATCTCCAACATTTGTGCATAGCAATACTGGTACGCCCTTTCAGGGTCTACTGTATCTGTGACCGGCACATTTGTAACTCCTACCTTATATTCTTCTTATCTCGAGCAAGCCCTGCTTCTCGATAAGTCGAATTTAGGTTTACAATTGCTTCTAGCAGTCACTGGAACGCTCATTCTGGGCTCACCATACTTGCTGTCAGAACAATTGTACCCTCTATGGCTTTTTGCCTTCCTCATATTGCTTGGGTTATGTCCCTTGAGCGATTTGAAAAGACAAAAGCATAGAAATTCCCATTTATGATCATTATTCTTGTGATTACTAATGGATGTGGTCTTGTTTCAGAACTTTTTCGAAACTAACAATGGCAGCCTTAACCATTATCTTCGATGAGAACAAGCACCAACTCATGCTTCAACAGAAGCAAAGCACGCGCACCCATAAGCGCCCTGCCAGCTGCCGAAGCATCAACTCCCTCGGCAACTCTCTGAACTCCGGGTCGACCTCGACTCCCCGGACCATCGTCTTCGGGACACTGGGACCATTCCCACTTCCCGAAGAACAAGCTGCGCCTGCTAAAAAGCAGAAGATCGCCTCTCAACGTGTCACTCCCGTGACACCAAAGGCGAGCGCCCAAAAGCCCGAAGCCCGCGGCACCCCCGCGAAGCCTCGACCCACAAACAACCAGGTCTATCCCAAGACTTGGTCTCCAAGACCTTCCCCAAAACAAAGGAGGTCTCAAACCTCCACCAAGCCAGCATACCTGGCCCCACTTAAGGAGAACCAGTTCTACCCTCTTGCCTACATGAAAGAGGAGAGACCCATCTCCAACTTGACTCCCAAGTCAACCCAGCATGAGCCGGCTTGTTCCTACAGGGCCAAAATCAGATCATGCATCACTAGGCCTCTACAAGCACCTGCCAGGGCCTACACCCCTTCAGTTCGACCCTTTATCTCTACAGGGGCCGAACTCGAAAGGTTTAAAGCTTCGCTGCAACAGGCAAAGGACCGGGTCCGCATCCTGTCCTTGCCCAACCACAAAGAAGACAAGCTCGGCTGCTGCGCCCTAGGGAGCACATCCTTCATCGTCAGAGCCCAGCCAGAGCTGGCCAAAGCTCAAATCGCTCGTCGAGCACGCCGCCGTGCGTCATATCGACAAAAGAGACTAGAGAAGCAACGGACCCAGCCTCCTACACTTCAAGTCTCCCACAAATGGGTCGAAAAAGAAAGACCCGACCAAGTTGCTGCCGTCCATATGGTTGGAAAAACCAGAAGACGCCAAAGGTCAGCATCAAAAATCCATGTCCGACGTCCGGTGACCCGTAGCGTCACCAGGACACAAAGACATCCCGAAGAATCTCCTGCCCCTTCAAGCCAAGGACGGGAGAGTAATCCTTCATCAAGCTCTTCATCAAAAAGAATGAGCCCCAGCTCGGTCACCAGGACGATTTCTTCGTTCGAATCCCGAGGGATGAACGTCTTGGCTACAAGTTCTGAGCCGCCACCTCAGAATCCACCTCGAGATGATGCGCTCACACGCATCCAGCAGTTGGAACAAGGCCAGCAGAGGATTGAAACTCTGATGGAAAACCTTCTCCTTGTCGTCCAAAATCAGGTGAACAATGAGCCTCCTCCAAATCATAGCAATAACGAGGAGAATTGTGAAGAAAATGAGTCACGCGCCCTTACCAAAAAGGACGTAGACAGTATCCTCGCCAAAGCTAAAGAAGAGGATATACTCAAAGAGCATGGGATCAAGCCACCATATCCTTTATGGATGGACTCGGTCCCGTTCCCCACAAAATTCAAGCATCCTACTCTCCAAACATATACGGGGAAAGGATCGGCCAGACAGCACGTCATCCACTTCAAGATCTTGACGGGAGCTATCGCGGATCAAGATGCACTCAAGATTCGCCTCTTTGCAAGTACCCTAAAAGGTACGGCCTTCGATTGGTACTCCACTCTGCCGGAGAACTCCATTCAGAACTGGGCTATGCTGGAGACACGCTTCCTGACCCACTTCCAAGGTGAGGATCATCCTGTTACTATGGCTCAGCTCTGCAGCCTAAAACAGGGAGAGAATGAGTCAACTTATGACTTCATTCACAAGTGGAAAGCAATGGCGTACAAATGCTCAGATGTACTGCCACAAGCGTCGCTAGTCGACATCTGCCGTAACAACATGAGAGCTAAAATCCGCTCCATGATCATCGGCAATAAATCAAAGAACCTGGGGGAACTCCTGGAAGCTTCCATGGAAGCTGAAACGGTGATCAAAGACCTCAACAGTCAGAAATCATCAAAGAAAGAGCCGACTGCTGTTGCAACCTCTAAACCAAAGAAGAAGGAGGTTCTCAATGTGCAGACTAAGTCAGCTCCTCAGCAACCAAAGAAAGCTGAAAATAGAGCTGCAGGTAAGAGACCTGAACTCTCTGATGCCTTCAAAGAGCGAGTAGAAAAGAAATATCCGTTCGATGAAGACGTCGAAGAAATCTTTGAGGCTCTCCTAGCAAATGGCAAACTCATTTTGCCAGAGCCCAAAAGACCTGGAGACGTTGGCAAAACCAATGATCCTCGGTACTGTCCATACCACCAGATGGTCTCGCATCCTCTCAATCAATGCTTTGTTGTGAGAGAGAAGATAAACGAGATGTGGAAAAACGGAGTCATCACCTTTGACAAAAACTATGGGACTGCCTCCGTCAACATGGTGTCATGTGGACAAACACCAAAATCACCGAAGAAGAAGATCACTACTTCCTTCAAGGTGATAAAAAGAATTCAAACGTCCGAAGTGTTGGTTCCTTGCCCGACACCAGACGGACAACCCATATGGGTACATCCCGATCTCCTGGAAGATGAAAATTGGGAGATCGTCAAAACAAAGCCGACCGCTCAACAGCGAAGGCAGGCTAGGAAACATCTCCTCAGGCTCAAATGGCAAGAGAAGACCCAGCCAAAACAAGAAGTTCATGAAAAGGCAGAGGCCTCCTCTACCACTTCACTCGGGGCAACAGAAACGTCCCTTCCAGAGACTTCAAAGGGGGTAAGAAAACTCACTCTCAGTGATTTCATGCCACCTCAATTCAGAGAAGAAGCTATGCAGGGGGCATCATACTCTTGCAACTCGGTAGTTGGATTCTCCATTGATGGATACGAGTCCAGCGACACCGACGATGGGTTCGAGCCCAACTACACCGATGAGTGGGAGGAATCCCTTGAAACAGGAGAATATCTCTCCGATGAAGAATGGGTTCCTGAAACTCACCTTATGCCAGTAATCTGGTATAACCCCTTACAGCCACAAGGATCCTGGTCTGATGATGAAGAAGACCAAGAGGCTGCACAAGAAGATGCTGTTAACCCAGCACCTGTCATTGCTCCAGTGGAAATCAACTATGTTGAGCCACACGGAGAAGACGAAGAAGAGGATCTGGCTCCCATGCCTGATCTTGAAGAATATGCAAGGATCTTGCAGCGTCTCGCTCTAGAACAAGAGCAAGACCGCGTCAACTAGATTCCTCACAATCCAGAGCCGGAAGTCCCTGAAGATAATCAGGTACATCCACCCTTAACTCCTGAAAATGGAGAACATTGCTGGATTGACGATCCTCTTACATCCGAGGATGAGTCTGACTCCGAGCAGGCAACATCTCCTATCAGAGCTTCCTGTAATGTAATATATCAGGACTATAGCTCTTCTGAAGCGTCGTCTGATGAGATTACCTACACTCCGACGACGCCTAGCAATGTATCCTCTGGAGCTACCTTGTCTCACGTGACTTTCACAGAGATGACACCCTCTCAGGTTTCTTCTCCTGAGACTGTGACTTCAGGATACACATTCTTCCCGACTCATCATCATGAAGAAAACCCAACTTGGGGTGATGGATGGGTCAACGAAGAAGAAAAGCTGCTGGATGCTGTTCAGGACTTGCTCCCGGAAAATGCTCCGTGCAACACAATCACTGAGGATGGCAACTCTGCTGCAGATACATCCCCAGTAGATGAAAAACGACAGCCTCTTGATCCTGAAGACAATCTTCCAAACGAAGATCCTTCTCAAGAAGCTCTCGAAGTTGGTAGAGGCACCCGTTCGGGCCGGGACTACCACAAGAGTTACAACCAATCTTCCTTTACTTATGTAAATCCTTCGGGAAAAGATGTTGTAAGCGCCCCCAGTGGCAACAATGATGAACATTCAGGCCCTAAGGAGGCTTTCAAGTATGATTTGGTTGAGCACTTCAAACACATACCTGCACGTCTTCACATCCTGGATTTATTACGAATGTCTCCACGCACTCGTGATAATCTCATCTCAGAATTACAAAAACTGAATGAGGATGTCGACAAACATGCCGCGCAAGTCCTCCAAATTGAAATGGACTACCGGGTCAAAAACTCTGAAACTTCCTCAAAGGGAGAAAAGAAAACTGAGGGATCATGCATCCAATGCCTCTCGGTTCAAAAGGCAGCCTGTGCAACCATCGCCTTCACTAAGGAAGACCTCCTACTTGGCGAAGCAAGGCACAACCGACCCCTGTACTTCACAGGGTACATCAAAGAAATGCCAATACATAGAGTTCAGATCGACCTAGGTTCTGCACTCAACCTTATCTCCACTTCGGCTCTTGAAGAGTTGGGCATCCCACCCAGCAAGCTAAGCCACACATCTGTATCTATCTTTGGATACGATGGGAGCGCTCAAAGGCCTATCGGCAAAATCAGGTTCAAATTGCAAATCGGTGATCTTATCTCTGAGGTCACTGTGTATGCAATAAAAACCCCCTCATGCTACAACATTCTTCTCGGACGTCCTTGGATACACGAGAACGGTGTTGTCCCTTCAACTCTACATCAATGCATCAAGTTCGTCGGCGACGACGGCATGGTACATCGCGTCTTTGCAGACAGAAAACCCTTCAAAGGTAAAGAAGTCCACTTCGCAGACTCCCAGATGTATGAAGGAGAAAAAGAAGAAGAGGAAACAGCACCCCCTGCTGAAAATCTCCAGAAAGATAAAGGCAAGGCTCCTCAAAAATCACCGGAAGAAAACAAACCCTCCGGCAAATTAGAAGAGAGTAGTCAATCTCCCTTCCTCATCTCCCTCAAATCTTCAAAACCTTTGGTCATCACAACTAAAGTGAAGAAGGCGAAACAAAAGCCTGGGGGCAAATTTGTTGTCTCTCTCGTGTCTATCATGCAAGACACAGACTCGGACTCAGAGCCGGAAGACGATGCATCGTCAAGCCAAGCTGACACTCAGCAAGTTCAGCCTGCTCTCACTCCGATGGAGACACCTGCTGATGTAGAAGATCCTACGTCTGCTACCTTTGTTGTTCCGGCAACATCACCAAACCAAAGACCGATCTTCTTTCATAGATCGGATGCTTCTTCATCAAGTTCTCTGCTTGAACCTTTTCAAAATGAAGGTATGCCTCAGCTATCTCTATATAGTCCTGTGGCACAAGTAATTATGAAGAAAATGGGCTTTGACGCTCAAAACCCAGTCGGTTTGGGAGAAAGACGCGGTATTCTCACGCCATTGGAGCCCGCCTTGACCAAAAGCCAGCTGGAAGATTGGAGACTCTACGGTCATGTAGAAAAGTCTTCATATGGGTTAGGATATGATCCCGACACTCCTCTGAGACAGTTGACACAAAAGCTTAAAAGTCGTTTTACCGACCAAGCCTCAACATCTCAAGTCCATGAAGACATCGATCTCCCTGGATATCTCTTTAAAGAGTTACCTGACAAAGATCCAGGAAGCTCATCCAATTTGTACGATTTCTCTGATGATGAAGAGGAATCGTCCGATAATACAGACTTGTGCTATTCTGACCCAGAAGAACCCTCGTCTCCAAAAGAAATACCAGATTCAACAGGCGATTGGGACTATCTCATAGCAAGCCTTGAGGAGATCACCAATCAAGAAAATCCATGGAAAGGAACAGAGCCTTGGTCTGGTAATGCAGTTGAAACTCCAGAAGGTTTCGTTGAGTTGGAAGCCTCCGAAAATATTGTGGAGGAACCACCTTCGAACCTTCCGACAGAAGATTCTGTTGAAAAGATAAACTTGGGAACACCTGATAACCCACGTCCTGTAATCATAAGCAAGAATATAAAGGATGATGAGTTACCCGAGTATATCGCTTTTCTTCGTGAGTTCGTTGATTGCTTTGCATGGTCCTATGCTGAAATGCCTGGTTTAGACCCCAAAGTAGCAGTCCACAAACTCAATCTTCAAGAAGACATCAAGCCTGTCAAACAAGGCCAAAGAAGATTCCGTCCAGATGTGATGGATAAAATTGAACAAGAAGTTCAAAAGCTCAAAAGCGTCGGCTTCATCCGTGAGGAACAACATCCAGAATGGTTGGCCAACATTGTCCCCGTGACAAAGAAAACTGGGCAGATCAGAGTCTGTATTGACTATAGAGACTTGAATGGCGCTTACCCTAAAGATGAATTCCCGCTCCCCATACCGGAGGTGATGATTGACAATACCTGCGGATTCGAGCGAATGACATTCATGGATGGCTTCTCTGGCTACAATCAGATAAAGATGCATCCCGAGGATGAAAAACACACATCTTTTCGGACTCCATTTGGCGTGTATTGCTACACTGTCATGCCATTTGGTCTGAAAAATGCTGGTGCCACATATCAGAGGGCTATGATGAAAATATTCCAAGATATGCAGCACAAGACGGTCGAATGTTACGTTGATGACCTCGCCGTCAAAAGCAGAAGAAAAGAAGACCATCTCAAAGATCTTCGGGAAGTCTTCCTCCGACTTCGCAAACACAAACTGCGGATGAATCCTCTAAAATGCTTCTTCGGCGTCTCGTCGGGTAAGTTTCTCGGATTCCTTGTTCGGAAAGCTGGAATAGAACTTGACCCCATAAAAGTCAAGGCTATTCTAGAAATGCCCCCTCCAAGAACCCTAAGGGAACTAAAAGGGCTCCAAGGGAGATTGGCCTACATCAGACGGTTCATCTCCAATCTTTCAGGGAAATGCCGTCCATTCTCTCGATTGATGAAAAAGGGTGTAGACTTTGTCTGGGATGCCGACTGTGAAGCCGCATTTCAAGATATCAAGTCATACCTGACCAAACCTCCAGTGTTAGCTGCCCCTGCCACTGGAAAACCATTCATCTTGTACACAAGAGCTCTTGATCATTCTGTAGGCGCTTTGCTTGCACAAGAGAATGGTGAGGGAAAAGAAGCTGCTCTATACTACCTCAGCCGCATGCTAGTAGGTGCAGAGCATCGCTACTCTCCAGTCGAAAAAGAATGCCTTGCAGTGATGTTCGCCGTACAAAAGCTACGTCACTACTTGCTTTCCAACACAGTCTACCTGGTCTCGAGGATCAACCTCTTGAAGGTCCTTGTCATAAAGGCAGGTTCTCTCAATGCCCGACTGGCAAAATGGTCCATCCTTCTATCACAATTTGATATAAGGTATGTGCCACAAAAAGCAATCAAAGGCCAAGCTCTAGCAGATTTCCTCGCAGAGCATCCATTGCCTAAAGATTCTCCACTCAGAGATGATCTCCCAGACGAACCTGTCTACAACGTGGAGACTTCCTCACCAAATGCCTCCTGGGACATGTACTTTGACGGTGCAACCAGGACAAATGAAAACAGAAAGCTGATCTCGGGAGTTGGCATCCTCTTTGTTAGCCCCGACAAATGCATGATTCCACACGCTTTCTCGCTACTGGAACCATGCACAAACAATGCAGCTGAATACCAAGCTCTAATCCTAGGATTGGAACTCGCCATCGAATCTGGTATCACTATGCTGGAAGTCTTTGGAGACTCTCAACTGATCGTCAACCAGATGAATCAGAAATATGAAGTCAGGAAGCCTGATCTGCTGCCTTACTACAACAAGGCACAATCACTTCTGCAAAAGTTTGACATCTGCAACATCACCCACATTCGTAGAGGTGAAAACATCCGTGCAGATGCCCTGGCCGGGCTTGCCGCATCAATGGCGACCCAGGAAGGGGAAAACATGCAAATTACAGTGAGTGAGAGAAGGATCCTCCCTCCTCTTAACACACACCAAGCAGTTGCTGAATGCCACCGAGTGGTTGGAAGTCGGATCTCTATCCTTCAAACTTCAATCGGCGACTGGAGGGATCCGTTCATTGATTACACTATGTTCGGAATCCTACCTGAAGATCCAAAAGAACGGGTAAGCATCCAAAGGCGAGCCCCAAACTTTCATTTGGATATCCCTTCGAAAATCCTTTACAGGAAATCCTTCAATGGAGTACTCCTACGCTGCTTGTCACAACAAGAAGCTGAAGAAACACTCAAAGAAGTTCACGCTGGTCTTTGTGGAGCTCATCAGGCTGGTCCCAAGCTCTACGACCAAATCAAAAGGTTAGGTTACTATTGGCCTACCATGGTTGCTGATGCAATGCAATTTGCTAAGCGCTGCCAACAATGCCAAGTTCATGGAGACTACATTCACATGCCTCCGGAATGGCTACATCCTACAGCAATCTCATGGCCTTTCGAAGCATGGGGCATGGACATCATAGGTCCTATCTCTCCCCCTTCAAGCAAAGGTCATCGCTTCATCTTCGCCGCAACGGATTATTTCTCCAAGTGGTCAGAAGCATTTGCGTTCAACGAAATGAAGACCTCATCAGTTCTTCAGTTCCTACGCACCAATATCATTTGTCGTTTTGGCATACCCAAAAGATTCGTCCATGATAACGGACCACAATTCCGGGATCATCGATTCTACAGGTTCTGCGACAAATACAAAATTCAAAGCTGTCCTTCGACTCCATACAATCCGGCAGCAAACGGATTAGCAGAAGCCTTCAACAAGACACTCTGCAAAATCCTCAAGAAAATGGTCTCTAGTCACAAAAGAGACTGGAGCGATAAACTGTCTGAAGCTTTGTGGGCCTATCGAACCACCGTTCGAGGACCAACCCATGGCACACCATTCTCCTTGGTCTATGGATGCGAAGCTGTCGTGCCCCTAGAGGTACAAATTCCTTCTCTGAGGGTATCTCTACAAAATGACATGACTCAAGAAAGCAATGTCAAATTGCGACTCCATGAGCTGGACAATCTCGACGAGAGACGGCTCGAAGCTCGACAAAGCATTGAACTTTACCAAGCACGCATGGCAGGATCTTTTGACAAAAAGGTCAGGCAACGCGCCTACAAAAAGGGTGACTTGGTTCTTGCGGTAAAAAGACCAATGGTCTTCGCTCACAAGTCCAAAGGCAAGTTTGAACCAAAATGGGAGGGACCCTACGTCATCGACAAGGTCTTCTCCAACGGCGCATATGCCCTCCTAAACATGGAAGGCGACAGATGTATGCTGCCTATCAACGGCAAGTTCTTGAAGCGGTACTACCCTTAAAGACTTACCCAACTGGGTAAGAGCAATGCCTGTATGGCCAAAACCTGTTCTCAGGTACTCGCTCGTCAAACCCACTCTCTTTAGAATTTTCATATCAAATGTCAAAATTTCTAGAGATTCAAAAACAATGCTTACTTTCATCGTTTCATTGTTCAAAAACAAAAAAAAATCAAGTTTAGGAGCCTCTCCCTGACTTGACCAAAGCTTTCGATCCTTGAACCAAAATTCATGGTTTGAAACAAAAATCCGGATTCAGGGATTTCCACCCTAGTCCACCTTACCTTTTACCGCCAAATGGTTCTAGGTCAAAATTTACGACCCTCGTGTCTTTAAACAAAAAAAAATGGTTTTTCAAAAATCGTGGGGATATGACATCAAAGTCAGTACCCGCAAAACAAAAATTTTGAAAAAAAGCAAGGATGCGACATTCCATAGATACTTGCACCCAAAATCGCACGGAAGCGACATTTCGTCGATACTTGCAAAATCCAAAAACCGTGGAGAAGCAACAAACCAGTTGATATCCACAACCCAATTTCAAAAATCGTGGAGATGCAACATACCAGTTGCTATCCACTACCCAAATTTCAAAGGTTCGAGAAAACCTCAAATTTCAAAAATCACAGGGAAACGACTTCAAGTCAGTACCCGCAAAATCAAAAGTTTTGGGAAAAGCAGGGAAGCGACGCTTAGTCGATATTTGCACCCCAATTCGCGAGGAAGCGACATTCCATCGATACTTGCAAAACCTAACCCGCGAGGAAGTGACATTCCATCAATACTCGCAAAACCGAATGAGCAAGGAAGCGACATTCCATCGATACTTGCAAGACCATTCAGCGGGGAGGCGACATTTAGTCGATACCTGCATTTTGAAAGCAAAAAAAAAAAAATCTGGCTATAAACGCCAAAACCTGGCTCTTTTGCCCAAAAACCGGCTATCAATGCCACCAAACCGGCTATAAATGCCACAAACCGGCTATCAATGCCACAAAAAATTGGCTTTCACGCCGACAAACCAAAACTTGGCTTTCAAAAATGGCTATCAATGCCACCAAACCGGCTATAAATGCCACAAATTGGCTATCAATGCCACCAAACCGGCTATAAATGCCGCAAATTGGCTATCAATGCCACCAAACTGGCTATAGATGCCAACAAAACAAACACCGGCTTCCATGCCAACCCAAATTTTGGCTTTTACGCCATAAAATTTCGGCTTCCATGCCAACCCAAATTTTGGCTTTTACGTCATAAAATTTCGGCTTCCATGCCATCTCAAAATTGGCTCCCATGCCACGAACAAAATTTTTGGCTCTTATGCCATCTCAAAAATCGGCTATAAATGCCACACAAAAAAAAAAAAAAACCTGACTCTCATGTCAAAACTGGCTGTAAATGCCACAAAAATCCGGCTTTCACGCCAAATTCGTTTCCCCTACCAAAACAATTATTTGACAAAAGATTTTCACAAAATGACAAAACTTTTGATCAAATCCCATTTAGCAATCGCTTTCATCACAAAAAGATTTGAGTGAGCGTAGGGAAAACAAAAAAAAGGAGAGTACCAAAAAATACATGTGGTACCAAAGCAAAAAAAAAAAAAAAAAAAATAGAAAGTGTTCACAAGCACTACAAAAAAAAAAAGAAGAAAAGAAAAGTACCAAAAAAAATACATGTGGTACCAAAGCAAAAAAAAAAAAAAGAAAGTGTTCACAAGCACTATAAAAAAAGAAGTACCAAAAAATACATGTGGTACCAAAAAAAAAAAGAAGAAGAAAAAAAAAGAGTCTGTTACAACTCAGGAGCTCAATCCAACATGGTCTTCAAACAAAGGTTCAACTCCTCAAGCAGACCCATGGCCCTAACTTCCAAAGTCTTTAGGCCGCGCTCCTTCAAAATGTCCCCATAAAACGCGGCCGAATGCCGTGACCCATCTGCAGCACGAGGAAACTCCTCCCAGAGGACCTGCCACTGGTCATGCTCCTGAGTCTTCCTCCGGACATTACCTTCAGCTTCCTCAACCTGGCGAATGAGAGTCCCCTCTTTCTCCCAATCCTGCTGAACGACTGCATTGGAAGATCTGGCAGATCGACGAGGTACGTCATTGATAGGACCTTTACCCTTGTTCGTTCTAGAAGAACTGCCTGCAAAAGATGGAAGAGAAAAGATCAATCAAAATGACAGAATTCTGCTACAAAAAATTCTGGCAAAATTTTGACATGGTTCCGGGGCAATTCCAACAAAAAGGAAAATACTCCGAAAAAGACAGGAAGCCTGAAGATGAGCTCAACATCGCTGCGAGCTCAACCTTCTCAAAATCTGGAAAGGAGCTCAACATTGCTGCGAGCTTCAGAATCCAAAAGTTGCAAACTTCCTCAAAATCCAGCAAGACCGAGAAAGAGCTCAACATCGCTGCGAGCTCAAAATCCCGATACTTGCAAAAGATTTTCAGGTATGCATCATCATACTTCCAAATCCATTTACAAAAATCATGCATCAAAAATATCATCATGCATTAGATGCTAGGAAAACCTTGACCAAAGTTTGACCAATTCCAACCCAATTTGGTCGAAACCAATCAAACTTTGTCCAAGTCAAAAATCATGTTGGCTTGACCTAGAGACTCTAGCCTTCTATCTTGATGCATCAAATAAAAAAATACATACATATTGAAATTGCATAGCCTCATTATCATAGTGAGCAAAAAAAAAAAAAAAAAAAACAGAGAAAACCGTGAAAAGAAAAAAAAAAAAAAAAAAAAAAAAGAGAAAAAAAAAAGAAAGAAAAAAAGAGAAGCACGAAAAAAAAGGAAAAAAAAAACGTGCATGAAAAGAAAAGAAAAGAAAAGAAAAAAAAAAAGAAGAAAAAAAGAAAACTTGAGAAATTCTCTCCAAGTAATGATATTTTTAGATATTCTCTACACAAGAGAGATACTTTTAGATATTCTTTACAAAAATGGCCCCACATGAGATCTAAGCCATCCTAAAAAGCTTAAGGTCCCATGGGTTAGCCCATATGAGCCAGGTTTGACCACCTAGGCACTAAAAAAAAAAAATGGGCTTTTAGTCAGGAAAAAAAATCCCTCTTACCCAAGAGCATACAAAAATGGTTCCATGCCTCTTTTGAGTTGATTGAACCATACAAAAAAATTCCAAGCCCCATGAGCTTCCAAAAATCAAACATCCAGCCTCATATACCAAGTTGAGCCAAAATCTTGAAATTGACATTCCACAAAAATCCAAACCACTCCAATGGACCCACACAGTCCCAAAGAGTGACCAAAAACCAAATCCTGGTCCCCTAACTTGCCACATACAGCTTGTTAGGTCACAAGACCAAAACCAAAAACCAAATCATGATCCCCCAACTTGCCACATACAGCTTGTTGGGTCACAAGGTCAAAACCAAAACCCGATCCCCTAACCTGCCATATATAGCTGGTTAGGTCACAAGATCAAAAACAGAAACCCAAATCCACATCCCTGATGTCATCTTCAAAAACTTTGCCTCGAGACGGTGTGTGATTCCTTTCACTACCATAAAATTCCCCTGGAAGCTCAAAGGCTACTATACCAAAGGAAAGATTGCTCAAAGACTCTTGGTCAAGACACAAGCTCTCCTTCAAAAATCTCTTCGAGGCACATCGACTACAAAAGTCAAGCAATTCGTCGCTGTACCTCGAGGGGGCATTTGTTGACACCAAAAATGTCACTTTGCCTCTTCAACATCAAGAAAGCTGCATGGAGTCGCAACCTGCCATAAATAGGCAATGCAATTTCTCCAAAAATTCAAATCTTGTCAGAATCAAACAAAAACTGCAAGATCCTTCAAGATAGCCAAGAGAAGAGTACACATGAAGTTTCGGGCCATTTCGACAACATTTGGCCTAACTTCACTTCTCCGACAGCTAAACGGGAGCTCCCGGCGGCGACATCATCGGAGACGTCAAAACTTCGATCAAAGCCTACAGATGACTCCAGCATGTCTCAAAAGGGCTCTATGCCAAATTTCAAGTCAAACCGACAACGTTTGACCCTCCATCAATGCTCGAGCAGCAAAATCAAGCCTCCCGGCGGCGGGAACCACCGAAGCCTTCGCTCATCAAACCAAGTGCATGAGTGGCTTCAACATGCTTCCAAAAGGCTGCACGTCGAATTTCAGGTCATTCCGACAACGTTTGACCAGGTTTCGATGCTCCGAGAGAAAATCAAGCCTACCGGCGGCGGAGCAACCCGGGACCATGACATCCAAAACGGAGCCCATGGAACGTCTCAAAATGACTCCAATAGGCTCCTCGTCAAATTTCAGGTCAATCGGACATCGTTTGGCCACATATCAAAGCTCGGCATTTTCCCCGCAGCAAAATCAAGTGAAGCATCGACGGGACCCCAAACGGCTTCAAAACTCAAACAAAAGCCTATGGTTGGTCTTATTTATTGCTCAGGAGGCTTCACCTCAAATTTCAGGTCATTCCGACATCGTTTGACCAAGTTTCAGCTTCTGGCGGAAAATCAGCAGCTTTACGCGACAAAGTCTTCGGCTTTCCCGGAAAATTGGAAACTTTGCACTCTAAAAATGCAAGGATTCTCATCAGGTTTTTTACAGGGAAATCAAGCCAATAAATGAGAAGAAATGTCAAGAAAAATACAGAAGAAAACGGCGACGAAAAAGACCTCAAAACGACCGCAAAACGGGCTCCGAAGGGGAAAAATCCCCCAGGGTCGCAGACCCCTGCGACCATGGCCCATGGTCGCAGGCCCCTGCGACCATGGCCCATGGTCCCCGGCGACCATGGAGGTCCGGGTCACCGGATTTTCCGCCGGTGACCCGTTTTTTCGTCTTTTTTCGCGTTTCGCGCACTTTGGCCCCTGTGGTTTCCTGAAAATGTGATTTTTAGTGCTTGAAATTGACTCATATCCTCCGACATCCGTCAAAATCACGGGTCAACCTCCAAAAGCATAAAATCATCATTGATCGCTCCAAGATCGCCAACCGGTCGACCAAGAAAGTGCACTTTCTGTCCGACCGATCGTGAAATCGACAAGACAGATGTCACCGGCCCATTCTTAGCTATCAATGTCTGAAGTTACATGTTCATCCGATGTCGATCAGCATGTAGATCCATCAATGATCATCGCCAGAAGAATTCCAGAAGACATGGCATGGCCCGCGACTCTTCGACTGCTCGGCGACCAATTAATGTGGTTAATTGACTAGCTTTATTGCAGTCATTAATTCATTTCTTTGGACGGCCCAATCAGAAGCAAGCATTTGGGAGTTACAAGTCAATTGATTCATGGCATTTAAACCATGAAACTCCTCCCATTATGGTAATTAAGGTGATTAAAAGCCCTTAATCTCCATCGGCCAATCAGATTCAAGGAAAAAGGAGTTACAAAATCAAGAAATAAATCTTGTAACTCCTCCCATTAAAGCCATTAAGGCTCATAAACCCTCCTAAATGGCTACCAAAGGCCTATAAATAGGAGAGCATTCCATTGAAATTGAGATCGGAAAAAAATCGGAAAAAAGAGGAGAAAATCAGAGGATCAGAAAAAAAGATCAGAAAGAGATCTGAGAGAAAGAAAAAGAGAGAAAAACTCTGCTGAAGTTCTGCACCGGCCACCACTACAAGGTGACGAGAGTCCCTTGGGGGGCACCCCCCCCAAGGTCCTTGCCTTCTCCCGCTACCTCCAATGGCTTAGACATGGCTTTTCAGCCTGTCTACTTAGCTTTTTATTGGACATAGGACCTTCTCTTGGTCTTTGTCCCCTAAAAACCTGAGGTTATAGCCAAGCCAAGCGAATCAAGAGCATCTTCTGTTCTCATCTGCATGGATGATGGCGAAGCCCATACATGGCTTGCGACCGTCAATCTGAACGAGTCCCCCACAATCTCCTGAAAAGTTAGATCTTCCTTTTCTTGCTTTTCATTGTAGTTTGTATTTTTCTAAAAGAGACAAAAATCACAACTCTTGTCTTTCATTATTGATGAGAATTGTAAATCGGCTATAAACGCCAAAATCGGCTATAAATGCCAAACAAAATCGCCTTTCACGGCAAACCAAGAAAATGTCTCTTTTCTTAAATATTTGTGCAATGGAAAACTTGAAAGAAGTTGATTTCCTTTTTACTTGCGAAGGTTGATCTCCGGATTACCACTTGCAATTCCAAGTAAAATAGAAAATCTGGCACACCCACCCACAAAAAAGAAATGTTGATGCACGCTTCAGGGCCCGCCAGGGCGCGAAAGGGCCGGACCCGACGGACTCCCACGTTCCGCCGACCCCGGTAGCCGCCCCAGCGGGCGCCCCGGAGCGCGTTCCATCAACCATTATTGGGTTCCACTGAAGCATCTGCTGGTGCCAGATTGATAGCATTTTCTTGATTAGCGTCCTGGTCGTCCTCATCATCAGACCAAGATCCTTGTGGCTGTAATGGGTTATACCAGATTACTGGCATAAGATGAGACTCGGGAATCCATTCCTCGTCAGAGAGGTATTCTTTTGTTTCAAGGGATTCTTCCCACTCATTGACGTCACTGGCAGAATCACTGGACTCGTATCCATCCATGGAGAATCCAACTACCGAATTGCAGGAGTATGATGCCCCTTACGCAGTTTCACTTTTGTATTGAGGTGGCATAAAATCATTAAGGGTGAATTTTCTTACCGCCTTTGAAGTTTTGGGAAGGGATTCTTCCGTCGCCCCTAGTGAAGCAGTGGAAAAGGTTTCTGCCTTTTCAAGGACTTCTTGTTTTGGTTGAGACTTCTGCTGCTGTTTGAGCTTGCGGAGTTGTCTCTTAGCTTGCATTCACTGTTGAGCGGTCGGCTTTGTTTTGACGATCTCCCAATTTTCATCTTTTAGGAGATCGGGATGCACCCATATGGGTTGTCCATCTAGTATTGGATAGGGAACCGACTCTTGGGGCGCTTGAGCCATTTTAATCACCCTAAATGAAGTAGTGATCTTCTTCTTTTACCGACATGATACCATGTTGACAGAGGCGGAGCCGTAGTTTTTGTCAAAGATTATGACTTCGTTTTTCCACATCTCGTTGATCTTCTCTCTCACAACGAAGCATTGATTAAGAGGGTGTGAGATCATCTGGTGGTATGGACAATACCGGGGATCATTGGTTTTGCCAACATCTCCCGGTCTTTTGGGTTTCGGCAGAGTAAGTTTGCCATTTGCTAGGAGAGCTTCAAAGATTTCTTCAACATCTTCATCGAACGGATATTTCCTTTCTACACGTTCTTTGAAGGCATCAGAGAGTTCATGCCTTTTACATGTAGCTTTGTTTTCAGCTCTCTTTGGCTGCTGAGGAGTTGACTTAGTCTGTACATTGAGAACCTCATTTTTCTTTGGTTTTGAGGTCGTAATGGCAGTCGGTTCTTTCTTTGATGATTTTTGACTCTTGAGGTCTTTGATCACCATTTCAGATTCCATGGAAGCTTCGAGAAGTTCTCCCAGGTTCTTCGATTTGTTGCCGATGATCATGGAGCGAATCCTTGCTCTCATATTGTTACGGCAGATGTTGATTAGCGACGCTTGTTGCAGTACATCTGAGCATTTGCACGCCATTGCCTTCTACTTGTGAATGAAGTCGTATGTTGACTCATTCTCTCCCTGTTTTAGG
This sequence comes from Umbellularia californica, assembly GCA_028538565.1. Lineage (NCBI taxonomy): Eukaryota > Viridiplantae > Streptophyta > Magnoliopsida > Laurales > Lauraceae > Umbellularia > Umbellularia californica. The sequence continues at coordinate 46,324,364 of JAPQWN010000003.1, forward strand.
TTGTAGAGCTGAGTCATAGTAACAGGATGGTCCTCACCGTGGAAGTGAGTCAGGAAGCGTGTCTCCAGCCAGGAAGCGTGTCTCCAGCATAGCCTAGTTCTGGATGGAGTTCTTTGGCAGAGTGGAGTACCAATGAAAGGATGTACCTTTTAGGGTACTTGCGAAGAGGGGAATCTTGAGGGCATCTTGATCCGCAATAGCTCCTGTTAGGATCTTAAAGTGGATGACATCCTGTCTGGCTGAACCTTTCCCCGTATATGTTTGGAGAGTAGGTTGTTTGAATTTTGCAGGGAACGGAACCGAGTCCATCCATAGAGGATAGGGTGGCTTGATCCTATGTTCCTTCAATGTATCCTCTTCTTTTGCTTTTGCAAGGATATCGTCCACGTCCTTTTTGGTAAGGGCGCGTGACTCATTGTTTTCTGCATTGTCCTCGTCATCTTGATGATTTGGAGGGGTTTCATTGTTAGGTGGTGGACGTTGCAAAGTGAGAAGAAGGTTTTCCATCAGAGCCTCAATTCTCTGTTGTCATTGCTCCAACTGCTGGATGCGTGCAGTTACATCATCTCACCGCGGAGGCTGCTCAGAAGTTGTAGCCAAGACATTCATCCCTCGGGATTCGAACGAAGAAATCGTCCTGGTGACTGAGCTGGGGCTCATTCTTCTGGATGAAGAGTCTGAGGAGTGGTTACTCCAGTGTCCTTGGCTTGAAGGAGTGGATGATTCTTCCAGATGTGCTCATGTCCGAGAGACACTGCGAGTCACTGGTCGTCTGACACGGATTTTAGTTGCTGACTTCTGGCGTTTTCTGGTTTTGCCAACCATATGGACAGCAATGAATTGGTCGGGTCTTTCTTTTTTGACCCATTTGTTTGAGACATGGAGGGTAGAATGCTGGGTTATTTACTTCCCAAGTCTATTTTGTCGATATGCCGCGTGGCGACGCATACGACGAGCAATTTGAGCTTCAGTCAGCTCTGGCTGGACTCTGGCAATGAAGGATGTAGTCCCCCGTGCGCAGCAGCCGAGCTTATCTTCTTTGAAGCTGGGCAAGGACAGAATCTGGACACGGTCCTTTGCCTGTCGCAATGAGGCTTTGAATTTTGCGAGTAAGACCCCTGTAGAGATGAAGGGTCGACTCGCGGGAGTGCAGGCTTCAGCATGTTTTTGCGGAGGCCTAATGATGTAGGATTTGATTTTGGGCTTGTAGGAGCAAGCCGGCTCATGCTGATTTTGTTTGTTCTTTGGGCGGAGGGTAGGTTTCTCCTCTTTCATGAAAGAGAGAGGGTAGAACCAGTTCTCATTGAGAGGGGCCAGGTATGCTGGCTTCGTAGATGTTCGGGACCTCCTTTGTTTCGGTGATGGTCTCGAGGATCAGGTTTTTGGGCAAACCTGGTTTCTTGTGGGTTGAGGCTTCGTGGGAGCGCCACGGGCTTCAGGCTTCTTTGTGTTCGCCCTTGGTGCCATGTTAGTGACATGTTGCGGGGCGATTTTCTGCTTCTTGGCAGGTATAGTTTCTTCTGGGGGGAGTGGGAATGGTCCCAGCAACCCAAAGACAATGGTCCAGGGAGTTGAGGTTGACCTGGTGTTTTGAGAGTTATCGAGGGAGATGACGCTTCAGCAACCGGCAGGGCGCTTATGCTTGTTTTGCTTGTCTTGAAGCATAAGTTGGTACTTGTTCTCATTGAAAGTGATGGTCAATGAAGCTTCCATTGTTAGTTTTGGAAAACTTCTGAAACATGACCAAATCCATTAGTAATCACAAGAATATGGTGATCATAAATGGAGAACAACTATGGTTTTGTCTTTTCAAATCACTTGAGGGGACATGGCCCAGCCCAAGCAAAATGAAAAAGGCAAAAAGCCATAGAGGATACAATTGTTCTAAAATGCAAGTATGGTAGGCTCAGGGTGAGCGTTCCAGTGACTGCTAGAAGCAATTGTAGACCTTAATTCAAGTTATCGAGAAGCAAGGCTCACTCGAGTTAAAATGATATAAGGTTGGAGATACAAATGTGTCGGTCGCGAATACAGTAGACCCGAAAGGGTGTACTAGCACCGCTAGGCACAAATGTTGCAAATCACATCCTTGGAAAGGACACGAGATGGGATTTTTTTTTTGAAATATCAAATTTGGATTCATAAAAGAGAGCAAATGGTATTCCAATCCGAACAAGGGCTCAAACATTTCTGTGAGCGCAAAATCCGAAAGGGAAAGGAACCAGAATTTCTTAAATGTGAATCCAGTATTGACGGAAGTTTTTTTTTTTTTTTTTTGAAAAGTCAAGACTGAGTTCATTAAAGAGAGCAAATGGTGTTCCAATCCGAACCACAACTCAACAATTCTGCGAGCGTTAAATCCGAAAGGGAAAGAACCAAGATTTCCCAATTTTGAACTCAAAAGTGACGTAAGTTATTTTTTTTTTTAAGGTTTAAGATTGAATTCATCAAAGAGAGCAAATGGTGCTCCAATCTGAACCACAACTCAACATTTCTATGAGCGTTAAATCCAAAAGGGAAAGAACCAAGATTTCCCAATTCTGAACTCAAAAAGTGAAGAATTCTTTTTTGAAAAGTGCACATAGGTTTCCAATTCGATCTTATGAAACCTTAGTAGATAGATTTGCCCCCAGGTAAGGGTATGATTACTTAATGAACCCGTTTGAAGGGCCCTTGCCTCGAACAGTCTAGCTGTCTCCACACTCTGGACAAGGCTTTTCTTAAATCCACTTTAGTCAAAGAGCGCAATTGGTGCAACCTTAGTGTTTTTTTTTTAAAGGTTTCTAATGAACTCATCAAAGAGAACAAGTGGCGTTCCAATCTGAACCACAACTCAACATTTCTGCGAGCGTTAAATCCGAAAAGGAATAACCAAAGTTTTTTTGAATTTGAATTCAAAAGAGTGAAGACTGATTTTTTTTTTTTTGAGTTTGAAATTATATGTTTTTTTTTTTTTTTTGAAATCTCAATTGGACTCATCAAAAAGAAAAGATGGCCCAATCCCCGATATAAACAATAGCTGCAAACATTTCTGTGAGCTATCAAGTTCAAAGAGGAGAGGATCAAAGTTTCTCAACGTTGAATCTTAAGAAAAAGAGATCAGATTTTTTTTGAAGAATTTGAAATAAAGTTTTTTTTTTTTTTTTGAAAACCCCTATCGGACTCATCAAAGAGAAAAGATGGCCCAATGTCCAATACGAACAATAGCTGTAAACATTTCTGTGAGCTATCAAATTCGAAGAAGAGAGGATCAAAATTTCTCAAAATTGAATCCAAGAAAAGAAATCAGATTTTTTTTTTTGTTTTGAAATGAGAAAGAATGGCTAAAATCCCATCTCATGTTTTTTTTTTTTTAGATGCAAAATGCAACATAGGCCACCAACTAGAAAGGAGCCAAGGGCTCAAAGCATCACGTTCTCAAGTGAACGGGTCCCACCAGGTGTGCCAACTTGATGGGCCCACGGGTTTCCGTCCTCTCCTTCAGCCCCGGGGGTTGCTTGGGTTTCGGCGGAGGAGGGAAATTGCGGGTATCAATTTTTTGTACGGGTATGCCAGATTTACTATTCTACTTGGAATTTGGAATGGTGATTGTGTGGACTATTTCCACCAAAACCGATGTTACCCCGACCTCGGCAACGGTACCGATCAGAAAAGGCCTTAACCCCCACCTTTCCGGCACAGCAGCATCTCAGCCGTTGTCAAGGTGGGACTGGCCCCGGTAGAAGCACCGACCACATCTTTCCGAGCTCAGCCTCGCGCTGGCATCCTTGTCCGATCTCGGGATAACTGACCTCGGTGTCTTCTCCAGTTCGGCCACTCGGCCGAGGTGAACACTGGGCGTCCAGTTCCCATTATGAGATGGGACGGGTGCTTTATAGAGAGTCCCTGACAGGTAGGGTGGCCACCGGCCATGGATAAGGGCTCGTTCCTATCAACAGATCACATCCACATTTATGTGAGGGATTTGAGGGGACGTCTGATGGGACAAGTATCCTCACCTACCCCCACTAAGGATCCCAAATGTGGGCTGATGGGACAAGGGACAAGTATCCTCACCTACCTCCACTATGGAATCTTCTACTATCCTCTATATATGCCTGCATGAAGAGCCATGAACAGGTACATGCAATATACAGCCTGCACTGATATATTTTGCTAAACACCTTCTTCCCCACTTCACCCTAGTTCACTGACTGCACTAACTCAGGCGTCGGAGTGCCTTTGGCTGACAGCAGCCTCGGGCCCTGACTGTCCTTTCTTCTTTCTTTAAGGATTCAGGCCGACGGATATTTCCCCGATCAGGCTGAACAAGATCTTCCAAATCCCCATCATCATCTAAACTAAGTCCGTGATAATTTAGGCACGCACAATTTGGCGCCTGCTGTGGGGAGCGATCTGAAAATCTATATTTTTCATCCTAAACAGCCATGCCTCCAAAGACTAGGAAGGGAAAGAGCGTTGCTGAACCATCCAGGTCCCAGCAACCAGAGACATTTCTACCTCTGCTACCGCCTCCACTGGTGATGAACCGGGCAGGAGCGCCGGTTACAAGCCAGAGGGAAGCAACCAGGCAGACACCGCCCAACCCCCAGTCAAGGAGGATTGGCGGAGAACCTGGCATTCAAAGCGTAGGATCACCTGTTACGGTGACACACTCGTCGTCAAGGGACGTAGCAGCATCTCCTCGCCACGGTCCAGTCCACGACCGGATCAGGCCGACTGCCTCTCAGGCAGAGCGTCCACGGCTGGAGGTTGTCTTCACCGAACCACCCCGTAGGGATGTTCCTCCTCAGAAACAGCCCCAACGGGGCAAGGCTCCTATGCGGTCCGATCCTCGTCAGTCTCACCACGAGGATCGCATGGAGCAAGACCACGTCCACCTCGATGACGAGGGCGATGACGACATGGCCCTGGAGGAGGATGTCGAGGCGCAAGCCGAAGCAATTAAGGCTCAAAATATCGTCATTGCAGAGCAAAAGGCGCAGATCCTCCAGCTCCAGCGACAGCTCGGGGCAGAGGATGTAGCCCCGCTCGGAATCTCACACACACCTCCACCTCGGCAGAGGGCTCGGAGGGGTTCCGGGACTCAGCCGGACCTGAGGCAGCAGCTAAACGAAAGGCGTGCCCGAGCTCGTGAAGAGGGCTCGAGTAACACCCATGCCAGTGCTGGTCAGCCGCACCGACAGAAACAAAGGCGGGTGACCGAGGCCGATCCAGACATGGCTGACTATATTGATCAGTAAATCAAGCTGGCGGTGCACCAGAATATGGAGTACGCCGGCCTCTCTCGAGGTCGGTTGGCTACCCGACACAGCGAGAACCACGGCACGTCTCCGTTCACTCGGGAAATCAGGGAATATCCCCTCCCTGATAAATTTAACGTCCCGCGTTTTAATCTCTATGATGGGACTTCGGATCCCGAGGCACACCTCCGACACTTCACCCAGAAGATGTCAGTGTTTAGCGGTGACGGCAGCCTCGATTGCAAAGTTTTTTCCTCCAGCCTGGGTGACCTCCCCCTTCGGTGGTTCTGTGCACTTTCCGAGGGATCGATTACGAGCTGGCGACAGCTCCGAAACTCCTTCGTCGAAAAATTCCAAGCACACCGGGTCATCCCAAAGATTGATGCCGACTTGATTTCAATTAAAATGAGGCCAACCGAGAATATCACTCAGTTCGCCAAGAGGTTCTGGACCATCTACAGCGTGATTGAGAATTCCAACGATGAAGTGGCCACCACGGCCTTCCAACAAGCTTTGCTGCCAGGCAACGAACTTCGGAAGGAGTTGGCGCGTTTTCCCGTGGCCTCGGTGAAAGCACTTATGATCCAGGTGAACCAGTACGTTGAACAAGAAGAAGATGAGGTCCGGGCTCGGGAGAGCCATAACCTTTGGCCGGAGGGCCGACCTTTGGAGGGCCGACCTTCAAGGAGGGAAAAGAGGCTTGCTAAGAGGGAGACGGACCGAAACAGAGAACCATCCAGCTCGGCAGTGCATTCTGTTCCCACCTCGGGAGGCAGCGCAAAGCCGAAGCCAAGTGGCGCCCCTCACAAGGCCGTTAACACCATCTTCAAGGAGCCCATTTACAAACTCCTCTGCAAAATCCAAGCTCAGCTCTTCTTCAAATGGCCCCAGCCTATGAAAGGTGACGCTGCCTCACGAGATCAGAGCAAGTTCTGTGCCTATCATAAAGATAGAGGACACAGAACTGAGGATTGCCATGCCTTCAAGGCGCACGTCGAAAGGCTCGTGAAAGATGGGCACCTCAGAGATCATATCAAAGAAGAGGGCAGAGTAAACCAAGCCCAGCAGCATCACCCCGACGACAGGGATAGTGATGGGCCTATAGGGACCATCGATGTCATTCACCTGGCCCCCGCTCCCAGAGGCAGTGATCAGGCCCGTGCCGAGGCCAGGAGGGTCTAGCACGGCAAACAAGTGATGGCGGCCGAGCTCGGTCCCTCCGCAAAGAAGGCGCGTGTAGAGAGACCAAAGATTTGGTTCTCTGACAAAGACTTGGCCGGGGTTCAACTACCCCACAACGATCCTCTTCTTCTGACTATGAGGTTACAAAATTTCAACGTCAAAAGGATCCTAGTGGACCCCGGGAGCTCCTCAGAAATCCTCTATTTCGACTGCTTCAAAAGAATGGGTCTGAAAGAGGAGGACCTGCTTGAAGCTCGCACCCCTTTGGTGGGATTCAGCTCCAAGACAGTCTATCCCAAAGGGAAGATCTCCCTCAAGGTCGAGGTAGGAGGGGCCCCCATGACAGCAGACTTCCTGGTGGTAGATGCTCAATCTCCATACAATGCCATCATGGGAAAGAACCTGGCTTCATAACATGGAGGCTGTCCCCTCCACCCATCACCAAAAGCTCAAGTTCCCGTTACAGAACACAGACGGGGGTTTCAAAGTTGTCATAGTCCGCAGTGACCAGGAAATGGCCAAAGAATGTCTTATGGCCATTGTCCCCGGAGAAGCCGAGCCACAGCGAGTTCATATGATCGAGCTCGATCTCGAGCTCGACGCTGTTGGCCGAACTCCCGAGCAGAAGAGCGTTGAAGAACTCACTGAAGTCAGGATCGAGCCCAACGATCCAGAGAAGTTCTTCGTGCTCGGTAGCCAACTCGCTGATGAAGAGAGGACAGAGATGCTTGACTTCCTGTTACAGAACAGAGAGGTCTTCGCTTGGACCCCATATGAAATGCCCGACATTGACCCCGAGGTCGTAAGTCACAAGCTGAATGTGAGCCCCAAGCACAAGCCTGTAGTCCAAAAGACTCGCAGGATGGGCATCCAGCAAGCAGAAGCTGTGACCGAAGAGGTCAAAAAACTGTTAAAAGCAGAGGCTATCAGAGAAGTCCACTACCCCGAGTGGTTAGCAAACACGGTGGTGGTCAGAAAAAAGAACGGAAGCTGGAGGGTCTGCGTAGACTTCACTGACCTCAACAAAGCCTGTCCCAAAGACAGCTTTCCCCTCCCCAAGATAGACCAGCTGATTGATGCCACCGCCGGGCATGATAGAATGAGTTTCCTCGATGCCTACCGAGGTTACCATCAGATCCCGATGAATGGGCCTGATCAAGAGAAAACCGCGTTCATAACACCCAGAGGCATTTACTACTACAAAGTGATGCCCTTCGGGTTAAAAAACGCTGGTGCCACTTACCAAAGGCTGGTAACCAAAATGTTTCAGGCCCAGCTCGGGAAAACGGTCGAGGTCTACATTGATGACATGGTCGTTAAGTCTAAACGGTCGCAGGACCACTTGACTGACTTACATCAGACCTTCGCCGTCCTCAAACAATACAAGCTCAAACTGAACGCCTCCAAATGTGCATTTGGCGTCGGCTCGGGCAAATTCCTGGGCAGCTTGGTCACCAGACGAGGAATCGAGGTCAATCCCGACCAAATCTCGGCAATAAGGGCCCTACAAAGTCCAACCTCGACAAAGCAAGTCCAGAGACTTACGGGAATGGCAGCAGCGCTGAACCGCTTCATTAGCAAAGCTTCAGACAAATGCCGTCCCTTCTTCCAAGTCCTAAGAAAGAGCTCGGGGTTCCAATGGACGCCTGAGTGTGAAAAAGCCCTTCAAGAGCTCAAAAGATACCTCTCTTCGCCTCCCCTGCTTTCCACTCCGGTACAGGGTGAGGTCCTTTACTTATATCTAGCGGTTTCAGACCATGCAGTAAGCTCGGTACTCATACGAGAAGATGACGGGTAGCAAAAGCCCATCTATTACACAAGCAAAATTCTGCTAGATGCCGAGACGAGATATCTGCCATTGGAGAAGCTCGCATTTGCACTCATCAGTGCCTCCCGCAAGCTCTCCCACTACTTCCAGACGTATTCCATAGTGGTTGTGACAGAACACCCACTCAAATCTCTCTTCAGAAAAGCAGACTTCTCTGGGAGAGTGTCCAAATGGGCTATTGAACTAGGATAATATGATATCCAATATCAACCTAGAACAGCTATTAAAGCCCAGGTACTGGCAGACTTTATTGTGAAATTCACTTCTCCTAGTTCGGCACCGAGTCTCCTCGAACCCGAACTGGGGGGCAATGAGGTGGAGACGACCACCGAGACCAAAACAGAGCAGGAGCGGTCCTGGACAAAATTCCTCGACTCATCTTGGAAGGTCTTCGTCGATGGGTCCTCAACCTCCAGAAGAGCTGGCGTTGGCATCGTCCTCCAGTCTCCAGAGGGCCTCGTCACTGAACAAGCCTTGACCCTTGACTTCAAAGCATCTAACAACGAGGCTGAGTATGAAGCACTAATAACAGGGCTGAGCAGTGCAAAAATTCTAGGGGCACGACAACTGGTGGTCTTCAGCGATTCACAGCTGGTGACGAACCAACTAAATGGGGACTACCAGGCCCGTGACGGCAGGATGGCAGCCTACTTAGCCCACACCAAGCAACTCCTATCTCAGTTCCAAAGGGCTGAAGTCAGGCAGGTCGGTAGAGATTCCAATTCTCACGCCGACGCACTTGCAAACCTGGCCTCTGCTGTCGAGGCGGGAAGAAAAAGGACTGTCGAAGTAGAAGCACTGGATAGACCGAGTATAGAGCTCCACCCACAGCAGCAGCAGATCATGTGTACCAACCTCGGTCCTAGCTGGATGGACGAGTTGATTTCCTACCTCAAAGACGACCAGCTTCCCGAAGACAAGAGGCAGGCCCATAAAACCAGGCTGAAAGCAGCTCGGTTCTGGCTCTCTCCAGATGGCAAGCTTTACAAAAAGTCCTACAATGGCCCTTACCTCCAGTGTGTTCACCCAAGCAAAGTCAACGATTTCCTTTATGAAATCCATGAAGGAATCTGCGGCAGCCACATCGGAGGTCGGTCATTAGCTTACTGAGCTATCAGCCAAGGCTACTGGTGGCCGTACATGCATAAGGACGCCCAGATCTATGCAAGGAAATGTAAGAAGTGTCAGAAATTCTCTCACTCTCTCCATCAGCCAGCTCATGACCTAAGTCCTCTTTCCAGTCCCTGGCCTTTCGCCCAATGGGGACTGGACCTAGTGGGTCCTCTCCACCGAGCTCCAGGAAATAAGAGATGGTTGATCGTAACAACTGACTACTTCACCAAGTGGATAGAAGCTGAAGCGCTCTCCTCCATCACCGAGAAGGACACCAAAAACTTTGTATGGAGGAACATCGTGACAAGATTTGGAGTGCCTCGAGCCTTGGTCTCGGACAACGGGACTCAGTTCGACTCCAACTCCTTCAAGAGCTTCTGTCAAGATCTTGGGATCAGGAATTACTATTCCACTCCAGCTTACCCCCAAAGCAATGGACAGGCTGAAATCTCTAATAAGGTGGTGCTCGATGGACTCAAAAAGAGACTAGATCGAGCCAAAGGGAGATGGGTAGGAGAGCTTCCGAGTGTCCTTTGGGCATACAGGACTACCCGAGGCGCTCGACCTCGGCTACTCCCTTCTCCCTAGCCTACGGGATGGAAGCTGTAATTCCACTTGAGGTCGGTCTCCCAACCCTCAGGTCAGAACTGTTCGACCAAGGCCAAAATGATGTGAACCTCACCACATAGCTCGACTTAGCTGAGGAACGAAGGGATGCCGCAGCCATCCGCCTCGCTTCCTACCAGCAACAGTTGGCTAGAGGGTGCAATCAAAGGGTTAAAGAGCGGAAGTTCTCCCCTGGAGAATTGGTCTTGAAAAAGACTCTTCCAGCAGACAGAAGTCCTAGCGAAGGAAAGTTTGCACCGAACTGGCACGGGCCATTCAAGGTAACTTCGATTGCTGGGCAGTCCGCATATAGACTTGAGGACATGGAGGGTAGAGAACTACCACGCCCGTGGAATGCCACCCACCTCAAGAAATTCTATTTTTGAGATGTAATCGGATTTCGGAAGTTAATAAACTGGTTCTTTTTATAGAATACGTTTTTACTTTCCAAAATTATCTCCTATTCTCAAAGAAAATGGCCGAGTTATGGAATTCGGCATATACATACAGCTCGGTCACAGAATCAGCTTGTATTCTTTGTTCGGTTACCATGGTCAACTACTTCGGCCCGGCCAATGGACCAGTCGAGTTCAGATTATAAAGCCGGACTCAGCTTTGGTCATAGAACCGAGCGCCTTTAGTTTTACCGAGATCAATGCTTGTTATGGTTGCAGGATCAATACGGCACCTCGGGTTACAAAATTAAATACATTAAGCACGGCTGCGGGCCGAGCTCATTTACTTTGTCTTATTTCCTGTTATTTATTCTGGTTGTCAAGCCAAACACATAAAGAGAGTAAAAAAAAGAAAAGAAACATTCACCACAGATGTTCAAAATTGGAAACAAAGCCAATTTCATTTAAAACTGGAGAATGATTACAATCTCTCCCAAAAACAAAGATACAAATCTTCCCCCCTATTGCAGAAAATCAAAACGGAAATTACATCATATCTTTTTCAAGCCACGGCCCCCTCGGTGCCCCCAACAGCGGCGTCCTCCACGACTTCGGCAATCACTTCTTGTCCGGCGTCGGCGTGAATTCCAGGGGCAATGTCTTCAGCTTCCTCGACAGGGACCTCAGGAGCTTGGCTTGGTGTGGGCCGAGGAGGAGGAAACTGGGGGATCTCTGTATACAAAGGGCTGTCCTTGGGGACCCCTGCCGCTCTCAACGAGCTCGTCCAACCCAGTCTCCAAGCTTTCAGGCTGACCTTCCGGACCTCTGCGACATAATGATCGGTGGCTTCTGCCACCCCTTCATCGAAGGCCTTGTCAACTTCAATCCGCAGTTTATTAGCCTCAGCGCGAAGTTCAGTCTCCACCTCCTCCCACCTCTGCTCGAGCTCGGCCGTTGCCTTAGCTTGGTTCTCTAATTCTGTTCTGGCCTTCTCGAGCTCAGTTTTAAGACCCGTGGCGTACATCTCCTGCTCGGCCGCTTTCTGTTTCATCCCCCCAAGCTCTGCCTCGAGTTCCGTATTTCTCTTTTCCGCCCTCTCCGCTCGAGCAGCGCTCTGATGGGATTTCTCCACCGACACTAGGCCCCTTTGTAGGATCTGTGGAAACAAGTATTAAAGGGCCAATATTAGAAATACAGAAATCAAATGGAGAGTGCAAGCTCAGAAAAGAGAATTACCCTGAGGGCGTCGCCCATCTGAGCCACATCCACTCCACTTGGCTCAGTTTCCAGTATTCTGCCATGTCTCCAGGCAGAGAACAGGCGTGTGCTAGGGCACTGACAACCGAAGCACCGTCGTTCAACCGGCCATCCACCGATAATGGCTGGCAGTCCTCCAGCAGGAAGTCAGGGTTCCAGTTCGGCGGACCAAGCAGCGGCGAATGCCGGGGGACGGGGTTGGGCTCATCCTCGACTGGATCTACAATCCTAGGCCTTTTTCCCAACCGAACCGAGTCCTGATGGGATTTGGTGGGACGCTCAGTCACTGTGGAAGGCTGAAGAGGAGACTCAGTCGGGAGAGAGACGACTGTGTCCCCCAAGTTCGGAGGAAGAGCGGTTCCCGAGGGGGTGGGCGAGTCTCCGAAGATGACATCCTCGAGGCTTACAACTGCCGCACGGCGTCGTCCCATCTCGACCTCTTCGTCTGATCCGGAAGATTGGAGGTTCACAAGCTCCTGTTGCCGAGCCTCCTCGGATTCGCCCTCTGATTGGCGCTCTTTTTCGAATTCGGTCTCTGCAGCGGCCTCAGCCTGTGAAGGCCCGGCTTCGGCAGAAGCTCGAGAGGGTATGATCTCGAGGGGCACTTGTGCAGACCCTTCAGCTAGAGCTGTTTGCTCTTCGGCTTCGGCAAGAGTTAGAACTTGCTCCCCCCTAAGGTTCTCGTGCCGTCTTCTTATAAAGGATCGGTACACGGGCTCATACCCAAGAAGGGCTGAGGCTGATCGGGTCCGGTGACCCTTGTAACTATAGATTCTTTTTAACCAGGCGACGTTTCGCCGCCACCTGAAGTTCTTCTTCTGCTGTTTTCTCTCCTTGTGACCTACACACCAAGCAATTGAGTATCAGTTCGGCAAAGCAGAAACACATCAAAAGACTAAAGAAATTGAGATATTTACTAGGTGGCACTCCGAGACGACGGGGTATGTGATCCACCCTAGGCTCTCCGGCAGCATACTCCCAGCTCCCGGTGACGTAAAGGCAGTCATCCCCGGCGTATTTTGTGTTGTCCTCGAGCTCGTTGATTATGGGGATTTCCTTCGACCGAACTCGAAGATAGTATGCGTCGTCCTTCGGAGATCTACAGAGGTCGTAGACATCCTCAATATCCTCGACGCCAAGGTCGGTTCCCAATATCCTATTGAGTTCGGCTATACCCATGATTATCTTGTAACCATTGGGCATTAGTTGGCAGGGGGTAAGGTTCCACCTCCTGAGACAGTCCCTCAGGAGGGGATGGACTGGGAATCTCACCCCGCCTTCGATTATGCCACTAGTGGGAAGGGCATCCACCCATCTACAAGAACCTGAGGTAGGATTCAGTCACCAGGCTCATCCGCCCTAATCTGGACGTTCTCTGGTATCTGATATTTTCTCCTAAGCTCTGCTAGGGCAAGCTCTGTGTCTATCCAGTGTCTATATACCCCCATCTTCCCCAGCATAAACCGGAATATAGGCGACGGCAACGGAGAAGGAAGACACTGCGCAGACCCAAAGGAGGAAAAACGACAGAAGGAAAAATGGCAGAAGGGCAGAGAGGAACTCACTAGGACACAAGGCCGGAAGGAATGTAGGGACAACGGAAACTCGAGCTTCAAAAAGCAACGGATAGACTTCTCGGACGACAAGGCTTCAGGCGTATCTCAGGCAGAAGCTCCAAACGCAGTGACAGCAAAAGTGGTCCTCCTTCGAGGACGAGAGCTTTTATACAGAGATAAAAATCTCTTCGTATCCCGAAAGGCGCGCGCAGACACCGCCTCGAGCACGCCACCCATCTCCTCAATAAGACGTCACGACCATCAGGGACGTGACACGTGGCAGCACCGCGTCGCCTTCATGATGATATGGGTGGGCTATTATACCACCTCCAGACAGCCAGGCGCTATTAAATGCGCCTAGGAAAGCAAAACGACACCCCATGCTTTTTTATAAGCTACGGGATCGGTTTCGGGAAATTCCCATCCTATCACTCCTAACCCCGTGGTGTTGTCCAGACCCCCGAGGTCAGGAGCAGGGGGCAATTGTGTGGACAATTTCCACCGAAACCGATGTTACCCCGACCTCGGCAACGGTACCGATCAGAAAAGGCCTTAACCCCCAGCTTTCCAGCACAGCAGCATCTCAGCCGTTGTCAAGGTGGGACTGGCCCCGGTAGAAGCACCGACCACATCTTTCCGAGCTCAGCCTCGCGCTGGCATCCTTGTCCGATCTCGGGATAACTGACCTCGGTGTCTTCTCCAGTTCGGCCACTCGGCCGAGGTGAACACTGGACGTCCAGTTCCCATTATGAGATGGGACGGGTGCTTTATAGAGAGTCCCTGACAGGTAGGGTGGCCACCGGCCATGGATAAGGGCTCGTTCCTATCAACAGATCACATCCACATTTATGTGAGGGATTTGAGGGGAGGTCTGATGGGACAAGTATCCTCACCTACCCCCACTAAGGATCCCAAATGTGGGCTGATGGGACAAGGGACAAGTATCCTCACCTACCTCCACTATGGAATCTTCTACTCTCCTCTATATATGCCTGCATGAAGAGCCATGAACAGGTACATGCAATATACAGCCTGCACTGATATATTTTGCTAAACACCTTCTTCCCCACTTCACCCTAGTTCAGTGACTGCACTAACTCAGGCGTCGGAGTGCCTTTGGCTGACAGCAGCCTCGGGCCCTGACTGTCCTTTCTTCTTTCTTTCAGGATTCAGGCCGACGGAGATTTCCCTGATCAGGCTGAACAAGATCTTCCAAATCCCCATCATCATCTAAACTAAGTCCGTGATAATTTAGGCACGCACAGTGATGATCCGGAGATTCACCTTCACAAGTAAAAAGGAAATCGATCCTTCTTTCTAACTTTTCAAATTGCATAAATATTTAATAAAAGAGACAAGTTTGTTTTTTGAGAATGTCGTAGGAGGCGTTTTTTTTTTGTTTGCCGTGAAAGGCGATTTGCCATGAAAGGCGATTTTATAAAACTCATCAAATATGAAAGACAAGAATTGTGATTTCTTTTTGTCTCTTTAAAAAATACAAATTACAATAGAAAAGAAAGAAAAGTAATCTAACTTCTCAGGAGATTGTGGGGACATGTTCAGATCGACCATCGCAAGTCATGTATGGACTTCGCCGTCGTCCTTCAAATGAGAACGCTTGACGCTTCGATTCTTCCGCTTGGCTCCTAACCTCAGTTTTTTAAAGGACAAGGACCAAGAGGAGGTCCTATATCCAATGAAAAATCGAGTAAACAGGCTGAAAAGTCGCGTTTAGGCCATGTTGTAGAAAGAGGGGAACTTGCGGGTGGCCCCCAAAGGGACTTTGATCACCTTGTAGTGCTTCTGGCGGCAAAGCAGCAGGACTTCGTCTCTCTCTTGAATTTTCTGGATTTTCGGGGATTGGGATCACATTGCATTCTTCTCGGAATGGACCTCCTTTTATAGGCTCTTGGTAGCCATGAGGTGTTTATTGGCATTGATGGCCATGATGAGAGAATTGATGATATTGATGAAAGGAGTTATAAGTTTTATTTCTTGATTTTGTAACTCCTTTTTCTTGGCTTGTGATTGGCCGATGAAGGATAATGGGCATTTAACCGCCTTTAATCTTCATGATGATGGGAGTTTCATGGGTATAATGCCATGATTGCTTGGATTTGTAACTCCCAAATGCTTGAATATGATTGAGCCGTCCAAAATAATGAGTTAATGACCGCACTAAGTTGTCATAAACGGGTCAATTAATGACATTAAGTGGTCGCCAGGGCATGTGAAGAGTCGCGGGCCGCGCCGTGTCTTTTGAGATTCTTCTTGTGATCATCACAGGTAGATCGACACATTGTTTGATGTCGGATTGCGATGTAATTTCAGACATTGATTGATGTTGGTGGGCCGGTGACATCTGTCTAGTCGATTTCACGATCGGTCGGACAGAAAGTGTACTTTCTTGGTCAGCCGGTTGGCGATCTTGAAGCGATCAGTGATGATTTCATGCTTTTGACGGCGGATCCGAGATGTTGGAGGAGATTAGTCGTTTTCAAGCATCAAGAATTGGATTCTCGGGAAATCACAGAGGCAGGAATACTCGAAATGCAAAAAGGATCGGAAAACGGGCCGTTTGGCTAGAAATCCAGTGACCCGGATTTGCAGGGTTGCCGGTGACCATGGGGCTTTGGCCCTTTTGGTCGCCGAGCTTCGTTTTCGGCCGTTTTTCCTTCTTTTTCGTTCCTTTTTTCTTTTGTATTTTTCTTGAAAATTTTCCTCAATTATTGACTAGATCTTCTTGGAGAAAACTTGACGAGAACCCGCACAAAACCGGAGCACAAAGTTTCCCATCTTTCGGGAAAGCCGAAGATTTTGTAGCCGATTTTCCATCAAGAGTTGAAACTAGGTCAAACGATGTCGGAATGACCTGAAAATTGAGGTGAAGCTTCTTGAGCAGTGGATAGGACTAACCATGGGCTTTTATTTGAGTTTTGAAGCCGTTTGGGGTCCCGTCAATGATTGACTTGATTTTGTTGCTGGGAAAATGCCGAGCTTTGATATGTGGTCAAACGATGTCCGATTGACCTGAAATTTGACAGGGAGCCTATTGGAGTCATGTAGAGATGATCCCTTAACTCCGATTTGGATGTCATGTTCCCGAGGTACTCCGCCGCCGGTAGGTTTGATTTTCTTTCGGAGCGTCGAAACCTGGTCAAACGTTGTCGGAATGACCTAAAATTCGACGTGCAGCCTTTTGGAGGCATTTGAAGTCACTCATATGCTTTGTTTAATGAATGATGGCCTCGATGGTTCGTACCGCCAAGAGGCTTGATTTTGTTGCTCGAGCGTTGATGGAGGGTCAAACGTTATCGGTTTGACTTGAAATTTGGCATGGAGCCCTTTGTAGGTATTTTGAAACCATCCGTAGGCTCTGATCGAAGTTTTGGTGTCTTCGATGATGTCGCCGCCGGGAGCGCTTGTTTAGCTGTCGGAGAAGTGAAGTTAGGCCAAACGATATCGGAATGGCCCGAAACTTCTGGTGTTCCCCTCTTTTGGCTGTCTTGAAGGATTTTACAATTTTTGTCTGATTTTGACAAGATCTGATGCTTGAAGTAGCTTTGCCTGTTTTGTAGCAGGATGCAGCTTCATGTGGCTTTTTGATGTTGAGGAGACATAGTGACTTTTTTTTTTTTTTGGTGTCAACAAGTGGTGCCTTTCAAAACCAAAATCTGAATTAATACAAATCAAATCATAATAATACATTTCAAAATCGATAAGAAGAACTACTCTGAACAAATACAAACGGACAGAATCAAATGGACCAAATGAGTAGTCTTACCGATAATTTCAAAACAATATAATCAAGCTATCAAAATACATTTCCATCGATGAAAAGGGCTACTCTTAACCAAATACAAACAAATGAATACGGACAAATCAAATGAGTAGCCTTATCAATGTTTTTCAAATGTAGCAAATCAATCAACTTCATTTATAATCAATTCATGAGAAAACATAGAATTATTCTAACTTGGAATGGGATAATTAAGGTGATTGATAGTGTTTGATGATTTTACTGCGGGCCGTCTCGATACACACTTAGTGTCTCCATGCCAGTTTATAAGTGGAGATGTTGGTGTCTCTCAAGGTCTCCGACATTTGAAGGCATAAAGTGTATATTGAGACTAATGGAAAGTCCCCGGTAATTTAAATACTAATCCTTCTCCATGGTTTTTGTTCAAACAAAGTGATTCGGGTTCAAATTCTCGATCCCCGATGATTTACAAGTCATTAGGAAATTTTTATACTCGAACCGGGCCTCAAATTGCAAAACAAGCCCAAAAAAAATGGATCACAAATTGTCTAGGCCAGAACCCATGCCCGCTCGAGTGGGCTGTCACAGCAGCCAGGCCCACTAGAGCGAGCACAGCTGCTGCTGGCCCCTTTCTACAGCATGCTTCTTACATGTTTTTCTTCTTCAAACATTTCTTCCTTTCTTAATCTTCATTCAAACTTCAATCTCCTCCACTTATCTCCATTAAACCATTGCATCACACTCATTCCAACCATCTATTAAGACTATAAAACGCAACTAAACCACATGATTAGAGGGAAGCAAACAAAAATTCAATGAAAAGAAAAATCCTTCCAGCATGCATATTCAGATCTGATTGTTCACTTGCCTCAACTAAAATTGGGTCTCAAGATCACTCCACACAACTCCTAGACAACCACCTGCAGGCCTACACCAAACCCATGGAAAAACCCATTTTCAAAATCCACAAAAATTTGGAAGACAATGGAGTTCTACAAAAGAGTCCAGGCATGAATGAAAAAAGGCTTCTACTGATCCAATAAAACCAAAATTTGGGAAGGAGACAGCCATTACTAACCTTGAGAAGCTCTCAAGAAGAAGAAGAGCTTGAAGAAGGGGAAAATCCCAGCTGAAATTCCTCAAAAATGGTATCTTCGAAAAGATTGAGATGAGGAGAAGGGATTTGTGAAATCAAATCTTTAAATAGCACTGTTGACACCAAAAAAGTCAATATGTCTCCTCAACATCAAGAAGCCTCCTGAAGCTGCATCCTGCTAAAAATAGGCAAGGCTACTTCAAGCATCAGATTTTGTCAGAATCAGACAGAAACTGAGAGATCCTTCAAGACAGCTAAAAGAGGGGTACACCTGAGGTTTCGGGTCATTCCGACATCGTTTGGCCCAACTTCACCGCTCCGACAGCTAAACAGGCGCTCCCGGCGGTAACATTATCAAAGACACCAAAACTTTGATCAAAGCCTACGGATGACTCCAGAATGTCTCCAAAGGGCTCCATGCCAAATTTCAAGTCAAACCGACAACGTTTGACCCTCCATCAATGCTCGAGCAGCAAAATCAAGCCTCCCGGCGGCGGCAACCACCGAAGCCATCACTCATCAAACAAAAATACATGAGTGGCTTCAACATGCTTCCAAAAGGCTGCACGTCGAATTTCAGGTCATTCCGACAACGTTTGACCAGGTTTCGATGCTCCGAGATAAAATCAAGCCTACCGACGGCGGAGCAACCCGGGACCATGACATCCAAAATGGAGCCCATGGAACGTCTCAAAATGACTCCAATAGGCTCCCCGTCAAATTTCAGGTCAATCGGACATCGTTTGACCACATATCAAAGCTCGGCATTTTCCCCGCAGCAAAATCAAGTGAAGCATCGATGGGACCCCAAACGGCTTCAAAACTCAAATAAAAGCCCATGGTTGTCCTATCCACTGCTCAAGAAGCTTCACCTCAATTTTCAGGTCATTTCGACATCGTTTGACCTAGTTTCGACGCTTGACGGAAAATCGGCTACAAAGTCTTCGGCTTTCCCGAAAAATAGGAAACTTTGTGCTCCGATTTCACGAGGGTTCTTGTCAAGATTTCTTCAAGAAAATCAAGTCAATAATTGAGGAAAAATGTCAAGAAAAATACAGAAGAAAAAAGGGTCGAAAAAGACGAAAAAACGGCCAAAAACGACGCTCGGCGACCAAACGGGCCGAAGCCCCATGGTCGCCGGCAACCCTAAGTGCATGGTCGCCCGGCGACCCTGGAAATCCGGGTCGCCGGATTTTGCGCCGAATCGTCCGTTTTCCGATTCTTTTCGCGTTTCGGGTGTTCTGGCCTCTGTGATTTTCTGAAAATCCAATGTTTGGTGCTCCGAAACCACTGATCTTCGTCGACATCTCGGATCCGCCGTCAAAAGCATGAAATCATCACCGATCGCCTCAAGATCGCCAACCGGCTGACCAAGA
This sequence comes from Umbellularia californica, assembly GCA_028538565.1. NCBI lineage: Eukaryota > Viridiplantae > Streptophyta > Magnoliopsida > Laurales > Lauraceae > Umbellularia > Umbellularia californica. The sequence goes on from JAPQWN010000003.1 coordinate 46,343,776, forward strand.
AAGTGCACTTTCTGTCCGACCGATCTTGAAATCGACAAGACAGATGTCACCGACCCGCCAACATCAATCAATGTCTGAAATTGCATTGTAATCCGACATCAAATAATGCGTGGATCCACCCGTGATGATCGCAAGAAGAATCTCAAAAGGCGCAGCGCGGCCCGCGACTCTTCACATGCCTTGGCAACCACTTAATGTCGTTAATTGACCCATTAAAGCAGTCATTAACTCATTATTTTGGACGGCCCAATCAGATTCAAGCATTTGGGAGTTACAAATCCAAATAATCATGGCATTAAACCCATGAAACTCCCATCATCATGAAGCATAAAGGCAATTAAAAGCCCACTACCTTCATCGGCCAATCACAAGCCTTGAAAAAGGAGTTACAAAATCAATTTGTAACTCCCCATCAATTCTTTCATCATGGCCATCAATGCCAATAAACACCTCATGGCTACCAAAAACCTATAAAAGGAGGTCCATTCCAAGAAGAAAAAGGGTGAAAAAAATAGATCCCAAGTGCAAGCTCTGAAAATCCAGAAAATCCAAGAGAGAGACGAAGTCCTGCTACTTTGCTCCCGGAAGCACCACAAGGTGATCAACATCCCTTGGGGGGCCACCCCCCCAAGGTCACCTCCTTCTCCAACATGGCCTAAACGCGGCTTTTCAGCCCGTTTACTTGGTTTTTCATTGGATATAGGACCTTCTCTTGGTCCTTGTCCTTTAAAAAACTGAGGTTAGGAGCCAAGCCAAAGAATCAAAGCATCACATGTTCTCATTTGAAGGACGATGGCGAAGCCCATACATGACTTGCAACCGTCGATCTCAATGTGTCCCCACAATCTCCTGAGAAGTTAGATCCTTTTTCTTCCTTTTCTATTGTAGTTTGTATTTCCTAAAGAGACAAAAAGAAATCACAATTCTTCTCTTTCACATTTGATGAGTTTTGTAAAATCGCCTTTCACGGCAAACAAACAAAAACGCCTCTTACGGCATTCTAAAAACTTGTCTCTTTTCTTAATATTTATGCAATTTGAAAAGTTAGAAAAAAGGATTGATTTCCTTTCCACTTGTGAAGGTGAATCTCCGGATTATCACTATTCCAAATTCCAAGTAGAAAGTAAATCTGGCATACCTGTACAAAAATGTTGATGCCCGAGATCTTCCCTCCTCCGCCGAGACCCAGGTCAGCCCCCGGGGTGCGGAGGGAGAGGACGGAAGATTCCCCCTTTTTTTTTTGGGTCCATCAAGCCGGCATACCCGGTGGGACACGTTGACTTGAGAACGTGATGCTTTGATCACTTGGCTCCTTTCTAGTTGGTGGCCTATGTTGCATTTTGCATCTAAAAAAAATATGAGATGGGATTTCAATTGTTCTTTCTCACTTCAAAAAAAAACAAAGCTAATCTCTTTTCTTAGATTCAACTTTGAGAAATTTTGATCCTTCCCTCTTCGAACTTGATAGCTCGCAGAAATGTTCGCAGCTATCGTTCATATTGGGGATTGGGCCACCTTTTCTCTTTGATGAGTCCAATTGGGATTTCAAAAAAAAAAAACACCTTCATTTCAAACTCTTAAAAAAAAAATGATCTCTCTTTCTCAAGATTCAACTTTGAGAAATTTTGATCCGCTCCTCCTTGAACTCGATAGCTCACAGAAATGTTCGCAGCTATCGTTCATATCGGGGATTGGGCCATCTTTTCTCTTTGATGAGTCCAATTTGGATTTCAAAAAAAATTATAATTTCAAAAAAAATTAGTTTTCTCTCTTTTGCATTCAAAGTTGAGAAACCTTGGTTCCTTCCTTTTCGGATTTAGCGCTCGCAGAAATGTTGAGCCTTTGTTCGGATTGGAACACCATTCGCTCTCTTTGATGAGTTCATTAAAAAAAAAAAAACCTTTCAAAAAAAAAAAAAGGTTTCAAAAAAGAACATTAAGATTCCACCAGTTGCGTTCTTTGACCAAAGTGGATTTAAGAAAAGCCTTGTCCAGAGTGTGGAGACAGCTAGACTGTTCGAGGCAAGGGTCCTCCAAACGGGTTCATTAAGTAATCCTACCCTTACCTGGGGGCTGATCTATTTGCTAAGGTTTCATAAGATCGAATTGGAAATCTATGTGCACCTTTCAAAAAAAAATTCTCTAAAAAAAAAATAAAAAAAAAAACTTTTGTCACTTTTGAATTCAGAGTTGAGAAATCTTGGTTCTTTCCCTTCCGGATTTAGCGCTCGCAGAAATGTTGAGCCTTGCTCGGAATGGATGTTGACACCAAAAAAGTCAATATGTCTCCTCAACATCGAGAAGCCTCCTGAAGCTGCATCCTGCTAAAAATAGGCAAGGCTACTTCAAGCATCAGATTTTGTCAGAATCAGACAGAAACTGAGAGATCCTTCAAGACAGCTAAAAGAGGGGTACACCTGAGGTTTCGGGTCATTCCGACATCGTTTGGCCCAACTTCACCGCTCCGACAGCTAAACAGGCGCTCCCGGCGGCAACATCATCAAAGACACCAAAACTTTGATCAAAGCCTACGGATGACTCCAGAATGTCTCCAAAGGGCTCCATGCCAAATTGCAAGTCAAACCGACAACGTTTGACCCTCCATCAATGCTCGAGCAGCAAAATCAAGCCCCCCGGCGGCGGCAACCACCGAAGCCATCACTCATCAAACAAAATACATGAGTGGCTTCAACATGCTCCCAAAAGGCTGCACGCCGAATTTCAGGTCATTCCGACAATGTTTGACCAGGTTTCGATGCTCCGAGAGAAAATGAAGCCTACCGACGGCGGAGCAACCTGGGACTATGACATCCAAAACGGAGGCCATGGAACGTCTCAAAATGACTCCAATAGGCTCCCCGTCAAATTTCAGGTCAATCGGACATCGTTTGACCACATATCAAAGCTCGGCATTTTCCCCGCAGCAAAATGAAGTGATGCATCGATGGGACCCCAAACGGCTTCAAAACTCAAATAAAAGCCCATGGTTGGTCCTATCCACTGCTCAAGAAGCTTCACCTCAATTTTCAGGTCATTCCGACATCGTTTGATCTAATTTCGACGCTTGACGGAAAATCGGCTACAAAGTCTTCGGCTTTCCCGAAAAATAGGAAACTTTGTGCTCCGATTTCGCGAGGGTTCTCGTCAAGCTTTCTTCAAGAAAATCAAGTCAATAATTGAGGAAAAATGTCAAGAAAAATACAGAAGAAAAAAGGGACGAAAAAGACGAAAAAACGGCTGAAACGACGCTCGGCGACTAAACGGGCCGAAGCCCCATGGTCGCCGGCGACCTTGGGCCAGGGTCGCCTGGCCAGGGTCGCCGGCAACCCTGGGTGCATGGTCGCCCGGCGACCCTGGGTGCATGGTCGCCCGGCGACCCTGGAAATCCGGGTCGCCGGATTTTGCGCCGAAGTGTCCGTTTTCGATTCTTTTCACGTTTCGGGTGTTCTGGCCTCTGTGATTTTCTGAAAATCCAATGTTTGGTGCTTCAAAACCACTGATCTTCGTCGACATCTCGGATCCGCCGTCAAAAGCATGAAATCATCACCGATCGCCTCAAGATCGCCAACCGGCTGACCAAGAAAGTGCACTTTCTGTCCGACTGATCGTGAAATCGACAAGACAGATGTCACCGGCCCGCCAACATCAATCAATGTCTGAAATTGCATCGCAATCCGACATCAAATAATGCGTGGATCCACCCGTGATGATCGCAAGAAGAATCTGAAAAGGCGCAGTGCGGCCCGCGACTCTTCACATGCCTTGGCAACCACTTAATGTCGTTAATTGACCCATTAAAGCAGTCATTTACTCATTATTTTGGACGGCCCAATCAGAACCAAGCATTTGGGAGTTACAAATCCAAGCAATCATGGCATTAAACCCATGAAACTCTCATCATCATGAAGCATAAAAGTGATTAAATGCCCACTACCTTCATCGGCCAATCACAAGCCTTGAAAAAGGAGTTACAAAATCAACTTGTAACTCCTCATCAATTCTTTCATCATGGCCATCAATGCCAATAAACACCACATGGCTACCAAAAGCCTATAAAAAGAGGTCCATTCCAAGAAGAAAGGATAAAAATAGATCCCAAGTACAAGCTCTGAAAAACCAGAAAATCCAAGAGAGAGACGAAGTCCTGCTACTTTGCTTCTGGAAGCACCACAAGGTGATCAACGTCCCTTGGGGGGCCACCCCCCCAAGGTCACCTCCTTCTCCAACATGGCCTAAACGCGGCTTTTCAGCCCATTTACTTGGTTTTTCATTGGATATAGGACCTTCTCTTGGTCCTTGTCCTTTAAAAAACTGAGGTTAGGAGCCAAGCCAAAGAATCAAAGCATCACATGTTCTCATTTGAAGGACGATGGCGAAGCCCATACATGACTTGCGACCGTCGATCTCAACGTGTCCCCACAATCTCCTGAGAAGTTAGATCCCTTTTCTTCCTTTTCTATTGTAGTTTGTATTTCTTAAAGGGACAAAAAGAAATCACAATTCTTATCTTTCATATTTGATGAGTTTTGTATAAACGCCTTTCACGGCAAAATCGCCTTTCACGGCAAACAAACAAAAACGCCTCTTACGACATTCTAAAAACTTGTCTCTTTTCTTAATATTTATGCAATTTGAAAAGTTAGAAAAAAGGATTGATTTCCTTTCCACTTGTGAAGGTGAATCTCCGGATTATCACTATTCCAAATTCCAAGTAGAAAGTAAATCTGGCATACCTGTACAAAAATGTTGATGCCCGAGATCTTCCCTCCTCCGCCGAGACCCAGGTCAGCCCCCGGGGTGCGGAGGGAGAGGACGGAAGATTCCCCCCTTTTTTTTGGGTCCATCAATGGAACACCATTTGCTCTCTTCGATGAATTCAATCTTGACCTTTCAAAAAAAAAAAAACTTCCGTCACGTCTGGATTTACATCCGAGAAATTATGGTTCCTTCCCTTCTGAATTTAGCGCTCGCAGAAATGTTGAGCCTTTGTTCGGATTGGAATACTATTTGCTCTCCTTTGTGAATCCAAATTTGACCTTTCAAAAAAAAATCCCATCTCGTGTCCTTCCCAAGGATGCGATTTGCAACATTTGTGCCTAGCGGTGCTAGTACGCCCTTTCGGGTCTACTGTATTCGCGACCGACACATTTGTATCTCCAACCTTATATCATTTTACCTCGAGTGAGCCCTACTTCTCGGTAATTTGAATTAAGGTCTACAATTGCTTCTAGCAGTCACTGGAATGCTCACTCTGAGCCTACCATACTTGTATTTTAGAACAATTGTATCCTCTATGGCTTTTTGCCTTCTTCATCGTCCTTGGGTTGGGCCATGTCCCCTCAAGTGATTTGAAAAGACAAAACCATAGTTGTTCTCTATTTACGATCACCATATTCTTGTGATTACTAATGGATTTGGTCTTGTTTCAGAAGCTTCATTGACCATCACTTTCGATGAGAACAAGTACCAGCTTATGCTTCAAGTCAAGCAAAACAAGCATAAGCGCCCTATCAATTGCCGAAGCGTCATCTCTCTCGACAACTCTCCAAAGACCGGGTCAACTTCAACTCCCCGGACCATCGTCTTCGGATCGCTGGGACCATTCCCACTTCCCGCAGAAGACACTGTACCTGCCAAGAAGCAGAAAACCGCCCCGCAACGTGTCACTAAAATGGCACCAAGGGCGAACACCAAGAAGCCTGAAGCCCGTGGCGTTCCCACGAAGCCTCAACCGACAAGAAACCAGGTTTACACCAAAACTTGGTCCCCGAGATCTTCGCCAAAGCAACGGAGATCCCAAACATCTGCAAAGCCAGCATACCTGGCCCCTCTCAAGGAGAATCCGTTCTACCCTCTCTCTTACATGAAAGAGGAGAAACCTACCCTCCACCCAAAAAACAAACAAAATCATCATGAGCAGGCTTGCTCCTACAAGTCCAAAATCAAATCCTGCATTGTTAGGCCTACACAAAAACATGTTGAAGCCTGCAATCCCGCGAGTCGACCCTTCATCTCAACAGAGGCCGAGCTCGCAAAATTCAAATCTTCACTGCGACAGACAAAGGACCGCATCCAGATTCTGTCCTTGCCAAGCTTCAAAGAAGACAAGCTCGGTTGCTATGCACGAGGGACTACATCCTTCATCGCCAGAGCCCAGCCAGAGCTGACTGAAGCTCAAATTGCTCGTCGTATGCGTCGTCGCACTGCATATCCACAAAAGAGACTCGAGAAACAAAGAACCCAGCGTTCTACTCTCCACGTCTCAAACAAATGGGTCGAAAAAGAAAGACCCGACCAAATCGTTGCTGTTCATATGGTTGGCAAAACCAGAAAACGCCGGAAGTCAGCAACCAAAATCAGTGTTAGACGTCCAGTGACTCGCAGCGAGTCTCGGACAAGAACACATCTGGAAGAGTCTTCCACTCCTCCAAGCCAAGAACACCGGAGTAACAACTCCTCAGATTCTTCATCCAGAAGAATGAGCCCCAGCTCAGTCACCAGGACGATTTCTTTGTTCGAATCCCGAGGGATGAACGTCTTGACTACAAGTTCTGAGCAGCCTCCACCGCATGACGATGTAACTACACGCATCCAGCAGTTGGAGCAAGGACAACAGAGAATTGAGACTCTGATGGAAAATTTGATTCTCACTCTACAGCGTCCACCACCTAACAATGAAACTCCTCCGAATCATGAAGATGACAAGGGCAATGCAGAAAACAATGAGTCTCGCGCCCTTACCAGAAAAGACGTGGACGATATCCTCGCAAAAGCAAAAGCAGAGGATACATTGAAGGAACATGGGATCAAGCCACCCTACCCTCTATGGATGGACTCGGTTCCGTTCCCTGCAAAATTCAAACAACCTACTCTCCAGACATATACTGGGAAAGGTTCAGCCAGACAGCATGTCATCCATTTCAAGATCCTGACGAGAGCTATTGCGGATCAAGATGCCCTCAAGATTCGCCTCTTCGCAAGTACCCTAAAAGGTACAGCCTTTGATTGGTACTCCACTCTGCCGGAGAACTCTATCCAGAACTGGGCAATGCTGGAGACACGCTTCCTGACCCACTTCCAAGGTGAGGATCATCCTGTTACTACGGCTCAATTCTGCAGCCTAAAACAGGGAGAGAATGAGTTAACATACGACTTCATTCACAAATGGAAGGCAATGGCGTACAAATGCTCAGATGTACTGCCACAAGCGTCGCTGGTGGACATCTGCCGTAACAATATGAGAGCAAAAATCCGCTCCATGTTACAGAGACATCCTCAGCAAAGGATCAACCCCTTGATCCTGAGAACGATCTTCCAAAAGAAGACCCTTCTCTAGAGGCTCTTGAAGTTGGTAGGGGTACCCGTTCTAGCCGGGATTACCACAAAAATTACAACCAACCTTCTTCTTCTTATGTAAATCCTTCGGGAAAACAAGTTGTAAGTGCCCCAAGTGGCAATAATAATGAAAATGCAGGCCCGAAGGAGGCTTTCAAGTACGACTTGATTGAGCACTTCAAACACATACCTGGACGTCTGCACATCCTTGACTTATTACGAATGTCTCCACAAACTCGTGATAGTCTCATTTTAGAATTACAAAGGCTGAATGCGGATGTCGACAAACATGCCCCACAAGTCCTTCAAATTGAAATGGACTATAGGGTCAAAAAATCAAATACTCCCTCAAAGGGAGAAAAGAAGAAAACTGAGGGATCAAGCAATGAATGCCTCTTGGTACAAAAAGCAGCAAGTGCAACAATTGCCTTCGACAAGGATGACCTCCTCCTAGGCGAAACAAAGCACAACCGACCATTGTACTTTACGGGGTACGTCAAAGAAATGCCAGTACACAGAGTTCAGATCGATCCAGGTTCTGCACTCAACCTCATCTCTACTTCGGCACTCGAAGAGCTGGGCATCCCGCCTAGCAAACTGAGTCACACGTCCGTATCCATCTTCGGATATGACGGCAGCGCTCAAAGGCCTATCGGCAAAATCAGGTTCAAATTGCAAATCGGTGATCTTATTTCTGAAGTCACTGTGTATGCAATAAGGACCCCTTCATGCTACAATATACTCCTTGGATGCCCCTGGATACATGAGAATGGTGTCGTCCCTTCAACTCTACATCAGTGCATCAAGTTCATTGGCGACGATGGCCTGATACATCGAGTATTTGCGGACAAAAAGCCCTTCAAAGGCAGAGATGTCCATTTTGCAGATGCTCAAATGTATAAAGATGGAAAAGAAGAACAGAAGAAAAAAACAATTCGCTTTGCCGACAGTCTCCAGAAAGATAAAGGCAAGGCTCCTCAGCAATCATCGGAGGAAAACAAACCCTTCACCAAACTCGAAGTAAGCGGCCAAGCTCCCTTCGTCGTCTCCTTCAAATCTCCAAAGCCTTTGGTAATCACTACCAAAGCAAAGAAGACAAAACAAAAGGCTGAGGGCAAGTTCACTGTCTCCTTTGTGTCTATTATGCATGACACAGACTCAGAGTCAGAGCCAGAAGATGACACAGCATCGAGCCAAGTTGATACTCAGCGAGATCAGCCCGCTCTCACTCCATTGGAGACACCAGCAGACATAGAAGACCCTACGTCTGCTTCCTTTGTTATTCCGGTAACTTCGCCAGAAGAAAAAGTGATTTACTTCCACAAATCGGGGGCATCCCCACTGGACTCTCTGCTTGAACCTTTCCAAAACGAAGGTATGCCTCAGCTATCCCTGTATAGTCCAATGGCACAAGCTATCATGAAGAAAATGGGCTACGACGCTCAAAATCCGACTGGTTTGGGAGGTGGCCGTGGTATTCTCATACCGTTGGAACCCACCCTGACCAAAAGTCAACCAGAAGATTGGAAAATCCACCTTCAAAAAGGCAAGTCTTCATATGGGTTGGGGTATGATCCTATCGCTCCTATGAGACCGTTGACACCATGGCTGCAAAGTCGCTTTACGGACCAAGCCTCAACATCTCATGAAGACATCGATATCACTGGATTTCTCTTTGAGGAGTTACTCGTCAAAAATCCTGAAAGCCCCTCCAATTTCTCTGATAATAAAGAGGAATTGCCCGATGACACAGATGAGCGGTTCTCTGTCCCAGGAGAATCATCGTCTCCAAAAGAAGTACTCTACTTCAACCCAATTCCAGCAAACGATTGGGACCATCTCATTGCAAGCCTTGAGAAGGATAGCATTGAGAAGGATATTGATCGAGAAGGTTCATGGACAGAAACAGAGCCTCAGTCTGAAAATTTCTCTGGTACTCCAGAAGGTCTTGTTGAGTTGGAAGCCTCCGAAAATACTGTGGAGGAACCACCTTCAAACCTTCCGACAGAAGATCCTGTTCAAAAGATAGACTTGGGAACACCTGATAACCCACGTCCTGTATTCATAAGCAAGAATATAAAGGATGATGAGTTACCCGAGTATATCTCTTTTCTTCGTGGGTTCGTTGATTGCTTTGCATGGTCTTATGCCGAAATGCCTGGCTTGGATCCCAAAGTAGCAGTCCACAAGCTCAACTTACAAAAAGAAATCAAGCCTATCAAACAAGGCCAAAGAAGATTCCGTCCCGACGTGATGGACAAAATTGAACAAGAAGTTCAGACACTCAAAAACGTTGGCTTCATCCGCGAGGAACAGCATCCTGAATGATTGGCCAACATTGTCCCCGTGACAAAGAAAAATGGGCAGATAAGGGTCTGTATTGACTACAGAGACCTGAATAGTGCATGTCCTAAAGATGACTTCCCGCTCCCCATACCAGAGGTGATGATTGACAACACCTATTGTTCGAGCGAATGACATTTATGGATGGATTCTCTGGTTACAACCAGATAAAGATGCATCCTGAAGATGAAAGGCATACATCATTTCGGACACCATTCGGCGTGTATTGCTACACTGTTATGCCGTTTGGCCTGAAAAATGCAGGTGCGACATATCAGAGGGCTATGATGAAAATATTCCAAGATATGCAGCATAAGACGGTCGAATGCTATGTTGACGACCTTGCCATAAAAAGCAGAAGAAAAGAAGACCATCTCGATGATCTTCGAGAAGTCTGTTGACACCAAAAATGTCACTTTGCCTCTTCAAATCAAGAAAGCTGCATGAAGTCGCAACCTGCCATAAATAGGCAATGCAATTTCTCCAAAAATTCAAATCTTGTCAGAATCAAACAAAAACTGCAAGATCCTTCAAGATAGCCAAGAGAAGAGTACACATGAAGTTTCGGGCCATTTCGACAACATTTGGCCTAACTTCACTTCTCCGACAGCTAAACGGAAGCTCCCGGCGGCGACATCATCGGAGACGTCAAAACTTCAATCAAAGCCTACAGATGACTCCAGCATGTCTCAAAAGGGCTCTATGCCAAATTTAAAGTCAAACCGACAACGTTTGACCCTCCATCAATGCTCGAGCAGCAAAATCAAGCCTCCCGGCGGCGGGAACCACCGAAGCCTTCGCTCATCAAACCAAGTGCATGAGTGACTTCAACATGCTTCCAAAAGGCTGCACGTCGAATTTCAGGTCATTCCGACAACGTTTGACCAGGTTTCGATGCTCCGAGAGAAAATCAAGCCTACCGGCGGCGGAGCAACCCGGGACCATGACATCCAAAACGGAGCCCATGGAACGTCTCAAAATGACTCCAATAGGCTCCCCGTCAAATTTCAGGTCAATCGGACATCGTTTGACCACATATCAAAGCTCGGCATTTTCCCCGCAGCAAAATCAAGTGAAGCATCGATGGGACCCCAAACGGCTTCAAAACTCAAATAAAAGCCCATGGTTGGTCCTATCCACTGCTCAAGAAGCTTCACCTAAATTTTCAGGTCATTCCGACATCGTTTGACCAAGTTTCAGCTTCTGGCGGAAAATCAGCAGCTCTACGCGACAAAGTCTTCGGCTTTCCCGGAAAATTGGAAACTTTGCACTCTAAAAATGCAAGGATTCTCATCAAGTTTTCTACAGGGAAATCAAGCCAATAAATGAGAAGAAATGTCAAGAAAAATACAGAAGAAAACGGCGACGAAAAAGACCTCAAAACGACCGCAAAACGGGCTCCGAAGGGGAAAAATCCCCCAGGGTCGCAGACCCCTGCGACCATGGCCCATGGTCGCAGGCCCCTGCGACCATGGCCCATGGTCGCCGGTCCATGGTCGCCGGCGACCATGGAGGTCCGGGTCACCGGATTTTCCGCCGGTGACCCGTTTTTCGGTCTTTTTTCGCGTTTCGCGCACTTTGGCCCCTGTGGTTTCCTGAAAATGTGATTTTTAGTGCTTGAAATTGACTCATATCCTCCGACATCCGTCAAAATCACGGGTCAACCTCCAAAAGCATAAAATCATCATTGATCGCTCCAAGATCGCCAACCGGTCGACCAAGAAAGTGCACTTTCTGTCCGACCGATCGTGAAATCGACAAGACAGATGTCACCGGCCCGCTCTTAGCTATCAATGTCTGAAGTTACATGTTCATCCGATGTCGATCAGCATGTAGATCCATCGATGATCATCGCCAGAAGAATTCCAGAAGACACGGCACGGCCCGCGACTCTTCGACTGCTCGGCGACCAATTAATGTGGTTAATTGACTAACTTTATTATGGTCATTAATTCATTTCTTTGGACGGCCCAATCAGAAGCAAGCATTTGGGAGTTACAAGTCAATTGATTCATGGCATTTAAACCATGAAACTCCTCCCATTATGGTAATTAAGGTGATTAAAAGCCCTTAATCTCCATCGGCCAATCAGATTCAAGAAAAAAGGAGTTACAAAATCAAGAAATAAATCTTGTAACCCCTCCCATTAAAGCCATTAAGGCTCATAAACCCTCCTAAATGGCTACCAAAAGCCTATAAATAGGAGAGCATTCCATTGAAATCGGGATCAGAAAAAAAAGGAGAAAATCAGGATCAGAGAAAAGATCAGAAAAAAAAGGATCAAAAAGAGATCTGAGAGAAAGAAAAAAGAGAGAAAAAACTCTGCTGAAGTTCTGCACCGGCCACCACTACAAGGTGACAAAAGTCCCTTGGGGGGCACCCCCCCCCCCCCCCCCCCCCCAAGGTCCTTGCCTTCTCCTGCTGCCTCCAATGGCTTAGACGTGGCTTTTCAGCCCGTCTACTTAGCTTTTTATTGGACATAGGACCTTCTCTTGGTCTTTGTCCTCTAAAAACCTGAGGTTATAGCCAAGCCAAGCGAATCAAGAGCATCTTCTGTTCTCATCTGCATGGATGATGGTGAAGCCCATACATGGCTTGCGACCGTCAATCTGAACGAGTCCCCCACAATCTCCTGAAAAGTTAGATCTTCCTTTTCTTGCTTTTCATTGTAGTTTGTATTTTTCTAAAGAGACAAAAATCACAACTCTTGTCTTTCATTATTGATAAGAATTGTAAATCGGCTATAAACGCCAAAATCGGCTATAAATGCAAACAAAATCGCCTTTCACGGCAAATTAAGAAAATGTCTCTTTTCTTAAATATTTGTGCAATGGAAAACTTGAAAGAAGTTGATTTCCTTTTTACTTGCGAAGGTTGATCTCCGGATTACCACTTGCAATTCCAAGTAAAATAGAAAATCTGGCACACCCACACAAAGAAATGTTGATGCACGCTTCAGGGCCCGCCAGGGCGCGAAAGGGTCGGACCCGACGGACTCCCACGTTCCGCCGACCCCGGTAGCCGCCCCAACGGCACCTCGGGGCGCGTTCCATCAAAGTCTTCCTCCGACTTCGCAAACACAAATTGCGGATGAATCCACTAAAGTGCTTCTTCGGTGTCTCATCGGGTAAGTTTCTCGGATTCATAGTACGGAAAGCTGAAATTGAACTTGACTCCACCAAAGTCAAGGCTATCCTGGAAATGCCATCTCCCAGAACCCTAAGAGAATTAAAAGGGCTTCAAGGAAGGCTGGCCTACATTCGACGGTTCATCTCCAATCTATCAGGGAGATGCCGTCCATTCTCTCGCCTGATGAAGAAAGGCGTGGACTTTGTCTGGGATGCTGAATGTGAAAGTGCATTTTAAGACATCAAAGCATACCTCATCAAACCTCCAGTGCTGGCTGCCCCCGCAACTGGAAAACCATTTATCTTGTACACAAGAGCTCTCGACCACTCTTTAGGTGCTCTGCTCGCACAAGAAAATGACGTCGGAAAAGAAGCTGCTCTATATTACCTTAGCCGCATGATGGTAGGTGCAGAGCGTCGCTACTCCCCAGTCGAAAAAGAATGCCTTGCAGTAATGTTCGCTGTACAAAAGCTGCGTCACTATCTGCTGTCACAGTGTGTCATCCATGGCAATCCAAGAAGGGGAAAACATACAAGTCACAGTGTGTCAAAGAAGGATTTTCCCTCCTCTCAACACACACCAAGCAGTTGCTGAATGCCACCAAGTGGTTGGAAGTCGGATGTCCATCCTCAAACCTCCGATTGGCGACTGGAGAGATCCGTTCATTGATTATATCATGTTCGGAATACTACCTAAAGATCCAAAAGAGCGGGTAAGCATCCAAAGACGAGCCCCAAACTTTCATTTGGATATACCTTCAAAAGTACTTTACAGAAAATCCTTCAACGGAGTACTCCTACGCTGCTTATCACAACAAGAGGCTGAGGAAATTCTCAAAGAAGTGCATGCTGGTCTTTGTGGAGCCCATCAGGCTGGCCCTAAGCTCTACAACCAGATAAAAAGGCTAGGTTACTATTGGCCTACCATGGTAGCTGATGCAATGCAATTTGCCAAGCGCTACCAAAAATGCCAGATTCACGGAGATTATGTCCACATGCCTCCAGAATGGCTACATCCAACAGTAATCTCATGGCCTTTCGAAGCCTGGGGTATGGACATCATAGGTCCTATTTCTCCCCCATCAAACAAATGTCATCTCTTCATCTTCGCCGCTACAGATTATTTCTCCAAGTGGTCGGAAGCATTTGCGCTCAGCGAAATGAAGACTTCATCAGTCCTTCACTTCTTGCGCACCAACATTATTTGTCGCTTCGGCATACCTAAAAGATTTGTCCATGATAACGGACCACAATTCCGGGATCACAGATTCTATAGGTTCTGCGACAAGTACAAAATCCAAAGTTGTCCTTCGACTCCATATAATCCAGCAGCGAACGGACTAGCAGAAGCCTTCAACAAGACACTCTGCAAAATTCTCAAGAAAATGGCCTCTAGTCACAAAAGAGACTGGGGCGACAAACTACTAGAAGCTTTGTGGGCCTATCGAACCACCGTTCGAGGGCCAACCCATAGCACACCATTCTCTTTGGTCTATGGATGCGAAGCTGTTGTCCCTTTGGAAGTACAAATTCCTTCCTTAAGGGTATCTTTGCAAAATGACATGACGCAAGAAAGCAATGTCAAACTGAGACTCCAAGAGCTGGATAATGTCGATGAAAGACGACTCGAAGCTCTACAAAGCATTGAGTTGTACCAAGCACGCATGGCAGGATCTTTCGACAAAAAGGTCAGGCAACGCGCCTACAAAAAGGGTGACTTGGTTCTTGCAGTAAAAAGACCCATAGTCTTTGCCCACAAATCCAAAGGCAAATTCGAACCAAAATGGGAGGGACCCTTCGTCATCGACAAAGTCTTCTCCAACGGTGCATACGCTCTTTTAAACATGGAAGGAGACAGATGTATGCTACCCATCAACGGCAAGTTCTTGAAGCGGTACTACCCTTAAAGACTTCCTCAAACGGGTCAGAGCAATATCTACACGGCTAAAGCCTATTTCCAAGGTACTTGCTCGTCAAACCCACCTCTTTTGAAATTTTCATCTTTATGTTGAAGTTTCCAAAAAAAAAAAACAAAAACAACAATCTCTCAAAATAATGCTTACTTTCATCGTTTCATTGTTCAAAAAGAAAAAAAAATCAAAATCCAAAAATCCAAGTTTAGGAGCCTCTTCCCAGACTTGACCAAAATTTCGTTCCTTGAACCCAAAATTCATGGTTTGAAATAAAAACCAAGACTCAGGAATTTTCACCCTAGTCTACCTTGGCTTTTACAACCAAAATGGTTTTAAGTCAAAATTTATGACCCTCGGGTCTCTAAACAAAAAAATGGTTTTTTAGAAACCGCGGGGAAGCGACATTCAGTCGATACTCGCAAAACCCAAAAAAAAACCGGAAGGATACGAACCCCATTCGATACTTCCAAAACCCAAAAATCGCAAGGAAGCGAACCCCATTCGATACTTGCAAATTTTAAAAATCGTGGAGAAGCAACAAACCAGTTGATATTCATAACCCAAATTTCAAAAATCTTGTAGATGCAACATACCAGTTGCTATCCACAACCCAAATTTCAAATGGTTCGAGAAAACCTCAAATTTCAAAAATCGCGGAGAAACGACATCAAAGTCAGTACCCGCAAAACCAAAAGTTTTGGGAAACGCAGGGAAGCGACGCTTAGTCGATATTTGCACCCCAATTCGCGAGGAAGCGACATTCCATCGATACTCGTAAAACCTAACCCGCGAGGAAGTGACATTCCATCAATACTGGCAAAACCGAATGAGCAAGGAAGCGACATTCCATCGATACTTGCAAGACCATTCAGCGGGGAGGCGACATTTAGTCGATACCTGCATTTTGAAAACCAAAATTCGGTTATAAATGCCAAAATCTGGCTATAAACGCCAAAATCTGGCTATAAATGCCAA
The DNA here is from genome assembly GCA_028538565.1 of Umbellularia californica. NCBI lineage: Eukaryota > Viridiplantae > Streptophyta > Magnoliopsida > Laurales > Lauraceae > Umbellularia > Umbellularia californica. The sequence continues at coordinate 46,359,469 of JAPQWN010000003.1, forward strand.
AAGTCGGCTATAAATGCCAAAATAAAAAAAAATTCTGCTAAAAACGCCAAAATCGGCTTTCATGCCAACAAAACAAAAATTGGTTTTCAAAAACTCGGCTATAAACGCCAAAATCTGGCTATAAACGCCAAAACTCGGCTATAAACGCCAAATCCGGCTATAAATGCCAAAATTCGGCTATAAATGCCAAAAACAAAATTTTTTCGGCTATCAACGCCAAAATCGGCTTTCATGCCATCTCAAAATCGGCTCTCATGCCACAAACAAAATTTTTGCCTCTCATGCCATCTCAAAATTCGGCTATAAACGCCAAAATTCGGCTATAAATGCCAAAACAAAAAAAAATCGGCTATAAAAGCCAAAATCTGGCTATAAATGCCAAAATTCGGCTATAAATGCCAAGATAAACAAAACAAAATTCGGCTTCTATGCCGTTCTAAAATTCGGCTTTCACGCCATCTAAAAATTTTGGCTCCCATGCCGCAAAACAAATTTTGGCTCTTATGCCACAAAATTAGGCTTTCTCGCCATCCAAATTTTGGTTTTCAAACCATCAAAAACAAGGCTTTCCGCCACAAAAATTGGCTTTCATGCCCAAAACAACCCTTTGACAAAAGATTTTCACAAAATAACAACCTTTTGATCAAATACTTAAACAAACATTCCCATCAAACTTTTGCTCAAAATTGTTTTCATCAAAAATGATTTAAGTGAAAGGAAGGGGATACAAAATATAGTACCAAAATTGTTTATACATGGAGGTACCAAAAAAAAAAAAGGAAAAAGAGTTTGTTACAACTCAGGAGCTCAATCCTACATAGGCAACCCGGTGATGGCGCTCAGCTCCTTCAAAGAAAAACCAATCTCACCATTCGTCACAATGAAGGTGTTGGTTTGTGGAAGGAATGACTCCAGCATGGCCATGAAAGCCTCATCAGAGAAAACGACGGTTTGCCGAAAAGCGCGAACCGCGTCAAAAATCTCGGCCTCCCGAAGAACGGCCTCACCAATCCTCAAGGTGTAATCAGTCCATGACTCCCAGCTCGAGTCAGCACTAAAACGGCCACGAAGTCGAAAAGGCTTCACCCAATTGCTGCCGTCACCCCGAAAAATGCCAAGGCCCACCGGTCTCAAATCGACCGATGGATGATCAGAACCTTGGTAGCCACTGGCTGGCATCAACACGTCCATACGGACAGTTGGCTTCTCTGCAAAACCGGAAGGTCCACCAACAAAAACCCCGGTCTTGATCACACTGGTCCTCTTCACCCAACTCGGAGGATCTTCCCTCTTAGGGCACGTGGGAGAAAGGCTCAGGATCGAGATGGTCCGATCAAAAGACGACCGGGTAGAAATAGTTCTCTCCTCACCATCTGCTGTGTAAGAGAACTGAAAACATCTCCTTTGGTATGTCAAGTCGTCGGGGACTGCATCACCGAAGAAGAAGGTAGGCTTGATCACAACGCTCTGATCGTCCGTAACCCAGGGACGGCTGCTTACCACGATCTTATAGAACTCCTCATCCTTGAGAGCGATCAATCGCTGTCTCATCTCATTACGATTGAGGGAATCGCATTCTTCCAAGTTTTTCTCCACAAACTGGACCTTCTCCCAAGCCTGCTGAACGGCAGCATTAGAAGATCTAGCAGACCGACGAGGTGCATCAGTAATAGGACCTTTACCTTTGTTCGTTCTAGAAGAACTACCTGCAAAAGGTGGAAGAGAAAACATCAATCAAAATGACAGAATTCTGCTACAAAAATTCTAGCAAAATTTTGACATGGTTCCGGGGCAATTCCATCGAAAAGGAACATACTCCGAAAAAGACAGGAAGCCAGAAGATGAGCTCAACATCGCTGCGAGCTCATAGTCAGTGGAGAATTCTCAAAGAAGGCTTGAACTCAACATCGCTGCGAGAACAAGCCAATCTCATCAAACTTCCGCAAAATCTGGAAAAGAGCTCAACATTGCTGCGAGCTTCAGAATCCAAAAGTTGCAAACTTCCTCAAAATCCAGCAAGACCGAGAAAGAACTCAACATTACTGCGAGCTCAAAATCCCGATACTTGCAAAAGATTTTTAGGTATGCATCATCATACTTCCAAATCCATTTACAAAACTCATGCATCAAAAAATATCATCATGCATTAGATGTTAGGAAAACCTTGACCAAAGTTTGACCAATTCCAACCCAATTTGGTCAAAACCAATCAAACTTTGTCCAAGTCAAAAATCATGTTGGCTTGACCTAGAGACTCTAGCCTTCTATCTTGATGCATCAAACAAAAAAATGCATACATATTGAAATTGCATAGCCTCATTATCATAGTGAGCAAACAGGGAAAAAGAAAAAGAAAGAGAAAAAAAAATCTCAGCAAAAAAAAAGAGAAAAAAAAAATTTTGGCCCACAGGCCGTGGCCCACTGCCACGTGGCAGTATGGTCAGGTCCATACAGCCAGAGAAAAAAAAAACAGCAAAAAAAAAAAAGAAAAGAAGAGAAAAACACTGAAAAAAAAAAGATCAGCGTGAAAAAAAAAACAGAAAGAAAGAAAAAAAAGAGTTCACGAAAAAAAAAAAAGAGAGAAAATCGTGGAAAGAAGAACAAAAAAAAGAAAAAAAAAAGGGAAAGAAAAAAAAGAGAAGCATGAAAAAAAAAAGGGAAGAAAAAAGGTGCATGACAAGAAAAGAAAAGAAAAAAAAAGAGAAAAAAGAAAAGAAAAGAAAACGAAGAAAAAAATGATAAAGAAGCTACTTCTACAATGGAGATTCTTGATGAGGAAGAAAACTTACTTGAAGCCATTGATGGAGAAGAAGAAGAAACGCTTGGAGATCCTTGAAGAAGAGAAAGCACTTCTTGCCTTGGGGAGAACTCTTGAAGATTTCTTGCAAAAAGAAAGTAATAGAGCAAAAGCACCAACCCTCTTGCTTTTATAGAAGAGAGCAAGCCAAAAGAGGAAACAAGGAGAAAAGAAAGGAGGTAAGTGCTAAAATTTAGCTACTTTCCCAAAGAGAAAGATATTTTGAGAGAATCTTTCCACAAAAAGAAAACTTGAGAAATTCTCTCCAAGTAAAGATATTTTTAGATATTCTCTATACAAAAGAGATATTTTTGGATATTCTTTACAAATATGACACCATATGAGATCTAGGCCATCTCCAAAGCCTAAGGTCACATGGGTTAGCCCATATGAGCCAGGTCTGACCACCTAGGCACTAAAAGTGGCTTTTTAGTCAAAATATTCCTCTTACCAAGAGCAAAAAAAAGAAAAGAGCAAAAAAAGTCCCATGCCTCTTTTGAGTTGATGGGACCATTCAAAAAAAAAGAAAAAAAGAAAGTCTCATGAGTTTCCAAAAACCAAACCATCCAACCTCATGAACCAAATTGAGCCAAAATCTTGAAATTGACATTTCACAAAACCAAATTCCGGTCCCCTAGCTCGCCACATACAGCTTGTTAGGTCACAAGACCAAAACCAAAAATCAAAATCCAAAACCAACAAACCAAATCTGACCCCCCAACCTGCCACATACAGCTTGTTGGGTCACAAGGTCAAAATCGAAATCAAACCCCGACCCCCTAACCTGCCACATACAGCTTGTTAGGTCACAAGGTCAAAAACCAAAATCCAAAACCCAAAATCCAAATACCCCATGTCATTTTCAAAACTTTGCCTTGAGATGGTACGTGATCCCTCTCACTACCATAAAATTCCCCCGGAAACTCAGAAGGCAATTCAAAAAAAAAAAAATGCTCAAGACTCTTGGTCAAGTTGGAATCTCTCCTCCAAGTTTCTCTTCGAGGCACATCGACTCCAAAAAGCTACTTGTCGCTGTACCTCGAGGGGCATTTGTTGACACCAAAAAAGTCAATATGTCTCCTCAACATCAAGAAGCCTCCTGAAGCTGCATCCTGCTAAAAATAGGCAAGGCTACTTCAAGCATCAGATTTTGTCAGAATCAGACAGAAACTGAGAGATCCTTCAAGACAGCTAAAAGAGGGGTACACCTGAGGTTTCGGGTCATTCCGACATCGTTTGGCCCAACTTCACTGCTCCGACAGCTAAACAGGCGCTCCAGGCGGCAACATTATCAAAGACACCAAAACTTTGATCAAAGCCTACGGATGACTCCAGAATGTCTCCAAAGGGCTCCATGCCAAATTTCAAGTCAAACCGACAACGTTTGACCCTCCATCAATGCTCGAGCAACAAAATCAAGCCTCCCGGCTGCGACAACCACCGAAGCCATCACTCATCAAACAAAATACATGAGTGGCTTCAACATGCTTCCAAAAGGCTGCACGTCGAATTTCAGGTCATTCCGACAACGTTTGACCAGGTTTCGATGCTCCGAGAGAAAATCAAGCCTACCGGCGGCGGAGCAACCCGGGACCATGACATCCAAAACGGAGCCCATGGAACGTCTCAAAATGACTCCAATAGGCTCCCCGTCAAATTTCAGGTCAATCGGACATCGTTTGACCACATATCAAAGCTCGGCATTTTCCCCGCAGCAAAATCAAGTGAAGCATCGATGGGACCCCAAACGGCTTCAAAACTCAAATAAAAGCCCATGGTTGGTCCTATCCACTGCTCAAGAAGCTTCACCTAAATTTTCAGGTCATTCCGACATCGTTTGACCTAGTTTCGACGATTGACGGAAAATCAGCTACAAAGTCTTCGGCTTTCCCGAAAAATAGGAAACTTTGTGCTCCGATTTCATGAGGGTTCTCGTCAAGATTTCTTCAAGAAAATCAAGTCAATAATTGAGGAAAAATGTCAAGAAAAATACAGAAGAAAAAAGGGACGAAAAAACGGCCGAAAACGACGCTCGGCGACCAAACGGGCCGAAGCCCCATGGTCGCCGGCGACCCTGGGTGCATGGTCGCCCGGCGACCCTGGAAATCCGGGTCGCCGGATTTTGCGCCGAATCGTCCGTTTTCCGATTCTTTTCGCGTTTCGGGTGTTCTGGCCTCTGTGATTTTCTGAAAATCCAATGTTTGGTGATTTTCCGATTCTTTTCGCGTTTCGGGTGTTCTCGGATCCGCCGTCAAAAGCATGAAATCATCACCGATCGCCTCAAGATCGCCAACCGGCTGACCAAGAAAGTGCACTTTCTGTCCGACCGATCTTGAAATCGACAAGACAGATGTCACCGGCCCGCCAACATCAATCAATGTCTGAAATTGCATTGCAATCCGACATCAAATAATGCGTGGATCCACCCGTGATGATCGCAAGAAGAATATAAAAAGGCGCAGTGCGGCCCGCGACTCTTCACATGCTTGGCAACCACTTAATGTCGTTAATTGACCCATTAAAGCAGTCATTAACTCATTATTTTGGACGGCCCAATCAGATTCAAGCATTTGGGAGTTACAAATCCAAATAATCATAGCATTAAACCCATGAAACTCCCATCATCATGAAGCATAAAGGCAATTAAAAGCCCACTACCTTCATCGGCCAATCACAAGCCATGAAAAAGGAGTTACAAAATCAATTTGTAACTCCTCATCAATTCTTTCATCATGGCCATCAATGCCAATAAACACCTCATGTTTACCAAAAGCCTATAAAAGGAGGTCCATTCCAAGAAGAAAAAGGGTGAAAAAAATAGATCCCAAGTGCAAGCTCTGAAAATCCAGAAAATCCAAGAGAGAGACGAAGTCCTGCTACTTTGCTCCCGGAAGCACCACAAGGTGATCAACATCCCTTGGGGGGCCACCCCCCCAAGGTCACCTCCTTCTCCAACATGGCCTAAACGCGGCTTTTCAGCCCGTTTACTCGGTTTTTCATTGGATATAGGACCTTCTCTTGGTCCTTGTCCTTTAAAAAACTGAGGTTAGGAGCCAAGCCAAAGAATCAAAGCATCACATGTTCTCATTTGAAGGACGATGGCGAAGCCCATACATAACTTGCGACCGTCGATCTCAACGTGTCCCCACAATCTCCTGAGAAGTTAGATCCATTTTCTTCCTTTTCTATTGTAGTTTGTATTTCCTAAAGAGACAAAAAGAAATCACAATTCTTGTCTTTCACATTTGATGAGTTTTGTAAAATCACCTTTCACGGCAAACAAACAAAAACCCTCTTACGGCATTCTAAAAACTTGTCTCTTTTCTTAATATTTATGCAATTTGAAAAGTTAGAAAAAAGGATTGATTTCCTTTCCACTTGTGAAGGTGAATCTCCAGATTATCACTATTCCAAATTCCAAGTAGAAAGTAAATCTGGCATACCCGTACAAAAATGTTGATGCCCGAGATCTTCCCTCCTCTGCCGAGACCCAGGTCAGCCCCCAGGGTGCGGAGGGAGAGGACGGAAGATTCCCCCTTTTTTCGGGTCCATCAAGCACTCAAGAATATATATGCAAGAGGAGAGAAGATGAGAGGAAGAAAGAGGGTTTTCTCCCTTGTTGTTGCAGGAAAATGAAATGAAGAGAAGAGGAAGAAGAGACCCAACATGAGTTGGGTTTTAAAATGGGTAAGTTGTGGGCCCCAATGGCTCTAATACTTCAAGGGCTTAAAACTCCCTTTTGTGGGTCCCGGATGAAATCGACGAAGAAAAGAAAAATGATCGTTGAAAAATCTAGTTTTCAAAAAGTATATTTTCCTCATGATTTTCAAATTTCGAAATTTATGCACAGATTTAATGTAAAAAGACGAATTTGCCCCTTTTTCTCAAAAAACACGATTTCTGGAGTTCAACTGCAAACGGAACAAACATGAAAGTCGCTGGGATCAAGATAACAAATTCAAAAATATCGAAATCCATATTTTTTTTTCAAAAATCAAATAAATAAAATTCCCATGTTAACACACGTCACACGGGCCACCCCGGGCCCAGTCAAACCAAACTCAACGCGCTCAAAATTCCCTAAAGCTATTCAAAATTCTAATCTAACTAAAAAAAATCTAAGCTAATCGTCCTCTAATCCCACTTAGAGACTAATCACAATTAAAAATAATAATAAAATATATTAAACTTGGGTCGGGACCTGACAAACAACTTACCCTTTTGCTTAAACCTCAACGTTCATCTAGCCGGTGATACCTTCAAAAGTACTTTATCTCCCTGAAACTAAAGATCTCTTCTTCGAACATCGGCGTAGCTCTTCTGTCGACTCCTAGCAATTTTCTAATACTCATGGATAAGCTTAACCTTTTCACTTGTCTCACCAATCAATGTCGGTCCATGAAAGCTGCGTTCACCGACTTCTTCCCAACATTGTGGAGTTCTACACCTGCTTCCATACAATGCTTCAAAGGGAGCCATTCCTATGCTCGAGTGGTAGCTATTATTATATGCAAATTCACAGAGAGGTAAACTCTTATCCCACTGAGTCTTGAAATCGAGAACACAAGCCAAAAGCATATCTTCCAATGTCTGAATGGTCCTTTCTGACTGTCCATTTGTCTGCGGGTGATACACTGTACTAAACTAAAGTTTTGTACCTATGGACTCGTGCAATGTCTTCCAAAACCTCGAGACAAATCTGTTATCTTGGTCTGAAGTGAAAGACTGGTTGGCCATGACGGTTGACAATCTCGTTCACAATTGCTTCTGCAAGAAGTAACATGTGCATCTTCTTACCCGTCTTCAATGAAATGAAACGTGCAGACTTTGTCAAATTATCCACGATAATCCAAAAGGCATTGTTCCCTCTGCTAGTAGTAGGTAATCCCGTGACGAATTCCATCGTAAGATATTCCCATTTCAACTTTGGGATCTCCAACGGTTGCAAAAGACCAAGTGGCTTCTGATGTTTTGCCTTTACCAACTGACACGTCATGTACAGAGACACAAAAGTTGTTATTTCTCTCTTCATATTGTTCCACCAAAATCTACTTTTCAAATTGTGATACATCTTTGCACTCCCTGGGTGCATCGAATACCTTGTGATGTGAGCTTCCACCATAATTTCATTCCTTAGATCATCAATATTTGGAACACATAGTCTGTCACGGAAGTATAATACTCCATCCACAACCCGAAAATCCGATCGTTCTGAGATGTGCTCTACAATTCTAGCCAAATCTGGATCTTGCAACTAACTCTCTTTGATCTTCTAAATGAAGGTAGGCTCAGATACTATCATGTTTGCTAACATAACACCCCGCATCAATGGTTGAAATTCAACTCCCAAGTTCTCAAACTATTGAAAATTGTAAAATCCTTGCAAACTGGCCACACTTACTAACTTCTTGCTCAATGCGTCTGCAACCACATTCACTTTCCTCGAATGATAGACGATTGGGAAATCATAGTCTTTAATATACTTCATCCATCTTCTTTGTCTCACGTTCAATTCTTTCTGAGAGAACAAATATTAGAGACTATTTGTTGCATAGTTTTTCTCATGCTCCTTCAATTGCCTTGAGCCATACGCTATGACCTTGCCATCTTGCATTAATACACACCCGAGTCCCACATTCGAAGCAGCCGTTTAAATCACAAAACCACCAATGCCCGAAGATAAAGTGAGAATACGTACTGTAGTTAACCTCTTCTTCAACTCCTCAATGCTGGATTCACACTGTTCTAACCACACATATGGTACATTCTTCCAGATTAGTTTGGTCAAAGGTGCTGCAATAGATGAAAATCCTTGCACAAACCTCCTGTAGTAGCCTGCTAAACCTAGAAAACTTCTGATTTCGGTCACATTTTTCAGCCTTTCCCAACCAATCACTGCCTCTATCTTTGCCGGATTGACTGCTAAGCCTTCTTTGGAGAGCAACTTGTTTAAACCAAAATTCACACTTTCCTAGCTTAGCATACAACCGGTTATCTCTCAGAAGCTGTAATGAAGTCCTCAAATGTTGCTCATGATCTTCTCTAGACTTGGAATACACCAATATGTCATCGATAAAGACGACCGTGAACTAATCTAAATAGGGTGTAAAGATCTTGTTCATTAGAGCCGTAAACACTGCCAGTGCATTCGTCAGTCCAAAGGGCATCACCAAAAATTCATAGTGCCCATATCTAGTTTGGAAGGTTGTTTTCGATACATCCGATTCTCTTACTCTCAACTGGTGGTATCCGGATCTAATGTCAATGTTCGAAAAGTACTCTGCTCCTTGCAATTGGTCAAACAACTCATCTATCCTTAGCAATGGATATTTATTTTTTATAGTCACTTGGTTTAATCTTTTGTAATCTATACACATTCTCAAGTTTCCATCCTTCTTCTTAACAAACAACACTGGGGCTCCCCAAGGTGGGATGTTTGGTCTAATAAAACCCTTTCCTAATAATTCTTGCAACTGAAATTTTAGCTCACCAAACTCTGCCGGAGCCATCCTGTATGGTGCAATGGAGATCAGAGCAGTCCCTCGCATTAACTCTATTGTGAAATCAATCTCCCTAACCGGTGGCAAACTTGGAATTTCTTCCGGAAAGACATCTGGAATTTTACAAACAGCGGAGATTTCCTCCACCCCTTAGGATTGTTTATCCTCCATGATAAATGCTATGTATCCCTCACATCCACTTCTCAATAATTTAGCTGCTGGCAATACTGAAATGAGACTATAGCTTGTAAAACCCTTTTCTCTCCCTAAAATTTCACTCCTAAGGGTTTTCCATCTAGTTTGAAGGAAATGGTCTTGTTAAAATAATCCATGGTGGCATGATGTGCTACTAACCAATCCATGCCTAATATGAAATCAAAGTCATGTATGTCCAAAAGTATAAGATTGGATGGAAATGTAACCTCTCATATCTTAACTATACAACTAGGGTGAAAACTGCTACAAATAACTTGTTTCCCTACTGGTGTTGTGACAGTTAGAATAAATTCAAGCTCGCTAACGGGCACATTAATTAATTTAGCAAACATAGGAGACAAGGAGGAGTGAGTGGATCTAGGATCAAACAATATTTTTGCTTCTACCCTACGGACAACGAGTGTACCTTCCACTATGTTGCCTGCTGCATATGCGTCCACTTGATTCAGATGATACACATGCCCTTGCTATTGAGGTCTATTTCGATTTTGGTTCTGTCTTGCCTGCTATGCATTTCTATTCTGCTGTGGTGGACATGCATTTTGATTCTGAGGTGGTTGGCATGGTTGCTGTTGTTGATTCTGCTGCTGCGGCTGCCTTGGTTGGTTCTGAGCTACTTGTTGATTCTACTGCAATGCTTTTCTCGGTGGTTACTGGGGAGGCCTTGTTGCCTTGGTTTCTTGGGCAATCCTTCACCATGTGGTCAATTATGCCACATTTAAAACATCCACAGGTGATCTTGTAACACTGATTGGACGGATGATTCTTGCCACAATGCTCACATGCACCTTGCCTTGGAGGGTTCTGATCTTGTCTTGGCCTTTTGCCCTGATGGGATCTTTGACCTTGCTGCTGCTGACGTTTCCTTTGAGCATCTTGAATGACCTTGTTATTGATGTTTTCAAATTTATAAGCTCGCTTGACTGCCTCTTGGAATGTAGCAGCTAGGACTACACTTGTAGCATCCCTCTCAATTATAGGGTTGAGTCCTTGTAAAAACTTGATGATCTTCTTCTGCTCGGTGTCGATGAGTTTTAGGGCATACCAAGACAGTCTCTCAAACTTGGTAACATATTCAAGGACTGTCATGTCTTCCTGCTTGAGCAATTGGAACTCTATGGCTTTTTGCCTCTTGATGTGAGAGGATACATATTTCTCACTGAACTATTCCTTAAAGGTAGTCCAGGCATTGTCATTTGCAATATTTTGATAGCCATCTTTCAGTGTCTTCCACCAAATATCTGCTAATCCTGTAAATATAGAGGCTGCTACGTGAACCTGCTGTCTACCCGTGCATCTGGAAAGATTGAAGATATTTTCTGTGGGAGACAGCCAGTCATCGGTTGCTAAAGGGTCTTCCTGCCCTGTAAATTCCTTTGGGCCTCTCTTCTGGAATCTCTCAAATAGCATGCTAGGGTCATGATCCCTATTTTGGATGACAATTTGTGGTTCGATATGTGGGGCTTGCTGATGAGTTCACAAAAGATACACTTTCATAATATTATTTTATGAGTTTTCAAAGATAAAATAACTCAAAACACTATTTTTAGCAAAAAAATTATAAATTTCTTCCTCATCATGCTTTGCTCATATCTTTCCATTATAGATGGCCATTTGTATACATTTATATGAGTTCTAATGGCTTCCATACAAAATATGTTTTAAAATACACTCAATTATGTTAATTTCTCTTTGTAGGTGTTAATTAAAGATTAAGGTTGAGATTCAAGAGTTAAAGAGAGTAAGGATAAGTTTAGAAGACAATTGGATGAAGAAATGATAAAGTTAGACCTGTAATAAAAAGAAAAATGAAAGACCTGGGTTGATATTTTGACCATATCTTTTTACTCAGGTGTCTGATTGAGGTGATCTCAGAAGCATTGGAAAGCTTGTTCTAAGATCTACAAAGCATCTTTCATAAAATTTTCCCAATTCGGACGTTTCGGGGGTCAAAATTGCACGTCAATCTAGGACCTGTTTTCTAACATGGGAATCACATTCATATGTTTATATTTCCATTCTTGTGAAGTCCCACATTGAAAAGAAACCAAAATAAAGTAAGGGCAAATGTTTCTATATAAGGAAGGGAGCTCTAGGCATTAGACACACAAGCAAGGAGAGCCTCCTCTTCTTTACTTAAGCTATTCATGTAATTGAGAGCAATTGTAGAGAGAAAGTGAGGAAAGCTTTGTAAAATTTGAAGATTTGTAATGAAAGCTTTGTCTTCTCCAATGGGTTGCAAATCCCTTAGTTGGATCTTCTGGATGAAGCTAAGTTAATAATATTCCTTTTGCTTATGCTTTTAATTCCCTTTGTTTATGTGCTTAACATACTAGAATAGAATTTTTTTCATTGCAATGTGCTACCTTCCATGCTTATTTTCTATCTTAGCATTCTTTTTACTATCTATGCTTAGGTTTGATAAATCATGCTTAGGAGTTAATATCTTTTGATGGTTTATGCTTACTTTTGATAGATAGTCATTAGGAATCTTTTATTTTATAAAGGGAAGAAAGTCTCAGCTATTAGATTGTTAATTTCTATCTTAGAGCTTTAAAGTTATATTTTCCAAATCTAAACATTGATTTGTCATTAGATTTGAGTATTTGTTTGGGAAAAGAGAAGAACATTAGTGTTGGATTAGTGCTACTTAGTGGATTCTAGATGATTTAATCTATCCATTAGTATTACTTGCTGCTTATTTTACTTACTTTAGTTAGATTCTATTCACATTCCCACACATTTATTCACTTATTTTAATTCTCACACTCCATTTCTCTATTCACACCATCAATTCCACCTTTGATTTTACATTTTTAACACATTTCTTTTTATCTCCATTAACTCATTTTCTCTCTTATTCTCCTTATTAGTTAGTTTTCATGGATGCTTTTAGTTTCTTTTTATCTTGATCTTTTACTTATTTTCACACACTTGTTCACTTGATCTATCTAATATTGCTCCATTGTTCTTGTATTAACCCTGTGACTTTGTTTTTATTATTAACTTGTTACTAATTTTGTTCTTGGTTTGTTCTTACTTGAGTGTTTCTATTTTTACTAACATCTCTTTGTTATCTAGTTTCTTGTCTTCTTTCAGTTTGCATTCTTTTATTTCCATTCTTATTATCTTGATTTGTATTTCCATTATTTCTGTTATCTCCATTTACATTTGTTAGCTATATTTGAATTGATACTCCTTTTCATTGATTATTCTTATTTTTCCTTGTAACGATCCTTGTGGGAGCGATATTCGGACTTCCATAGTCCATATTACTTGAGACAACCGTATACTTATGGGAATCGTCAATCACTTGCACCGGTTCCGGTCTTCTTCCTAATACTTCTAACAATCGTCTCTGCACTTGAGTTAACTCTTCATCTTTCTTGGCCATCTGTTCTTGCAATCTAGCCTGAGTTTCATTTACCCTCTACTGTTGTTCTTTAAATCTAGCCTAATTTTCATTGGCCTTCTGTTGTTGCTCTATCATCATTTGCATAAGTTGTTGAAATTGATTGTCACCTGAGGGACCTACACTACCACTATTATTTTTGGAAGGCTTTGCATTTGCTAGGTCCCTACGGGGAGGCATAGTGCTGCAAAACCACATGATAGTATAATAAAATATATTACAGAAAGCATATCCATCACCTCATTCAATACTAACAAACGAAAGTTCTAATGAATCCCACAAAGTTCCTACGTTTCTAGTTTCTTTTAATTGCCTGAAAAATTTCTCACTTTCATACCAGTCCTGTCACACCCCTGAACCGAGACCGAGCCGACCCAATCCATAACCTGGGGTCGTAGAGCGGAGAGACAGAAAATTTCGCCCATGCGCGCTTGTTGTTTTCCCACATGTTTCTGTGGTGAGGATTTCAAACATAATCCATCACAATCCGACCGTCAATTTGCCAACGAACATATATGCGAGGAAGCATGTAGCAAACATATAATAAAATGATCAAGAGAAAACAAGGACATTCCAACCTAGCATCAAAATGAGAAATATATTCATAAGCATCATCCAAAGTTAGTTTGAGTTTAACCCATCACAAAAGTGTAGACAACAAAAAAAAAGTCACTATGTCCTCAACATCAAAAAGCCTCGTGAAGCTGCATCCTGCTACAAAACAGGCAAAGCTACTTCAAGCATCAGATCTTGTCAGAATTAGATAAAAACTGAAAGATCCTTCAAGAGCGCTAAAAGAGGGGTACACCTGAGGTTTCGGGCCATTCCGATATCGTTTGGCCTAACTTCACTTCTCCGATAGCTAAACAAGCGCTCCCGGCGGCAACGTCATCAAAGACACCAAAACTTCGATCAGAGCCTATGGATGGCTTCAGGATACCTCCAAAGGGCTCCATACCAAATTTCAAGTCAAACCGACAACGTTTGACCTTCCATCAACGGTCGAGCAGCAAAATCAAGCCTCCCGGCGGCGGGAACCACCGAAGCCATCACTCATCAAACAAAGTACATGAGTGGCTTCAACATGCTTCCAAAAGGCTGCACGTCGAATTTCAGGTCATTCCGACAACGTTTGACCAGGTTTCGATGCTCCGAAAGAAAACCAAACCTACCGGCGGCGGAGCACCCCAGGACCATGACATCCAAAGCGGAGCTAATGGGTTGTCTCAAAATGACTCCAATAGGTTCCCCGTCAAATTTCAAGTCAATCGGACATCGTTTGACTACATATCAAAGCTCGGCATTTTCCCCGCAGCAAAATCAAGTCAAGCATCGATGGGACCCCAAACGGCTTCAAAACTCAAATAAAAGCTCATGGTTGGTCCTATCCATTGCTCAAGAAGCTTTACCTCGATTTTCAGGTAATTCCGACATCGTTTGACCTAGTTTCAACTCTTGACGGAAAATCGGCTACAAAGTCTTCGGCTTTCCCGAAAAATGGGAAACTTTGTGTTCCGGTTTCACGCAGGTTCTTGTCAAGTTTTCTCCAAGAAAATCAAGTCAATAATTGAGGAAAAATGTCAAGAAAAATACAGAAGAAAGAAGGAACAAAAAAGACGGAAAAACGGCCGAAAACGATGCTCGGCGACCAAACGGGCCAAAGCCCTATGGTCGCCAAGGTCGCCGACGACCTTGGGTGCATGGTCGCCGGCGACCCTGCAAATCCAGGTCGCCGGATTTTGCACCAAATGCCCCGTTTTTCGATCCTTTTCGCGTTTCGGGTATTCCTGCCTCTGTGATTTTCTGAAAATCCAATGTTTGATGTTTGAAAACGACTGATCTTTACCGACATCTCGGATCCGCCGTCAAAAGCATGAAATCATCACTGATCGCTCGAAGGTCACCAACCGGCTGACCAAGAAAGTATACTTGCTGTCCGACCGATCGTGAAATCGACAAGACAGATGTCACCGGCCTAAGGAGATCAACCATTGTCTGAAATTGCACTACAATCCGACATCAAACAATGTGTGGATCCACCTGTGATGATCACAAGAAGAATCTCAAAAGCCGCAGCACGGCCCGCGACTCTTCACATACCTTGGCGACCACTTAATGTCGTTAATTGACCCGTCTATGACAACTTAATGCGATCATTAACTCATTATTTTGGACAGCCCAATCAGATTCAAGCATTTGGGAGTTACAAATCCAAGCAATCATGGCATTAAACCCATGAAACTCCCATCATCATGAAGATTAAAGGCGATTAAAAGTCCACTACCTTCATCGGCTAATCACAAGCAATGAAAAAGGAGTTACAAAATCAACTTGTAACTCCTCATCAATTCTCTCATCATGGCCATCAATGCCCATAATCACCTCATGGCTACTAAAAGCCTATAAAAGGAGGTGGGTTCCAAGAAGAAATGAATGAATCCTAAGTGCAATCCCAAGCTCTGAAAATCCAGAAAATCCAAGAGAGAGACGAAGTCCTGCTGCTTTGCTCCCAGAAGCACTACAAGGTGATCAGCGTCCCTTGGGGGGCCACCCCCCCAAGGTCCTCTCCTTCTACAACATGGCCTAAACGCGGTTTTTCAGCCCGTTTACTCGGTTGTTCATTGGATATAGGACCTCCTCTTGGTCCTTGTCCTTTAAAAAACTGAGGTTAGGAGCCAAGCCGAAGAATCAAAGCATCAACCGTTCTCATTTGAAGGACGATGGCGAAGTCCATACAGGCTTGCGACCGTCGATCTCAACGTGTCCCCACAATCTCCTGAGAAGTTAGATCTATTTTCTTCCTTTTCTATTGTAGTTTGTATTTTTTAAAGAGACAAAAGGAAATCACAATTCTTGTCTTTCTTATTTGATGAGTTTTGTAAAATCGTCTTTCACGGCAAACAAACAAAAACGCCTCCTACGACATTCTCAGAAACAAACTTGTCTCTTTTCTTAATATTTATGTAATTTGAAAAGTTAGAAAAAAGGATTGATTTCCTTTCCACTTGTGAAGGTGAATCTCCGGATCATCACCATTCCAAATTCCAAGTAAAAAGTAAATCTGGCATACCCGTACAAAAATGTTGATACCTGCGTTTTCCCTCCTCCGCCGAGACCAAGGTCTGCCCCCGGGGTGCGGAAGGAAAGGACGGAAATTCCGAGGGTCCATCAAAAAGTAAGTTTAAAGTTTACAAATTTCCCAAAATAAACAAAGCCAACCAAGGCTAGTAACAAGTTCCCAAAAATGAAATATTAATAATCCCCCAAAATGTGGTATGTGTCTCGTCACCCAACCCGAGGTCTAGATGACATCTTGGGCTGCCACTCTCGAGCAACCGGCTGCTCAACTGCCTCCTCCTCACACTCCACCTCAAAGGCAGCGGGGTAGAAATCTGGCACCAAACAAGATTGTATCAGACATGACTGTCTAGCAAGCCAATAAAGCAGATGACGGAATGACAAGTATTTGCAAAAACATTATAAAAGTCAAAATAGTACATTTGAAAGTCTAAGAATAAGCAACGATGAAATAAGGAAGATGAATACCGAATTAGATCATTTGCAATGAGAACATTTGAAAGAATAATACCAACCAAACAAAACATTGGCAATCCACATTGAGCTACATTCTCCTATTACCGAAGTAACAAAAGCAATCAATAACCGCCGCCATATGACATGGTCGGAGTAAGCAAAGATACAATAATATCCCAATATAGATGGGTAACAAACAGAGTCCGTCATGGAACATATAGCAAACAAACAGAGTGTCCAAGCTGCAGTTGGCAAAAAAATTGAGCATCCCAAGCCGGGTGATCTAGCATACCCAAGCTTAGTGGTGCCGACCAAATCTGAATCAATACAAATCAAATCATCAAAATACATTTCACCTTGATAAAGGACTACTCTAACCAGGTACAAACGGACAAATACAAAACGAATCGACCAAGTAACCTTATCGATATTTTTCAAACGTGGTAAACCACTCAAAAGTATTTCAAACTGATTTATAAGAAAGACGTATAAATATACAGACTTGGAATAAGGTAAATGTGAAGTGGTTGATTAGTTTACCTAGGGTAGTCTCGTTGTATACCTAGTTCCTTAATGTCGGTCTATGAACGGAGGATTTGGTGCCTTTGAAGATCCCTGACATTTGAGAACATAAAGTGTATAACGAGGCTAGTATAAATTCCCCGGTAATTCAGTTATTGAACATTCCCCATTCTTCCCCCTCATTTTCCATCATATCTAGTGTTTTGTATTCCACATTCCCTTCCCCTAGCATCTAGGGGCCCTTAAGGGGTCTACACATCCAACAGGGACAAATTGCGTGCATGAAACAATCATGGGGCAGAGCCTAGGTCTGCTCGTGTGAGGGAACCTTCGCTCAAGCGGAGCCTTCCAGAAGCTTTTGGCCCGCTCGAGCAGGCAGAAACACAAGACAGAGCCGAGCTCGTTCAAGTGGCCAGATGCCCGCTCAAGCGGGCTGAGCTGATGTCTGGGCTCATTTTTCTTTCAGAAATTTTGCTCTTCCAAACTCATTCCAATAACCAATTCAAATTCATAAACATGGTATAAGCACAAAAGGCATAAATTCTGAATTCCATTCCAACTAACTTAAAAAATAGTAATATAATGAGGAAGATCCATGTTGCTGTAAAAGATAGAATGTCGAGGTATAGCATCAATCATCAACTTAAAACATCCCTAAATCAAAACCCAATAGCAAAGAACCCATTTGAAGGCATTAAAGTTACAAACAAGAATTTTAAAGAAGAAACAGATTTTCCATAGCATGCATTTCATAATCCGATTATTCACTTGCCTTAGCTAAGTAAAGAATCACAAATCACTCTAACACACCTCTCCAAAGCTAGAATCTCCAATCTACAAAACCCCCATGAAAGAACTTCTCAAAATCTAACATTTTTAAAAGGGTAGGAGTTCTCCAAGAACTTCCTTGCATGCATTATAAAAAGCTTTCTAAGGGTCTAAAGAACCCATGTCTAAGAGGAGAAAACCAGGCATTACCTGTAAGTGCAAAAATCAGCAAGAAAGGCTTGAAGAAGGGGTGGGTTCCAGCAAGATTCCTTCAAAAACAATATCTTTGGAAAGCTCTATAGATGAGGAAGAAGATGATGCATCCAAATCTCTCTTTGGGCCAAGAAATCCCTAAGCATACAGAGGAGAGAAGGATAAAGGAGAAAAGATGTTTCTCTCACATTTGGAACAACACATGAAATGGGGAAGAAGATAACAAACGTGGGTTTTTAGTTGGGTTTGAATGGATTGTGTGCCCCACTGGCCCGAAAGCTTCAAATGGCTGAAACCATCATTTGTGGGTCCCGTATGAGATCGACGAAGAAGAGTAAATTGATCGTCAAAAAATCTACTTTTAAAAAATTATATTTTCCTCATGATTTGCAAATATCAAAATTCATGCACATATTTGGTGTGAAAGGAGCAAATATAAAAGTTGTAGAGTCGGATATGACAAATTCAAACAAATCAAAATATGAATTTCTCGAAATAAAAGATTAATTCCCCAAACAAACACTCGTCACGCGGCCACCCCGGGCCGTGTCAAACCAAGGTCAAAGGCTCTCAAAATTCCCCAAAACTATTCAAAATTCTAATCTAGCTTGATGGAACGCGCTCCGAGGCGCCGTTGGGGCGGCTACCGGGGTCGGCGGAACGTGGGAGTCCGTCGGGTCCGGCCCTTTCGCGCTCTGGCGGGGCCTGAAGCGTGCATCAACATTTCTTTTATGTGGGTGTGCCAGATTTTCTATTTTACTTGGAATTGCAAGTGGTAATCTGGAGATCAACCTTCGCAAGTAAAAAGGAAATCAACTTCTTTCAAGTTTTCCATTGCACAAATATTTAAGAAAAGAGACATTTTCTTAATTTGCCGTGAAAGGCGATTTTGTTTGGCATTTATAGCCGATTTTGGCGTTTATAGCCGATTTACAATTCTTATCAATAATGAAAGACAAGAGTTGTGATTTTTGTCTCTTTAGAAAAATACAAATTACAATGAAAAGCAAGAAAAGGAAGATCTAACTTTTCAGGAGATTGTGGGGGACTCGTTCAGATTGACGGTCGCAAGCCATGTATGGGCTTCGCCATCATCCATGCAGATGAGAACAGAAGATGCTCTTGATTCGCTTGGCTTGGCTATAACCTCAGGTTTTTAGAGGACAAAGACCAAGAGAAGGTCCTGTGTCCAATAAAAAGCTAAGTAGACGGGCTGAAAAGCCACGTCTAAGCCATTGGAGGCAGAAGGAGAAGGCAAGGACCTTGGGGGGGGGGGGGGGGGTGCCCCCCAAGGGACTTTTGTCACCTTGTAGTGGTGGCCGGTGCAGAACTTCAGCAGAGTTTTTCTCTCTTTTTCTTTCTCTCAGATCTCTTTCTGATCTTTGTTTTTCTGATCCTCTGATTTTCTCCTCTTTTTTCTGATCTTTTTCCGATCTCAATTTCAATGGAATGCTCTCCTATTTATAGGCCTTTGGTAGCCATTTAGGAGGGTTTATGAGCCTTAATGGCTTTAATGGGAGGAGTTACAAGATTTATTTCTTGATTTTGTAACTCCTTTTTCCTTGAATCTGATTGGCCGATGGAGATTAAGGGCTTTTAATCACCTTAATTACCATAATGGGAGGAGTTTCATGGTTTAAATGCCATGAATCAATTGACTTGTAACTCCCAAATGCTTGCTTCTGATTGGGCCGTCCAAAGAAATGAATTAATGACTGCAATAAAGCTAGTCAATTAACCACATTAATTGGTCGCCGAGCAGTCGAAGAGTCGCGGGCCATGCCGTGTCTTCTGGAATTCTTCTGGCGATGATCATCGATGGATCTACATGCTGATCGACATCGGATGAACATGTAACTTCAGACATTGATAGCTAAGAGTGGGCCGGTGACATCTGTCTTGTCGATTTCACGATCGGTCGGACAGAAAGTGCACTTTCTTGGTCGACCGGTTGGCGATCTTGGAGCGATCAATGATGATTTTATGCTTTTGACGGCGGATCCGAGATGTCGTCGGATATGAGTCAATTTAGAGCACTAAAAATCACATTTTCAAGAAACCACAGGGGCCAAAGTGCGCGAAACGCGAAGAAAGACGGAAAAACGGGTCACCGGCGGAAAATCCGGTGACCCGGACCTCCATGGTCGCCGGCGACCATGGGCCATGGTCGCAGGGGCCTGCGACCATGGGCCATGGTCGCAGGGGTCTGCGACCCTGGGGGATTTTTCCCCTTCGGACCCCGTTTTGCGGTCGTTTTGAGGTCTTTTTCGTCGCCGTTTTCTTCTGTATTTTTCTTGACATTTCTTCTCATTTATTGGCTTGATTTCCCTGTAGAAAACTTAATGAGAATCCTTGCATTTTTAGAGTGCAAAGTTTCCAATTTTCCGGGAAAGCCGAAGACTTTGTCGCGTAGAGCTGCTGATTTTCCGCCAGAAGCTGAAACTTGGTCAAACGATGTCGGAATGACCTGAAATTTGAGGTGGAGCCTCCTGAGCAATAAATAAGACCAACCATAGGCTTTTGTTTGAGTTTTGAAGCCGTTTGGGGTCCCGTCGATGCTTCACTTGATTTTACTGTGGGGAAAATGCCGAGCTTTGATATGTGGCCAAACGATGTCCGATTGACCTGAAATTTGACGGGGAGCCTATTGGAGTCATTTTGAGACGTTCCATGGGCTCCGTTTTGGATGTCATGGTCCCGGGTTGCTCCGCCGCCGGTAGGCTTGATTTTCTCTCGGAGCATCGAAACCTGGTCAAACGTTGTCGGAATGACCTGAAATTCGACGTGCAGCCTTTTGGAAGCATGTTGAAGCCACTCATGCACTTGGTTTGATGAGCGAAGGCTTTGGTGGTTCCTGCCGCCGGGAGGCTTGATTTTGCTGCTCGAGCATTGATGGAGGGTCAAACGTTGTCGGTTTGACTTGAAATTTGGCATGGAGCCCTTTTGAGACATGCTGGAGTCATCTGTAGGCTCTGATCGAAGTTTTGACGTCTCCGATGATGTCGCCGCCGGGAGCTCCCGTTTAGCTGTCGGAGAAGTGAAGTTAGGCCAAATGTTGTCGAAATGGCCCGAAACTTCATGTGTACTCTTCTCTTGGCTATCTTGAAGGATCTTGCAGTTTTTGTTTGATTCTGACAAGATTTGAATTTTTGGAGAAATTGCATTGCCTATTTATGGCAGGTTGCGACTTCATGCAGCTTTCTTGATTTGAAGAGGCAAAGTGACATTTTTGGTGTCAACAAATGCCCCCTCGAGGTACAGCGACGAATTGCTTGACTTTTGTAGTCGATGTGCCTCGAAGAGATTTTTGAAGGAGAGCTTGTGTCTTGACCAAGAGTCTTTGAGCAATCTTTCCTTTGGTAGAGGTGCCTTTGAGCTTCCAGGGGAATTTTATGGTAGTGAAAGGAATCACACACCATCTCGAGGCAAAGTTTTGAAGATGACATCAGGGATGTGGATTTGGGTTTCTGTTTTTGATCTTGTGACCTAACCAGCTATATATGGCAGGTTAGGGGATCGGGTTTTGGTTTTGACCTTGTGACCCAACAAGCTGTATGTGGCAAGTTGGGGGATCATGATTTGGTTTTTGGTTTTGGTCTTGTGACCTAACAAGCTGTATGTGGCAAGTTAGGGGACCAGGATTTGGTTTTTGGTCACTCTTTGGGACTGTGTGGGTCCATTGGAGTGGTTTGGATTTTTGTGGAATGTCAATTTCAAGATTTTGGCTCAACTTGGTATATGAGGCTGGATGGTTTGATTTTTGGAAGCTCATGGGGCTTGGAATTTTATGTATGGTTCAATCAACTCAAAAGAGGCATGGAACCATTTTTGTATGCTCTTGGTAAGAGGGATTTTTTTCCTGACTAAAAGCCCTTTTTTTTTTTTTTTTTTTTTTTCAGTGCCTAGGTGGTCAAACCTGGCTCATATGGGCTAGCCCATGGGACCTTAAGCTTTTTAGGATGGCTTAGATCTCATGTGGGGTCATTTTTGTAAAGAATATCTAAAGATATCTCATTTGGATAGAGAATATCTAAAAATATCTTTATGGGAGAGAATCTCTCATATTCCCTTAATTTGGGAGAGAATATCTCAAGGTATCTTTCTTTTTGGGAAGAAATCTCCAATATCCTTTTTTGTTGGAGAGAATCTCTCATTTGATTGATTTTGGGAGGAAATCTCTCAAAGACATCTTTCTTTTTGGGAAAGAATCTTTCTAATTCCTTCTCTTTTGGTAAGGTTACTAATTAGTAACACTTACCTTTCTTCTTTGTTTCCTTCTTTGATTTGCTCTCTCCTATAAAAGCATAGGAAGGTAGGATCTCTTGCCCTTATTGCTTTCTTTTGCAACAATCTCAAGAGAGCTCCAAGGCCAAGAGTTTTTTCTTCTTCAAGGATCTTCAAGCTTTTTTTTCCTTCTTCTTCTCCATCAATGGCTTCAAGTAAGTTTTCTCTCTTTTTCTTTCAAGAAAACTTTATGTAGAGAATAGGATGTAAAAAAAAAGCTTCTCTTCTTTTTTTTTTCTTTCTTTTTTTTTTCTTTCTTTCTTTTCTTTCTATTCTTCTTCTTTTTTTTTTTTTTCTCTTCTCCACGTGATTTCTTCTTTTGTTTTTTTTTCTTTTTTTTTTTCACACGTTTTTTCTTTTTTTTTTTTTTTTGTGGGCCGTACGGACAGATCCGTACGGATCTGGTCCGTACGGCCACGTGGCCTGTGGGCCACGGCCTGATGGGCCAGCCCCTGATTTTTTTTTTTTTTTTTTTTTTTTTTTTTGCTGTTTTCTTTCTTCTCTTTTTTTTTTTGAGAAAGCTTCTTTTTTTTTTCTTTTCTTTCTCCCTCCTTTTTTTTTTGAGAAAGTTTCTTTTTTTTTTTTTTTTTTTGCTCATCATGATAATGCGTTTTTATGCAAATCTAGATGTTCATGCATGTACTTTTTGTAAATTGAATTGAGTAGCATGATGTGATAGCATACCTGAAAATCTTTGCAATTTTGGGAATTTGGAGCTCGCAGCGATGTTGAGCCCTTCTTGATTTTGCGGAGATTTTGAGGTTTCGAAAGTTTGGAGTTTCGGAGCCAGCAGCAATGTTGAGCCCATCTTCAAACTTTCTATTTCCGTCGGGGTATTTCCTTTTTCTTTGGAATTGCCCCGGAGTCATGCCAAAATTTCGCCAGATTTTTGGTGGGACAAAGTGACCCCCTTTTTTTTTAGCGAAATCCTGTCATTTTGATGACGATCTTTTTCTTTTCCAACCTTTGCAGGTGGTTCCTCCAGAGCGAACAAGGGTAAAGAGCCTGCTACAAGCGTACCTTGTCGATCTGTTAGATCTTCCAATGTGGCCGTTCAGCAGGCCTGGGAGAAGGTCCAGTTTGTTGAGAAGAACTTGGAAGAGTACGATTCCCTCAATCGCGACGAGATAAGACAGCGATTGATCGCTCTCAAGAATGAGGAATTCTATAAGATCATGGTAAGCAACCGTCCTTGGGTTATGGACGATCTGAGGGTTTTGCCCAAGCCTACCTTCTTCTTTGGAGATGCAGTCCCTGACGACTTGACATACCAAAGGAGATGTTTTCAGTTCTCTTACACAGCTGATGGTGAAGAGAGAACTATTTCTACCCGGTCGTCTTTTGACTGGACCATCTCGATCCTGAGCCTTTCTCCCACATGCCCTAAGAGGGAAGATCCTCCGAGCTGGGTGAAGAGGACCAGTGTGATCAAGACCGGGGTTTTTGTTGGTGGACCTTCCGGTTTTGCAGAGAAGCCACCTGTCCGTATGGACATGTTGATGCCAGCCAGCGGCTACCAGGGCTCTGATTATCCGTCGGTCGATTTGAGACCGGTGGGCCATGGCGTTTTCAGCGGTGACGGCAGTACTTGGGTGAAGCCTTTTCGACTTCGTGGCCGTTTCAATGCTGACTCCGATTGGAAGTCATGGACTGACCACACCTTGCTGATTGGGGGCGCCGTTTTGAAGGAAACCGGGATTTTTTACGCGGTCCGCACTTTTAGGGAGACCGTGACTTTTTCCGATGATGCCTTCATGGCTATGTTGGAGTCTTTCCTCCCTCAGACCAATACCTTCGTTGTCACGAATGGTGAGGTTGGTTTTTCTCTGAAGGAGTTGAGTGCTATTACTGGATTGCCCATCCTTGGCAAACTCTATGAGGAGTTCATGCCGATTGACAGCGTCCTTGAGGAGCAGTCAGAGGAATTCAGGCTCCTATACTTTCAGCTCGTCGCCTTCTATGATTTTTTTAAGGAGGGCTCGAAAGTCAGATCCAGCAGTTGGAAGAGTTATGGCTCTTCATTCTTCAACTTCTTTGACAGCAAAGAGTCTTCTGATAGCATGACCCGGGAAGACAGGAAGAAGACTTTGGCCATGCAGGAAGAGTTGAAGGGTTTCTTCGCGAGCACAGATGCCCTTTATTCTGACATTGCACTGCGGAGAGATCTTACTTTTTACCTCACTTTTTGGCTAGGTGAGGCTATTTTTGCTGGTGGAGATGGGACGCACATCAGGCCGCATTGTATTTTTCCAGCTTGTCAGATGGCGTTTGGAGAGCGGCTTTCTTTGGTGCCCGCTCTTTACTCCTACCTGTGTACCGAACTGCAGGCTGCTGCTTTCTTGGTTCGGCTTGGGCTCCCTATGAATAGGGTATTTTCAGCCCATATCTTTTATTCGTGGTTTGTATACCACTGTCCTGGCTTCCACCAGCTGGGTGCTGCACAGGATGATGATCCTCTGATGATTCGATTGGCTAAGGGAAAAGCCGTATCCGAATCACTTTTGTTTGCCCGCATGAGGATCCGACGATTCAGGGACGTCGAGATGGGGCAGTCTTCAGTTAAGCTTTCTCCGGAGTTGCGGAAGAAGGCTTTTGATTTTGGTGCCTCCCGAGACTCTACCAGAGCAGGGTCGGGAAGGCATTACCCTTTGACCAATGCAGAGAAGGAGTGGCTTTTCAGCATACGAGTCGGCACGATGGTGTACCGTAGACATCTTTTCGTCGACATCCAGCCGTATGTACCTTCTCGCTTTGCGCTTCAGTTGGGCTTCTCTCAAGGCGTTGTTGGAGCGCCTTCGAGTATGGTGAAGCGTTTTGGGGGTTTGCAGGATGGCAGAAATGCATGGGCTTTCTATAGTGCTGAAGACACTACTGCCACGATTTCTTATCCTGAGCTGTCGACTTTCCGAACTGCCGGCTTCACGAAGTGGTTCGCGGAGAGCTTTTTGGCATATCGGGGGCTTTCCAAGAAGGAGCTTGATGTAAAGCTGTCTTCTGGAAAAGGCATTGGGAAGTCGGATGGCGTGCGGCGAGAGGAAGTTTGGGCCTTCCTTTCTGGAGAGAAGCACAAGATAGGCTTTCTCGGTGACCAGGGCGTCATTGGTTCTGAAGCTGTTCAGGAAGTACCTGATGAGGCTTTGGAGCAGCTAGAACAGGAGGAAGCTGAGCTCGACGCTTGGATGCAAGCGGCACAGAAACGAGCTTCCGTGGAGTCTACTGGCGAAAGCAGACCATCCAGTGAGGAGTCAAGTGAGAAACCTGACTCTGATAGTGGGGTGGGTTCTTCTAGGAAGCGAACCCGTAGAGGTAAGAAGAGGAGGAGGAGTCAGCGTCACATGGGGCGGGACGAAGACTCTCCTAATGTGGAAGTCCCTCTCACTGTCAATGAGGAGGTGCCAGGGGAAGTTGACGAACCTCCGGAGAAGAGGATTCGGGAAGAAGAGACCATCGGTGAAGGTATGATTCCTCCTTTTCCTTTTTCTGCTTCTTTCATGGGGCTTTCCATGTTCTGATTTGTTTTCTCACCCTGCTGCTGCTTTTTTCTTTTTTTTTTTAGCAGAGGATGAAGACTTGCCGATGCCTGAGGTTCCGACCGATGAGGCGGTGATGGAGCCGGTTATGGCATCTGAAGAAGAACCGAGGGACTCTGGAATGACTCCGGAATCTCCAATTGGTATAACTTCTTTCGCTTTCTCTTTTTTTTTTTGCCTGCGACTTGATTTGCTAACATTTTTTCTTGTCAGCTGACTTGCCACAGGATTCCGATGACTTTGAACCATCAATGGACGCAAATGTCGATGATGCTTCTGATGAGTTCATGGAGGAAGAGAGTGTTCCGCCAGTCGTCGAAGAAGGTACTTTGTAGTGATGACCCTGATGATTTTTTTTTTTTTTTTTTTTTGAACAGGATCATATTCATACCTTTTTGTGTTTCATTTGCAGGTTTTGAAGTGACAGAAGAGAGTCCATCGCTTTCTTCAGAACCAGAGCAAGGGATGCCAGAGGTCGATCCGGAGGTAGAGACCAGTTCAGACATGATTGAGGAGATGCCTCGTGTTGAGATTCCCTCTCCAGTGGCTCCAAGTGAAAAGAGTTCTTTTGTTACTCTTCCAATGGGACATGACATGAGCAGCCGATCAGCGGAGAAGGGTGAATCTTCATCCAGTTCGTCTCTTCAATTTGCGAAGAAGGTGCTGGCTCGGGTTTTGAGTTCTTGGGTCAAGACTCTCCTTTCTGGACACTTGGAGGCAGGATTTGGCATGATCCCACATGTACAGGAGATTCTGACCGACACCGAAGAGGTTGGTCTGGATGTCACAGGTGCCAGGGCGATCGTTGATAGGATCATTGCACTGGGTGACAAGTGGTTTGAGACCATGGGTTTCCCTGACGACCAATTCTTCAAGGAGATGTTCTTGGACCCTGCTGATAAGGCTAAGTCTGACCTGAATGAGGCTACACAAAGCAAGAAGCAGCTAGTTCGGGAGAAGAACAAGGAAGAGCTAGCCATCATCGGATTGAGGCATGACCTTAACGTCCTTGATAGGGAAGTTGAGGAGGCCAGGAAATGTCTTGAGCATTTGAAGGCACAAGTCGATGCGAAGTGGGCTGCTATAACAGAGGCTCGTGAGAGGGAGAGTACTCTGATCCGCAGGGTTGCAGATGCCGGTCAAGTTCTCGAGAGGAAGACTCTAGAAAACGAACGATGGCAAACTGCTGGGGAAGAGCTTCCCGGTGTAAAAGAAGGGTTACGGCATTCGCCAGCATCTCATGGCAAGTTCCTGAAGAAGCGTGCCTTGGAAACTTTGACGGCTGATGCCAAAAGTTTGCTTGAGGAGCTGAAGCTTTGGCTGGAGACCATTTTTGGCTAAGCTCCTGATTTTTTTATAGCAGGAACCATTCTTCTTTTTTTTTTGGTACCACATGTATTTTTTGGTACTCTTTTTTTGTAGTGCTTGTGGACACTTTCTTTTTTTTTTTGGTACCACATGTATTTTTTTTTTGGTACTTTTCTCTTTTTTTTTTTTGTAGTGCTTGTGAACACTTTCTATTTTTTTTTTTTTTTGCTTTGGTACCACATGTATTTTTTTTGGTACCTTTTTTTTTTTGTTTTCCCTACGCTCACTCAAATCTTTTTGTGATGAAAGCAATTGCTAAATGGGATTTGATCAAAAGCTTTGTCATTTTGTGAAAATCTTTTGTCAAATAATTGTTTTGGCATGGG
This sequence comes from Umbellularia californica, assembly GCA_028538565.1. Classification (NCBI taxonomy): domain Eukaryota; kingdom Viridiplantae; phylum Streptophyta; class Magnoliopsida; order Laurales; family Lauraceae; genus Umbellularia; species Umbellularia californica. Next base: position 46,386,939 of record JAPQWN010000003.1, read on the forward strand.
AGCCTGATTTTGGTTGTGGCGTGAAAGCCGATTTTGAGATGGCATGGAAGCCGAAATTTTATGGCGTAAAAGCCAAAATTTGGGTTGGCATGGAAGCCGAAATTTTGTGGCATTTACAGCCAGTTTGGTGGCATTGATAGCCAATTTGTGGCATTTATAGCCGGTTTTGTGGCATTGATAGCCATTTTTTGAAAGCCAAGTTTTGTTTTATTGGCATGAAAGCCGATTTTGGCGTTTATAGCCGGAAATTTTTGTTTTGGCATTTATAGCCGGATTTTGGCATTTATAGCCGAGTTTTGGTTTTCAAAATGCAGGTATCGACTAAATGTCGCCTCCCCGCTGAATGGTCTTGCAAGTATCGATGGAATGTCGCTTCCTTGCTCATTCGGTTTTGCGAGTATTGATGGAATGTCACTTCCTCGCGGGTTAGGTTTTGCAAGTATCGATGGAATGTCGCTTCCTCGCGAATTGGGGTGCAAATATCGACTAAGCGTCGCTTCCCTGCTTTTCCCAAGACTTTTGGTTTTGCGGGTACTGACTTGATGTCGTTTCTCCGCGATTTTTTGAAATTTGAGGTTTTCTCGAACCATTTGTAATTTTGGGTTGTGGATAGCAACTGGTATGTTGCATCTCCATGATTTTTGAAATTGGGTTGTGGATATCAACTGGTTTGTTGCTTCTCCACGGTTTTTGGATTTTGCAAGTATCGACGAAATGTCGCTTCCCTGCGATTTTGGGTGCAAGTATCGATGGAATGTCGCATCCTTGCTTTTTTTCAAAATTTTTGTTTTGCGGGTACTGACTTTGATGTCGTTTCCCCACGATTTTTGAAAAACCATTTTTTTTTGTTTAAAGACACGAGGGTCGTAAATTTTGACCTAGAACCATTTGGCGGTAAAAGGTAAGGTGGACTAGGGTGGAAATCCCTGAATCCGGATTTTTGTATCAAACCATGAATTTTGGTTCAAGGATCGAAAGCTTTGGTCAAGTCAGGGAGAGGCTCCTAAACTTGGATTTTTTTTTGTTTTTGAACAATGAAACGATGAAAGTAAGCATTGTTTTTGAATCTCTAGAAATTTTGACATTTGATATGAAAATTCTAAAGAGAGTGGGTTTGACGAGCGAGTACTTGAGAACAGGTTTTGGCCATACAGGCATTGCTCTTACCCAGTTGGGTAAGTCTTCAAGGGTAGTACCGCTTCAAGAACTTGCCGTTGATAGGCAGCATACATCTGTCGCCTTCCATGTTTAGGAGGGCATATGCGCCGTTGGTGAAGACTTTGTCGATGACGTAGGGTCCCTCCCATTTTGGTTCAAATTTGCCTTTGGATTTGTGTGCGAAGACCATTGGTCTTTTTACCGCAAGAACCAAGTCACCCTTTTTGTAGGCGCGTTGCCGGACCCTTTTGTCAAAAGATCCTGCCATGCGTGCTTGGTAAAGTTCAATGCTTTGTCGAGCTTCGAGCCGTCTCTCGTCGAGATTATCCAGCTCATGGAGTCGCAATTTGACATTGCTTTCTTGAGTCATGTCATTTTGTAGAGATACCCTCAGAGAAGGAATTTGTACCTCTAGGGGCACGACAGCTTCGCATCCATAGACCAAGGAGAATGGTGTGCTATGGGTTGGTCCTCGAACGGTGGTTCGATAGGCCCACAAAGCTTCAGACAGTTTATCGCTCCAGTCTCTTTTGTGACTAGAGACCATTTTCTTGAGGATTTTACAGAGTGTCTTGTTGAAGGCTTCTGCTAATCCGTTTGCTGCCGGATTGTATGGAGTCGAAGGACAGCTTTGGATTTTGTATTTGTCGCAAAACCTGTAGAATCGATGATCCCAGAATTGTGGTCCGTTATCATGGACGAATCTCTTGGGTATGCCGAAACGACAAATGATGTTGGTGCGTAGGAATTGAAGAACTGATGAGGTCTTCATTTCGTTGAACGCAAATGCTTCTGACCACTTGGAGAAATAATCCGTTGCGGCGAAGATGAAGCGATGACCTTTGCTTGAAGGGGGAGAGATAGGACCTATGATGTCCATGCCCCATGCTTCAAAAGGCCATGAGATTGCTGTAGGATGCAGCCATTCCGGAGGCATGTGAATGTAATCTCCGTGAACTTGGCATAGCTGGCAGCGTTTGGCAAATTGCATTGCATCAGCAACCATGGTAGGCCAATAGTAACCTAACCTTTTTATCTGATCATAGAGCTTAGGACCTGCCTGATGGGCTCCACAAAGACCAGCATGAACTTCTTTAAGTGTTTCTTCGGCCTCTTGTTGTGACAAGCAGCGTAGAAGTACTCCGTTGAAGGATTTCCTGTAGAGGATTTTTGAAGGAATATCCAAATGAAAGTTTGGGGCTCGCCTTTGTATGCTTACCCGTTCTTTTGGATCTTCAGGTAGGATTCCAAACATAGTGTAATCAATGAACGGATCCCTCCAGTCGACGATTGAAGGTTGAAGGATAGAGATCCGACTTCCAACCACTCGGTGGCATTCGGCAACTGCTTGGTGTGTGTTAAGAGGAGGGAGGATTCTTCTCTCGCACACTGTAATTTGCATGTTTTCCCCTTCCTGGATCGCCATTGATGCGGCAAGTCCAGCCAGGGCATCTGCACGGATATTTTCACCTCTACGAATGTGGGTGATGTTGCAGATGTCAAACTTTTGCAGAAGCGATTGTGCCTTGTTGTAATAAGGCAGCAGATCGGGCTTCCTGACTTCATATTTCTGATTCATCTGGTTGACGATCAGTTGAGAGTCTCCAAAGACTTCCAGCATGGTGATACCAGATTCGATGGCGAGTTCCAATCCTAGGATCAGAGCTTGGTATTCAGCTGCATTGTTTGTGCATGGTTCCAATAGCGAGAAAGCATGTGGAATCATGTATTTGTCGGGGCTAACAAAGAGGATGCCAACTCCCGAGATCAGCTTTCTGTTTTCATTTGTCCTGGTTGCACCGTCAAAGTACATGTCCCAGGAGGCATTTGGTAAGGAAGTCTCCACGTTGTAGACAGGTTCGTCTGGGAGATCATCTCTGAGTGGTGAATCTTTAGGCAATGGATGCTCTGCGAGGAAATCTGCTAGAGCTTGGCCTTTGATTGCTTTTTGTGGCACATACCTAATATCAAATTGTGACAAGAGGATGGACCATTTTGCCAGTCGGGCATTAAGAGAACCTGCCTTTGTGACAAGGACCTTCAAGAGGTTGATCCTTGAGACGAGGTAGACTGTGTTGGAAAGCAAGTAGTGACGTAGCTTTTGTACGGCAAACATCACTGCAAGGCATTCTTTTTCGACTGGAGAGTAGCGATGCTCTGCACCTACTAGCATGCGGCTGAGGTAGTATAGAGCAGCTTCTTTTCCCTCACCATTCTCTTGTGCAAGCAGAGCGCCTACAGAATGATCAAGAGCTCTTGTGTACAAGATGAATGGTTTTCCAGTGGCAGGGGCAGCTAACACTGGAGGTTTGGTCAGGTATGACTTGATATCTTGAAATGCGGCTTCGCAGTCGGCATCCCAGACAAAGTCTACACCTTTTTTCATCAATCGAGAGAATGGACGGCATTTCCCCGAAAGATTGGAGATGAACCGTCTAATGTAGGCCAATCTCCCTTGGAGCCCTTTTAGTTCTCTCAAGGTTCTTGGAGAGGGCATTTCTAGAATAGCCTTGACTTTTATGGGGTCAAGTTCTATTCCAGCTTTCCGAACAAGGAATCCGAGAAACTTACCCGACGAGACGCCGAAGAAGCATTTTAGAGGATTCATCCGCAGTTTGTGTTTGCGAAGTCGGAGGAAGACTTCCCGAAGATCTTTGAGATGGTCTTCTTTTCTTCTGCTTTTGACGGCGAGGTCATCAACGTAACATTCGACCGTCTTGTGCTGCATATCTTGGAATATTTTCATCATAGCCCTCTGATATGTGGCACCAGCATTTTTCAGACTAAATGGCATGACAGTGTAGCAATACACGCCAAATGGAGTCCGAAATGAAGTGTGTTTTTCATCCTCGGGATGCATCTTTATCTGATTGTAACCAGAGAAGCCATCCATGAATGTCATTCGCTCGAATCCGCAGGTATTATCAATCATCACCTCCGGTATGGGGAGCGGGAATTCATCTTTAGGGCAAGCGCCATTCAAGTCTCTATAGTCAATACAGACTCTGATCTGCCCATTTTTCTTTGTCACGGGGACAATGTTGGCCAACTATTCTGGATGTTGTTCCTCACGGATGAAGCCAACGCTTTTGAGTTTTTGAACTTCTTGTTCAATTTTATCCATCACATCTGGACGGAATCTTCTTTGGCCTTGTTTGACAGGCTTGATTTCTTCTTGAAGATTGAGTTTGTGGACTCTTATTTTGGGGTCTAAACCAGGCATTTCAGCGTAGGACCATGCAAAGCAATCAACGAACTCACGAAGAAAAGCGATATACTCGGGTAACTCATCATCCTTTATATTCTTGCTTATGAATACAGGACGTGGGTTATCAGGTGTTCCCAAGTTTATCTTTTCAACAGGATCTTCTGTCGGAAGGTTCGAAGGTGGTTCCTCCACAATATTTTCGGAGGCTTCCAACTCAACGAAACCTTCTGGAGTTTCAACTGCATTACCAGACCAAGGCTCTGTTCCTTTCCATGGATTTTCTTGATTGTTGATCTCCTCAAGGCTTGCTATGAGATAGTCCCAATCGCCTGTTGAGTCTGGTATTTCTTTTGGAGACGAGGGTTCTTCTGGGTCAGGATGCCACAAGTCTGTATTATCGGACGATTCCTCTTTATCATCAGAGAAATCATACCAATTGGATGAGCTTCCTGGATCTTTGTCAGGTAACTCTTTAAAGAGATTTCCAGGGAGATCGATGTCTTCGTGGACTTTAGATGTTGAGGCTTGGTCGGTAAAACGACTTTTAAGCCTTTGTGTCAACTGTCTCAGAGGAGTATCAGGATCATACCCTAACCCATATGAAGACTTTTCTACATGACCGTAGAGTCTCCAATCTTCCAGCTGGCTTTTGGTCAAGGCGGGCTCCAATGGCGTGAGAATACCGCGTCTTTCTCCCAAACCGACTGGGTTTTGAGCGTCAAAGCCCATTTTCTTCATAATTGCTTGTGCCACAGGACTATATAGAGATAGCTGAGGCATACCTTCATTTTGAAAAGGTTCCAGCATGGAGTTTGATGAAGAAGCGTCCGATCTATGGAAGAAGATCGGCCTTTGCTTTGGTGATGTTGCCGGAACAACAAAGGTAGCTGACGTAGGATCTTCTACATCAGCAGGTGTCTCCATCGGAGTGAGAGCAGGCTGAACTTGCTGAGTGTCAGCTTGGCTTGACGATGCATCGTCTTCTGGCTCTGAGTCCGAGTCTGTGTCTTGCATGATAGACACGAGAGAAACAACAAATTTGCCCCCAGGCTTTTGTTTCGCCTTCTTCACTTTAGTCATGATGACCAAAGGTTTTGAATTCTTGAGGGAGATAACGAAGGGAGATTGACTACTCTCTTCTAATTTGCCGGAGGGTTTGTTTTCTTCCGGTGATTTTTGAGGAGCCTTGCCTTTATCTTTCTGGAGATTTTCAGCAGGGGGTGCTATTTCCTCTTCTTCTTTTTCTCCTTCATACATCTGGGAGTCTGCGAAGTGGACTTCTTTACCTTTGAAGGGTTTTCTGTCCGCAAAGACACGATGTACCATGCCGTCGTCGCCGACGAAATTGATGCATTGATGTAGAGTTGAAGGGACAACACCGTTCTCGTGTATCCAAGGACGTCCGAGAAGGATGTTGTAGCATGAGGGGGTTTTTATTGCATACACAGTGACCTCAGAGATAAGATCACCGATTTGCAATTTGAACCTGATTTTGCCGATAGGCCTTTGAGCGCTCCCATCGTATCCAAAGATAGATACAGATGTGTGGCTTAGCTTGCTGGGTGGGATGCCCAACTCTTCAAGAGCCGAAGTGGAGATAAGGTTGAGTGCAGAACCTGGGTCGATCTGAACTCTATGTATCGGCATTTCTTTGATGTACCCTGTGAAGTACAGAGGTCGGTTGTGCCTTGCTTCGCCAAGTAGGAGGTCTTCCTTAGTGAAGGCGATGGTTACACTGGCTGCCTTTTGAACCGAGAGGCATTGGATGCATGATCCCTCAGTTTTCTTTTTTTCTTCTTTTAGGGAAGTTTCAGAGTTTTTGACCCGGTAGTCCATTTCAATTTGGAGGACTTGCGGGGCATGTTTGTCGACATCCTCATTCAGTTTTTGTAATTCTGAGATGAGATTATCACGAGTGCGTGGAGACATTCGTAATAAATCCAGGATGTGAAGACGTGCAGGTATGTGTTTGAAGTGCTCAACCAAGTCATACTTGAAAGCCTCCTTAGGGCCTGCATGTTCATCATTGTTGCCACTGGGGGCGCTTACAACATCTTTTCCCGAAGGATTTACATAAGTAAAGGAAGATTGGTTGTAATTTTTGTGGTAGTCCCGGCCCGAACGGGTGCCTCTACCAACTTCGAGAGCTTCTTGAGAAGGATCTTCGTTTGGAAGATTGTCCTCAGGATCAAGAGGCTGTCGTTTTTCATCTACTGGGGATGTATCTGCAGCAGAGTTGCCATCCTCAGTGATTGTGTTGCACGGAGCATTTTCCGGGAGCAAGTCCTGAACAGCATCCAGCAGCTTTTCTTCTTCGTTGACCCATCCATCACCCCAAGTTGGGTTTTCTTCATGATGATGAGTCGGGAAGAATGTGTATCCTGAAGTCACAGTCTCAGGAGAAGAAACCTGAGAGGGTGTCATCTCTGTGAAAGTCACGTGAGACGAGGTAGCTCCAGAGGATACATTGCTAGGCGTCGTCGGAGTGTAGGTAATCTCATCAGACGACGCTTCAGAAGAGCTATAATCCTGATATATTACATTACAGGAAGCTCTGATAGAAGATGTTGCCTACTCGGAGTCAGACTCATCCTCGGATGTAAGAGGATCGTCAATCCAGCAATGTTCTCCATTTTCAGGAGTTGAGGGAGGAGGTACCTGATGGGCTTCAGGGACTTCCGGCTCTGGATTGTGAGGAATCTCGTTGACGCGGTCTTGCTCTTGTTCTAGAGCGAGACGCTGCAAGATCCTTGCATATTCTTCAAGATCAGGCATGGGAGCCAGATCCTCTTCTTCGTCTTCTCCGTGTGGCTCAACATAGTTGATTTCCACTGGAGCAATGACAGGTGCTGGGTTAACAGCATCTTCTTGTGCAGCCTCTTGGTCTTCTTCATCATCAGACCAGGATCCTTGTGGTTGCAAGGGGTTATACCAGATTACTGGCATAAGGTGAGTTTCAGGAACCCATTCTTCATCGGAGAGATATTCTCCTGTTTCAAGAGATTCCTCCCACTCATCGGTGTAGTTGGGCTCGAATCCATCGTCGGTGTCACTGGACTCGTATCCATCAATGGAGAATCCAACTACCGAGTTGCAAGAGTATGATGCCCCCTGCATGGCTGCTTTTTTGAATTGAGGTGGCATGAAATCACTAAGAGTGAAGTTTCTTACCGCCTTTGAAGTCTCTGGAGGGGACGTTTCTGTTGCCCCGAGTGAAGTGGTAGAGGAGGCCTCTGCCTTTTCATGAACTTCTTGTTTTGGCTGGGTCTTCTCTTGCCGTTTGAGCCTAAGGAGATGTTTCTTAGCCTGCCTTCGCTGCTGAGCGGTCGGCTTTGTTTTGACGATCTCCCAATTTTCATCTTCCAGGAGATCGGGATGTACCCATATGGGTTGTCCGTCTGGTGTCGGGCAAGGAACCAACACTTCGGACGTTTGAATTCTATTTATCACCTTGAAGGAAGTAGTGATCTTCTTCTTCGGTGATTTTGGTGTTTGTCCACATGACACCATGTTGACGGAGGCAGGGCCATAATTTTTGTCAAAGGTGATGACTCCGTTTTTCCACATCTCGTTTATCTTCTCTCTCACAACAAAGCATTGATTGAGAGGATGCGAGACCATCTGGTGGTATGGACAGTACCGAGGATCATTGGTTTTGCCAACGTCTCCAGGTCTTTTGGGCTCTGGCAAAATGAGTTTGCCATTTGCTAGGAGAGCCTCAAAGATTTCTTCGACGTCTTCATCGAACGGATATTTCTTTTCTACTCGCTCTTTGAAGGCATCAGAGAGTTCAGGTCTCTTACCTGCAGCTCTATTTTCAGCTTTCTTTGGTTGCTGAGGAGCTGACTTAGTCTGCACATTGAGAACCTCCTTCTTCTTTGGTTTAGAGGTTGCAACAGCAGTCGGCTCTTTCTTTGATGATTTCTGACTGTTGAGGTCTTTGATCACCGTTTCAACTTCCATGGAAGCTTCCAGGAGTTCTCCCAGGTTTTTTGATTTATTGCCGATGATCATGGAGCGGATTTTAGCTCTCATGTTGTTTCGGCAGATGTCGACTAGCGACGCTTGTGGCAGTACATCTGAGCATTTGTACGCCATTGCTTTCCACTTGTGAATGAAGTCATAAGTTGACTCATTCTCTCCCTGTTTTAGGCTGCAGAGCTGAGCCATAGTAACAGGATGATCCTCACCTTGGAAGTGGGTCAGGAAGCGTGTCTCCAGCATAGCCCAGTTCTGAATGGAGTTCTCCGGCAGAGTGGAGTACCAATCGAAGGCCGTACCTTTTAGGGTACTTGCAAAGAGGCGGATCTTGAGTGCATCTTGATCCGCGATAGCTCCCGTCAAGATCTTGAAGTGGATGACGTGCTGTCTGGCTGATCCTTTCCCCGTATATGTTTGGAGAGTAGGATGCTTGAATTTTGTGGGGAACGGGACCGAGTCCATCCATAAAGGATATGGTGGCTTGATCCCATGCTCTTTGAGTATATCCTCTTCTTTTGCTTTGGCGAGGATACTGTCTACGTCCTTTTTGGTAAGGGCGCGTGACTCATTTTCTTCTCCATTTCCCTCGTTATTGCTATGATTTGGAGGCTGCTCATTGTTCACCTGATTTTGGACGACAAGGAGAAGGTTTTCCATCGGAGTTTCAATCCTCTGCTGGCCTTGTTCCAACTGCTGGATGCGTGTGAGCGCATTATCTCGAGGTGGATTCTGAGGTGGCGGCTCAGAACTTGTAGCCAAGACGTTCATCCCTCGGGATTCGAACGAAGAAATCGTCCTAGTGACCGAGCTGGGGCTCATTCTTTTTGATGAAGAGCTTGATGAAGGATTACTCTCCCGTCCTTGGCTGGAAGGGGCAGGAGATTCTTCGGGATGTCTTTGTGTCCTGGTGATGCTACGGGTCACCGGACGTCGGACATGGATTTTTGATGCTGACCTTTGGCGTCTTCTGGTTTTTCCAACCATATGGACGGCAGCAACTTGGTCGGGTCTTTCTTTTTCGACCCATTTGTGGGAGACTTGAAGTGTAGGAGGCTGGGTCCTTTGCTTCTCTAGTCTCTTTTGTCGATATGACGCACGGCGGCGTGCTCGACGAGCGATTTGAGCTTTGGTCAGCTCCGGCTGGGCTCTGACGATGAAGGATGTGCTCCCTCGGGCGCAGCAGCCGAGCTTGTCTTCTTTGTGGTTGGGCAAGGACAGGATACGGACCCGGTCCTTTGCCTGTTGCAGCGAAGCTTTAAACCTTTCGAGTTCGGCCCCTGTAGAGATAAAGGGTCGAACTGAAGGGGTGTAGGCCCTAGCAGGTGCTTGTAGAGGCCTAGTGATGCATGATCTGATTTTGGGCCTGTAGGAACAAGCCGGCTCATGCTGGGTTGACTTGGGAGTCAAGTTGGAGATGGGTCTCTCCTCTTTCATGTAGGCAAGAGGGTAGAACTGGTTTTCTTTGAGTGGGGCCAGGTATGCTGGCTTGGTGGAGGTTTGAGACCTCCTTTGTTTTGGGGAAGGTCTTGGAGACCAAGTCTTGGGATAGACCTGGTTGTTTGTGGGTCGAGGCTTCGCGGGGGTGCCGCGGGCTTCAGGCTTTTGGGCGCTCGCCTTTGGTGTCACGGGAGTGACACGTTGAGAGGCGATCTTCTGCCTTTTGGCAGGCGCAGTTTGTTCTTCGGGAAGTGGGAATGGTCCCAATGTCCCGAAGACGATGGTCTGGGGAGTCGAGGTCGACCCGGAGTTCAGAGAGTTGCCGAGGGAGTTGACGCTTCGGCAGCTGGCGGGGCGCTTGTAAGTGTGCTCGGTTTGCTTCTGTTGAAGCATGAGTTGGTGCTTGTTCTCATCGAAGATAATGGTTAAGGCTGCCATTGTTAGTTTCGAAAAAGTTCTGAAAACAAGACCACATCCATTAGTAATCATAAGAATATAATGATCATAAATGGGAATTTCTATGGTTGTCTTTTCAAATCGCTTAAGGGATATGACCCAAGCGACATGAAGAAGGCAAAAAGCCATAGATGGTACAATTGTTCTGACAGCAAGTATGGTGAGCCCAGAATGAGCGTTCCAGTGACTGCTAGAAGCAATTGTAAACCTAAATTCGACTTATCGAGAAGCAGGGCTTGCTCGAGATAAGAAGAATATAAGGTAGGAGTTACAAATGTGCCGGTCACAGATACAATAGACCCTGAAAAGGCGTACCAGTATTGCTATGCACAAATGTTGGAGATCGCATCCATGAGATGGGATTCTTTGTTTTGAAATGTCAGAAATGGATTCGTCAAAGAGAGCAGGTGACGTTCCGATTCAAATACGGGCTCAACGATTTCCGCGAGCGCCAGTACTCAGAAGGGAAGAGACCACAATTTCTCGAATCTGAATCCAAAAAGTGACGAGTTTTTGGAGATTTTTTTTTTTTGAAATGATTTTTTATTTTATTTTATTTTATTTTTTATATATTTTTTTTTATTTTTTATTTTTTTAAAATATTTTTTATTTATTTTTATTTTATTTTATTTATTTTTTGAAAATTTTTGTTTTTTTTTTTTTTTAAGATTTTTTTTTGAAAATCTTTTTTTTTTATTTTTATTTTTTTTTTAATTTTTTAAGATTTAAAGACGAGAGAGTACACATAGGCCTCCTAACCCGGTCTTATGAAACCTCAATTGATAGAATTGCCCCCAGGTAAGGGTAGGATTACTTAATGAACCCGTTTGGAGGACCCTTGCCTAGAACAGTCAAGCTGTCTCCACACTCTAGACAAGGCTTTTCTTGAATCAATCGTGATCAAAGAACGCAATTGGTTTAACCTTAGTGGTCTATGTCCCTTTTTTTTATAAAAATCCCAAATAGACTCATAGAAGAGAAACGATGGCCCAAAACCTTAGTCGAACGGGCTCAACATTTCTGCAAGCACCAAAGAACGATAGGATAGGAACAAAGTTTCTCAATTTTGAATCCAAACTAAGAAAACTAATTTTTTTTATTTTTATTTTTTTTAATATTTTTTTTTTGAAATCTCTAATGAAGTCATCGAAGAGAAACGATGGTCCAAAACCTTAGTCGAACGGGCTCAACATTTCTGCAAGCACCAAAGAACGATAGGATAGGATCAAGGTTTCTCAATTTTGAATCCAAACTAAGAAAACTGATTTTTTTTTTTTTTTGAAATCTCTAATGAACTCATCGAAGAGAAACGATGGCCCAAAACCTTAGTCGAACGGGCTCAACATTTTTGCAAGCACCAAAGAACGATAGGATAGGATCAAGGTTTCTCAATTTTGAATCCAAACTAAGAAAACTGATTTTTTTTTTTTTAAATCTCTAATGAACTCATCGAAGAGAAACGATGGCCCAAAACCTTAGTCGAACGGGCTCAACATTTCTGCAAGCACCAAAGAACGATAGGATAGGATCAAGGTTTCTCAATTTTGAATCCAAACTAAGAAAACTGATTTTTTTTTTTTTTTTTTTTTTGAAATCTCTAATGAACTCATCGAAGAGAAACGATGGCCCAAAACCTTAGTCGAACGGGCTCAACATTTCTGCAAGCACCAAAGAACGATAGGATAGGATCAAAGTTTCTCAATTTTGAATTCAAACTAAGAAAACTGATTTTTTTTTTTTGAAAAGAGAAAGAATGGAAACAAACTCAAAGAAATAGAAATTTCCAAAAAATCCCATCTCATGTTTTTTTTAGGATGCAAAATCCAACATAGGCTACCAGCTAGAAAGTAGCCAAGGAATCCGAAAAAGAAGTATAAGCATAGAGCAAAAAGTATGATATGCAAATATTTCATTTCCAAGCACCGTGTTCTCAAATGAACGGGTCCCGCCGGGTGTGCCAGCTTGATGGAACGCGCTCCGAGGCGCCGTTGGGGCGGCTACCGGGGTCGGCGGAACGTGGGAGTCCGTCGGGTCCGGCCCTTTCGCGCCCTGGCGGGGCCTGAAGCGTGCATCAACATTTCTTTTATGTGGGTGTGCCAGATTTTCTATTTTACTTGGAATTGCAAGTGGTAATCCGGAGATCAACCTTCGCAAGTAAAAAGGAAATCAACTTCTTTCAAGTTTTCCATTGCACAAATATTTAAGAAAAGAGACATTTTCTTAATTTGCCGTGAAAGGCGATTTTGTTTGGCATTTATAGCCGATTTTGGCGTTTATAGCCGATTTACAATTCTTATCAATAATGAAAGACAAGAGTTGTGATTTTTGTCTCTTTAGAAAAATACAAATTACAATGAAAAGCAAGAAAAGGAAGATCTAACTTTTCAGGAGATTGTGGGGGACTCGTTCAGATTGACGGTCGCAAGCCATGTATGGGCTTCGCCATCATCCATGCAGATGAGAACAGAAGATGCTCTTGATTCGCTTGGCTTGGCTATAACCTCAGGTTTTTAGAGGACAAAGACCAAGAGAAGGTCCTGTGTCCAATAAAAAGCTAAGTAGACGGGCTGAAAAGCCACGTCTAAGCCATTGGAGGCAGAAGGAGAAGGCAAGGACCTTGGGGGGGGGGTGCCCCCCAAGGGACTTTTGTCACCTTGTAGTGGTGGCCGGTGCAGAACTTCAGCAGAGTTTTTCTCTCTTTTTCTTTCTCTCAGATCTCTTTCTGATCTTTGTTTTTCTGATCCTCTGATTTTCTCCTCTTTTTTCTGATCTTTTTCCGATCTCAATTTCAATGGAATGCTCTCCTATTTATAGGCCTTTGGTAGCCATTTAGGAGGGTTTATGAGCCTTAGTGGCTTTAATGGGAGGAGTTACAAGATTTATTTCTTGATTTTGTAACTCCTTTTTCCTTGAATCTGATTGGCCGATGGAGATTAAGGGCTTTTAATCACCTTAATTACCATAATGGGAGGAGTTTCATGGTTTAAATGCCATGAATCAATTGACTTGTAACTCTCAAATGCTTGCTTCTGATTGGGCCGTCCAAAGAAATGAATTAATGACTGCAATAAAGCTAGTCAATTAACCACATTAATTGGTCGCCGAGCAGTCGAAGAGTCGCGGGCCATGCCGTGTCTTCTGGAATTCTTCTGGCGATGATCATCGATGGATCTACATGCTGATCGACATCGGATGAACATGTAACTTCAGACATTGATAGCTAAGAGTGGGCCGGTGACATCTGTCTTGTCGATTTCACGATCGGTCGGACAGAAAGTGCACTTTCTTGGTCGACCGGTTGGCGATCTTGGAGCGATCAATGATGATTTTATGCTTTTGACGGCGGATCCGAGATGTCGTCGGATATGAGTCAATTTAGAGCACTAAAAATCACATTTTCAGGAAACCACAGGGGCCAAAGTGCGCGAAACGCGAAGAAAGACGGAAAAACAGGTCACCGGCGGAAAATCCGGTGACCCGGACCTCCATGGTCGCCGGCGACCATGGACCGGCGACCATGGGCCATGGTCGCAGGGGCCTGCGACCATGGGCCATGGTCGCAGGGGTCTGCGACCCTGGGGGATTTTTCCCCTTCGGACCCCGTTTTGCGGTCGTTTTGAGGTCTTTTTCGTCGCCGTTTTCTTCTGTATTTTTCTTGACATTTCTTCTCATTTATTGGCTTGATTTCCCTGTAGAAAACTTAATGAGAATCCTTGCATTTTTAGAGTGCAAAGTTTCCAATTTTTCGGGAAAGCCGAAGACTTTGTCGCGTAGAGCTGCTGATTTTCCGCCAGAAGCTGAAACTTGGTCAAACGATGTCGGAATGACCTGAAATTTGAGGTGGAGCCTCCTGAGCAATAAATAAGACCAACCATAGGCTTTTGTTTGAGTTTTGAAGCCGTTTGGGGTCCCGTCGATGCTTCACTTGATTTTACTGCGGGGAAAATGCCGAGCTTTGATATGTGGCCAAACGATGTCCGATTGACCTGAAATTTGACGGGGAGCCTATTGGAGTCATTTTGAGACGTTCCATGGGCTCCGTTTTGGATGTCATGGTCCCGGGTTGCTCCGCCGCCAGTAGGCTTGATTTTCTCTCGGAGCATCGAAACCTGGTCAAACGTTGTCGGAATGACCTGAAATTCGACGTGCAGCCTTTTGGAAGCATGTTGAAGCCACTCATGCACTTGGTTTGATGAGCGAAGGCTTCGGTGGTTCCTGCCGCCGGGAGGCTTGATTTTGCTGCTCGAGCATTGATGGAGGGTCAAACGTTGTCGGTTTGACTTGAAATTTGGCATGGAGCCCTTTTGAGACATGCTGGAGTCATCTGTAGGCTCTGATCGAAGTTTTGACGTCTCCGATGATGTCGCCGCCGGGAGCTCCCGTTTAGCTGTCGGAGAAGTGAAGTTAGGCCAAATGTTGTCGAAATGGCCCGAAACTTCATGTGTACTCTTCTCTTGTCTATCTTGAAGGATCTTGCAGTTTTTGTTTGATTCTGACAAGATTTGAATTTTTGGAGAAATTGCATTGCCTATTTATGGCAGGTTGCGACTTCATGCAGCTTTCTTGATTTGAAGAGGCAAAGTGACATTTTTGGTGTCAACACTAGCTAAAACCCAAGCTAATAGTCCTCTAATCCCACTTAGAATCTAATCACGTCTAGAACAACAATTAAACATACTAAACCTGGGTCGGGGTCTGACATGTAGCCTGCTTTATTGGCAACTATTTGATCTGATAGGTTCATATCAAAGGAGGAAACGCAGTTAATTAGTTCGCGAATAAGGCCTTCAATTACTAACAATTCATTTCCAATAACTTAGGGTTGGATTAACAAAGAGAGTCAAATTGTTTTCACAAAGTTCTCTAAGTTAAGTCTTACATATCCATCAAGGGGGGCTCACCTAAAAATTTTAAGTTTTTCAAAAGCAATTCACCCTTTTGTAATAACACTAATCCTATATCTAACTTCAATCAGAGTTTTCCCTACCTCAAGATTGATGACTTGTTTGATTTTCATTTAACCATGTGATTTACACTTGATTAATTTATGGTGGGTCCATTCCTAATTGAAGATTTGACCCAGAGTCAATACAAGGTATGCAGACCCCAACGATGGAGTTATATAGTGAAAATAGATGGATTTGTTCATCAAGCTTGTTAAACTCAAACTACGAACCAAAAGCGAATCAAATGAACCTACTCCATCTAATTTTCTAATCAAGTTGCATATGGACATCACCAATAGATCAATTTGTAACTTTCATCAGCCTCAAGAATGAGGAGTCTACTAAGCCCAAATCCAATTAGAGTGAAATTTGTCCCAATGCGAATACGCAGGCGGATAATAATTTTATTTTGGGGGATAGAAAAAAATTATCTAACAAGTTACTGAAATCCTACCAAAAATATCAGGGACATGTCTCTGACTTAAACATATCTAAGTAGGTGTACTCAGTGCCATCACGCCCTCAAACTGGCCTTACTGCCAATGATCCGTATCTTGGGGAGTGAGCTTGGGGTTATTGTGGTAATAATATTTATTTCCCCAGGATCCATGAGGAAATCAAAATTCCATCACTTCCATGTATATTTGGTGGAAGCTTACATTATGTTGGGACCCAAAGTCCCAAACCCGAGGATCCCATGTCGCTACACAAATGTGCTTTACATATGCTAGTGATCTCATAATACAATATCAGACAATATACATATCAACATAAATAAAGAATAGAACTTGACAAGAAAACATGATGCTTCATTTCCCAAAACATTCAAGTTGGCATATATAAAAAAGTGAATTAATTACATCCCAAAACAAAAAGGCCAACAAAGGTGAGTACAAACGATAACAAAATCCAAAATATATCTAGCTCCCAAAGTGATAACGTATCTCTTGACACCAATTTCAATACTCATATTGCATCGTCCTCACTCCATTTCCTAAAGACCCGTGGAGTTTCTTTTACTTCTACAGCCATGCCATCACCTGCGGCGAGCAATGTAGAATCAATAGGCTATAGTAGCTTTAGCAAGTAGACATTCAATAAATATATAATCTATATATTGTAAAAACAAAATGTAAGACAAGCAGATGCATAATCACACATAGATACAACTATAACAGGAGAATAAATACAAATGCATCTAGGATTATGACATGCTCGTAACATGATGAAATTAGGCCCCCCCGCGCGGGCGCCCCCCTTACATTTGAAAATTCCCTAAATTTAGGCTTTGGCCCATCCTATGTATGGCCATCCATTAATGGATGGCTTCTCCTTCATTTAGAGATTTTTTTTAAACATAGTTTTGACTTTAGAAAAATGAAACAAAAATGTTATCGATTTTGGGGAAAACTTGAAATGAAAAAAAAAAAGAATGGAAAAAAAGAGAGGAAAGGAGAGCAAATAAAGAAGGCTTGATGGAGATTGGAGTCGAGATTTTTCAATTATCATTCTAATCTATCTACACTTGCCCCAAATCTTATGATCTAAGAGAGGAAGAGAAGAAAGTACGTCTTTTTATTGGAGATTCGCAGACTTACAGAGATTTTGGGGTATGAATAAAGAAGAACGACGAACCCACTTTCTCTTTTATTAATATTTTTTAAATTACATAGATGTACCGATTTCAATACATGTCATTATGTATTTTCAATCTTTGTTGCTCATATTGAAATCTAATTCACTTAAAATCAATGTCTATTTGCACGGTATAGTTACATAATTTTTAGCCCAATCATAGTTTTATCCATTGTGGATAAAGAAATATTTTTTTTATTTTTTTATTTTGATTATTATTATTCATGTCAGAAAACTCCAATTGAAGAAATTTATTTTAAGGAGAAAAAAATTAGTGGAACCAGGCTTTTTAATGGTTTAGATTTTAGATATGGGATGCTCTCATTTTTTTTTCTTTGAGGTTTTAAATAATAAAGTTTTAAATTGTAACTTATAAGTTACAAGCATAAGAAATGACTAGTACCCACCTTGAGATTGCGGAAAAAATCAATATTGAAACAATAATTGATGATTTCAACTCAAAGAAAGAACATCGAGTACAACTTCAATAATTTGATTATTTGGTATTTTATTATTAAATTTATAGTTTTGTTTAGCTTTTTTTTTTTTTTTTGGCCCCCCTAAACAAACTTCCAGGTTCCGCCCCTGGATGCAATGGTTAAACAAGAAGCATAACTAACAGGCTAGATATACATATACATGAACATGACATCCTTGGAAATTCGTGACAAGAAACATGTAATGTGATAAACATGGGCAAGACTCATGGGTAGTCACGAACATAACATTAAGCATATATTGCGAACTGTAGTTAGTAGCATGATAGCTTAGATCGTGACATGATAACTTGGATAAGTGAGAATTTGATGTGGGCCCAGTATAATTCCACATACCCACCTTCCCCCACCGGACCTCATTGTGGTCCCCATGGTTCAAAAAACTGGCCGATACATATCGGTATCGGCCAATATCGATCCGATATCGGTTAGAGATATCGGTATCGGTACCTCCCCCAAAAATATCCCCAATATATCGGCTGATATCGGTCGATATTTTGATAATATCGACCGAGATTAGCTGGAGATATCGGTATCAATATCGCCCCCAAAAATATCCCCAATATATCGGTGATATCGGTCGATATTTTGAGAATATTGGCTAGATCGATATATCGGCCGATATTTCCAAAATATCGGTCGATCAGTCTCTCACTCGTTCTCAATTTTCTTCCCTTAGCCTTCTTCATGCAAGTTAAAATGGAAAAAAAAATGCATGCAGCAGTAAAATAAAACAAAGATTAAAGGAGAGGATGAGGAGAGAAAGCACCTGGATTCCATCGCCGCCCTTTGGCTTCTCCACTGCTACCGGCCGGCCACACTGCCGCACCAGCCGACCATCGCTCCGCCTTCTTCCCCTCCTCTCCTCTCTTCCTCTTCCTCTTCTTCTCCTCCTCTTCTCTTTTTCCTTTCTTTTTCTTTTTCCCTTTCCCTTTTCCTCTTTCCTTTCCCTCCATTTCCCACTTTCTCTCCTCTGTTTTAGGCAATTGACGAAATGAAAGGACATTTGAAAGGGGAAAAACGGGAAATGCCCTTTCCAGGGTTTCTTTCCTTTTCTAACAATCAATTGAGTATGTAACATTAAAACCATGTCACCTTATGGGTCCCACAATGGAGCCCATCTACATAAAATCCAAACCGTTAAAAATAACTCTCCCTCCTTTTATCATTCCCTGAGAAAGTTTCACTCTAATTGAGAATTTTCCTACCATTAGGTTAATATTCAATCAACCAATTTAGAAAAAAAAATCAATCTAATAAGAACACATATCCTAATAAAATGAGATTTGGATGAGGGCCCATGCAAGACAAGGGCAACTATTTTGAGTGGTTTAGTGTTTTCTAGGTGGGTCTACTATGAAGACTACAAGATTTTTAAACTACCGTCATTTTTTTTTTATTTTTTTATTTTTTGAAGAGTGAGTTAGGTCTTCATTTCTTCAAAAGGAATAAAATACAAAGGCGGATTTCTAAAGCCAGCAATAGCTGCAGAGAATCCAAATGGGCATACCCCAATATACAATTAAAATGCAAAGAAATTTGCTAAAGTATTTAAAGTAAAGAACCCATAGCCCGGGTCTCAAGCAAAACAATGACACCAAATCATATCAATGTCGACATTTGAGATGTGAGAAGGCACCAGTCTGTTCCTTTGCAATTTTTTGCTTAACCGAACCATTGTAGTCTGAAGATCCACAAAGTTGACATGATACATCTGTAGAGCAGCTGTTATAGTTCTGACTTGAAATCTCACAATCCATGGAGAAGTTTGTGGGAATCGTAAAATTCAAGCTAAAGAAGGATCTGCTTCAATTATAATTGAAGATAAGTGGGCTGGAACAAGTGCCACCAATTTACACCTTACTTAAAGGGACTAATTATCTTACATCTACCACTCAAAGATAAATGCCCCTTCTTGTGTGGTCCTTTAAATTTTTTTACTTAGATAGGAGTTGGGCCCAGCGAATTAACCATTTACAAGACTTCTAGAGCAATGATTCAAATCATGTAGCATGGCCAATTCAATTGTTGCCCAACTATGATTCAAGTGAGATTTTCACAAAGCTATTACAAGATGTGATGTTTATTTTTAATGATTGGGATTTTAAATATGGCTACATTAATGGGTTTGTAAATTATAAGAATGGACATATATGTTATACATTAAAACTTGACATAATTAATAATTAATGATTAGTGAGCGATACAAGATCTTATGACTTGTGGGGACCGATATTTTGACTTATAGTTATTACTAATGGAAAAAGATATTGTTTTCCAATATTTTCTAATATTATGTATTCTTTAGATATTTTTTTTCAAAATCTTTTGGATTAAAAAAATTCACACGGCAACGACCGCGATAGACCGATAACTGTGACCGATAGCGATAAATTATCGGTTTTTTGGCCCAACCGATACCGCGATTTTGAACCATGGTGGTCCCTTTACAAGTCTTGTGTTTTACTAAGTCTAGACAAGACCTGACACGACTAACGTAGCATGACGATTGTGCGAAACTTAGATGCATATACTTAGGTGGGTCCTTTGGCGTCTAGTTCCTTGGTACTTGACCTATCCTAAATTGGTCATCATCTTAGTATACCCAAGTTGTCTCCAAAATGGATGAAAAGAGGATTGGGTCCGATAAACTTGAAAAGGTGTATTATATGAATGCGAGCCACTCCAACCAAGTGACCATACCTTAGGTCCTATAAAGCTCATACACGAAAGCAAGGCATGTGAATGGGAGCTAAGCCACAAGACTGACAAAGTTAGAATATTTTAAAATCCTAGATATAAGTTAGGAAGAGCTAGGGATAGTGATGGACCCGAAAAGAGGGGGAATCTTCCGTCCTCTCCCTCCGCACCCCGGGGGCTGACCTGGGTCTCGGCGGAGGAGGGAAGATCTCGGGCATCAACATTTTTGTACGGGTATGCCAGATTTACTTTCTACTTGGAATTTGGAATAGTGATAATCCGGAGATTCACCTTCACAAGTAGAAAGGAAATCGATCCTTTTTTCTAACTTTTCAAATTGCATAAATATTAAGAAAAGAGATAAGTTTTTAGAATACCGTAAGAGGCGTTTTTGTTTGTTTCCCGTGAAAGGCGATTTTGCCATGAAAGGCGTTTTTACAAAACTCATCAAATATGAAAGACAAGAATTGTGATTTCTTTTTGTCTCTTTAAGAAATACAAACTACAATAGAAAAGGAAGAAAAGGGATCTAACTTCTCAGGAGATTGTGGGGACACGTTGAGATCGACGGTCGCAAGTCATGTATGGGTTTCGCCATCGTCCTTCAAATGAGAATATGTGATGCTTTGATTCTTTGGCTTGGCTCCTAACCTCAGTTTTTTAAAGGACAAGGACCAAGAGAAGGTCCTATATCCAATGAAAAACCGAGTAAACGGGCTGAAAGCCGCGTTTAGGCCATGTTGGAGAAGGAGGTGACCTTGGGGGGGTGGCCCCCCCAAGGGACGTTGATCACCTTGTGGTGCTTCCGGGAGCAAAGTAGCAGGACTTCGTCTCTCTCTTGGATTTTCTGAATTTTCAGAGCTTGCACTTGGGATCTCTTTTCATCATGCTTTCTTCTTGGAATGGACCTCCTTTTATAGGCTTTTGGTAGCCATGAGGTGTTTATTGGCATTGATGGCCATGATGAAAGAATTGATGAGGAGTTACAAGTTGATTTTGTAACTCCTTTTTCAAGGCTTGTGATTGGCCGATGAAGGTAGTGGGCATTTAATCAACTTTATGCTTCATGATGATGGGAGTTTCATGGGTTTAATGCCATGATTGCTTGGATTTGTAACTCCCAAATGCTTGGTTCTGATTGGGCCGTCCAAAATAATGAGTTAATGACTACTTTAATGGGTCAATTAACGACATTAAGTGGTTGCCAAGGCATGTGAAGAGTCGCGAGCCGTGCTGCGCCTTTTGAGATTCTTCTTGCGATCATCACGGGTGGATCCACGCAATATTTGATGTCGGATTACGATGCAATTTCAGACATTGATTGACGTTGGCGGGCCGGTGACATCTGTCTTGTCGATTTCACGATCGGTCGGACAGAAAGTACACTTTCTTGGTCAGCCGGTTGGCGATCTTGAGGCGATCGGTGATGATTTCATGCTTTTGACGGCGGATCCGAGATGTCGACGAAGATCAGTGGTTTTGAAGCACCAAATATTGCATTTTCAGAAAATCACAGAGGCCGGAATACCCGAAACGCAAAAAGAATCGGAAAATGGACGATTTGGCGCAAAATCCGGCGACCCGGATTTCCAGGGTCGCCGGGCAACCATGCACCCAGGGTCGCCGGCAACCATAGGGCTTCGGCCCGTTTGGTCGCCGAGCGTCGTTTTCGGCCATTTTTTCGTCTTTTTCTTCCCTTTTTTCTTCTGTATTTTTCTTGACATTTTTCCTCAATTATTGACTTGATTTTCTTGAAGAAATCTTGACGACAACCCTCACGAAATCGGAGCACAAAGTTTCCTATTTTTCGGGAAAGCCGAAGACTTTGTAGCGATTTTCCGTCAAGCGTCGAAACTAGGTCAAACGATGTCGGAATGACCTGAAAATTGAGGTGAAGCTTCTTGAGCAGTGGTTAGACCAACCATGGGCTTTTATTTGAGTTTTGAAGCCGTTTGGGGTCCCATCGATGCTTCACTTGATTTTGCTGTGGGGAAAATGCCGAGCTTTGATATGTGGTCAAACGATGTCCGATTGACCTGAAATTTGACGGGGAGCCTATTGTAGTCATTTTGAGACATTCTATGGGCTCTGTTTTAGATGTCATGGTCCCAGGTTGCTCCGCCGCCAGTAGGCTTGATTTTCTCTCGGAGCATCGAAACCTAGTCAAACGTTGTCGGAATAACCTGAAATTCGACGTGGACCCTTTTGGAAGCATGTTGAAGCCACTCATATATTTTGTTTGGTGAGTGATGACTTTAGTGGTTCCCGCCGCCGGGAGGCTTGATTTTGCTGTTCGAGCATTGATGGAGGGTCAAACGTTGTCGGTTTGACTTGAAATTTGGCATGGAGCCCTTTGGAGACATTTTGGAGTCATCCGTAGGCTCTGATCAAAGTTTTGGTGTCTTTGATGATGTCGCCGCCGGGAGCGCTTGTTTAGCTGTCGGAGCGGTGAAGTTGGGCCAAACGATGTCGGAATGACCCGAAACCTCAGGTGTACCCCTCTTTTAGCTGTCTTGAAGGATCTCTCAGTTTTTGTCTGATTCTGACAAAATCTGATGCTTGAAGTAGCCTTGCCTATTTTTAGCAGGATGCAGCTTCAGGAGGCTTCTCGATGTTGAGGAGACATATTGACTCTTTTGGTGTCAACAAATGCCCCCTCGAGGTACAGCGACGAGTAGCTTTTTGGAGTCGATGTGCCTCGAAGAGAAACTTGGAGGAAAGATTCTAACTTGACCAAGAGTCTAGAGCATTTTTTTTTTTTTTTTTTGAATAGCCTTTTGAGTTTCCGGGGGAATTTTATGGTAGTGAGAGGGATCACGTACCATCTCAAGGCAAAGTTTTGAAAATGACATGGGGTATTTGGATTTTGGGTTTTGGATTTTGGTTTTTGACCTTGTGACCTAACAAGCTGTATGTGGCAGGTTAGGGGGTCGGGGTTTGATTTTGATTTTGACCTTGTGACCCAACAAGCTGTATGTGGCAGGTTGGGGGGTCAGATTTGGTTTGTAGGTTTTGGATTTTGATTTTGGTTTTGGTCTTGTGACCTAACAAGCTGTATGTGGCGAGCTAGGGGACCAGAATTTGGTTTTGTGAAATGTCAATTTCAAGATTTTGGCTCAATTTGGCTCATGAGGTTGGATGGTTTGGTTTTTGGAAACTCATGGGACTTTCTTTTTTCTTTTTTTTTTTTTTTTTTTAATGATCCCATCAACTGAAAAGAGGCATGGGACTTTTTTTTTTTTTTTTTTGCTCTTTTCTTTTTTTTTTTTTTTTTTTTTTTTTTGCTCTTGATAAGAGGAATATTTTGACTAAAAGCTACTTTTAGTGCCTAGGTGGTCAAACCTGGCTCATATGGGCTAACCCATGGGACCTTAGGCTTTGGAGATGGCCTAGATCTCATATAGTGTCATATTTGTAAAGAATATCCAAAAATATCTCTTTTGTGTAGAGAATATCTAAAAATATCTTTACTTGGAGAGAATTTCTCAAGTTTTCTTTTTGTGGAAAGATTCTCTCAAAATATCTTTCTCTTTGAGAAAGTAGCTAAATTTTAGCACTTACCTCCTTTCTTTCTCTTTGTTTCCTCTTTTGGCTTGCTCTCTTCTATAAAAGCAAAGAGGGTTGGTGCTTTTGCTCCATTACTTTCTTTTTGCAAGAAATCTTCAAGAGTGCTCCCCAAGGCAAGAAGTGCTTTCTCTTCTTCAAGGATCTCCAAGCTTTTCTTCTTCTTCTCCATCAATGGCTTCAAGTAAGTTTTCTTCCTTGTCAAGAATCTCCATTGTAGAAGTAGCTTCTTCATTTTTTTTTTCTTCTTCTTTCTTCTTCTCTCTTTTTTTTTCTTTTCTTTTCTTTTCTTTTCTTTTCACGCACGTTTTTCTTTTTTTTTTTTTTTTGTGCTTCTCTTTTTTTCTTTCATTCTTTTTTTTCTCTTTTTTTCTTTTAACGGTTTTCTCTTCTTTTTTTTTTTTTAAATCGTGTACTCTCTTTTTTTTCTGTTTTTTTTTTCCCCCACGCTGATTACTCTCTCTTTTTGTTTTCAGCGCCTTTCTTTTCTCTCTTTTTTTTCTGTTTTTTTTTCTCAGGCTGTACGGACCTGACCGTACTGCCACGTGGCAGTGGGCCACGGCCTGTGGGCCAAAAAAAAAAAATTTTTTTTTTTTCTTGTTTGCTCACTATGATAATGAGGCTATGCAATTTCAATATGTCTGCATTTTTTTGTTTGATGCATCAAGATAGAAGGCTAGAGTCTCTAGGTCAAGCCAACATGATTTTTGACTTGGACAAAGTTTGATTGGTTTTGACCAAATTGGGTTGGACTTGGTCAAACTTTGGTCAAGGTTTTCCTAGCATTTAATGCATGATGATATATTTTTTATGCATGCGTTTTCGTAAATAGATTTGGAAGTATGATGATGCATACCTGAAAATCTTTTGCAAGTGTTGGGATTTTGAGCTCGAAGCGATGTTGAGCTCTTTCTCGGTCTTGCTGGATTTTGAGGAAGTTTTGCAATTTTTGGATTCTGAAGCTCGCAGCAATGTTGAGCTCTTTTCCAGATTTTGCGGAAGTTTGATGAGATTGGCTTGTTCTCGCAGCGATGTTGAGTTCAAGCCTTCTTTGAGAATTCGCCACTGACTATGAGCTCGCAGCGATGTTAAGCTCATCTTCAGGCTTCCTGCCTTTTTCGGAGTATGTTCCTTTTCTTTCGAATTGCCCCGGAACCATGTCAAAATTTTGCTAGAATTTTTTGTAGCAGAAATCTGTCATTTTG
Source organism: Umbellularia californica (assembly GCA_028538565.1). Lineage (NCBI taxonomy): Eukaryota > Viridiplantae > Streptophyta > Magnoliopsida > Laurales > Lauraceae > Umbellularia > Umbellularia californica. The sequence goes on from JAPQWN010000003.1 coordinate 46,411,726, forward strand.
ATGTTGATCGATCTTTTCTCTTCCATCTTTTGCAGGTAGTTCTTCTAGAACGAACAAACGTAAAGGTCCTGTTACTGACGCACCTCGTCGGTCTGCTAGATCTTCCAATGCTGCCGTTCAGCAGGCTTGGGAGAAGGTCCAGTTTGTGGAGAAAAACTTGGAAGAATGCGATTCCCTTAATCGTGATGAGATGAGACAGCGATTGATCGCTCTCAAGGATGAGGAGTCTATAAGATCATGGTAAGCAGCCGTCCCTGGGTTACGGACGATCAGAGCGTTGTGATCAAGCCTACCTTCTTCTTCAGTGATGCAGTCCCCGACGACTTGACATACCAAAGGAGATGTTTTCAGCTCTCTTACACAGCAGATGGTGAGGAGAGAACTATTTCAACCCGGTCGTCTTTTGATCGGACCATCTCGATCCTGAGCCTTTCTCCCACGTGCCCTAAGAGGGAAGATCCTCCGAGTTGGGTGAAGAGGACCAGTGTGATCAAGACCGGGGTTTTTGTTGGTGGACCTTCCGGTTTTGCAGAGAAGCCACCTATTCGTATGGACGTGTTGATGCCAGCCAGTGGCTACCAAGGTTCTGATCATCCATCAATCGATTTGAGACCGGTGGGCCTTGGCGTTTTTCGGGGTGACGGCAGCAATTGGGTGAAGCCTTTTCGACTTCGTGGCCGTTTCAGTGCTGACTCGAGCTGGGAGTCATGGACTGATCACACCCTGAGGATTGGTGAGGCCGTTCTTCGGGAGGCCGAGATTTTTGACGCGGTTCGCGCTTTTCGGCAAACCGTCGTTTTCTCCGATGAGGCTTTCATGGCCATGCTGGAGTCATTCCTTCCACAAACCAACACCTTCATTGTGACGAATGGTGAGATTGGTTTTTCTTTGAAGGAGCTGAGCGCCATCACCGGGTTGCCTATCCTCGGCAAACTCTATGAGGAGTTTATGCCTATTGACAGCGTCTTTGAGGAGCAGTCTGAGGAGTTTAGGCTTGTGTACTTTCAGCTCGTCGCCTTCTATGATTTTTTGAAGGAGAAGGAGGGCTCGAAAGTTAGATCCAGCAGTTGGAGAAGTTGCAGCTCCAACTTTTTTTATAGCGGGGATTCTTCTGATGGCATGGCCCAGGATGTTAGGGCTAAAGCATCAAGTTTGAAGAAGATCGCTGCTATGCGAGAAGATTTGAAGAAGTTCTTCGCAAGCACGGATGCCATTTGTCCTGACATTGCGTTGCGGAGAGATCTCGCTATTTACCTCACTTACTGGCTGGGTGAGGCTGTTTTTGCTGGAGGAGATGGGACGCACATCAGGCCGCACTTTATTTTTCCGGCTTGTCAGATGGCATTTGGAGAGCGGCTGGCTTTAGTACCTGCTCTTTACTCCTATTTGTGTACCGAACTGCAGGCTGCTGCTTTCCTGGTTCGGCTTGGGCTTCCCATGAACAGGGTGTTTTCTGCCCACATCTTCTATTGTGGTATGTACACCACTGTCCTAGTTTCCATCGTTTGGGAGTTGCACAGGACGAAGATCCCTTTATGATTCATTTGGTTAGAGGGACAGTCGTTCACGAATCAATTTTATCCGCCCGTTTAAGGATCCGACGATTTAGGGACATCGAGATTGGGCAGTCTTTGGTGAAGCTTTTTCCGGGCTTGCGAAAGAAGGCTTTTCACTTTGGTGTCTCCCGTGATTCGACCAGGGCAGGGTCGGGAAGACATTATGCTTTGACGGATGCGGAGAAGAGGTGGCTCTTCAACATACGGGTTGGTACGATGGTATACCGCAGACATCTTTTCGTCGACATCCAACCGTATGTCCCTTCGCGTTTTGCGTTGCAGCTTGGCTTCTCTCAAGGCGTTGTTGGAGCGCCTTCGAGTATGGTGAAGCGTTTTGGAGGTCTGCAAGATGGGAGAAATGTATGGGCTTTCTATAGCGCCGAGGATACTACCGCCATGATTTCTTATCCTGAGCTGCCCACCTTTTGGACTGTTGGCTTCACGAAGTGAAGTGGTTCGTGGAGAGCTTTTCAGTGTACCGGGGGCTTTCCAAGAAAGAGCTCGATATTAAGCAATCTCCTGGGAAGAGTCTTGGCAAATCGGATGGTGTTCGTCGGGAGGAAGTTTTGGCCTTCCTTTCTGGAGAGAAGCACAAGATAGGCTTTCTCAATGGGCAGGACATCATCAGATCAGGAGCTACACAAGGGATTCCCGGTGAGGTCTTGAGGCAGCTGGAAGAGGAGGAGGCTGAGATCGATGCTATGATACAGGCAGAGCATACGAAGGCTTCCATGGAGTCTACTGAGAAAGTAGACCACCTAGTGAGGACTCTGTTGAGAGGCTTGATGTTGATAGTGTGGCAGGATCGTCGAGCAGATTGACCCGCCGAGGCAAGAGAAGGAGAGGACAACGCCGTAACATGAGACGGCACGATAGTCCTTCTCATCTTGAAGTTCCTCTCACCATTGCTGAGAAGGTGTCTGAGGATGCTGACGAGCCTCCGGAGAAGAGAAGCAGAGAAGAGGAGATAGCTGGTATGATCCCCTTTCTTTCCTTTTGTTTCTTCCTTCCCCTTTTTTTTGTGAAAGATTGTGTTTTGATCCGCTGCTTCTTTATTTAGCAGAGGATGATGACCTAGTGACGCCTGAGGTTCCTGCCGATGAGGCGATGACGGATCCAATCATGGCATCTGAGGAAGAGCCCAGGGACTCTGGAGTGGTTCCAGAACCTTCACCTAGTATGATTTGCTTTGGCTTTTTCTTTTTTGTCTTCTTTTGCTGTCATTTGCTAACATGTAGCTGACTTGCCAGACGATTCCGACGATTTCGAGCCATCCATGGACGTAACTTTTGACGATGCTTTGGATGAGCTCAAAGAGGCAGAGAGTACTCCGCCGGTCGTCGAAGCAGGTATACTTGCAATAATAATCTTGATATATTTTTGACAAAATTTATTCATACCTTTTTGTCTTTTCCTTCTTTTTTTCTTTGACAGATTGTGAAGCAACAGGAGAGATTCCTCCGTCTTCGTCAAAGCCAGAGTAGGGATACCTGCGGCTGATGCAGAAGTAGGGCTTCTTCCACTTTCAATGAGTCAGCTTGTTCCGTTGGAAAGAGTTTATTGATTACTCTTCCAATGGAGCATGACGAGGGCAGTCGGGCACCAGAACGTGGCGAATCCTCATTTGCACCGCACCTTCAGTATGCTAGGAAGGTGTTGAAGACTGTCTTGAGCTCATGGGTTGAGACTCTTTCTTCAGGGTCATTTGGAAGCTGGTTTTGGCATGATCAAGCATGTGCAGGACATCCTCGCTGACAGCAAAGAAGTCGGTCTGGACATCGCAAGTGCCGAGGATTTTGTTGAGGAGATCATCACCTTGGGGAACAAATGGACTGAGACCAAGAGTTTCCCAGATGGTGACTTCTTTGATGAGATGTTCTTAAAACCTTCCAGCAAAGTTAAAGCTGAGCTGACTGAGGTCACGAAGACTTTGAGGCAGATCGTTCGGGAGAAAAACGTTACCGAGTTATCCATCATGGGGCTGAAGCAAGACTTGGACCGCCTTGATAAGGAGGTCGTTGAGGCTAGGCAACGTCTTGATCTTTTAGAGGAAGAGGCTGCTGCCAAATGGACCGCCATTGTGGAGGCTCGTGACAAGGAGGGGACTCTTATTCGCCAGGTTGAGGAAGCTGAAGGTAATGTCCGGAGGAAGACTCAGGAGCATGACCAGTGGCAGGTCCTCTGGGAAGAACTTCCTCGTGCTGCAGATGGGTCACGGCATTTGGCCGCGTTTTATGGGGACATTTTGAAGGAGCGTGGCCTAAAAACTTTGGAAGTTAAGGCCAAGGGTCTGCTTGAGGAGTTGAACCTTTGGTTGAAGACCATGTAGGATTGAGCTCCTGAGTTGTAACAAACTCTTTTTCCTTTTTCTTTTTTTTTTTTTGGTACCTCCATGTATAAACAATTTTGGTACTATATTTTGTATCCCCTTCCTTTCACTTAAATCATTTTTTGACGAAAACAATTTTGAGCAAAAGTTTGATGGGAATGTTTGTTTAAGGATTTGATCAAAAGGTTGTCATTTTGTGAAAATCTTTTGTCAAAGGGTTGTTTTGGGCATGAAAGCCAATTTTTTGGCGGAAAGCCTTGTTTTTGATGGTTTGAAAACCAAAATTTGGATGGCGAGAAAGCCTAATTTTGTGGCGTAAGAGCCAAAATTTGTTTTGCGGAATGGGAGCCGAAATTTTGGATGACATGAAAGCCGAATTTTAGAATGGCATAGAAGCCGAATTTTGTTTTGTTTGTATTGGCATTTATAGCCGAATTTTGGCATTTATAGCCAGATTTTGGCGTTTATAGCCGATTTTTTTTGTTTTGTTTTGGCATTTATAGCCGAATTTTGGCGTTTATAGCCGAATTTTGAGATGGCATGAGAGCCAAAAATTTTGTTTGTGGCATGAGAGCCGATTTTGAGATGGCATGAAAGCCGATTTTGGCGTTTATAGCCGAAAAATTTTGTTTTTGGCATTTATAGCCGAATTTTGGCATTATAGCCGGATTTGACGTTTATAGCCGAGTTTTGGCGTTTATAGCCAGATTTTGGCGTTTATAGCCGAGTTTTTTGAGAACCAAGTTTTGTTTTATTGGCATGAAAGCCGATTTTGGCGTTTATAGCCGAAAAAAAATTTTTTTTTGGCATTTATAGCCGAATTTTGGCATTTTAGCCCGATTTTGGTTTTCAAAATGCAGGTATCGACTAAATGTCGCCTCCCCGCTGAATGGTCTTGCAAGTATCGATGGAATGTCGCTTCCTCGCTCATTCGGTTTTGCGAGTATTGATGGAATGTCACTTCCTCGCGGGTTAGGTTTTGCGAGTATCGATGGAATGTCGCTTCCTCGCGAATTGGGGTGCAAATATCGACTAAGCGTCGCCTCCCTGCCTTTCCCAAAACTTTTGGTTTTGCGGGTACTGAATTGATGTCGTTTCTCCGCGATTTTTGAAATTTGAGGTTTTCTCGAACCATTTGAAATTTGGGTTGTGGATAGCAACTGGTATGTTGCGTCTCCACGATTTTTGAAATTTGGGTTGTGGATATCAACTGGTATGTTACTTCTCCACGATTTTTTTTGAAATTTGGGTTGTGGATATCAACTGGTATGTTGCTTCTCCACGATTTTTGAAATTTGGGTTGTGGATATCAACTGGTATTTTGTTTCTCCACGATTTTTTTGAAATTTGGGTTGTGGATATAAACTGGTATGTTGCTTCTCCACGATTTTTTTGAAATTTGGGTTGTGGATATCAACTGGTTGTTGCTTCTCCACGATTTTTGAAATTTTGCAAGTATCGAATGGGGTTCGCTTTCTTGCGATTTTTGGGTTTTGCGAGTATCGACTGAATGTCGCTTCCCCGCGGTTTCTAAAAACCCATTTTTTTGTTTAAAGACACGAAGGTCATAAATTTTGGCTTAAAACCATTTCGGTTGTAAAAGCCAAGGTAGACTAGGGTGAAAATTCCTGAGTCCTGGTTTTTGTTTCAAACCATGGTTCAAGGATCGAAAATTTTGGTCAAGTCTGGGAAGAGGCTCCTAAACTTGGATTTTGGATTTGATTTTTCTTTTGAACAATGAAACGATGAAAGTAAACATTGTTTTGAGAGATTGTTTTTTTTCGGAAACTTCAACATAAAGATGAAAATTTCAAAAGGGGTGGGTTTGACGAGCAAGTACCTTGGAAATCGCTTTAGCCGTGTAGATATTGCTCTGACCCGTTTGAGGAAGTCTTCAAGGGTAGTACCACTTCAAGAACTTGCCGTTGATGGGTAGCATACATCTGTCTCCTTCCATGTTTAGAAGAGCGTATGCACCGTTGGAGAAGACTTTGTCGATGACGAAGGGTCCCTCCCATTTTGGTTAGAATTTGCCTTTGGATTTGTGGGCAAAGACTATAGGTCTTTTTACTGCAAGAACCAAGTCACCTTTTTTGTAGGCGCGTTGCCTGACCTTTTTGTCGAAAGATCCTGCCATGCGTGCTTGGTACAACTCAATGCTTTATAGAGCTTCGAGTCGTCTTTTATCGAGATTATCCAGCTCATGGAGTCTCAGTTTGACATTGCTTTCTTGCGTCATGTCATTTTGCAAAGATACCCTTAAGGAAAGAATTTGTACTTCCAAAGGGACAACAGCTTCGCATCCATAGACCAAAGAGAATGGTGTGCTATGGGTTGGTCCTCGAACGGTGGTTCGATAGGCCCACAAAGCTTCTAGCAATTTGTCGCCCCAGTCTTTTCTTTGACTAGAGACCATTTTCTTGAGAATTTTGCAGAATGTCTTGTTAAAGGCTTCTGCTAGTCCGTTCGCTGCTGGATTATATGGAGTCGAAGGACAACTTTGGATTTTGTACTTGTCGCAGAACCTATAGAATCTGTGATCCCGGAATTGTGGTCCGTTATCATGGACGAATCTTTTAGGTATGCCGAAGCGACAAATAATGTTGGTGCGTAAGAACTGAAGGACTGATGAAGTCTTCATTTCGCTGAGCGCAAATGCTTCCGACCACTTGGAAAAATAATCCGTAGCGGCGAAGATGAAGCGATGACCTTTGCTTGGAGAAAAGATTCCAACTTGACCAAGAGTCTTGAGCATTTTTTTTTAATAGCCTTCTGAGTTTCCGAGGGAATTTTATGGTAGTGAGAGGGATCACGTACCATCTCAAGGCAAAGTTTTGAAAATGACATGGGGTATTTGGATTTTGGGTTTTGGATTTTGGTTTTTGACCTTGTGACCTACCAAGTTGTATGTGGCAGGTTAGGGGGTCGGGGTTTGATTTTGATTTTGACCTTGTGACCCAACAAGCTGTATGTGGCAGGTTGGGGGGTCAAATTTGGTTTGTAGGTTTTGGATTTTGATTTTGCTTTTCGTCTTGTGACCAAACAAGCTGTATGTTGCAAGCTAGGGGACCGGAATTTGGTTTTGTGAAATGTCAATTTCAAGATTTTGGCTCAATTTGGTTCATGAGGTTGGATGGTTTGGTTTTTTGGAAACTCATGGGACTTTCTTTTTTCTTTTTTTTTTTTGAATGATCCCATCAACTCAAAAGAGGCATGGGACTTTTTTTTTTTTTTTTTTGCTCTATTCTTTTTTTTTTGCTCTTGGTAAGAGGAATATTTTGACTAAAAGCCACTTTTAGTGCCTAGGTGGTCAAACCTGGCTCATATGGGCTAACCCATGGGACCTTAGGCTTTGGAGATGGCCTAGATCTCATATAGTGTCATATTTGTAAAGAATATCCAAAAATATCTCTTTTGTGTAGAGAATATCTAAAAATATCTTTACTTGGAGAGAATTTCTCAAGTTTTTTTTATGTGGAAAGATTCTCTCAAAATATCTTTCTCTTTGAGAAAGTTGCTAAATTTTAGCACTTACCTCCTTCTTTCTTGTTTCCTCTTTTGTCTTGCTCTCTTCTCTAAAAGCAAAGAGGGTTGGTGCTTTTGCTCCATTACTTTCTTTTTGCAAGAAATCTTCAAGAGTGCTCCCCAAGGCAAGAAGTGCTTGCTCTTCTTCAAGGATCTCCAAGCTTTTCTTGTTCTTCTCCATCAATGGCTTCAAGTAAGTTTTCTTCCTTGTCAAGAATCTCCATTGTAGAAGTAGCTTCTTCATTTTTTTTTTTCTTTTTTTTTTTCTTCTTCTTTCTTCTTCTCTCTTTTTTTTCCTTTTCTTTTCTTTTCTTTTCTTTTCATGCACATTTTTCTTTTTTTTTTTCGTGCTTCTCTTTTTTTCTTTCTTTCTTTTTTTTTCTCTTTTTTCTTTTCACGGTTTTCTCTTCTTTTTTTTTTATAAAACCGTGTACTCTCTATTTTTTTTTCTGTTTTTTTTTTTCCCACGCTGATTTCTCTCTCTTTTTTTTTTCAGTGTCTTTCTTTTCTCTCTTTTTTTTTCTGTTTTTTTTTTTTTTTTTTTTTTTTGCTGAGATTTTTTTTCTCTCTTTCTTTTTCTTTTTCCTTGTTTGCTCACTATGATAATGGGGCTATGCAATTTCAATATGTATGCATTTTTTTTTTTTTGCTTGATGCATCAAGATAGAAGCCTAGAGTCTCTAGGTCAAGCCAACATGATTTTTGACTTGGACAAAGTTTGATTGGTTTCACCAAATTGGGTTGGAATTGGTCAAACTTTGGTCAAGGTTTTCCTAGCATTTAATGCATGATGATATATTTTTGATGCATGAGTTTTGGTAAATAGATTTGGAAGTATGATGATGCATACCTGAAAATCTTTTGCAAGTGTTGGAATTTTGAGCTCGCAGCGATATTGAGCTCTTTCTCGGTCTTGCTGGATTTTGAGGAAGTTTTGCAATTTTTGGATTCTGAAGCTCGCAGCAATGTTGAGCTCTTTTCCAGATTTTACGGAAGTTTGATGAGATTGGCTTGTTCTCGCAGCGATGTTGAGTTCAAGCCTTCTTTGAGAATTCTCCACTGATTATGAGCTCGCAGCGATGTTGAGCTCATCTTCAGGCTTCCTGTCTTTTTCGGAGTATGTTCCTTTTCTTTGGAATTGCCCCGGAACCATGTCAAAATTTTGCTAGAATTTTTTGTAGCAGAATTCTGTCATTTTGATGTTGATTGACCTTTTCTCTTCCATCCTTTGCAGGTAGTTCTTCTAGAACGAACAAAGGTAAAGGTCCTGTTACTGACGCACCTTATCGGTCTGCTAGATCTTCCAATGCTGCCGTTCAGCAGGCTTGGGAGAAGGTCCAGTTTATGGAGAAAAACTTGGAAGAATGTGATTCCCTCAATCGTGATGAGATGAGACAGCGATTGATTGCTCTCAAGGATGATGAGTTCTATAATATCATGGTAAGCAGCCGTCCCTGGGTTACGGACGATCAGAGCGTCGTGCTCAAGCCTACCTTCTTCTTCGGTGATGCAGTCCCCGACGACTTGACATACCAAAGGAGATGTTTTCAGTTCTCTTACACAGCAGATGGTGAGGAGAGAACTATTTCTACCCGGTCGTCTTTTGATCGGACCATCTAGATCCTGAGCCTTTCTCCCACGTGCCCTAAGAGGGAAGATCCTCCGAGTTGGGTGAAAAGGACCAGTGTGATCAAGACCGGGGTTTTTGTTGGTGGACCTTCCGGTTTTGCAGAGAAGCCACCTGTCCGTATGGACTTGTTGATGCCAGCCAGTGGCTACCAAGGTTCTGATCATCCATCGATCGATTTGAGACCGGTGGGCCTTGGCGTTTTTCGGGGTGACGGCAGCAATTGGGTGAAGCCTTTTCGACTTCGTGGCCGTTTCAGTGCTGACTCGAGCTGGGAGTCATGGACTGATCACACCCTGAGGATTGGTGAGGCCGTTCTTCGGGAGGCCGAGATTTTCGATGCGGTTCACGCTTTTCGGCAAACCGTCGTTTTCTCCGATGAGGCTTTCATGGCCATGCTGGAGTCATTCCTTCCACAAACCAACACCTTCATTGTGACGAATGGTGAGATTGGTTTTTCTTTGAAGGAGCTGAGCGCCATCACCGGGTTGCCTATCCTCGGCAAACTCTATGAGGAGTTTATGCCTATTGACAGCGTCTTTGAGGAGCAGTCTGAGGAGTTTAGGCTTGTGTACTTTCAGCTCGTCGCCTTCTATGATTTTTTGAAGGAGAAGGAGGGCTCGAAAGTTAGATCCAGCAGTTGGAGAAGTTGCAGCTCCAACTTTTTTTACAGCGGGGATTCTTCTGATGGCATGGCCCAAGATGTGAGGGCTAAAGCATCAAGTTTGAAGAAGATCGCTGCTATGCGAGAAGATTTGAAGAAGTTCTTCGCAAGCACGGATGTCATTTGTCCTGACATTGCGTTGCGGAGAGATCTCGCTGTTTACCTCACTTACTGGCTGGGTGAGGCTGTTTTTGCTGGAGGAGATGGGACGCACATCAGGCCGCACTGTATTTTTCCGGCTTGTCAGATGGCGTTTGGAGAGCGGCTGGCTTTGGTACCTGCTCTTTACTCCTATTTGTGTACCGAACAGCAGGCGGCTGCTTTCCTGGTTCGGCTTGGGCTTCCCATGAACAGGGTGTTTTCTGCCCAGATCTTCTATTTGTAGTATGTATACCACTGTCCTAGCTTCCATCGTTTGGGAGTTGCACAGGACGAAGATCCATTCATGATTCGTTTGGCTAGAGGGACAGCCGTTCACGAATCACTTTTATCCGCCCGTTTAAGGATCCGACGATTTAGGGACGTCGAGATTGGGTAGTCTTCAATGAAGTTTTCTCCGGGCTTGCGGAAGAAGGCTTTTGACTTTGGTGTCTCCCGTGATTCGACCAGGGCAGGGTCGAGAAGACAATATGCTTTGACGGACGCGGAGAAGAGGTGGCTCTTCAACATACGGGTTGGTACGATGGTGTACCGCAGACATCTTTTCGTCGATATCCAACCGTATGTCCCTTCGAGTTTTGCATTACAGCTTGGCTTCTCTCAAGGCGTTGTTGGAGCGCCTTCGAGTACGGTGAAGCGTTTTTTAGGTCTTCAAGATGGGAGAAATGCATAGGCTTTTTATAGCGCCAAGGATACTACCGCCATGATTTCTTATCCTGAGCTGCCCACCTTCCGGACCGCTGGCTTCACGAAGTGGTTCGTGGAGAGCTTTTCAGTGTACCGGGGGCTTTCCAAGAAAGAGCTCGATATTAAGCAATCTCCTGGGAAGAGTCTTGGCAAATCGGATGGTGTTCGTCGGGAGGAAGTTTTGGCCTTCCTTTCTGGAGAGAAGCACAAGATAGGCTTTCTCAATGGGCAGGACATCATCAGATCAGGAGCTACACAAGGGATTCCTGGTGAGGTCTTGAGGCAGCTGGAAGAGGAGGAGGCTGAGATCGATGCTATGATACAGGCAAACCATACGAAGGCTTCCATGGAGTCTACTGAGAAAAGTAGACCATCCAATGAGGACTCTTGTGAGAGGCCTGATGTTGATAGTGTGACAGGATCGTCGAGCAGATTGACCCGTCGAGCCAAGAGGAGGAGAAAACAACGCCGTAACATGAGACGGCACGATAGTCCTTCTGATCTTGAAGTTCCTCTCACCATTGCTGAGGAGGTGTCTGAGGATGCTGACGACCCTCCGGAGAAGAGAAGCAGAGAAGAGGAGATAGCTTGTATGATCCCCTTTCTTTCCTTTTGTTTCTTCCTTCCCCTTTTTTTTGTGAAAGATTTTGTTTTGATCCGCGGCTTCTTTATTTGGCAGAGGACGATGACCTGGTGACGCCTGAGGTTCGTGCCGATGAGGCGATGATGGATCCAATCGTGGTATCTGAGGAAGAGCCCAGGGACTCTGGAGTGGTTCCAGAACCTTCACCTAGTATGATTTGCTTTGGCTTTTTCTTTTTTGTCTTCTTTTACTGTCATTTGCTAACTTGTAGCTAACTTGCCAGACGATTCCGACGATTTCGAGCCATCCATGGACACAACTTTTGACGATGCCTTGGATGAGCTCAAAGAGGCAGAGAGTACTCCGCCGGTCGTCGAAGCAGGTATACTTGCAATAATAATCTTGATATATTTTTGACAAGATTATATTCATACCTTTTTGTCTTTTCCTTCTTTTTTTCTTTGACAGATTGTGAAGCAGCAGGAGAGATTCCTCCGTCTTCCTCAGAGCCAGAACAGGGGATACCTGCGGCTGACGCAGAAGTTGGGGCTTCTTCCACTTTCAATGAGTCAGCTTGTTCCGTTGGAAAGAGTTTATTGATTACTCTTCCAATGGAGCATGACGTGGGCAGTCGGGCACCAGAACATGGCGAATCCTCATCTGCACCGCACCTTCAGTATGCTAGAAAGGTGTTGAAGACTGTCTTGAGCTCATGGGTTGAGACTCTTTCTTCAGGTCATTTGGAAGCTGGTTTTGGCATGATCAAGCATGTGCAGGACATCCTCGCTGATAGCAAAGAAGTCAGTCTGGACATCGCAAGTGCCGAGGATTTTGTTGAGGAGATCATCACCTTGGGGAACAAATGAACTGAGACCAAGAGTTTCCCAGATGGTGACTTCTTTGATGAGATGTTCTTAAAACCTTCCAGCAAAGTCAAAGCTGAGCTGACTGAGGTCACGAAGACTCGGAGGCAGATCGTTCGGGAGAAGAACGTTACCGAGTTATCCATCATTGGGCTGAAGCAAGACTTGGACCACCTTGATAAGGAGGTCGTTGAGGCTAGGCAACGTCTTGATCTTTTAGAGGAAGAGGCTGCTGCCAAATGGACCACCATTGTGGAGGCTCGTGACAAGGAGGGGACTCTCATTCGCCAGGTTGAGGAAGCTGAAGGTAATGTCCGGAGGAAGACTCAGGAGCATGAGCAGTGGCAGGTCTTCTGGGAAGAACTTCCTCGTGCTACAGGTGGGTCACGGCTTTCGGCCGCGTTTTATGGGGACATTTTGAAGGAGCGTGGCCTAAAAACTTTGGAAGTTAAGGCCAAGGGTCTGCTTGAGGAGTTGAACCTTTGGTTGAAGACCATGTAGGATTGAGCTCCTGAATTGTAACAAACTCTTTTTCCTTTTTCTTTTTTTTGGTACCTCCATGTATAAACAATTTTGGTACTATATTTTGTATCCCCTTCCTTTCACTTAAATCATTTTTTGACGAAAACAATTTTGAGCAAAAGTTTGATGGGAATGTTTGTTTAAGGATTTGATCAAAAGGTTGTCATTTTGTGAAAATCTTTTGTCAAAGGGTTGTTTTGGGCATGAAAGCCAATTTTGTGGCGGAAATGCCTTGTTTTTTATGGTTTGAAAACAAAAATTTGGATGGCGAGAAAGCCTAATTTTGTGGCGTAAGAGCCAAAATTTGTTTTGCGGCATGGGAGCCAAAATTTTTTGGATGGCGTGAAAGCCGAATTTTAGAATGGCATAGAAGCCGAATTTTGTTTTGTTTGTCTTGGCATTTATAGCCGAATTTTGGCATTTATAGCCAGATTTTGGCATTTATAGCCATTTTTTTTTGTTTTGTTTTGGCATTTATAGCCGAATTTTGAGATGGCATGAGAGCCAAAAATTTTGTTTGTGGCATGAGAGCCGATTTTGAGATGGCATGAAAGCCGATTTTGGCGTTTATAGCCGAAAAATTTTGTTTTTGGCATTTATAGCCGAATTTTGGCATTTATAGCCGGATTTGGCGTTTATAGACGAGTTTTGGCGTTTATAGCCAGATTTTGGCATTTATAGCCGAGTTTTTTGAAAACCAAGTTTCGTTTTATTGGCATGAAAGCCGATTTTGGTGTTTATAGCCGAAAAAAAATCTGTTTTTGGCATTTGTAGCCGAATTTTGGCATTTATAGCCGGATTTTGGTTTTCAAAATGCAGGTATCGACTAAATGTCGCCTCCCCGCTGAATGGTCTTGCAAGTATCGATGGAATGTCGCTTCCTCGCTCATTCGGTTTTGCGAGTATTGATGGAATGTCACTTCCTCGCGGGTTAGGTTTTGCGAGTATCGATGGAATGTCGCTTCCTCGCGAATTGGGGTGCAAATATCGACTAAGCGTCGCCTCCCTGCCTTTCCCAAAACTTTTGGTTTTGCGGGTACTGAATTGATGTCGTTTCTCAGCGATTTTTGAAATTTGAGGTTTTCTCGAACCATTTGAAATTTGGGTTGTGGATAGCAACTGGTATGTTGCGTCTCCACGATTTTTGAAATTTCGGTTGTGGATATCAACTGGTATGTTGCTTCTCCACGATTTTTTTTTTTTTGAAATTTGGGTTGTGGATACCAACTGGTATGTTGCTTCTCCACGATTTTTGAAATTTGGGTTGTGGATATCAACTGGTATGTTGCTTCTCCACGATTTTTTTGAAATTTGGGTTGTGGATATCAATTGGTATGTTGCTTCTCCACGATTTTTGAAATTTTGCAAGTATCGAATGGGGTTCGCTTCCTTGCGATTTTTGGGTTTTGCAAGTATCGACCGAATGTCGCTTCCCCGCGGTTTCTAAAAAACCATTTTTTTGTTTAAAGACACGAATGTCGTAAATTTTGGCTTAAAACCATTTCGGTTGTAAAAGCCAAGGTAGACTAGGGTGAAAATTCCTGAGTCCTGATTTTTGTTTCAAACCACGGTTCAAGGATCGAAAATTTTGGTCAAGTCTGTAAAGAGGCTCCGAAACTTGGATTTTGGATTTGATTTTTCTCTTGAACAATGAAACGATGAAAGTAAACATAGTTTTGAGAGATTGTCTTTTTTGGAAACTTCAACATAAAGATGAAAATTTCAAAAGGGGTGGGTTTGACGAGCAAGTACCTTGGAAATACGCTTTAGCCGTGTAGATATTGCTCTGACCCGTTTGAGGAAGTCTTCAAGGGTAATACCGCTTCAAGAACTTGCCGTTGATGGGTAGCATACATCTGTCTCCTTCCATGTTTAGAAGAGCGTATGCACCGTTGGAGAAGACTTTGTCGATGACGAAGGGTCCCTCCCATTTTGGTTCGAATTTGCCTTTGGATTTGTGGGCAAAGACTATGGGTCTTTTTACTGCAAGAACCAAGTCACCCTTTTTGTAGGCGCGTTGCCTGACCTTTTTGTCGAAAGATCCTGCCATGCGTGCTTGGTACAACTCAATGCTTTGTAGAGCTTCGAGTCGTCTTTCATCGAGATTATCCAGCTCTTGGATTCTCATTTTGACATTGCTTTCTTGCGTCATGTCATTTTGCAAAGATACCCTTAAGGAAGGAATTTGTACTTCCAAAGGGACAACAGCTTCGCATCCATAGACCAAAGAGAATGGTGTGCTATGGGTTGGTCCTCGAACGGTGGTTTGATAGGCCCACAAAGCTTCTAGCAGTTTGTCGTCCCAGTCTCTTCTGTGACTAGAGACCATTTTCTTGAGAATTTTGCAGAGTGTCTTGTTGAAGGCTTCTGCTAGTCCGTTCGCTGCTGGATTATATGGAGTCGAAGGACAACTTTGGATTTTGTACTTGTCGCAGAACCTATAGAATCTGTGATCCCGGAATTGTGGTCCGTTATCATGGACGAATCTTTTAGGTATGCCGAAGCGACAAATAATGTTGGTGCGTAAGAACTGAAGGACTGATGAAGTCTTCATTTCGCTGAGCGCAAATGCTTCCGACCACTTGGAAAAATAATCCGTAGCGGCGAAGATGAAGCGATGACCTTTGCTTGATGGGGGAGAAATAGGACCTATGATGTCCATACCCCAGGCTTCGAAAGGCCATGAGATTGCTGTTGGATGTAGCCATTCTGGAGGCATGTGGACATAATTTCCGTGAATCTGGCATTTTTGGCAGCGCTTGGCAAATTGTATTGCATCAGTTACCATGGTAGGCCAATAATAACCTAGCCTTTTTATCCGGTTGTAGAGCTTAGGGCCAGCCTGATGAGCTCCACAAAGACCAGCATGTACTTCTTTGAGAGTTTCCTCAGCCTCTTGTTGTGATAAGCAGCGTAGGAGTACTCCGTTGAAGGATTTTCTGTAAAGTGCTTTTGAAGGTATATCCAAATGAAAGTTTGGGGCTCGTCTTTGGATGCTTACCCGCTCTTTTGGATCTTCAGGTAGTATTCCGAACATGATATAATCAATGAACGGATCTCTCCAGTCGCCAATCGGAGGTTTGAGGATGGACATCCGACTTCCAACCACTTGGTGGCATTCAGCAACTGCTTGGTGTGTGTTGAGAGGAGGGAAAATCCTTCTTTGACACACTGTGACTTGCATGTTTTCCCCTTCTTGGATTGCCATGGATGCGGCAAGTCCAGCCAGGGCATCTGCACGGATGTTTTCACCTCTGAGGATATGGGTGATATGGCAGATATTGAATTTTTGTCGAAGCGACTGCGCCTTATTGTAGTAAGGTAGCAAATCAGGCTTCCTGACTTCATATTTTTTATTCATCTCGTTGACGACCAGTTGAGAGTCTCCAAAAACTTCCAGCATGGTGATGCCGGTTTCGAGGGCGAGTTCCAATCCAACAATCAGGGCTTGGTACTCAACTGCATTGTTTGAACATGGTTCCAGTAGCGAGAAGGCGTGTGGAATCATGTATTTGTCGGGGCTGACGAAGAGGATGCCAATTCCCGATATTTGCTTTCCTTTTTCATTTGTCCTGGTTGCACCGTCAAAGTACATGTCCCAGGAAGCATTTGACAAGGAAGTTTCCACATTGAAGAAAAATTCGTCTGGGAGATCATCCCTGAGTGGAGAATATTTAGGCAATGGATGCTCTGCGAGGAAGTCTGCTAGAGCTTGGCCTTTGATTGCTTTTTGTGGTACATACCCAATATCAAATTGTGATAGAAGAATGGACCATTTTGCCAGTCGGGCATTGAGAGAACCTGCTTTTGTGATAAGGACCTTTAGGAGGTTAATCCTCGAAATCAGGTAGACTGTGTTCGACAGCAGATAGTGACGCAGCTTTTGTACAGCGAACATTACTGCAAGGCATTCTTTTTCGACTGGGGAGTAGCGATGCTCTGCACCTACCATCATACGGCTAAGGTAATATAGAGCAGCTTCTTTTCCGTCGTCATTTTCTTGTGCGAGCAGAGCACCCAAAGAGTGGTCGAGAGCTCTTGTGTACAAGATAAATGGTTTTCCAGTTGTGGGGGCAGCCAGCACTAGAGGTTTGATGAGGTATGCTTTGATGTCTTGAAATGCACTCTCACGTTCAGCATCCCAGACAAAGTCCACGCCTTTCTTCATCAGGCGAGAGAATGGACGGCATTTCCCTGAAAGATTGGAGATGAACCGTCGAATGTAGGCCAGCCTTCCTTGAAGCCCTTTTAATTCTCTTAGGGTTCTGGGAGATGGCATTTCCAGGATAGCCTTGACTTTGGTGGGGTCAAGTTCTATTCCAGCTTTCCGTACTATGAATCCGAGAAACTTACCCGATGAGACACCGAAGAAGCACTTTAGTGGATTCATCCGCAATTTGTGTTTGCGAAGTCGGAGGAAGACTTCTCGAAGATCATCGAGATGGTCTTCTTTTCTTCTGCTTTTTATGGCGAGGTCGTCAACATAGCATTCGACTGTCTTATGCTGCATATCTTGGAATATTTTCATCATAGCCCTCTGATATGTCGCACCTGCATTTTTCAGGCCAAACGGCATAACAGTGTAGCAATACACGCCGAATGGTGTCCGAAATGATGTATGCCTTTCATCTTCAGGATGCATCTTTATCTGGTTGTAGCCAGAGAATCCATCCATGAACGTCATTCGCTCGAACCCATAGGTGTTGTCAATCATCACCTCTGGTATGGGGAGCGGGAATTCATCTTTAGGACATGCATTATTCAGGTCTCTGTAGTCGATACAGACCCTTATCTGCCCATTTTTCTTTGTCACGGGGACAATGTTGGCCAACCATTCAGGATGCTGTTCCTCGCGGATGAAGCCAACGTTTTTGAGTCTCTGAACTTCTTGTTCAATTTTGTCCATCACGTCGGGACGGAATTATCTTTGGCCTTGTTTGATAGGCTTGATTTCTTTTTGCAAGTTGAGCTTGTGGACTGCTACTTTGGGATCCAAGCCAGGCATTTCGGCATAAGACCATGCAAAGCAATCAACGAACTCACGAAGAAAAGAGATATACTCGGGTAACTCATCATCCTTTATATTCTTGCTTATGAATACAGGACGTGGGTTATCAGGTGTTCCCAAGTCTATCTTTTGAACAGGGTCTTCTGTCGGAAGGTTTGAAGGTGGTTCCTCCACAGTATTTTCGGAGGCTTCCAACTCAACAAGACCTTCTGGAGTGCCAGAGAAATTTTCAGACTGAGGCTCTGTTTCTGTCCATGAATCTTCTTGATCAGTATCCTTCTCAATGCTATCCTTCTCAAGCTTGCAATGAGATGGTCCCAATCATTTGCTGGAATTGGGTTAAAGTAAGGTACTTCTTTTGGAGACGATGATTCTTCTGGGACAGAGAACCGCTCGTCTACGTCATCGGGCAATTCCTCTTTATTATCAGAGAAATTATACCAATTAGAGGAGCTTTTAGGATTTTTGACGAGTAACTCCTCAAAGAGATATCCAGGGATATCGATGTCTTCATGAGATGTTCAGGCTTGGTCGGTAAAGCGACTTTGCAGCCATGGTGTCAACTGTCTCATAGGAGCGGTAGGATCATACCCCAACCCATATGAAGACTTGCCTTTGTGAAGGTGGATTTTCCAATCTTCTGGTTGACTTTTGGTCAAGGTGGGTTCCAATGGTGTAAGAATACCACGGCCACCTCCCAAACCAGTCGGATTTTGAGCGTCGTAGCCCATTTTCTTCATGATAGCTTGTGC
The DNA here is from genome assembly GCA_028538565.1 of Umbellularia californica. Lineage (NCBI taxonomy): Eukaryota > Viridiplantae > Streptophyta > Magnoliopsida > Laurales > Lauraceae > Umbellularia > Umbellularia californica. The sequence goes on from JAPQWN010000003.1 coordinate 46,430,001, forward strand.
CATTGGACTATACAGGGATAGCTGAGGCATACCTTCGTTTTGGAAAGGTTCAACCAGAGAGTCCAGTGGAGATGCTCCCGATCTATGGAAGAAAATTGTTTTTTCTTCTGGCGAAGTTGCCTGGATAACAAAGGAAGCAGACGTAGGATCTTCTATGTCTGCAAGTGTCTCCAATGGAGTGAGAGTGAGTTGATTTTGCTGAGTATCAGCTCGGCTCGATGCTGTGTCATCTTCTGACTCTGACTCTGAGTCTGTGTCATGCATAATAGACACAAAGGAGACAGTGAACTTGCCCCCAGTCTTTTGTTTTGTCTTCTTTGCTTTAGTAGTGATTACCAAAGGCTTTGGAGATTTCAAGGAGATGGCGAAGGGAGCTTGGCCGCTTACTTCGAGTTTGGTGGAGGGTTTGTTTTCCTCTGATGATTGCTGAGGAGCCTTGCTTTTATCTTTCTGGAGACTGTCGGCAAAGCGAATTGTTTTTTCCTCCTGTTCTTCTTTTCCATCTTTATATATTTGAGCATCTGCAAAATGGACATCTCTGCCTTTGAAGGGCTTTTTGTCTGCAAATACTCGATGTATCAGGCTATCATCGCAAATGAACTTGATGCACTGATGTAGAGTTGAAGGGACGACACCATTCTCATGTATCCAGGGGTGTCCAAGGAGTATATTGTAGCATGAAGGGGTCCTTATTGCATACACAGTGACTTCAGAAATAAGATCACCGATTTGCAATTTGAACCTGATTTTGCCGATAGGCCTTTGAGCGCTACCGTCATATCCGAAGATGGATACGGACGTGTGACTCAGCTTGCTAGGTGGGATGCCCAGCTCTTCGAGTGCCGAAGTAGAGATCAGGTTGAGTGCAGAACCTGGATCGATCTGAACTCTGTGTACTGGCATTTCTTTGACGTACCCCGTAAAGTACAAGGGACGGTTGTGCTTTGCTTCGCCTAGGAGGAGGTCACCCTTGTCGAAGGCAATTGTTGCACTTGCTGCTTTTTGTTCCGAGAGGCATTCATTGCTTGATCCCTCAGTTTTCTTCTTTTCTCCCTTTGAGGGAGTATTTGATTTTTTGACCCTATAGTCCATTTCAATTTGTAGGACTTGTGGGGCACGTTTGTCGACATCCGTATTCAGCCTTTGTAATTCTGAGATGAGTCTATCACGATTTTGTGGAGACATTCGCAATAAGTCAAGGATGTGCAGACGTGCAGGTATGTGTTTGAAGTGCTCAATCAAGTAGTACTTGAAAGCCTCCTTCGGGCCTGCATTTTCATTATTATTTCCAAGATCCTTGTGGCTGTAATGGGTTATACCAGATTACTGGCATAAGATGAGACTCAGGAATCCATTCCTCGTCGGAGAGGTATTCTCCTGTTTCAAGGGATTCTTCCCACTCATCTATATCACTGGCAGTATCACTGGACTCGTATCCATTCATGGAGAATCCAACTACCGAGTTGCAAGAGTATGATGCCCCCTGCACATTTTCATTTTGGTATAGAGGTGGCATGAAATCATCAAGAGTGAATTTTCTTACCGCCTTGGAGGTTTTGGGAAGAGATTCTTCCGTCGTCCTTAGTGAAGCAGTGGAAGAAGTTTATGCTTTTTCAAGGACTTCTTGTTTTGGTTGAGACTTTTGCTGCTGTTTGAGCTTGCGGAGCTGTCTCTTGGCGTGCCTTCGCTGCTGAGCGGTCGGCTTTGTTTTGACGATCTCCCAATTTTCAGCATCTAGGAGATCGGGATGCACCCATATAGGTTGTCCATCTGGTGTTGGATAGGGAACCAATTCTTGGGACGCTTGAGCCATTTTTATCACCTTGAATGAAGTAGTGATTTTCTCCTTCGGTGACTTTGAAGTTTGCCGACATGACACCATGTTGACAGAGGCAGGGCCATAGTTTTTATCAAAGGTTATGACTCCGTTTTTCCACATCTCATTGATCTTCTCTCTCACAACGAAGCATTGATTGAGAGGATGTGAGATCATCTGATGGTATGGACAGTATCGGGGATCATTGGTTTTGCCAACATCTCCCGGTCTTTTGGGCTCTGGCAAAATGAGTTTGCCATTTGCTAGGAGAGCCTCAAAGATTTCTTCAACATCTTCATCGAACGGATATTTCTTTTCTACACGTTCTTTGAAAGCATTAGAGAGTTCAGGTCTTTTACCTGCAGTTTTTTTTTTCAGGTTTCTTTGGTTGCTGAGGAGCTGACTTAGTCTGCACATTGAGAACCTCCTTTTTCTTTGGTTTTGAGGTTGTAACAGCAGTCGGATCTTTCTTTGATGATTTCTGACTGTTAAGGTCTTTGATCACCATTTCAGCTTCCATGGAAGCTTCGAGGAGTTCCCCTAGGTTCTTTGATTTGTTGCCGATGATCATGGAGCGGATTTTTGCTCTCATATTGTTACGGCAGATGTCGACTAGCGACGCTTGTGGCAGCACATCTGAGCATTTGTACGCCATTGCCTTCCATTTGTGAATAAAGTCGTATGTTGACTCATTCTCTCCCTGTTTTAGGCTGCAGAGTTGAGCCATAGTAACAGGATGTTCCTCACCTTGGAAGTGGGTCAGGAAGCGTGTCTCCAGCATAGCCCAGTTCTGGATGGACTTCTCCGGCAGAGTGGAGTACCAATCAAAGGCTGTACCTTTTAGGGTACTTGCGAAGAGGCGAATCTTGAGGGCATCTTGATCCGCAAAAGCTCCCGTCAGGATCTTGAAATGGATGACATGCTGTCTGGCTGAACCTTTCCCAGTATATGTCTGGAGAGTAGGTTGTTTGAATTTTGCAGGGAACGGAACCGAGTCCATCCATAGAGGGTAGGGTGGCTTGATCCCATGTTCCTTCAATGTATCCTCTGCTTTTGCTTTTGCGAGGATATCGTCCACGTCTTTTCTGGTAAGGGCGCGAGACTCATTGTTTTCTGCATTGGCCTCGTCATCTTCATGATTCGGAGGGGTTTCATTGTTAGGTGGTGGACGCTGTAGAGTGAGAATCAAATTTTCCATCAAAGTCTCAATTCTCTGTTGTCCTTGCTCCAACTGCTGGATGCGTGCAATTACGTCATCATGCGGTGGAGGCTGCTCAGAACTTGTAGCCAAGACGTTCATCCCTCGGGATTCGAACGAAGAAATCGTCCTGGTGACTGAGCTAGGGCTCATTCTTCTACATGAAGAATCTGAGGAGCGGTTACTCCGATGTTCTTGCTTGGAGGAGTGGAAGACTCTTCCAGATGTGTTCTTGTCCGAGAGACGCTGCGAGTCACTGGACGTCTAACACTGATTTTGGTTGCTGACTTCCGGTGTTTTCTAGTTTTGCCAACCATATGAACAGCAACGAATTGGTCGGGTCTTTCTTTTTCGACCCACTTGTTTGAGACGTGGAGAGTAGAACGCTGGGTTCTTTGTTTCTCGAGTCTCTTTTGTCGATATGCAGTGCGGCGACGCATACGACGAGCAATTTGAGCTTCAGTCAGCTCTGGCTAGGCTCTGGCGATGAAGGATGTAGTCCCTCGTGCGCAGCAGCCGAGTTTGTCTTCTTTGAAGCTTGGCAAGGACAGAATCTGGATGCGGTCCTTTGTCTGTCGTAGTGAAGATTTGAATTTTGCGAGCTCGGCCCCTGTTGAGATGAAGGGTCGACTCGCGGGAGTGCAGGCTTCAGCATGTTTTTGTGTAGGCCTAACAATGCAGGATTTGATTTTGGGCTTGTAGGAGCAAGCCGGCTCATGATGATTTTGTTTATTTTTTGGGTGGAGGGTAGGTTTCTCCTCCTTCATGTAAGAGAGAGGGTAGAACTGATTCTCCTTGAAAAGGGCCAGGTATGCTGGCTTTGCAGATGTTTGGGATCTCCGTTACTTTGGCGAAGATCTCAGGGACCAAGTTTTGGTGTAAACCTGGTTTCTTGTGGGTTGAGGCTTCGTGGGAACGCCACGGGCTTCAGGCTTCTTGGTGTTCGCCCTTGGTGCCATTTTAGTGACACGTTGCGGGGCGGTTTTCTGCTTCTTGGCAGATACAGTGTCTTCTGCGGGAAGTGGGAATGGTCCCAGCGATCCGAAGACGATGGTCCGGGGAGTTGAAGTTGACCCGGTGTTTGGGGAGTTGTCGAGAGAGATGACGCTTCGGCAACTGGCAAGGCACTTATGCTTGTTTTGCTTATCTTGAAGCATAAGCCGGTACTTGTTCTCATCGAAAGTGATGGTTAATGAAGCTGCCATTGTTAGTTTTGGAAAACTTCTGAAACAAGACCAAATCCATTAGTAATCACAAGAATATGGTGATCGTAAATGGAGAACAACTATGGTTTTGTCTTTTCAAATCACTTGAGGGGACATGGCCCAACCCAAGGACGATGAAGAAGGCAAAAAGCCATAGAGGATACAATTGTTCTAAAATGCAAGTATGGTAGGCTCAGAGTGAGCGTTCCAGTGACTGCTAGAAGCAATTGTAGACCTTAATTCAAATTACCGAGAAGCAAGGCTCACTCGAGGTAAAATGATATAAGGTTGGAGATACAAATGTGTCGGTCGCGAATACAGTAGACCCGAAAGGGCGTACTAGCACCGCTAGGCACAAATGTTGCAAATCGCATCCTTGGGAAGGACACGAGATGGGATTTTTTTTGAAAGGTCAAATTTGGATTCATAAAGGAGAGCAAATAGTATTCCAATCCGAACAAAGGCTCAACATTTCTGCGAGCGCTAAATTCAGAAGGGAAGGAACCATAATTTCTCGGATGTAAATCCAGACGTGACGGAAGTTTTCTTTTTTTTGAAAAGTCAAGATTGAATTCATCGAAGAGAGCAAATGGTGTTCCATTCCGAGCAAGGCTCAACATTTCTACGAGCGCTAAATCCGGAAGGGAAAGAACCAAGATTTCTCAACTCTGAATTCAAAAGTGACAAAAGTTTTTTTTTTTTTTTAAAGATTTTTTTTTTGAAAAGTCAAGATTGAATTCATTGAAGAGAGCAAATGGTGTTCCATTCCGAACAAGGCTCAACATTTCTGCGAGCGCTAAATCCGAAAGGGAAAGAACCAAGATTTCTCAACTCTGAATTCAAAGTGACAGAAGTTTTTTTTTTTAAGGATTTTTTTTTTAGAGAATTTTTTTTTGAAAGGTGCACATAGATTTCCAATTCGATCTTATGAAACCTTAGTAGATAGATCAGCCCCCAGGTAAGGGTAGGATTACTTAATGAACCCGTTTGGAGGACCCTTGCCTCGAACAGTCTAGCTGTCTCCACACTCTGGACAAGGCTTTTCTAACATCCACTTTGGTCAAAGAACGCAACTAGTGGAACCTTAGTGTTTTTTTTTTTTTTAAATCCCTTTTTTTTGAAAGGTTTTTTTTTTTATAAACTCATCAAAGAGAGCGAATGGTGTTCCAATCCGAACAAAGGCTCAACATTTCTGCGAGCGCTAAATTCGAAGGGAATGAACCAAGGTTTCTCAAATTTGAATGCAAAAGAGAGAAAGTTAAAAATTTTTTGAATTTATAATAATTTTTTTTTTTTTTGAAATCCCAATTGGACTCATCAAAGAGAAAAGATGGCCCAATCCCCGATATAAACGATAGCTGCAAACATTTCTGTGAGCTATCGAGTTCAAGGAGGAGAGGATCAAAATTTCTCAAAGCTGAATCTTGAGAAAGAGAGATCATTTTTTTTTTAAGAGTTCGAAATGAAGGTGTTTTTTTTTTTTTTTTGAAATCCCAATTGGACTCATCAAAGAGAAAAGGTGGCCCAATCCCCGATATGAACGATAGCTGCGAACATTTCTGTGAGCTATCAAGTTCGAAGAGGAAAGGATCAAAATTTCTCAAAGTTGAATCTAAGAAAAGAATCAGATTTGTTTTTTTTTTTTGAAGTGAGAAAGAACAATTGAAATCCCATCTCATATTTTTTTTTTTTAGATGCAAAATGCAACATAGGCCACCAACTAGAAAGGAGCCAAGTGATCAAAGCATCACATTCTAAAGTCAACGGGTCCCACCGGGTCTGCCAAATTGATGGACCCGAAAAGAGGGGGAATCTTCCGTCCTCTCCCTCCGCACCCCGGGGGCTGACCTGGGTCTCGGCGGAGGAGGGAAGATCTCGGGCATCAACATTTTTGTACGGGTATGCCAGATTTACTTTCTACTTGGAATTTGGAATAGTGATAATCCGGAGATTCACCTTCGCAAGTGGAAAGGAAATCGATCCTTTTTTCTAACTTTTCAAATTGCATAAATATTAAGAAAAGAGACAAGTTTTTAGAATGCCGTAAGAGGCGTTTTTGTTTGTTTGCCGTGAAAGGCGATTTTGCCGTGAAAGGCGTTTTTACAAAACTCATCAAATATGAAAGACAAGAATTGTGATTTCTTTTTGTCTCTTTAAGAAATACAAACTACAATAGAAAAGGAAGAAAATAGATCTAACTTCTCAGGAGATTGTGGGGACACGTTGAGATCGACGGTCGCAAGTCATGTATGGGCTTCGCCATCGTCCTTCAAATGAGAACATGTGATGCTTTGATTCTTTGGCTTGGCTTCTAACCTCAGTTTTTTAAAGGACAAGGACCAAGAGAAGGTCCTATATCCAATGAAAAACCGAGTAAACGGGCTGAAAAACCGCTTTTAGGCCATGTTGGAGAAGGAGGTGACCTTGGGGCGGTGGCCCCCCAAGGGATGTTGATCACCTTGTGGTGCTTCTGGGAGCAAAGTAGCAAGACTTCGTCTCTCTCTTGGATTTTCTGAATTTTCAGAGCTTGCACTTGGGATCTCTTTTCATCATTGCTTTCTTCTTGGAATGGACCTCCTTTTATAGGCTTTTGGTAGCCATGAGGTGTTTATTGGCATTGATGGCCATGATAAAAGAATTGATGAGGAGTTACAAGTTGATTTTGTAACTCATTTTTCAAGGCTTGTGATTGGCCGATGAAAGTAGTGGGCATTTAATCATCTTTAGGCTTCATGATGATGGGAGTTTCATGGGTTTAATGCCATGATTGCTTGGATTTGTAACTCCCAAATGCTTGGTTCTGATTGGGCCGTCCAAAATAATGAGTTAATGACTGCTTTAATGGGTCAATTAACGACATTAAGTGGTTGCCAAGGCATGTGAAGAGTCGCGGGCCGTGCTGCGCCTTTTGAGATTCTTCTTGCGATCATCACGGGTGGATCCACGCATTATTTGATGTCGGATTGCGATGCAATTTCAGACATTGATTGACGTTGGCGGGCCAGTGACGTCTGTCTTGTCGATTTCACGATCGGTCGGACAGAAAGTGCACTTTCTTGGTCAGCCGGTTGGCGATCTTGAGGCGATCGGTGATGATTTCATGCTTTTGACGGCAGATCCGAGATGTCGACGAAGATCGGTGGTTTTGAAGCACCAAACATTGCATTTTCAGAAAATCACAGAGGCCGGAATACCCGAAAAGCGAAAAGAATCGGAAAATGGACGATTTGGCGCAAAATCCGGCGACCCGGATTTCCAAGGTCGCCTGGTGACCTTGGGCCAGGGTCGTCGGCGACCATAGGGCTTCGGCCCGTTTGGTCGCCGAGCGTCGTTTTCGGCCATTTTTTCATCTTTTTCATCCCTTTTTTCTTCTGTATTTTTCTTGACTTTTTTTCTCAATTATTGACTTGATTTTCTTGAAGAAATCTTGACGAGAACCCTCGCGAAATCGGAGCACAAAGTTTTCTATTTTTCAGGAAAGCCGAAGACTTTGTAGCCGATTTTCCGTCAAGCGTCGAAACTAGGTCAAACGATGTCGGAATGACCTGAAAATTGAGGTGAAGCTTCTTGAGCAGTGGATAGGACCAACCATGGGCTTTTATTTGAGTTTTGAAGCCATTTGGGGTCCCATCGATGCTTCACTTGATTTTGTTGCGGGGAAAATGCCGAGCTTTGATATGTGGTCAAACGATGTCCGATTGACCTGAAATTTGATGGGGAGCCTATTGTAGTCATTTTGAGACGTTCCATGGGCTCTGTTTTGGATGTCATGGTCCCGGGTTGCTCCGCCGCCGGTAGGCTTGATTTTCTCTCGAAGCATCGAAACCTGGTCAAACGTTGTCGGAATGACCTGAAATTCGACGTGCAGCCTTTTGGAAGCATGTTGAAGCCACTCATGTATTTTGTTTGGTGAGTGATGGCTTTGGTGGTTCCCGCCGCCGAGAGACTTGATTTTGCTGTTCGAGCATTGATGAAGGGTCAAACGTTGTCGGTTTGACTTGAAATTTGGCATGAAGCCCTTTGGAGACATTCTGGAGTCATCCGTAGGCTCTGATCAAAGTTTTGGTGTCTTTGATAATTTCGCCGCCGGGAGCGCTTGTTTAGCTGTCGGAGCGGTGAAGTTGGGCCAAACGATGTCGGAATGACCCGAAACCTCAGGTGTACCCCTTTTTTAGCTGTCTTGAAGGATCTCTCGGTTTCTGTCTGATTCTGACAAAATCTGATGCTTGAAGTAGCCTTGCCTATTTTTAGCAGGATGCAGCTTCAGGAGGCTTCTCAATGTTGAGGAGACATATTGACTTTTTTGGTGTCAACAGATAGGAGTTTTATCCATCTGTGGCATGTGTGGCCTGACATGCCCACTCCTTCCACATGTATGACATGTGTCATCATGACGGTGGGTAGAATTAGCTGGTGGATTCTGATTCTAATTGTTCTTTTGCTGAGAAATTTTAGGGGGTGACTTCTAAAGCCACCTCGCCTGGAAGAGTTATTTTTTTTCACCTCTGTTGGAGGATTTATGTCTTCCACTCCCCCCTCATCTGCCTCTATTTGAATTGAAATTGGCATTTTCTTCAGGAATTGCCGAAGATCCGATTGGTCTAGAGTTACGTTTTCTCATCAACACTTTACAATTTTGTTCAACAACTAGGAGACAAAAGATAATGTCGGAATATTTGGAGAAACGTCGCTCTCAATATTGCTGCTGCAAGAGCACATTTGAGGCGTAAAAAGTAGATAATGTTTTTTTCAACATCTGCTTTTACATAACATTTTCACCACATAATCTTAACAGGAAACAATATTGAAGAGAGCAGAGTTAAATTCAAATACTGTTTTATAATCCTGGAATCTCAAATTTAGCCATTCATTCTAAGCAGCTAGTAATGTAACGCCCCAATTCCGAATAATGAGGTAACCGTCAAGGTACCCGAAGTTGGCGTGCTACTTCCCGGAAAATCGGAGAACTTTCAAGATCATAGGTTTGCAGTGAGATCCAATTTAAAACTTTTGGAACAATATATAACCAATGGTTGAATTGCAAAAGTATATAAAATATAGTGGAAGCAAATGTAACAATAGCAGAAGCATAAGGTATCATCTAAAATGATTCAAATGTAGAGGGCTGAAGTCCAGCCGAAATCTCAAATATGAATAATACCAAGTTCTAACATATCAGACTACCTCCCTGCTTACAACACAAATCACTCAAACTCAAAAGAAAGGTACTTTCAAGCCCCATGTGTAGGCACTCCATCTTCTAGCTCGACCTCTTGGTCTGCTGGCCCCCATCCATAGTCTCCAGCTATAGGCGCCTTGACGAGCGCGTCATCCTCGTAGTCGGGATCAATACCTAAGCACCAAGAATGGGTCAAATCTAAAGACCTGGCAAGGCATAGTATACAAGTAACATAGGATGTATGCATCAAAAGAATAGAGACGGGCATATAATCAATGAGAATATCAAAAATACATAAGCTAGGCAATTGAGCAAGATAACCAGTTAGAATCAGGTAAATAAGTTATCTAATCTAACAGACAACAACATGACACATTTATACAAGCTGAATATCGCGAGATATTATGCCGTGGCCTTCCCATACTGAACACAGTCGCGATGGGTGAAAGTAACCAGTGCTGTGGAATGACGAGCCCCGCTAATAACACTCATCCATCTCAAACACTCAAAAGACCAGAACCGGTATCACACCATCCGTCTAAACATGGCTCATCATGATAGCTCTCTCCACACTTATAATAGCTCCTACCATGGATGATCAGGCCAAAGGCTGAGCTTAAGACAACTGAGTAAATGTTAATGCCGACTCAAGGAAACAAATATAGGTCTGTGTCTATCTAGGCTTGCATTGTGCGAGCAAGGTCCTAACAAGTCCCTAAGAAGTCTAGATAGAAGTGCAAACCATGAAACATAGTCCAAGTCCAAGTCCAATCATTGGATCCATACTAAGGCCCATCAAAGCCATGGCCTTAGTCTACACAGTCCAAGTAAGATACGAGTTCCATTCCATTATTAACCAGTCCATTCTAACTCATAATATGTCACAAGTCCAATATAATCAATCTCTTTACCTTAGGGTATCACACCCCAATTTAGGCCATATGAGGGCTCGCCTAGACACAAACACGGGTTATAAATCACCCGATCATATCACCAGGTCATCTCTAAGTAATCCTAGGTCCAGGTCATCCATTTTCCATTTAATTAATAGGTAAAAGCAATAACAAAAACAAGAGTGACAGTGATGCATTAAGTATGGTAAACCTCCAAAATAAGAGAATTAACGGGAAATATCGAAAGTCCATCCTAGGTAATGGTCCACTTTCAAGTCCAGGTCCATTATTAGTTAATTTGATTCATAAATAAAATCTCAGATGCCAATGGATATTGTGTTTGGTGCTCCAGAAGTTACGGGCATCTTTGACGACGTTTAAGGATCGAATAGACATCAAATCCAAACCCTAGACCCAACTTGGTGGTCCCCATGAGTCAAGGTTGAGCCACACCATCGACCCATGCTTGGCACATCAATGGAAGTCTATTTGGATGGTCAATGGGCCTCATAATAGATCACAACCTCAGATATTGAAAACTGGAAAATCATTGAACACAGTGTATCCGGTCGACCGAGGTCAAGGTCCAGTCAACCAGGTACACTGGAAAGTCAGGATGTTGACTCCCAGGTCGAGCCTCTACGTAGTGTGCCCGGTTGACCTCCTGGCCTGGTCGATCGACCGCACACACTGAAAATAGGACACAAGCACCTCGCAGGCAATGACCTAAGATGGAATTCTCTGTGTGTGTCCGGTCAACCACTTGGCCTAGGCGGTTGACCGCACACACTGAAATTCTAAAGTAAATGGATGTCCTGGTTCTCAGTCCTTTCCCTGAAATTCCTTTGTGCCCAGTCGACCAGGAATAGGGTCCGGTCGACCGCGCACACTGAATTCTGGGCTTGAGGTGAAAATCCAACTCATAGTTAATTCTCTGAGTTTCCTATGTATCCAGTCGACCGAGCACAAGGTCCGGTCGACCGAGTACACTGGACTGAGCATTGCACAGAAATTAACTGAGACTTGGTTTCTCCCAATTCTTAGTGTCACTGGTCGACCGGACTGCAGGTCGATCAACCGGGTACACACGCCTACAACAAAATCTAGAAATTTGGATTTTTCTCCTTCAATCCAATTTCTATCCAAACCATCTCCAATCTCCTCCATTCATCATAGAAACATCGTCAAACATCAAAAACACTTCAATATACTTCCAATCATCCACATTTGGGCCATTGATCTTCTAAATTAGATAAACTCATCTATCAATGGCCAAAAACCATAAAAACAGGCTCAAATGATAGATCAAGCATTCTCACATCAATTGAATTAAAATTTTAGAATCAAGAGATGGGAAACATGCATTCTATGCTAAATAAGTATATTGTACTTGCCTTGATCCAAATTTGCAAAGGAAATGGACAAAAGAGAATAACTCCAAGCTCTAATAGCAATCCAAGCTCTCTAAGGTCTTCCAGCACTCAAACATTGCTCCTAATACCCAATCCACAAGAGAATTGAAACTTAGAAAGAAAATCTAGAGAGGGAGATAGAATTCTAAGGAAAATAGAACAATAGGAAGAGAAGATTACATTTTCTTGTAGAGGAAGAGAAGAGCAACTAGATAGAAAGACTTTGAGATAGGTTGTAGTTGAAATTGAGGATGATTTCATTCTTCTTCTTGTAGCTAGGGTTTTAGAATTTGGGTTTTTAGGGAAAATGAGAGATAGATGGGAGATGAGAGTGAATTAGGGTTTAGTTTCATTTGAAATGAGAAGGTTTAGCTTATATAGGTTGAGGTTAGGGCTGATTACCAAAGGGTCCTTTTAGTTTAAATGGAAGTGAAGATAAGGACATAGGCAAATGAGTCTTTTGTAGGATTCTAGAATGTTCTCAAGTGAAAAGGCCCTCCTTTAATAACTTATTTTCTAGTTAGGGCTTCTAATACTAAAACCCTATAACAATTACAATTGGCACCCTATAGATCCTATAAAATACACAAAAGCCTAATTCCTAGAAAATAGGCTAAGACTTAGGAAAATATCTATCTACCCTTACTAATCCCTATTAATACAATTATACTACAAATACTATAATCTATAATATTCAAATTCAAATCAAGGTCCACAAGGTGTGGAGCCTCACAAGTAATATGACCATCTTCTGGTGATCATACTTATCCTTCAGGGATTTTCAGACCTACTAGGTCTTCCTCAGTTAGATATTCATTTTTTAGATCGTCATGTATGTGATGGCGTAAGAAGATAAGGGCTGACCCTTGTCCTCCTGGGACATCTTATTACCCTCTTTTATGGCCTCTCTAAGCTTCTTGGATTGTAAATGGATTTTTGCATCCAGTTTCATTGTCCCTATTAATATTAAGTGCTTTAAAATCAAATTTTATTGGTTTTGACATCATGCACGAATTATAATAAAAGATATATAAAATTAATGGTAGGCAAATAATTAGTAAAATAAAATAAACAAAACCTTAACATCAAAAAAAAATAACGAAGGAATTAATCATGACAAATAAGTTGGCCAATGAAAGTTGGTATGTCAGGTTCTCAACTTTAAGAATCAGAACTACTGGTTTTGTCAAGACTTTAAGCTTGATTTAGAACTTCAGGTTCATCACATGAATTAGAACTGCAGGTTCTGTCGAAGTTTTCAGTTTGAAGCAAAACTTCCGGTTTTATTAAATCTTCAGGTTTAAAGTAGAATTTTTAGTTTTAATAATGTTTCAAGCATAGATCAGAACTTATGGTTCTGTCAATTCTCCATGCTTAATTTCATGGCCTAATCATAAGATATAGTAATTTATTTGGATCTAAATAAAAAAATAAAAAAAACTTTGAGTTTGATTTATGGATATGAATTTACAGGTTCATATCAGTATTCAAACTTCTAGAACTGCCGATCCATAGATTAGTAAACTTCGGATTCAAATTTAGAAGTTCTAGTTCTATTTTGTGATCCATTCACATAAATAGTAATGATAAATTCAATTCAATAAAAAAAAAAGCATAAAAGATAATGACCAGTAAACAAACACCACGATTACTGTAAACAAGCATCATAAACTAATTGCATGCGTTCTAATAAATTGAATTTAAGGATGGTTTAAACACCGCTTACTTTATTTGAAGGAAAAATACCAACCTTTTCAGAACAACTGGATTGCCCTTTTGTTGCTGCTATTGTGTAGATCTCCTCACAATGACTCCGTAGGCTCAAACAAATCGTGGATTGGAGTCCGAATGGCCGAGATTTTGCAATCTGAAGTTTCGATGGTAATCAACACATGAAATCTACGTAGGAAAGGAATCCATGATGGGAATCCGTGCGGACAATCCACATAAGATAAGCTTTCTTCTCTCTTCGGGTTTCGTACAGAACAAGAAGACTATGGTTTTCTTCCTTCTCCTAAAGCTTCGTGCTGATAACGTGTTGTAAAATAAAACACCAAGAAGGAGAGAGAATGATAGGGAGGAAGAAAGAGAATAGGAAGAGAGAGATTCTTCTATTATCTCAAGCGTGTACAAATACAAGGAATGTAACATCCTCATTGAAGAACCCTAATTACAATAAATAAGATTATAATCCTAACTCATCTCATATGGGTATCCACCCATGATATTTATCTTATAAGATGTACAAAAAAATACTCAATTATTTAGAGTCACAATGCAGGTCGCCGATTTGGTTCTTGATTATCTTTGCCAGCAGTTTGGTCACCACGTGATACGTTTCTATTTCTTGAGAGAGAGAGAGAGAGAGAATTGCGCTCAAGGGCTTCATTCAATCCGAGGTCCAGGCCTGCATCATAAATTTGAGAGAGAGAAGATTGCGCTCAAGGGTCTGGATGAAGCCCTTCATTCAATCCCAGGTCTAGGCCTGCATCATCGATTTAAATCCAGGCATAGCTTCCTATCAAATATATATATAGGGGCCAGCTCTCCTAAGCTGAAGCTTAGCTTATCCTAAGCTGAAATATGGCTGGTCCCACAAAAATTAAAGTCGATTATGCTGTTTTTTGGATGATCATCATCTCCAAAATCAAGATAAATCCAATCAGAATTGGATTTTTCAGTTTCATTATGCAAAAAACAGATATAATCAAGTTTAATTTGTGAGACCAACCATATTCCAACTTAGGATAAGCTAAGCTCCAGCTTAGGAGAGCCCTCCTCATATATATATATATATGGCATAGCTATGGGTCTTATCACTTATGACCTAAAAACCCAGTTCGGATCTGAGAACAACATGTACCCATTTCATCCTTAATCATTGTTATCATAATCAGTGTGAATATCATCAAATAATTTCGGCAAAAATCTTAGCCTATGAGAGCAAATGGCATTCTATGCTTAAGCGGCGGTTCCTGCTAGAGGGGACAACTTTGATGCATTCCTATCATTGTGATTTGAGAGTACGATGGATGGAAGGTTCTCTCTATGAATAAAGGTCATGCAAAAAAATATTACCCATCAGATTATCCTCCCCTAATTTAACAACCTTCAAGTACAATGGTCTTTTGAATTCAGCTATAGAGTTTTTTTGAGATTCAATTCAAAGGTGAGTAAAGATTAGATGATCATAAAATTAGATGTGGTTTCGAATCATGGGGAGATGAGAGTGTGAAAGGAGATATATTGATCAAAGATGACCACAAGTGACCCATTGACCTGTGCATGCAGTCCACTCTTAGAAGAAAATTCTATATAATTAGGGGCTATGATTACTTAAGAGTACTAAAAAACCAACTGACCCTAGGGAATGTAAATGGGTCCCCGATTCTCCGGAGGTTCCGACCCGTTAATAACCGGGTTTGGGTCCTTATTTAGGTTCTAATAATTAAACGAGTCCGGGTCCATTTTTTGGACCCGTGACCTAAATGGGTCTAGGACAGGCTTCGCCTTGGTTCCGACCCGTGAACTCAAGACTCGACATATTGCATCAATTTCTCAAAATAATTCTCCTAAAAGTTAGTTTTTTAAAATCATTTAGCTAGTTTTTTTCTAATTCATTCTCTACCGGGCCGGAACCGGTTCTGCAACCAAGAAATTGGTTCCGAATAGGGTCCGGACCCATCTTCTCGTTAACAGTTTCAGGTCCAGGTTAACAATGAATCAGGATCAGAACCGACCCGTTTACATCCCTACGTGACCCTTTTCTTTATTTTTATAAATTGTACGCTATACACTGATTTTCAATTTATATACAAATGTTGATGTGTTCAATCTCTCTCTCTCTCTCTCTCTCTCTCTCTACACACATATATTCCTCTTTTAACTATCTTTCTTACCTAAGACAATAAAGATGGAGCAAAAAGAAAGAAAAAGGATAGATGAGTGTATAAAAGCATCAAAATGCTAGGCACCTGAGAAATAAAGAACGAACTCCATTCAGCTCCAAAGGCTCCAGGAAGCTATTCTTCGTGCCCACACATAAGACCTGTGTATCATCCCACCGTGATCGTCATCCTATTCAGCCAGCGACGATGCGTCGGGCCTTGGAGAGAATGAAGCAGCGAATCCTGAAGCTTACAAAGACGCGGGTCGCAGATGAGCACAGTATTGGAGCTGAAAGGGATGTTTTGGACCGAGATTTGCTGAGAAGACAAGGCACATGGAACTGGTTTGCGGTCCTCCGTCGTGTGGTAGAAGTGCCGGTGGGTCTCCTGATCTGTGTCTACAGTGGGCCCATCCATAGGGGTTGGGAAGGGACTTCTGAAAGGGACCATATCATGATGCATGATGGTCTGCGCTATGCGGGTATTTTGTAATTGTATGGTATAATTCAGTTCAAGCCTAAGTTCTCTTCATGTTTGATAGCTACATGTGAATTCATGATCATAATTCATGAACTAAGGAGCATCAGTTCTTACCGGGCTGCCCGGGGTTTGAATCCTTCTCACTTGAGTGAGCTACTTTCCCGTGTGTATGTGGGCTCTCTCTTGGGTGCCGGCCCCATTTAGCTAGGGTTAAAAATAAAAATAAAAAATAAAAAATAAAAAAACAAAAACTTGCACAAACGTCTCCATATCCAATATAATATCTTACAAGAAAGTTTATAATTATTTGATCAAGTTGAATGAGGAGAAAATCACAAAAATATATTTACCATAAGTGGCCCGGAGGTGGAGATTCACTACTTTTCTAATAGTGATTCTCTACCTTGTTTGAATCTAGAAGATTTTACGAAAAAAATCCCGTTAGCTGGTCATTGCAGTAAAAGGGCCCTCATAGTTTGGGCCACACAAACTGGGTCTCTGTCAGACCCCATTCCTTTTTTTTTTTTTTAAGTCCGAGCAAAGAGACACTCGTGTCTAACGAGAGTGACACTTCGTAATTTTCTTAAAACCTAGAACTTCATTCGTTCTCTCATTTTTTGGTGAAAAATGGATTGTTGTGCACCATACACTTTCAATGCTATGTCCGTCTTCAATTCTTGAAATGATATACTTTATATACTATCCATCAAAGAAAGTATGTCGAGAACAAACCTTTCGTTGCTTCTTTTTTTTTTTTTTTTTTCTGCTATCGGAGGGTTCTCAATCCTTTTGGACTGGACTAATCCCTCTGGGCCCAGAAGGAAGCTGAGTAAACACCCATGTGGCCCTAAGGCGGGAGCACTAGTGGACTCAACCTTCAATTCCTGAAGAAGGGGGAACCTAGCTCCGGAAGAGGGAGCTACCGTGGTCCTGACCACTCAGTCTCATTGTAACTATGACTTCATCCTCATGTCCGCATATACTTGTCATTGGAGCCTCCTGAGATGACATGTCTGAGAATGGTGAGGTGAGTTAATCCAATGAGATTTGGTTTAGGTTTTTTGAATAAAAAGAATACAAATAAATGGAAAGAAGAAGAAATATAAAAAGTGGGTGAGAAAGAACCAAAAAGAAGTGAAGACGTATTAGCGCACTACCAAAAATTAAAAATAAAAAAAATGGAAAGAGGACTGGAATTGTGTGGCTTGAACTACCGGGTCCTTTTCAGAGCAACAACCATCTACCAGGTCTTTTTTCCCATAAAATCTTCTTGAATCTAATTGGGAGAAGCGTGTAAGAGAAAGTTGTTAGGTATTAGTTTTAATAATAAAAAAGTTAATTTTCAGTCAAAAAAATGGTATTATTCTCTACCTATATGGGGAGACAACTAAGTTTTTTTGGGGGGAGTTAATATAAAAGATTACATGATTTGCAATGCATACACTAAATAACAGAGAAAGTGGCAAAAGTGAAAAGTCCTGCCTAGTAATCCTTGGATTTTTTTTTTTTTTTTTTTTTCCTTTTTGGTATCAGCCATGGTGCCTTGACTCTTGACAGACTCGAGTGACACGAGTGGACCCCAACACACATTGGAAAGAAGACCACCTGAACATAGCCACAGTACATTGTTGAGATGTCAGTTACATACATAGATAAGAGAACCCACAAATCGAACACTAGGCAATTAGGTGAAAACGGCACTCCCTACACTGGACTATCCCTTTATTCTCAAGTATAATCCATTCGAGGTTCCAAAAATATCTTGAAAGAAAAAGTTTTTCCTCCTCCCCATTCTTCCTTCCATCCAAAGGGGCCTTAAAAATATCACATACAATAAAAGTAAAAGATATTGGAATCTTTTGACAATATCATAAAGCTTATTTGGTTTTGGCTATGGGAAAAAAAATTGAGTTCATCACGTTCGGTTATTGATCTAGAAAGTAGAAATGAGCCACATGATGGATAATGGCGGGTCACACAGCTGAGATCTTATTTATATGAAAACCCTCATCTGTTGATGGACAGCCTCATGAATTACCAATATTCTCCAACATCAAAGCCATTAATTAGAGATCTATTTTCAACCGTTAATTTAATGGGGCTCCACTCAGATCATGATGACGATGGTTTGGCATTTGATTGTTTGTGTGAAGTGGATGAGACACCGAAAGCATTGCAGTGTGTAAGACTAACATGAATTTCTTTCATGAATGGTAATAGCATATATACAAAGAAGTATAGTAAGCAATCAAATAATTCAAAGTAGAACCATATCTACTATCTTTCAAACTCTTAAAAGTGGTTTTTGGTTGATTGGAGCACTAAGAATCAAATGGGGATATGGCATGGATTCTTGAGAATTCTTTTGTGGCCTTATCTTTTCTCTTCGGGAAATGATTTGGTGCTCAACTATTTTATTAATTAGGGTTTTCAAGATTTTAGCCCTCTACATTTTGACCAATTTGTGAAAGAAACCCTACTACCCATGGAGTAGTAATTAACCCCAACCTTCATATGAAATGCTCAGAAACCTCTTTAGGCTGCCCGTCAAACATCTTTTTTTTTTTTTTTTTTTTTAATAAAAAAGCCATCGTGTACTAATTGATAGTGATATATTGCAATGAAAGGGGAAAAAAGAAAATCGTTGAAAGTCTAGTGTGTTATTCTGAGATGTCAAAAAATGTCAATTTATTCCGTGATATCATAAAATGGATGCTCTCTGCCATCATTATGAATTAATTGGATCTAGAACGGCACTCCCTACACTCGTTTTATGAGTGCCAATAGGTAATATTAATTGATAACATAATGTGTTCACACATAGGAATGTCAAACGGCCCCGCACGGCCCGCCCAGATCTCGGCCCAAAGGGAATTTCCATCGGGCCGTGCCTTGCCGTGCCTTCATGCTTGCCGTGTTCAGCATGCCTTTTTTAATTTTTTTTCTCGATTAATTTTCGCCTTTTCAATAATAAAATTAAAAATTAAAACAAGTATGAAGAATGAAAAAAATATTTAAGTGGTTGGGTCAAACTCGACCTACTCCACTGAGAAGGGAACCATTTGGATCTTAACTTCTTGAAGGTTTGTAAATATGATTACCTTCAAAATCTTACGATCTTTTTATAAAATAAAAATAAAAAAGAATAAAAAATTAGTACATTTACAAATTACAATGAAGGAAAAAAAAAACAAAAAAAAATATATTGGGGGTAAAATTCAACATGAAACTAGCCGTTGGGCGGGCCGGGGCGGGCTGACTGTTATAGACAAGTCGGCCCGTCTCGTGCCGTGCCGAAACAGGCCAACCGTGCCACAGTCCTAGGCTCAGCACGGGCCGGGCCATGCCATGGGCTGTTGACTCGGCCTGGCCCATTTTACATCCCTACACACATATCAGTACCCAAAAAGTGACCATTTTAAAAAATATGTTAGAAAAATAAATATATAACAATAAGTATGTTCCAATTCCGTCCACCGGTGATCAATACTACCCCTCTCATCTATTATATGCGTAGGGTGCTCATCAGCTGGTACAGTTTGAACCTGGCATGAGCTTTGCCCTTTGCTGGATTCATCTCCATTTTTAAGGCCCATTGTACGAACATATGCTGGAGTCTTGAAAATAAGTATCATGGTTTGGCTCAGGTCTAGTTCCCTAGTCAAATACCTATGTGACGGACTCCAAGGTGAGATAGGCAACTCTACCTTATTAATATCATGTAATTATATTGATTGATAAAAAGAAATATTAGAAAACTATAGCTTATCAAATCTCATACTCGTTATGGATCGATTCTTACCATTGTGTTTGCCCTTAATCTTGTATTAATAGTACACCCCATAAGGGCTCCTTATGCCGGTGGTATGGGGTGGCAATTTTCATTGGGAGGTCTAGGCTTCGAACCTAGTCTCCTCATCCTCGCATTTGTCAGTTGTCTCCTTGCACCTATGAGTTATAAATTCCAATATCCTTTCATGTGTGAGTTGTGTCTCATCGCATGTGCGAGTTTCCATCACCTTACATGTGTGACTTGTATCCCCTTGCACGTGCAAGTAACAAGGTCCCCCGGCCCCTTAGCTAGGATATAGAGAGAGAACACCCACCCCCTTACACATTAGATTATGAAGGCGCCCATATTCACAGAGGTTTCAAGAATGATGAATATGAATACAAGAATCCCTCAAGCGGCTCCAATAAAAGAGGAAAAAAGGAGTTCGATTGTGATTTGGTCAGAGTACATACTTTACCCAAATAAACATGATTTAGTAGCAAAGATCTACTAGACCCTCTATAAATAAGTAATTAGAAACGTTAACATAAAGCTGAGGGGGTTTCGATGCCCGGATGGCGTATTATATTCAGTACTTCATTTGTTTAGTATTTTTTTTTTTTTTTTTCTTTTGTGGAATTGATTCCCCACCATATCAATGATGTGTTCCCACCATATCTATGCTGGACCTGGTCATCATAGTTTGGAAGTTTTAAAGTTTTGTATTTTTGGTTAACTGGATTGGACCATTGTTTTAGCTAAGGACCAAAATCTTGGTTCAAGGGTGTTTTGGTAACTGTATCAAAGGTTTGTTTTGGGACTTTAGCAAGATGGAGTTATTTTCTGCTATGCAAGTTGATGGCTCACCAAGATGAAAGCAGGTATGATGTGTAACTTGATTTTTCTCGAGATAGATAAAAATGGATAAACAAAATTTATACAGCCGAACCAAATACAGTTGAGATAAGGCTTTGATGATGATGATGATGATGATGATGAGCAAGATGGTGTTATATGAAACATGTTCTCCTTGCACACGTTAACTTTAAATTTGACATTTGGGGTGGGGCCTATTTTAATTGGAGAAATGAGGTTCGCATTAGAAAGAGAATGAAAAGAGGAGTTGCTTTTTTTTTTTCTTTTTTTTCTTTTTTGTATGTATGTATCCAACCTTGATGAGTTCATTTTCACCATATCTCCTCAAAGAGAGAAGCTCTAGTGGTGGACATATCTCTCTCTAGATCCAAGTATTGGATCCATCACCCAAGGATCAAAAGAAGATGTTTCTAAAAAGCCCTAGAGAATGAGCACTGATTGGCCGCATCATATGACGACTGGAGAGGCCAAGCAAGCCCAGGAAGAGCATAGGGGCCAGCCATTAATTATAGCTAATTTCTTCCAATTGGGACCATAGAACCATCGAGTGATTTTTCAAGAAAACATTGTCCAGTTGGGATCATACCCCATTTCCGCAGAGCTAACCTGGTAGGTTACCTCTGGATTTCCTAGTTCGGTGGAAAGTGGTCCCAGCCTCCAAGTTGCCAAGTGTCCTTACCACAAATAAAAAAGGTGGCCATTTTGTTTCATGTAATTGAATTCCTAAAAATTCTATGAACAGTTACAAATGAAAGGATTAAAGGTGAATATCCAATAATGACCATCAAATAACCTCCCTCTCCTTAAATGGTAAACTTTTTTTTTTTGTTTAGTTTTTGGTAACCCAGCTAAGGGGCTGGGACACTTAGAGACTTGCACATACTGAGGAGACACAACTCACACATATGAGGAAATAGCAACTCGCATATGTAAGGAAGCGAAAGGCCAAATTTGAAAGCTATAGCTCCCGGTGAGAACTGCCGCTCCTTACCACTAGGTTAAGGAGTCGTTCTCCTTAAATGGTAATAAAATTAAGTGAAGACGAAAATGAATACTTAGCCATCGCCCTAATAATTCCTAATAATTCAAATCCTGGGAAAGCCAATGTCCTAGCTACATCTCTACTCATATCCTTCACCCCTGGGCCTTCATCTTCCCTCCTCTATTTTTATAATCCTTTGTGAAGCTCATTTCACTACGCCAAAAAGTTTTATTAGGGACCACATAAAACGTGCTTAGTGACAGTCTTTGCCATCGTTTATTAGCGACAAATCCTTCCCACCTCCGCTACAACCTTTTATGACGTATTCCTTCCCTCTCTTTTTTCACTCCCACTCCAAAACCCTACATCTCCATCCAACAAGAAAGAGTTCTTTGTTTCAAACACCCTCCATCTCCAAGCAAAGACCAGACTGAAGCGGGGCTGGGTATACCTTTAACAAGGTATAGCCATGTTCAAGTAAAACTGTTTATGTTGTTGTGATGTGATGGATCAGTATAAATCCCTAAACAACCACCCTATCTTTTTCCCTTCCCCTAGCTATGAAGCAAACCTAGAATATTCAAGATTAATGTAGTGAATGTTGCCAATGTTTTTGTACGATTATCCAATATAACATCTTAAATGAAATAATAGTTGGAAGGATATCCACTCAACTGCTTGTTCTCTGTTACGAGGTCCATGCCTGTGACTGTTTTATTCTGTTGTTTGTCATTCATGAACATTATTGCAATGCTTTGATACTCATTATGAGTGTCAGCACCATGGATACAAATCTTTAGTTATTTATATGCAGTTTTTGTTTTGATACATTGAGTTTTTATTTTGACAATGTAGTTTGCTATGAATCCCATTCCCCACTCGTGGAATCATATCCCCATTTTTATGCAATCAGGGGCGGATCCCGTGATAGTTATATGGGGCAATCGCCCCAGGTCGAATTAGAAGTTTCCCTTAAAATTGTAATGGGCCTTGGTCCATGCCCCAGATGTCTAAAACAACCGCCCCACCTTAAAACTTTCATTCGACAAAAACCTTGAGGCTTCAACCCCATCTTTCTCCTTTTGACTTAAGCAGAACAGAACCCTCGCTCCTCTTTCCTTCGTGCACGCATGCATGAAAGATCTCACGAGCTTCTCTTCGTCGGTAAAAAGGATGAAAATAGCGGTAGCGATGGGCGTAGCGCCCCGCCGCCAAAACGCTACGTAGCGTAACGGCGCCACGTAGCGGCGTAGCGGTGTGATTTGGAAAAATCGTTAAAAAAATATGAAAGAATTGTAGAAAATCTAGAATATTGGAAAATGAGAGAAAATGTGTTTTTTTTTTTTTTTTTGTTGCAAAAGTAACTAAGATAAGGGGGCATAGCAGTCCCCTTATTATATGAGGTCCTGCATCACTGTATAATATAAATAGAAAATAATAATAATGATCATTTTTTTTCACATGTGTTCATGTGGCTTAGTTATGCTGATTTAGAAACTAATGAAAGGCTCTTAAAAGAAAAAAAACTATGTCATGATGTCAACACTTAAAGAGTACCTAGAGAAAAAAAAATACATATACCAAAGGGGGTGTCTAATAGGATGTACTTAAAGAAGAAGGAGAAGAACTCTCTGTATCGACGGCAAGTTCATGTGTTTTTTAGTGTTCTTTTAAATGTAAAAGGGTAGAAAAGTTGTGTAAAAATGTTATTTGGAGAGAAGAATAAAAGAAAGAAGTCTTATTGTGCATTTTAAAAAAATATGAAAACCAAGAATTTTTCTCATCCCGTAGCGGCCCCGTAACGGTCGTAGCGGATGTCGCGGTCGCTACAGGTGCGACCGCCGCTAAATCGGCCGTAGAGTGGCGGTGGCCACCGCTACAGCCGATATATTGGATGCTACGTAGATACTTTCATCCATGGTCAGTATATTTATCTCCCTTTCACTCTCGCCTCTCTATTCTAGTCTGTCACTTTCCCTCTCTACATCTCTACTTCACTGTCACCCTCTCTTTTAATGGAGCTTCTATGTCACCTCTCTCTCCCTCTCCCCAGTGGCTGACCCAGGATTTTCGTTTGGGCGGACTAAAATTTTGCTAGAACTTTTCCACATTAACAATAGCAAAAGACATGATTTTAAGCAATTTTTTCTTTTTATAAGGAATCCTACTACTAACACCCAATTTTTAAGTAAACTTTTAAACTATAACACCCAATTTGTGAATCCTCGAGAAATTAGCACATAGATTATCAACCAAAATAAAAAAGTAATAAAAAAAACTCTAAAGAAGTAATACACATTATCATGTAAAACTTAGTAAAATTTGAGTGTTATAGTTTAAAAGTTTATTTACAAATTGGATTTAAGTAGTAGGATTCCTTATAAAAAGAAAAAACTACTTAAAATCATGTCTTTTGCTATTGTTAATGTGGAAAAATTCTAGCAAAATTTTAGCCCCACCCAAATGAAAATCCTGGGTACACCACTGTATGCAATTTGTGAACATTGTGGGAGGCTAAGTTCGAAAATGTTAGGGGCACTTGCTTCGGACATGTATTATTAATCTGGAGTTTGTTGCCCTCAAATATCTTCTGGGGTGCATGGGCATGTGTGTCTGTGTTTGTGTGTGTGAGAGAGAGAGAGAAAGAGTTGTCTCTGCGTGTCTGTGTCTCTGCGTGTTTATGTCGTTCCTTATTGGATATAGGTGAGGCTGCCATCCACACATCAAATACTCAAAGCTCAAACCCGGCAGCCGCAGCCGCAGCCGCAGATATGAATTCTACTATATACAAATTAATGCATTTAATGATGGAGGAGTCTCTAGATGATGAAGGTTGCTATGGAGTCGTTATACATGAGATCTTGGATGAAGACATCGAGTTGCAGGACGGAGTATGCAGGTTGAGAGAACTAATGCTCGGCGATTTCACAGATTGGCCAAAGTATAGGACATTTCCTTGTAGATGAATGTAGATGGATGATGTTTTGGATGTTTTATGTTTACATGGTGGAAGATTTTTTGGATGTTTACATGGCAGATGATATTTTGGATGTTTACATGGATTGGTGCTTCAGTTACATGGGTGTTTAAATGGATTGGTGGTTTAATGTAGGGTTGCACATGGGCGGTTCGGATCGGTTTAACACTAAAATCAAAAACCAAACCGAACCTGTCGGTTTTTTAATTAACCAATCCGATCCGACCGATGGAGATGGCTTAAACCAAACCGAACCAAACCAAACCAAATAGTTTAGTTCAGTTCGGTCGGTTAAACCATTGGTCTTTTTTTTTTAATCAGACATTGAAAATTTCAAAATGATGATACTCCATCCTTTGCATTTATTTCAATGTTTAGTGCAAACATAAAAATCCAACATTCCAGATTGGACTAAACGCGTATAAAAAATAATTCTACTCCAA
This sequence comes from Umbellularia californica, assembly GCA_028538565.1. NCBI lineage: Eukaryota > Viridiplantae > Streptophyta > Magnoliopsida > Laurales > Lauraceae > Umbellularia > Umbellularia californica. The sequence continues at coordinate 46,455,121 of JAPQWN010000003.1, forward strand.
AAAGAGAGTTTGGACTAAAAGCAAGCACACAAAAAAAAAAAATAAATAAATAAATAATAACCAGCTTGCAGTGAAACATTCATTCCACATGATACCATTTGGAATTACAATAGAATAATAGTTCATGTCAAGAAAAGTTACACACAAACGGAATGTGTATCAGAAGTTTTTCAAAAATGAAGGTTTCTTAACACATTGATTAGGTGAGACCAAAACCAATCATCAAAAGGCAAGATTCTACTGGCTTTTCTAGCATTCTCAAGAGTGCAGCCTTCTGATAAAAACTTTATTGAAACGAGGTAGGAATTATGATGGAAGAAAAACACCCCGTACAGTAATCCCTCCATTTGCAATGAAGTATCAAAAGGCATTTGAGAAATATTTAAAGGAGATGCACTAAGGCAATGCTGACGGCCAAGTTCATGTAAGAATGGATTGTGGAATGTAACTTTGAAAGTAGTAAAAAACGAAACCCTAAAGCTAAAATAGTAAAAAAGTAATATTAAGTTATTGCATACGGTCGGTTCGGTTTAAGCAGTTAACCATGGGCTTAAACCGATAACCGACCGATGTAAGCGATTTTTATGATTTTCAAACCGTTAACCGAACCGATCTATTATAAACCGATCCGAACCGCCCAGTTCGGTTCGGTTTTACGGTGATACCGGATCTTTTGTGCAACCCTAGTTTAATGAATGTAGAGTGTATTTTAAAGGGATGTGGATGGATTTTTGAAAGGATGTGGATGAGTGGTTTAATGAATGTAGATTGGCTTTTGAATGGAAGTCAATGGGTTTGTATATTCTTTTTTTAATGGATGTAGATGGGTTTGTAGATGATTTTTTAAATAGATGTTAATTCATTTCAGTGATTATCTATTTATTTATCAGGGAATTTTTTTAAATCTCTGTCTTTAAATGTTTTTTTTTTTTTCCTGTAAAGACAATAAAAGCGACGGCTTCTACTGTCATTTATATTCCAGAAACGACATCATTTTTTTAATTTCTGTATATTGAATTTCAATATAAACGACGGTTATGACCGTCGTTTTTTCGCTATAAAATGACAGTTTTTACAGTCATTTAATAATTAAAAAAAAAACTAACAACAGTTTTTACGATCGTTTTTATAAAACACCACAAAAAAAAAAGGGCATTATCGACCGCAATGACTGTCGCTTCTCATAAAACAACGATACAACGATGGCAAAACCGTCGTTTATTGCTTTTTTGCCATAGTAATTCCTCGGTATCCTATTCAAACAGAAGGGGCCTAAACCGAATCAAGGGCTGTTAAAAAGTGAAAAAATGGTCATAAATTGACGTACACAACACCCGCCAGCAATTGCAATGCTGGACCTATTTTTATCATAGACAACATACTATGGATGTGTGGAATTCCCTTATATTTTTAGCATCAGATGCCAAGGATATTCTCATTGTCTCTCCAATTCATAATATAAAATGGTTCAAGTTTTCAACATGTGATCTTAAAACTTGAATCAGTGACAGGGCCCCATGACATCTGCCTATGAATTGAATGGATCAGATGTCTTTTTCCAAGAACTTATCAGTGGATGATGCATATACATTGCAGTGGAATTATAAGTTAATGTGCCTGAGCAGATTGGACAAATCCAATTACATAATTGTGAACATCACGGTTGAGATCCAGCTTTGTTGATCTGATCCGGCCATTTAAGGATGATAAGGCCTCCGAATTCAATTAGATTGAAAGATCCTATTAGTTTGCTATTCGGTCCTTCTTTTTCTGAACATCTGTATACAAAAAGCCTTGTATTGAACAACAATATCAAAGGTTAGGATCTCAATCTTTAAGCATGCCCCATTTGCAGTGGGACCCATCAGATGCATCTCTAGATCAACAAATTGCATGCCCAAGATGCAGGGAATTATACATCTCAACCAAATACTACCAAAATTTCAAAAACCCAAATACAATTTTAGTCACTAACCGCCTACCTCTACCTGGGAAGAAGAAAGTGATGATCGTATCAATTCCACCAAAGGTAATCAGATCCAATCATCCGAGCGTTCTCTTAAATGCTTCAATACATTATGTTCACCGGTCAGATATTCGACCAACCCTTCAAAATGACAAGGTAGAGAAACTGATGAAGTCCTCTTTTGAAATTGATTATTCACAGCCAAACAGTCCATGCATAATTAAATATACGTACACAAAGACAAACAAGTTAGAAAAGGAACACATTACCAACCATTGGTGTAATTTCGACAGTCATTTTCTCCAATGCTCAGATCAGTTCGCCAATGCTCACTGAATTTGTAGGCCATATCTATACCATCCTTGTTAGAGAATCCAATGAACCAGCACCTCCTTTTAGGTAGCTTTCCCAGCTTCCTCACAAGAACAACTCCTGGGATAATTAAGTATGGATTAAGACTGATTTAACATAAAGGTGGGAACTATCTGAGCCGAGACCGGCCTATCCAAGCTCAAGATAGGCTCAGCTTAGGTAGAGCTCACCTGAGCACCGTTTCTTGTGGGGCCCTGCTTGGGGATGGGATTGTGTATGGTGCAAGCTTGAATCTCATTCCAACCATTTGATCAATTGTCGACAAGTTTTCACCATGCAATATAAGTACACAGTCGATCCAACAGTGCAGTCCATTCGGATGGGTGCCAAACCCTAGCGATAGATCACCGAGTGGGCCCCACTAGGCATTTAGGCTCGCAGTGCTCATCTTATTGTGCTCACCTGAGATTTTTTCTACTTCATATATCCACCCTCTCCTGAGCACCTCTTGTCCGCATCATTTGTCAGCACCTCCTTGTGGGGCCCATTTGAGGCCAATCCAAACATGGGGAGGTGGGGGATTGAAATATTTGAAAGAGACCTACATACAAAATATCTCAACCCCATTGGAACATCCTAACCCATTAGTTCAAGGAATTTTATTTAAATAGTAGGAATAATTCAAAACCCCATGGGATGACAGAAATTTCACCTCTTTTGCAAGAGTGAAATAGTACCCTAAAAGATGATCTCTCTCTGGTTTTAGAATCAACCTTTTATTGCTCCATTCTCTTTCGCGTTGGTTTTTGGGGATCCAAAGGGGCCATAAGTTCCCAAAAATTGGGTTCTCAGTTCACACATTAGTTCTCTCAATTGAAAACATCTTTTATTATGCAAGCAAATGAAATACTAAATTTAACCTTAAATCACAAAATACTATGTTTAAGCTGCAACTACTGCCCATTTGGTAGCAAATAGTAGACTCACCTGGTACGGATCTACGAGATATGGCAGCAAGTGCTACATATAAGTTTTCAGGATCCTGTGGCTGAAAGTCAAAAGCAAAGGCCTACATAAAGAAAGGTAGACAGTTTTATGTTTTAACCTAATGATATTCAATAGCATAGGCACAAGAAAGAAAACATAACAACCAGATTTTGTCAGACCTGCAGAATTAACAGTATCTGCAGAAATACATTAAAGTTCTGAATTTGGGTATTTTAACACCATTGCTTTGACCAGGCATTGTGATCAGAAAGCTAGAAAGGGTCTAGGCCCTGTTTTTCTCATCACATCTCATACTATCTGGCGAGCAAGAAATCAGTGGATTTTTTACAACCTAAAGCCCTCCTTTCAAAATGCTGTGAAGTTCCTCACTGAAGATCTCAGGGGGTCCCTCAGTGACAACAAGAAAGATTTTTGGGGAAATCTTTTCACATGCTCCTCTCATCTTTGGATATTTCACTTTCTGTTTTGTTCTGTCCTATTATGAATGTATAGGCTTCGTTTTTTGGTGCCTAGGTAGCCTCTCTTGGGCTTGTATTAATTTGGGAGCTCCGTGAGCTCGTCTTCTCGTAGGCTTGTACTGTTTTGCGAGCTTTCTCAACTCTTTGTTAATATATATTTTTTCCAGAAAAAAAAAAAAACATAGTTTTGAGGATTTATTTATATCATTTATGGTCCGTGAAACAGAATAAATATGGAAATCCCATTTAACATAACCTAAAAGCAGTACTACTTACTAGACTCCAATGCATAATTTCAAGCTTTTGCTTGGAAATTTTTACACAAGTTACTAGAAGGTAAACAACCCCTATTCTTCTACTAGATATTATTATAAGATCAGCTGGCATTCTTGATGGTCTTAATTGAAAACTGAATTGAGAAGATCCAACACCCCCACCCCCGGCTCTCTCTCCCTCTCCCTCTCCTCCAGATCAACATCGAGGCATTGACCATTATTAAGTATTTTGGGTGGGTTAAAACACCTAGCAAAATTTTTTTCACAACTTCTGCAATATCCATGCCAAAGGACAACACATTGGTTAAGAAAGTATTTGTAGGAAATAGAAGTGCTTACTCAACACAACACACAACACACAACTCACAGACAATCAATTCGCTGTACACTGAATATTTGATTTCATTTCATTTCCATTCAACTGATACAAAGGCACCCTAGCATGTGGTACAATTTTCACTCACTGCATAACACTCAAGTTACAGAACTATCATATATACATCATCACAACTGAATTTGAACATAGTATTTCACTCAAGTCGAGTGAACTTGATACAGCTACATGACTTATATAGAGTGATTTCTTTGAATGGGTCAGTAAAATCTAGTGGTGGGAATCAGCCATGTATGTTTTGCTGACCTCTGATAAAGTGAATTAGCATGAAATAGTGAGAAGGCCAGTTTGAGAAGAGAGAGTGATGTGCAGGTGACATCGATGAATTCCCCCCTCGTATGAAAGGGTCGGTTGAGTAAGGAGGTGACGTGGAACTGAGGAGAGAGAGGGAAAGAAGAGAAGGATGGCAACTTATGGCCACATGGCTCAAGGTCAGTGCTGCGTAACATTTCTCCTCCTTAACACTGTTCTTCTTTGAATTATGATCTTTTGACCATACCAAGTACTTCTTGATGCTTGAAAAATGATAGACTTCAGTACTTTTTTAAATATATCAGTGACTTGATATTTTGTTCCAATCGATGTCAGTGTTCCAAATGTAATGATAATGTACTTCGATGTGCTTAGTCCTTGCATGGAATACAGGAATTTCGGCCAACTTGATTGCTGATTAGCTGTCACAGTGAAGTGACTCTAGTTTTTCAACTGGTTGATGTGACTTTTCTAATAAAATTATAATTAGATGAATTCTTGAACAACTATAGTCGCAGATCTGTACTTTGCTTCGGTGGTCAATAGGGAGATTATTGGTTGTCCCTTGTTTCTCCAGAAGACTGTTGTCGCTCCAATGCTGAAGGAGTGTCCTGTGGTAGATTGGCGAGTGATCTAATCTCCATAAAAATCAGCATCACAATAACCAGTCAATTCGCACTTGCTCTTTTAGAGAAGACTGTAGTCAGTAGTGCCTTTGATGTACCCATAATTTTATGATCAGCCCCCAAATGAGGCCGCCTCCTTGGCTACTGCATGAATCGCCTGACTACTCTTAACTGCATATGATATATCAGGTCAGGTCAGTGTCAGATAGATCAAGCTCCTAACAAGCTGCCTATACATAATTGAATCCTTTAGGACATCTCATATGAGTTTAGTCTTATGTTTGTCTCCATCAGTATTCATGTTAGCTTGTAGTCAACCATACCAGACTTCCACAAGACGTCTCTTATATACTTTTGTTAACATAAGAAGAAACCTTCTTTCACCTGATCAATCTTGAGCTCCAAAAAATGTTTGAGCTCCCTCAAGCTCCTTCATCTGAAATTGTATCGACAAGTTCTACCTTGTCCTGGTGAGTTCTTCAAGATCATCTCCAATGACAATTAGATCATCGATATAGATGAGAAAAATGGATAATTGGCCATTTCTAGTTTTTATGAACAAACTAGAGTCTACAGGTGTGGCCAAATATCCATGTTGTAGTAAGAATTTAACAACCTTGCCGTACCATATATCCCTTGTATCAGTAGAGATGAAAGGGAATTTGGTCCTCGTTGAAAGGGGGTATCTTGTCCTCAAGATCTGCATACAAAACTATCCATAGTGAGGGTAGTGATATTCACATCTCTCCCATTAATTGGAAGTCTTTGTGGCATCTCACCCTTCCTCAAAGAGTCCTTTTCTTCAGTTGAAAATGCCTTAATAATGTAATTCAGGTATACAAATTACTTCATGATAAAGATATTTTTGTAGATGCCTCTTGCCCTATATGTGGCACCTCAGAAGAATCAATTGAGCATGCCCTTTCTATGTGATCACGTGAGAGCTGTAAAGAAATAAGTCATCAGGTCAAACCGACCTAATGGGTCAGCTCGACCCATGTTCTGGGTCAGCCCATGTATGAGTTACCATTAGATTAGATAGATACAAATGAGCTGTCATTAGATAGATTCAAATCTTATGCTTGAATAGAGACGATCAGGGGCTCTGATACCATGTTAGATTTACATGAACCAAGCCAGAAGCATACAAAAGAGATCTTAGATGCCAGAGAATTTTCTATCTGTTTGTATTGACGATGATATCTATTTATAATACACTGTTGCCTAGATTAGGGAAACTAATTACATAATTACAGGAAATGATTAAGGAACTAAATCTAATTACAGGATTACAGCAGTAACATAAGATTTGAATCTATCTAATGACAGCTCATTTGTATCTATCTAATCTAATGGTAACTCATACATGGGCTGACCCAGAACATGGGTCGAGCTGACCCATTAGGTCGGTTTGACCTGATGACTTATTTCTTTACAAGAGCTACCTACTTTGGGTCCAACATAGGAATGCTATCTCATTCTATTGATCCTCCGAGGATTAGGGGTTTGTGGATTTCTCTAATTGACTTCTGTGATAAGTCGATTCCTCCAATCCCTCCTAAAACTAAAATCTGGGTCCTAGCTCTGTGGTGGGTCATATGGAAAGGCAGAAATCATTTGATTTTTAAGGGTACAAAAATCCAGTCCTTCCATATGATTAACATTGCTAAAAGTCTGATTGATATTTCCATGGGCAAGCCCGAAAAGGTTTGCCAAAGATTTGTCAGAATCTCACCATTACTTTAGTTTTAGTCAGAGGAGTCTTGTAGGCACAACTCATGCTCAGATGCCTCTTTTAGAGTCATAGATGGAAAAGCAGGTTTTGGCTTCGTTATTTAGTTTGATGGTTCTTGGGTGCATGCAAGATCACTCGATGGGCCTACGGTCTCTTCTCCAAAAGAAGCCGATGCAAGGGCCATTCTTTACACGCTGAAAGAAGGTAGTCTGCTGGGTTTCCACAAAATTTACCTTTTGTCTGACGCCCTCGGGGTGGTTGAACTATGAATGGATCACCAGATTGGTCTATACTCCCCATTTTGCTGGAAATCAAAGATTTTATCTCTGTTTTTATTATATTATATTTTTCCCACATTTCTAGGATCTTAATGGTTTTGCTCGTGATCTTGCCAAGAATTCCTATGGGATGGGCAATTCTGTGGGGAGGGACTGATTTATTTTAAGGGTCACGTGGTCGGTTGTTATGGGATTTTGTTGTTGTTCCTTTTTTCTACCCGACCCAAAAAAAAAAAAAAAAATCTTGTGGAACCATGCTCTTGAAGCCTGGTTCAATCCATAGAGAGCCTTTCTTAGCTTGCAAACATAATTTGGTTGATCTTTACTATCAACTCCCTTTGGACGCTCCATATAAATGTCTCGATCAAGTCCATCTGCCATAGCTTTGATAACTTGGTAGCAGCCCAAGCTAACAATTCACACAATGTGGTGATTTTTGCAAAAGGACTGAAGGTTTCAATGTAATCAATATCATACTATTGTGAGAATTTTCAAGCAACTATTCTGGATTTATACCTTTTGATCTATCAATACGAGTTTTCAGCTTGTATATCTATCTACATGGAATAGGTTTTACTTCTTTCGGTTTAGGGACTAAATGCCATGTTTGATTTGCTTTCAATTTTGAAATCCCGTCGTTCATAGTCATCTGCCAGTCCATAATCTGGCATGCTTCTTCCTATGAATCTGGCTCATGTACATCATCCATCTTGGCCAGCACAACACCCATATACTTCGGATTTGGCTTTCTCGGTTTGCCTAATCATCATAGTTGTAGTGGTGGGTCAGCAACCTCTAACTGCCTTGGCCTAACTCCTCGAGTGTCGTTCACCATTGATTTATCCATCGTTAAAGAATAGTAGTAGCTGTCATTGTTGAGCTTCTTGAGCCTTCTAGTCCCATTCACGAGACCTACCATCATGCTTAGCGCCTAGCGGGATTGCTTGTCAATCTCTACCACAAAGAAGCTCAGTGCCAAACGGATCAGCTTCACAACGTCATGTCGCATCTCGCTGCTGCTCACAATGGACAAATGGTCCCCAACTGCACTCACTCTAATACCACTTGTATAAATTGGGCACTCTACTTCAACACATGCCACACCATGGTTCAAAATAGCAGCCGCTACATAGCGTAGCATCCGCATTATCAGCCGTAGCAGTCGAGGCCACTACTCTATTTTGAAAATAGTGGCTCTACGGTCTAAAACCTAATAGAGCCAAGTAATTTTAGTTTTAAACACTATTTTTCCTATTTCTTCTCCTCAATAGTCTTTCCTAAAGGTATCTCTACCCTTATATGGTTTCAAATCACTAAAGAAATACAACATTGTTTGCTATACAAGATTTAAAAAAAATTGACCATTTAAAAAATTCACACCGCTACGTATCACCACAACCGCTACGTATCGCCCGCTACGTGACGTATTGGCCACTGACCACTACGCCTGCCGCGACCGCTACGCCTGCCGCAACCACTATTTTGTATCAAAGACAGAGATATATGACATAAAGAAGTAATTGAATGGTGAATTCTCTTTCCCTCCTTTGAGGGTCTCGATGCTTTAAATAGATGATACATTACCCATCAGGGCTACAATTTCTCTCAATTTACCATAATTACATTTATTGCTTTCCTAAGGAAGTCTCCTAATGTAGTAAGATAATATTCTACATAGCTGTACACGGTTGGGAGATTTTGACCAAGTTTATATGTGTAAATGGGCCAGATTACAGTTGGGTTGTGACCCAATTTGTGACCCACTTAACACCCCCCCTCAAATTGATGCCGTTGAGTCCACAAGCATCAATTTGCCAACTAAGAACTGATGTCGCGGTCGTGGAAGCCCCTTGGTGAATATATCAGCAACCTGAAGTCCTGAAGAAATATGAGGGAGACTAATAGTGTTACGCACATATTCATCTCTGATATAATGACAAGCAACTTCAATATGCTTGGTGCGTTCATGAAAGACAAGATTAGCAGTAATTCGGATTGCACTAGTATTGTCAGCATATAGAGGTGTCGGATCAGATTGTGGAGAACCAAGCTCAGAAAGGAGACCACGAAGCCAGACAATTTCAGATGATGCTGCAGACATAGTGCAATATTCTGGCTCTGTGGATGATTTAGAAACTTTGTCCTGTTTTTTACACTTCCATGAGATCAAGGAGTCTCCTAAAAACATGCACCAGCCAATGGTAGATCGACGGGTATCGGGACAGCCAGCCCAATCAGCATCTAAGTATGCCGTTAGAGAAGTTGGATTTCCCACTGGAAAGAACAAGCCACGAGATGATGTGCCAAGAATATATCGAATAATACGCCGGACAGCAACAAGATGAAGATGACGAGGTTGAGTCATAAATTGGCTGACTAGGTTAACTGCATATGAAATATCAGGCCTAGTGATGGTGAGGTAGATTAAACTTCCGACTAAACGTCGATATAACGTGGCATCAGAAAGGAGATCCCCGGTATCGTGATCAAGTTTGATATTCACCTCAAGTGGTGTATCAACAGGAGTAGAAGTGCTGAAGTCCTGCCATCTCAACAAGATCCATAGCATATTTGTGCTGATCGAGAACTAAACCTTTCTGGGACTGATGTACCTCAAGACCCAGAAAATATGTGAGAGGCCCTAAATCCTTCATATGAAAAAACTCATGAAGAGAAGTTTGAAGGCGTGTTATCATAGCAGAGTCTGTTCCCGAGATGATGATGTCATCAACATAAACTAGAAAAACTGTAATCCCATGTGAGGAATGATGGAGAAACATGGAAGGATCTGAGGCACTCTGATGGAATTGCAATTGAAGTAGGGCGTTCCGGAATTTCTCAAACCAAGCGCGTGGTGCCTGCTTAAGACCATATAGAGATCTCTGTAAGTGAGCAACATCACCTGCAGACGCTCCGGTGAGTCCTTGTGGAAGACGCATATAGACTACTTCTTTGAGATCACCATGAAGAAAAGCTTTCTTTACATCAAACCGGTAAAGAGGCCATGAGTAAGAAGCAGCAATAGCAAGAACAGTACGAACTGTTGTCATTTTTGCAACCGGGGCAAAAGTCTCATCATAGTCGATGCCGTATTCTTGACGGTTGCCAAGAGCAACAAGACAGGCCTTGTAGCGTTCCAATGAACCATCGGCTTTAAGTTTGATAGAGTAGACCCATTTGCATCCGATGGGTTTTGCAGAGGAGGGACAAGGAACTATATCCCATGTATGATTTTCCTGAAAAGCATCTAATTCATCTTGCATAGCCTTCCGCCAACAGTCATACTTCACGGCTTGTGAATAAGAGTTAGGGATGGAAACAGAGGATAAAGTGGCAAGCAATGAAGTGTGAGTGAAACCATATCTGTCTGGAGGCCAAGTGAGACGGTTGGACCGCCGAAGTGGAACATGAGAAGAACCAGTAGCAGGAGTAGGGTTAGGAGCAGGATCAGGAGCAAGATCAGGCGCCGGTGATGGATCTGGAGGGGGAGTAAGCAATGGAACATCCTTTTGACGACGCCTTTCATAAACAATGAGTGGTGCAGAAGAACCATCATCAGTGAAACCGGGCAAGTGAGTAAATGAAGGTAATGGCTCATTATGATGAGGAAAAAAACATTGATTTTCGAAAAAAGTGACATTTCTAGAAACACGAATGCGATGACCAGCGGGATCATAACAAAGAAACCCTTTTTGGTGCGAAGCGTAGCCAAGGAAAGCACATTTGACAGATTGAGCAGTTAGTTTTGTACGCTCAGATGAAGGGAGATGGACAAAACACACGCATCCAAAAGTACGTAAGTGAGTGTAAGTAGGTCGTGTGTGGAAGAGCCTAGTGACCCAATTTGTGACCCACTTAACATTTTGATCCTTGTGCCACACTACTTAGAAGCACTCAACAATCACAAATCAATCAACACAGAACTTAGAGGACTTCACTCATTTCATTTCAATTTACTCAACTATGATTATTCGTGGCGATGCATGGAGTCGTATCTCTAGGGCCAAGATCTATGGGAGGTCATTGGCAGTAATGAGACTAGCGCACTAGGAACAAAGTGCACAAAGGCTCTCCATAAATAGTGAATCGAGGCTTGAAAGGCCATGTTCACATTGAAGAAACACTCCGAACAGAGATTTTGGGATACATTCGAGAAACTGATGCTCCAATAACAACTTGGGACGCGGTAGCACCGTTATTGTAACATCCTGACCCATAACCCATATTAATTATAATTAATTGCTTGATTAGTTAGTAAGTGTGTTTAGAGTCTTAGCGAGTCGGGTTTGACGTATGGATCTCGCGTGCGAAGTCTGGCGCGATTCGGAGTGCGTTTGGGTACAGTAGGGGTGTGTGTTGCTATTTCCGGGAAGTTTGAAGGGGTTTTTAGTATTTTCTACTTTTCAAGATTTTGGTACCATCGGGTAGATTACCTAATTTCCCGAACTTTATCCTTCTGTTGGATCCCGATCCGAACCTCTGAACCTGACCCAATAACTGACCTGACCCAAACCCACCTAAGTTATTTTATTAATTTCCCAAAGTCAAACCCCACCTAATCTAATCCCATATGGACCCCACCTCACTCCCATCATCTCACTCACCTGATGGCCCACCCTCCTTTTATCCCACGTGCAAGCCCCACCCATTCTTTCTTTTCATTTACTAGGTCAAACTCATCTCCCTCTCTTCTCATTCCCCACTTCAACATAGCAGCAGCCCCTTTCCTCCTCATCTTCTCATCCCTTTCATTCTCTTCTTCTCTCACTCACGGCTTGCTGCCTCCCAGCTGCCGGACGACGCCGCTGCAACCACCGCCAGCGGCCATCTCTCTTCTCCATCTCACTTCTTCATCTTTTTCTTTCTCTCTCTATTTCTCCATTTCCTTCTCTTTCTATTTCTTTCCCCATTTTCCCTTTTTCCATTTCTCTTCCTTTCCCTGTTTTTCCCTTCCCTGCTGCCGGCGTGAATCACCCATCTCCATTTTCTTTTTCCACTCTCCGTTCTCTTTCTTTATTTCCTTGTTCTCTTTCTTTCTTTACTCTTTTCTTCATCACCTTGCTGCCAACGTGGGCAACCCACCTCACCCATTTCATTCTCTCCTCATCTCATCTCACCTCATCTCATCTCCCTCACCTCACTCCACTCACTGCCAACGTTGACTTTCTCCCCACCTCACCACTTTATTCATTCATTCATTCTTTATTTCTTTCCTACATTCTGTCTTTTCATTTTCTTTCAATGGGCCACTGATCAAGTGGGCCCCACAACCTCCCCATCTCAATTTCAATTCTTTTTCTCTTTCTCAATCTCTCTCACCCACCTTACTAGAAACGGACTACAAAGGCAGCCCCACCTCCGATCACCGCTATCATCTCCGCGTGGACCCCACGAGCTTCTCATCTCCAATTTGCAAGCCACCACTCCATCCACCCATCTAATTGGTAAGATTCCCTTCCCTAGGTTTGGTTTATATACTTTGGGTGTAGAGTTGTGTTAAGCTAACTTAGAGCTTTCCATTCTTTTAGTTTTATATTTTAATTTAGTTTTATTTTTGCTAATGCTTCCTTAGGTTTGGTTTGTTGGACATTGAGCTAGGATTTTGGATTTGGGCATTTTTTCCACCAAAGGCAAGTAGATATTTATATATATTCTTGGATATGTTTGTCTTTCATTTGATTTAATGATTGATGATGATTTAGATGACCATTGCTCATTGATACTTTAAATGCTTGAAACATGATAATATAAATTGAATGGTTGGATTGGGATGGATGTTGATTAGATGGACTTGATGAGAGGGGGTATGGTTGTATGTGGAGAGGGCAAGGCCCTATTTTCTTTGTTTGCAGGATTAGAATGGAAGGTCTAGATCCTTCATGTGGACTGGTTATATGTTCTGGGATTTTGAAAAGGGGTTTCCACCAATTTCACTTCTATTAGAGAATTGAGGTTCTGTAACTACAGTGTATACGGTTGACTGGCTAAGGGGACCGGATCGACTGGCCACACACAATTAGGCTCCTTGGAGCCTGATGAAAAACATTGTGCACTCCATTGTTTACAACTTTCGATCAACCGGACTGGGTCGGGTCAATCGGGTACTCTGTGTGGGATGTCGACCGACCAAGGTCTGGGTTGACCGGGTGAACCACGGTTACCTTTTTTAAAGGGCCTTTTTAACCCTATTTTAGATGGACTTAGGTGGAACTTCGATTACCCTGTTTGGACTCATTTGACTATATGTGAAGATGTTTTGAGCTGACGTCTTTCACGATTAATCCGGTTGTATCGAGTTACAACATATCTCAATCTTGAACGGTACGGGATATCGGGATACCCCCCTTTATATCTATGCACGAAGATTGTTTGTCTGGGTATCGCGAACCCTACTTCCCTTCGTTGACTGAGTATGGTTGTACGATGCCTCGGGTTTAACATTGTACCTAGGATTTGATTGTTTATCGCTTCTGATTCCGGATTGTACCGTCTGGTACTTGTCTACATGCTATGTTCACGTTCCTTAGCTTCGTTTGCTTTGTTTTGCTTTGGGATCACTTGATGAACTTAGATGATGAACTTAGGATCCCTTTTGATGTTCCATTTGTTTGATGATTGATGGAAGTGTTGAGGCTAGGTGGCTTTGATTGTAAAAGCTTAATGATGACTACTTATGGTATTGACGTTTGAAGAAGCTTGCTTGATTGATCTTGACTTGATAATAGAAAGTAGTCTCTCTTTTGTTGATGAATCTTGTTCAAGCAAGAAAGCCTAGCCCCTCACTATTGCTTGTCTATGAATCTTTGTGTCAGGCACCACTCAGTTGTATATCGCCAAACACAGATGGGGCACCATCTGTGTGAGGACCTTGATGAACGTCTGCGCAGTACGACCTTTTACTTGCTGATGTATCTTGCTTGTTTGCCGGGTCATTACCGTGCCTTGTTGCCGAGTTACTACTCGTGCCTTGTTGCCAGGCTTTAATCCTGTGCCTTGTTGCCAGGTATATCATGTGCCTTGATATCTCCACCACAACTCAATGGGAGTAGGGAGGGAATGACACTATCCTGTGGTAATTAGCATATGTGGACCGCCTATCTTGCTAGATGTTTATGTTAGTTTGTTCATGATTCATATGCTATGCACTTCTTACGATCAGGATGCTATGCATGTTATATGATCTTGTCTATCGTCTATTCTGATTCGTTCTGCATATCTATTGATGTTTTATATTTATATATGCCTGCCGACCGTCGTGTCTGATGATGCTACTCTTGGTGCATAGGTACCGAGCCCTTATACCTCGAGGAGGAGACAACGAAGGAGATTCAGGCGGATCAGTCTGATGACCTCCTAGACTATAGTACGGACGGCGTTGTATAGCCGTACCGACCCCGTACTCGAGTGCCTCATGCTTATTTTGGATAGATTTATCTTTTGGTTTATTTTGATTATTATTTTGGTTAGGCCTAAGTTTTAGCATGACATTTCATGTAATTAATACTTTTGTTTAACTGTTTCAAACTTGAACTTAGATAATATATTTCCGTATTGCTCTTAACTATACATCTTGAGATACCACTTGTTTGTATGAAGCTTCCGCTATTGATTTATGTATTCGAGGAAACATTTATACCTCACAGCGGTCTTCGATCCATTTGGGACATGATTGGGGCCAAGTATCCTTATTATTATTATTGTTGAAAAAAAATTTAATTGGCCCTAATCTCACGCATAACCCTGGTTTCACCTCTGGGGGCGTGACAGTTATACTCGAAGACAAATGATGCTCGACTTGAGTTTTGGAGAATGAGCTCACATCCGTCGTCTAAAGGTTGATGTCGATCAGCCACCATTTCATAAGAGTGAAAATTTTCCATCGCGAGATCCCCTAACTCAATCTGAATTCACCGGTTAGTAAAGTTATAACGAAGACACAACATCATTGGAGGATTGAGACCTGTGTACAATGGGTTTATGATGGCCATCAGATATCGGGCAACTCAACCGCCACTCTTGAAATTAGAGAGACTGTAAGAGAACCGGAGACTCTAGCCAGACAAATACCTGGGTAACATTCTTCATTGCATAACAGTTTTCACTTTCACTGCATAACTCAACTGATACAAAAGCACCCTCTCATGTGTGACAATTTTCACTCTTATTGCATAACACTCAGGTTATAGAACTATCATATGTGAATCATCAGAGCTAAACTTCACTCAAGTGAAGTAAACTTGATACATATTTTCTTGAAATGAGTCAGGAAAAATCAAGTGGTGGGAATCGAACCCCTATATGTTGGCCTCAGAGGAAGTCGGTCAGCATGGAAAAGTGAGAGGGTCGGTTTGAGGAGAGGTCTGAGTGAAGTGCAGGCAATGTGGATAAATTACCTCCTCATATGAAAGGGTTGGTTGGGAAAAGAGTTGAGAAAGAAGTGTCTGGATTTCGAGGGAAAAAAAAAAAAGTGTCTGAAACTGAGGAGAGGGGGCGTCTCAGCGTCTGTGAGGGTGAAAAGAGAAGGATGATAACGTCATGGTCACATGGCCCAAAGGCCAGTGTTGCCTGACAGTATTCTGGCAAAATATTCAAATCACGTTTGATTTTGGGTACACCAAACATCTTCAATAATAATTTTTCTGAGACACCAATTTAGATTGTCACGAACAATAGCTGGATAATTCTAATTATAGCTACATCAAACAACAAATCAGAATTTTTGGGTATAGAACCGAACAGATAAATGTAGACAAATAGATGGAAGAAGTGGACCGAAATGATGAAAATAATGAAGAAACAGTGAAATTCAAGAATAGATGGTTAGAAATATAAAACCCATACAACATAACAATAACAGTCCAAGGAAATGAAATAAAATGAAAACAACTCAGCAATTAATAAATTCAGTCCGTCAAACTAGTATAGCAAAAGGAACTAGCAATCTGGTTTCGATGAAAACATCAATAATAACATTCCAAGGACTTAAAAGAAAATGAACCCAATGAAGCAATTTAGTCAATCAGAAATAGTAGGGGAGAAGGAACCCAATTTTAAGCAATGGTAGAGTGGAAATACAGAAATTCCATGAAAGATTCTTAAAGGAAAAAGGAAACCCAAGGAATGAATACAAAGGAACCCATTTCAGCAGATTGTGAATTCATTCAATCAACCAGTTGAGCAAAAGGAACCCAATTGAGTGCAGAAATGAAATATTGAGATTTAAGCTCAGGAAGAGAAGCAAACAAATTGAAATGAAAGGAACCGAGTTTAACAATTAGTGAACTAAATAATCGAATGTACAAAAAAGAGAAAATGGGACCCAATTCAACAGAAGATATAAATATGATTGATGGGTCGGATAAGAGAAGAAATCTAGAGGCATCAAGCCAGTGGAGGTGATGAAAGGGAGAAAAAAGGAAGAAGAAGAACCTGTGAGTGTGGAGAAGAGGGCCTGATGATAACCAAGTAGTGCTGCAGATCCCAGAAATTTAGAGAATAAGCTGCTGCCATGAGCATCTGTCCAGGGCCTTTGGTAGCCCTCAGTGGGAGAGCAGCCACGTAGACTGCATCTCTGCCATTGACAGGTGAGTTGGGAGCAGTAAAAGGAAGAGACGCCATATCTCTCCCTAGTGGCTGAGGATAAAATGTATTATGAATGGAGATTTCAAATTTTAATGGCTCATTGAAAACCACCTGAATTATATCATGACCATGGTCACAAAAAACACCAACCGCTTATTAGTGGCTAAATTCTGAAGAATAAAAAATGCTGCTCCAATCTCACGTCCCCAATCCCTTTATCCGTGGCCGACAAGTTCAATCTATTCTCTTGGGTGTACCGCTGATCGATTATCCATTACAAGGTTTGGATTGGGTGACATGCGGAAGCCACCTATAGCTATCACAATTGAACAGTGAGAACAGTTCTCACACTCTATTCCTGTGAGAATTGTTCTCTCGGAGTCAGCATGCAAGCTTTTGTGGGGCCCACATGGGTCTCATCTTGGGATGGGAGCTGGGAGGATGGAAAGATCTATATAGAACCACCATAGATATCAACTTGATCCCCATCCCATGGCCCCAACCCATTCATCCGCAGTCGACAAATCCACTTCATTCGCATGGGTGTAAAGTTGATCCAATGCTCCAATCTATTTGCATGGGTGCCAAACCCCAGGGCGTGTGACTATCAAGGGGTCCCTGTCCATTGTAAGGTTTGGATTGGGTAATAAGGTGGGCCCCACCCATACTTCTCACGGTTTGACCCGTGATAACAATTCTCACCAAATTATTTCCCTTCAATGGTTGTGTTCTGGTGAGAATTGTTATCATGGAGTCACAGTGCAAACTTTTTTTCTGGAGCCTAGTTGGGCCCCATCTTGGGATGGGACCTAGAAGGGTGGAAAGATCTATATAGGACTACCACATATATCAATCCGAAGCCTTTGACCCCTTCATCTGTGGACGGCAAGTCCAGTCCAGTGGATGTGTGTGCAGTCGATTCAACAGTCCAATCCATTCTCATGAGTACCAAACTCTAGTGCATGGGTTCCTGTCCAATACAAGGTTTAGATTGGGTGATAGGTGGGCCCCACCCATAGCTCTCACATATTGAACCGTCACAACAGTTCTCACGTGATTATTTTCCTCACTTAAAACAACTCTATTATGTTGTCATGCAAATTTTTTTGGGGCCCATTATGAGTCCCATCTTGGGATGAGACTGGGAGGATAAGAAGATCTATTTAGGACCATCTCAGGTATCAACTTTTGGCTCCAATCCCATGCCCCTAACCCTTTCATCTGTGGCGAACAAGTACACTCTATTCGCATCGTTACCAAACCCCGGGATCCGTGTGAATAGCAAGGGGATCACAATGGAAAAGTGATCCATGGAAAGGAAACATTTGGGAAAGTTTTTTAGAGTGGTGTGATGAGTTGCCGAAAAAGACTTTTGTTTATAAACTTACGACTATAAATTTTGAGACTAACCAATTGTAAATTATCCTGAGACTCTTATGCTATGTTCATTACATGTTTATATATAATGCCCTATCCCTGCTTATATGCTTCAGCAGGAAGGTTTTAAAAATATACAGATTCAACTCACCCGCGATATCCTGTGGGTGAGTGTGGGATTAATTACCCATTAAGTAAAAATGACTTTCAGCTCTATACTAGTTTTGTCACGAAAACGGAACCATTAAGGATACTCAATTTTAAGACGTGACAGGTGGTATTCCTTGAATGTTTGGTTAATTAATCCAGTATTGACATTGTTTAAGCGAGTTTACTTGCGTGCACCGGCATGCACATGGCTTTCGTTACCTAACCACCGTAACCAATATGAGAGAAGTAGAAAAAACAAGTTTGTATAATACTTGCAAAGGTGGAGAAAGATAAAGAGACCCAATTTGAATTGAAGCAAGCCATCTGCCATCACCCACACCTTTCCACCACATGCACTCTTTTTTTTTCTTTATTTATTTTTTTAATTTTTTATTTTTAATGTGACTTGAACCCACAACCTCACATAGGGGTGCAATCAGAAATCTATTTTGGTGGTACAGGGCCACTACGTAAGAAATCTAGTCCTTCCCCCAACCTCACGGTTGCAGTAGGTGAGCACCATCTATTAACATGTAATATGTGACCTACATGAGAGGGGGTCCACACGTGTGTAATTGTATTGTAATCTTTGAATGATAGAAAAGTTTAGAAGGATTTCCCAGTTGTATATTGTTTCAAAGAAACTTTGGAGGATAAGAAAGAGGGCGCCGATCACCAAGATGGGGATCCAATTTTTCCAGCAATTGTTGCATCTTCGTACTTTTGTTTCCAATTTTTCCAGCAATTGATCCAAAGCTTGTCCTCTATCTCAACCTATAAACTAAACAAAGGCATAAAGCTGAATAAATGCGTCTCCAGTTTTTCCTATAAAGGCGTTGTGGGACAAGAAAAAATTAAACATATAGCTTCATTATACAGAAACCTGGTTTTCGAGAAAAGCATCCCTCCAAAGTCAAGTCAAGCCTGATTCAAGCATGTGGAAATTCCTTTCAGACCAATACATTTAATAAATAACTTAACATTGGAAAATTTTTGGAAATTTCCAACAGCCCCTCGCAATTTCACAAAGTTCAAATAGCTCATAGCCAATGTTGCTTCTATTTCCATGTTCATGATATGGTCTCCAAGACAAAACCATACAAATAAATACAATAGCCTCCATACAAAGAATCTATTCACGCATGTGAAGCTCAAAATATTACAGGATCTACAAGTTCCAAAATGGTGGAAAATGAAAAGCAAAAGAATTGCAGGGAATCAAGTAAAACTGGGATTAGTGGCACCATCATGCATGCAGCAACAAGCACCCAACCACCGCAAAATGAATTCATGATTACAATCAAATCATATCCAGGCTTCAGATCAAATGAGCAGGAAAGATCCAAGGAGGAGCGTGAGAGACATGACAATGCAGGCACCAGTATTGCGAGGCTGCCCATTTAGACGTGGA
Source organism: Umbellularia californica (assembly GCA_028538565.1). NCBI lineage: Eukaryota > Viridiplantae > Streptophyta > Magnoliopsida > Laurales > Lauraceae > Umbellularia > Umbellularia californica. Next base: position 46,474,945 of record JAPQWN010000003.1, read on the forward strand.
GAGGTTGGCGACATGGAATTTCCTCCTGTATTGTTGCTCGTTGAATTTTTTGAAACAGCTGGCAATGGTGGCTCTTCAACATCAGAATCTCTCAGGAGGGGGAGTGGTGCCTGGGTCGGGGGCAGATTAGCTCCAATCATCAGCTGCAACAGGCTTCCGGGCTGAACAGGATCCATAAAAGACGGCTTTTTCTTGCCCATATTCAAACAAGGATTCCCTGCAATAACCCAAACGACCAATCTGTTAATAACAGAAAAGCAAATCACCTGCACGCACAGTATGCAACCAGCCTATAAATAGAAAGGCAGATTTAGCAGAAAAGGAATGAGAGGATCAAAGCCAGTAGTGATAGTAAAATGTGGTTTTCTATAAGAGCAAAACCAAACCGGGTTGTGTGCTTCTTTTTGCATTTCATCATTGTTACCTGTTGTGCGGGTTGTGGGCTTGTTTTATTCACTTATATGGGCTCTCTTGCCTCATGGGTTACTTACCTCTTAAGGCTGGGATGCATGCTGCAGGCTGCCATATTCTTGGCATAACTGGTCGCCCTACCAATGTCCTTTGCCTTTTGGGGTCAATAATCATACCTTTACAGCTCTTTGTACTATAGGAGATTTTCCCAAAATATTTTTCCAATGAGAAAGGATCTTGCTTGCCTTTCACAGTACGAAAAAAAGGAAGGGAAAAAAAACCATTGTGCAGAAATATTGTTAATTGATAGAGAAAATCGAACCAATCACAACAGTTGCCCAAGACTCCAAAGGAAGAGTTCCATTTTTCATCATTTCCCCCTCAACTACAGACTGATGATTCATTGAGCAATTCCTCTTCTAAACCAACAGGATAAGCAGCTGAGCTTTTCAATAGGGGAATATAAAAATATTGGATGTTCGATAAAATAATGACATGTCAGTTCTAACCACCAATACAACAGATGGAACCTACATTTCATTGGACAAAAAATATTCATCTGTTGGGCACCACTAATATGCATCATGGGTTGGTGGCGTGAAAATGGACGGTGAGCCTAACATCTACAATTAATGGTGAAAGAATTCCAACAATCACATGATTAACTTTTTCTGAAGTGGGAATTTTTTACACCAATTTCAAGGCACCTGGGTCACTATCTAGACAACTTGCAGCTGATGCCTTGGGGAAAAATATCCTGCATTCAATGCAGCTGAACATTTGTATTACTTCATAACTAAGAACATGTTGGCAACACGACTCATGCAAATGCATGCAAATCTTAACAAACCATAAGTACCAAAATCTAGCATATTGGAAGCAAGTTGGGACAATTTATGATGGGACCATGAGAAAAATTATCAACAAATTAGGAAAATCCAAGGGCCCTGATTATTACCAATAGGCCAGGGCTGATTCAAGGTCACCATGTGATTTCATCAGGTAAAGTTAGAAAAACCAATATGTACGACACTATTTTTCGAAAAAAAAAAATCCCGCATGTTAATCATTGTTAAATTTAGAGGATTTTACCCAAAAAAAAAAAAAAAAGATTAGGTGACCAGTGGACTGAAAAGATGATTTTAACCGACCTTGCACCAGATCAATCATTTTGCCTGAAAACATATTTTTTTTAGCACTTTCTACTAGCGTCCCTATCGACTTTTGTTTTATAACGTTAAGAGTCCCTAGAGACCCTGCGGTGTACGCTTATAAATGAACGGAACTCATCCTCATTCCCTGTTCTTAGTGAAAAAACGATGACACTCAACTTGCTTCCCCTCCATAGGTCATTCCCACCTTTGCTTTGGACAGAAACACCCACGCCAGAGAGGATTCTGGTTTCAAGAGCCCTGTGCAAGTTCCATTGGCTTCTTTTCATACACCGCAATTATTTGGGGTGGATGGTAATGACGGTGGGCACATGGGTTCAGTCCACATGAGTAGTCCAAAGCGAATGGCAGATATCAATACCTCTATGGTGTATGGCAGTGAGACAGAAGATAGTAATGAGAAGGCTGAGAAGCGAAAGGCGCAAAAGAGAGTGAAAAAATAGCGTCGAGACTGTGCTACCTGCACCAGCTGATGGAGATAGGGAGTCAATTGAGAAGGTTCTCATGACATATGATGTGCTCAGGCGGAGGTTTGTGCAGCTTGATGATGTGAAAGAACCGGTTCCTGGTACGAGCAGGCATACTGAATTTAAAAGCTGGGACTATCATGATGATCAGAGGACTTGGGGTGAATACAAAGAGAAGGATTGGAGCAGTTCCTGGGGTTGAGATTGGGGATCTCTTCTTTTTCATGTTTGAAATGCATCTTGTTGGCTTTCAGGATTGGAGCAGTTCCTAATTGTCGAAATCGAGTGTCCCAAAGGGGTATAAGATTCCACTTTGAGGTTTTTAAGACAAGGGACCGGGGCTGGGGTCTGCGCTCATGGGATCCTATCTGAGCAGGTTCTTTTATATGTGAATATACTGGTGAAGTCATTGATACGATCAGAACACAAGATGAGGATGATGATGAATATGAGTATATCTTTAATGCTGCTCGCACCAGTGAGACCTCATTTGGACCAAACAACATATATGACTTGATGGGAGAAGATCAACCTGACACCTCTAATGAAACTTCTAAACCATTGCAGATCATTATAAGTGCAAAGAATATGGGTAACATTTCCCGCTTCATGAACCATAGTTGCTGCCCTAATGTCTATTGGCAACCGGTTCTATATGATAATGATGATGAATGCTATCCTCACATTATGTTACATGTAATGAAACACATTCCTCCAATGACAGAGTTAACATATGATTATGGGATACATGGAAATCAATCTTGTAAGGAGGCAGCGTCCAGTAGCAATGGGCACCACAGCAGGAAGAAGTGTTTATGTGGATCGGAGAAGTGCAGAGGGTTTTTCAGTTAAACCTTATAGCGCCAGCCACACATGGAGGGGACCACAGTTGGCCGGCTAGGTTGGCGCCTAGGCGCAGACGATCGTGGTGAAGAAAAAGAAGTTAACAATGAAACATGCGCTTCTAAGCCCTATTTTGTTCTAATTTGTATACACCGCACGATAAATGGGGACTCTTATTCTTGGAAATAAAGGTCGACTGAGACCTTACATAGAACGTAAGTGGGAGTTCTATGAAGGTTGCGATGGACCGCAGGGTACCTAGGTACCCTTAACGTTATAAAACAAAGGTCGATAGAGACGCTAGTAGAAAGTGCTAAAAAAAAAAAAAACACATTTTCGGGCAAATGACTAATCTAATGCAAGGTCAATTAAAATCATCTTTTCGGTCCACTAGTCACCGAAACTGGTGGTTTTTTTTTTTTTTTGGTAAAATTCTCTTAAATTTACTTATCATAATATGATTTAACATGTATGTAAAAACTACGTACCAGGTTGGGCTGCAGTCGAATAGAGTAGGCTCAAGCCCAACCATGAGGTATGAAAAACTAACCATTTCTGCAAAACTACAATTAACATGAAAATGCACATAGAAAGAACACCTGAATTAGTACCACTTACTTCTGTATCTACTAACAGTCGCTGGGAATTCAGTGATGATTCCATCCACTCCAGCCCCTTGGAAATATGAGTTGATTTCCACAGTTGGGTCTGAGAAATAGTCCCACGCTTGAGATAAGAACTCATTTATGAATAGATACGCATACACTTTGAGGCCAAAAGACTGCAGCTTTGCAACAAGATCAGTGGAACCTTCTGTGAAAGCCTTATTTGTAGGATATATAGAGAGCTTCCTAATTACCACAGAATCAGCAGACTGCTTAATATCCTCAATTGACGAATTGAGGGCATCACGGATGGATTCATCAAGCTTGTACATGAGCTTGTACTTAGTGTGCTGCTTGAACTTGTTCAGAACAGAGCTGTTGGTGGATTGGATTGTAACTGTGAGGCTTGTTTGGTTGTCATAACTAGCATTTTTTAAGGCATTCATGACAGAATCAGTTACACTAAGTCCCAACTTCTCCGCAAGATAGGCTGCATTCTGCAGATATTAGAAGGAAAAGCAAATTCATTTGTCAAGATTCTAACAAATAGTTAGTTATCTTGGTTCTGACATGAATCATAGAAGTCACCATTGTTCTCAGAGTAAAGGTCCACATCCATAGGCCATGTGTAATGATGATCCAAAAACCATAGATGAGTCATGGTTGATACTACTTTCTACTAGAAAGCCTTACATTTTGACCGGTAGAAAGCTAAACCCTTGAATTGACAAAAGGATTCCATTCAAGTTTATATTGAGAGAGAGAGAGAGAGAGAGAGAGAGAGAGAGGGAGTTTTAATTTTTTTTTTTTTTTTGGGTGGGGGGGGGGTGGGTTAGCAAGAGAGCATGATAATACACAGGTGATATCAAAACGTGGTAAACATGAACAATCTTTTAAGCATGATATGAATTTGTCGTCCCGTGGACCATCAAATCCTCCCATTACGTAAGAAAAAATTTAGGAAACTGGGTCCCCCAGTTTCAAGTTGAGAACCTTGTCCAATCATAAAAACACGGATAAAAGTCGCTGCTTTTACTTTGCACCTTTACTGCCCCAGCTCATAAATGGGATAGCTCCAATCTAAGCTCATCAAATATGTGAATTGCCTGACAAGCATCAAATATGTGAACTGACTGGAAAGCATTTAGCATAATCCAAACAGGCCCTTCAAGTACAAACATAAATTTTACTCGGAAGACTCTCTTAAGGAAACTGAATGCACTGTTACTATCATCATTACCTAGTTCACAATTTGATCAATTGACATTTGACTTCACATTGCAGTTTGACACCCCAGTTCGAAAAAGTAGGTTCATTTAACTTGTTCTCTGAAAGAGTCACTCTAGAAAAGGCTGGGTTATTTTTCCCTAAAAACGTCCAACCTCATGTGGTGCCTACCTATATGCATAACAATCAAGGGGGCATGAGGATGGATATGATGTTTAGATGTGGATCAGGGGTATGTTTAATATCAGTTTGTTCGAATGGTCTGAGCCCTTTATTTTAGGTCATCAAATCTAACAACGGTAATGTCCAAATCAGTATAGTTAGGGCTATCGCTAAATAGAAAATAATAGGTATTTGTGAAGGGATTAGATCAATCAAGGGATTAGATCAATCACAAGTGGGCACTAGATGAGGAAAAAAAAATTGGAACCTAAATCAGGAGGGCATTATAGAATATTTTCCCTTTTTAAGGGTGTACTAAAAAGCATCTCTTTACTTGGATACAAAATCAAAATCATTGAAAGTTAACGTCACCCCTTCTCATGGCTCTACGAAAAACATTACTCGAATTGAAGCAAGGCCTACCATCGATTTATCACATTCCATCCCTTTGTTCTGTTTATTTAAATTACATATCTTACATGGGATCAATTTGATAAAGGGCCCAACTACAATTGGGATGAAACTTGGCCCAATGCCAATGCATCTTAAGTCAATTTTCAAATGTATAAATTGTAGAAGCAGGCCACAATCATGGATTTATAAGCTAGAACACAAAAAACCCCTAATGCCATCATCAGAAGATCCGGTCTTTAAGTATTTCTGCCATCCACAACTAGGAGAGAGGAGGGAAAGTGTCACAGCTCTGAGAGAGAGAGAGAGGCAATTTCCCTCTTCTATTTCTCGTTTCTTCTTCTCGTATCTCTTTTTGGCCAAAAAGTCCTCCTTACAGCACCAGTTTTCCTTTTTCCTTCTCCAAAATACTTGGAACTCTTCATTATTTTTTAACTACAAACTAGGCGAACTGAACTGCAAATTGTTTGATTCAAACCATTCGCAGTTTGAGGTTCAAATGATCAAATTAGGTAAAATTATGGTTACTATAGAAAGGGCCATTTTGACGGAACCAGGCTGTTCGGTATATTACAACTATGGCTCAAGGGTGCATTTGTCTCACAGGTTCTTTTCATATATCTGTTAAGTAGATTGGTTTTCCGCTTCCTAACAGCTTAAGCTTTTGGGATATATTGGCAAGTCGGACCTGTTAGGAAGTGAAAAACCAATCTACTTAACAAGATCTACTTGCATGCAGCCTTGCCACATCAAGTGACTTCATCTGAAACGTAGTACCCACAATTTCTGGCATAAAAAGGCAGAAAACAGGACTTTGCCTTATGTGGACTCCACTTTCAAGTTTCAACACAGCTTCTAAAAGAAGCCCTGAGAACCTCCTTAAAGTTAGAACATCTAATAAGGATATACACTCACCTCTATGGAGATCAATATTCCAGTAATAGGCTTGTCCTTTGCAAACTTCAAAAATTCTGCTAATGTCATGAAGCTTCCTGCATTCGCATATGCTGGATTGCGATACAATTTACTTCCCGAGTATGGGTTAAAGATTTGGGCTGGAATCAGAAAAAAGTGTGGAAAAATCATTAGTGACAAGCATAGAATCAACTATGCAGTTATAGTGTCTTATTGAGCCTGCACATCATATATATTAGCTCACTGAGTACTGCCATATGCCCCACAATGATGAACATGATAAACATCCAAGCTATCCATCTCTTTCATTTCAGTCCCTTCATGTCCATGACTGGTCTCAATAATAAAGACTCCCCAACAGTATATATAAGCCAGTGTATGCGAGAAAATGGACCCCTAGAAAAAGTGGACGCGGGCATATACAGCTGGGAGTCAGGGACTCCCTGATGGATGGCTAGGATCTCACATATGTTCCAAGGTGGCACCGTTACCATGTATAATCAAGCTGGAGTAATAGGATTAGCAAAGTTCTTCAATTCAATGCGAAGTAAAATTTATGTTGCTTATCACATGTAAGCGGAATAGAGCTCAATGCAGCGATGAACTACATAAATATCACAAGGTAATATTTGTGAAGGACCAAAAGCATGAAGCTTGGAAAAATATAATAAATGAGGTATAAGACTCCACGAACATCTGAACTCTAAAACACAGATTTGTACAGAAAGAGACCTTAATTGTTGACTATTTTTTCTATTCCCTTTCCCTAACATTCCAATATGCCATTTTTGTCTGCTTGCCAGTTTTATACAGAAATTTTCTCCTGATCAGTAATTCAACCAGTACAAAAAGATCCCCCACCGCTAGGTATGATTTCACTTACTCAAAGTAGTCAATCTTCATTTTGGATTCATGCGTTGGTTTTAACTCCCAGATGAAATGTCAAAACATTTCAGTGTTTCATTTCGTAATTGTATTTCAAAAAATTAAAATATATATAATTAAAGAATATAAAAAAATTAAGTGAAAAAAACAAATACAACATAGTATTTTCAATTCATTCCATAGTTCAAAATAGTAACTGCTATGTAGCTTAATAGCTGTATTTTTGGCCGTAGTGGTTAAGACAGCTTACACTATTTTGAAAATAGTTCGGTCTAAATCCTAATAGAGCCAAGTAGTTATAATTTAAACACTGTTTTTCCTATTCAGCCTTTGCTAAAGTTGTCTCTACCCTTAAATGGTTTCAAATCACTAAAAAAATGCAGCATTGGCTAGCTGCTACACAAAATTCGAATTTTTTTGACAATTTAAAAAATTCACACTGCTATGCATCACCTGCTACATAGCATTTTTGCCACTGGCCGCTACACCCACCACTACCGCTACTTTGATCCTTAATTCATTCTATTTAATCACCACTGTAATATATTATATCTATATCAAATAAATGAATTTAGGGGTGCACATGGGCCATTCGGATCGATTTAGAGGGGAAACCATCAACTATGATACCCAGATACTGCAAATTACTTGTGGTACCCACACCGATACGGTCCGATACGGATACCGGTACGGGATACGGCAAGATACGGTTGGGATACAGGGGGCCAATTTCAGGATACGGCTTGTGTTATTTTTCGCCCAATATTTCAGCAGATTTTCCATTTCGGCCAATTTCTGTTTCTCTCTTAGTTTGATCAAAAGGGAAAACTAAAAAGAAGAGGAGAGGAGGAGGAGACCCACCTGCTTCGACTGCTTCGACTGCTTCGACTACTTTCCATTCATACTTCGACTGCTGCTACTGCTTCGACTACTACTGCTGCTTCGACCTCCACGTGCCAGGTATTCCTCCTCTTCTTCTTCCTCCTTTTTTCTTTCTTTCTTTCTTGCTTCTTCTTCTTTCTTCATTTTTTTTTTTTTTCATTTGTTCGTGCCCTAGAGATGCCAACGAAAAGGGAGAAAAGAACCTATCGCTCTTATAAACGAGTATGGGCCCGTTGGGCCTGTTTTGTTTCTTTCTTTTTTTAATGTTGGGCTACTGAGCCCATCAGCCACTCAGCCCATTTTTCTTTTCTTCTCTTTTTAATGTTGGGCTACTGATCCAATTAGCCACTCCGCCCATTTTTCTTTTTTTCTCTTTTTCTATGCTGAGATATTGTATTGTGAGGCCCACCTCATTGAAAATTTGAAACAAATAATGGGCCTTGTAACATTTGAGCCCTCAATTGAGATAAAATAAGCATTCCACCTAAAATAAATCCCTAACCAAATACTTATATTTATATATTTCTAGGAATGCCATACTCATACTCGTATCCGTATCCTAAAATTTTGAAGTTGACGAATCGGACGCTCGTTCCCGTGTCCCGTATCCGTACCCGTGTCCGTATCCGGGCATCATAGACCATCAACCAAATCAAACCCATCGGTTTTCTATTTTCTCAAACCAAACCAAACCGCCCATGTGCTCAAACCGAACCAAAAGGAACCGGTTCGTTTACGGGTTTTTTTCTTTTTTTTTTTTCACAAAAATAGCAGTTCAATTGGTGAGAGACATTGGACTTCAAGTAACGGAGTGAGGGATTGAGTCTTCTTCAAGTAATTTTTCATCTTCCTTTATATATTTTATAAAAAATTATATATTTATATAATTGGTTCTGTTGGAGAGGTTTAACCACACCTTCAAACCGAAAACTGAACGGTTTGAAGGAAATCCGAACAGTGACCGAACCGATCTGCTAAAAACCCGATCCGAACCGAGCAGATTGGTTTATCGGTAGTTTTGTGCACCCCTAAATGAATTCCAATCCCTGTTATGGTGAAGAAATAAATAAATAGGAAGAACATAGAAGGAGCCCATCTAAGTCGCAAAAAGAGCCAACTTTTTGCAGAGGAGGGAACACCCAAATGAAATAGAACAAAGCAGAAGCAAGCAAAGAAAACCACTGATTTCGGGGCCTGAATATTTTTGCATTTTTAAGATTTTTCATGGATTTATGAGGGTATTATACTTGTCTTGGATATTATATATAAATTTCCTATTTTTATTGAAATAAAAGAATATTATGCGTGGATGATTACTTTTATTGTTATTTTTTATTATTATCATGATTATAATGATTTTGACATTTATTAATTGATATCATGGTTCTCTTAGTCTTAGGCCTTGGATACATAGGACCCCACAAGTGTTTTCATTAGGTAATGGCTTAATAGGCTTTGGGGAGGGCCCAGTGACTCAACCGATATTTATCAAATCCAAGTAAGAACCTATGGGACCATTATGTTCCAATAGGATTAGTTTTCACCCCATCTTGGTAGGACCCATTAGATGTGAACTAATGAGATTAATTGATTTATTTAAGAGATGGGACCCATAGGTAATAGGATTTTTTAAGCTGTCACATAAGGGAAAGGAGAGAGACTTGAGCACACAATCAGAAGGGGATTAGGAGTGTGCGCACATTTTGAGACCTTCTAGGACTTGTGCAGTACCTCTTCTACAAGTACTCGGCCACTTACCTCACTTAGCCCACTTACCTCACTGGTAAGTGGCGACTGGCGACAGTTCTTACCTGGCCGTCGAGGGTTTGAACCCAGGGGTACGTTCTTCCCACTTGTGCCTCTTCCCGTTTTGTATACGGTCTCTCTCTTGGGTCCCAGCCCCCTTTACTGGATTACCCAAAAAAAAGTAGTCTTCATAATTTGAAGTCTATAATTACTCCCTTTACCAAAAAAAAAAAATTCTATAATTATTCGAACATTCCTTTTGCCCAAAAAAAGCCTTTTTAAGTATACATCTAGGGCTGCACATGGGCGGTTCGAATGGGTTTAACACTAAAACCAACAACCAAACCGAACCTGTCGGTTTTTTAATTAACTGATCAGATCCGACCAATGGAGAGAGCTTAAACCGAACTGAACCATTCGGTCGGTTAAACCGTTGTTTTTTATTTTATTTTTTTGAAAGTCAAACATTGAAATTTTCAAAATGATGATACCCCGTCCTTTGCATTTATTCCAATGTTTAGTGCAAACATCAAAATCCAACATTCCAGACTGGACTAAAAGCATATAAAATATAATTCTACTCCAAAAAGAGAGTTTGGACTAAACGCAAGCGCGCAAAGAAAAAAAAAAAAAAACAATAATCAGCTTGTAGTGAAACATTCATTCCACATGATACCATTTGGAATTAAAATAGAATAATAGTTCAAGTCGTCAAAAAAAGTAACACACAAACGGAATCTGTATCAAGACCCACTGTATTTTTCAAAAATGAAGGTTTCACATTGGTTAGGTGAGACCAAAACCAACCATCAAAAGGATAGGCTCTACTGGCTTTTCTAGTATTCTCAAGAGTGCGGCCTTCTGATAAAAACTTCATTGAAACGAGGTAAGAATTATGATGGAAGGAAAATACCCTATACAGTAATCCCTCCATCTGCAATGAAGTATCAAAAAGCATTTGAGAGATTATAGGAGATGCAGTTGAGGCAGTGTTGAGTGTTGAGTTCATGTGAGAATGGAGTTGTGGAATGTAACTATGAAAGTAGTCAAAAATAAAACCCTAAGGCTAAAATAGTAAAAAAGCAATACTTAAGTTACTGCATACGGTCGGTTCGGTTTAAGCGGTTAACCATGGGCTCAAATCAATAACCGACCGATGTAAGCGGTTTTTATGATTTTCAAACCGTTAACCAAACCGATCTACTATAAACCGATCCAAACCGCCCGGTTCGGTCCGGTTTTGCGGTGATACCGAATTTTTTGTGCAGCCCTATACATCTTATTTTCCTGTTTCTCTTATTCCTATAAACTAGCGCTAAGGCTAATATCTTAGGCAAGAAACAAGGAGAAGAAAAGGAGCAGCAGCATATTGATAGCTTTGTGGATGAACTACGTTTTTCCCTAAATCAATTGTGCAACTCCTAACTCATACAAGGATAGTAGATTTCTGATTCTACATGTGTTTTAGATTCTTTTCCTTGATTTAACATGCTTAGAACCCTATTTTGCTATGGATGCTTGTTGTAATAATGTTCTATCGTTGCCAACTGTTATAATGAATGTAACATGACTGATGACTGGTCCATTGTCGTGCTGATGTTCTGTCATTAGTTGAATGCGATTTGGATTTTATTTGAAGGATGTCTGACTGGTATATGAGGTTTGATGTGGCCAACTGGTGTATGGTTTGAATTGGAGGTGGCTGGATGAAAGTATTATGGATTTGGAAGGGCCGTTACTGATTGGATGCTTAGGTACAAATTTATGATGTCATCTTGATGATAGAACTGATACAAATATGATGGTTTGATGTGTTCTTTTTGGATTTTTCCAACATGTAGTCCTCTAAGGTCCACTGTTTTGCTGAATTCAGTTTGTTACAATGTTTACTGCTTATCACAAATTGAGAACGCATGCTGCCCTTAAAGTGTTTGATGAAATTCTTGTTAGAAGAAATTAAGGTTTAGTTATATTTTGAAGATCTTACTTAGTTACCACTAATCCAACGCCTAATTAGGGGGTTCCACAAGCATCTTTGAATCAAACAAATAGTACTACTACTTACTAGTTGGACCGAACTTGGGGACAGATATTTGATTTGTAAAGGGGCAGTTGAAGTGGAGTGAATTGCAGAAAAGACTAACTTAAGGTATATGATGATGGACTGTTAATTATAAAAAGGACCCTAACAGGTGACATATATACAAGGACAATATGCAGGTCCTACCTAATTACACCGGTTGAATAGTGTATAGATATCTAGTATGGGTGCAGTCGGTTTGGACCAAACCTTAAATTCATAAGCCTTCTTTTAGCAGTGGGGAATTGGGGTTATTGAGTACCAAGAACAGTGAAACCGGCGGTATCCTACCAGCTAGTTTTTTTGACAGGCCAGATTTCAGAAGTTCAAAGGGGTGTAGGCACTCACTATATTATGTACTAGCACAAAGGAGACTGAATCAAACAAGAAAAATCAGGTTGGCCGAACCAGAGTTAGATTCAATTTATGTGATACTATTGATTGTTGGGAATCTGCCCATTTCGTAGTTATGCCATGATCCTTTGTTATATTGATGATTCTAGTATCTTTGATAGTCAATTCTAGGAGTTTGACAAGTGGTTAAGATCCAAACCTCCTCTAAGTCCTCGTGGACCCTCATTATGATTGTTTGTGATATTTTAACACCATACTCTGGTGATTCAGTTGGATTATATTCATTGGAGAATATGAAGTATTGGCTCATGATCATTGACTTGTGTGTACTTGTTGGTGTTGCCATAAGTTCTATTACACCGTGATTGTGATTTGCAGTAAGTGCATGAACATTTTTGTGAATTAGTATACAGGCTACATCCCGATGCTATTTGGAGATTCACACAAGGAAAATGTGTTTGTGTGTATTCAATGGATAAGTTAAGTGATCTGTTGTGCCTTTGTTAAGTCATGCTATAGAGATTTTTTTTTTTTTTTTTTTTTTTTTGAATGGTATGTTATAGAGAATTATTAGCAACTAAAGTTTTAGGGGGCTGATCGAACCTAGTTTTTGGGGTATTATTTGGATTTGATTATTCGGCATGATTTATGGCTTTCATGATGACAATGCTTGACTTAGGTTCAAAGGCGACTCTAGATTCCCTAGAAATCTGTATGGATGGTATCACTAGATATTGAGAATTTGATTCATGTGTTTATTGACTTTATTCTGAATTATAGATTTTTCTTTATGCTCCTTGTGTGGATGTAATTTATCATATGGTTCATGGTTCTTTATTGGTTGATAAATTATGTTTTGATGTTACATATCATTTATTACACGTGATGGATATGTTATGCCTTTTGTGATTATTCAAGCATATCAAGCCATAAGGGGTTAGTATGTAAATTTCTTTATAGAGTGGGATACAATAATGAGTCAGAGCGGGGCATGCTAAATCCCGGTTTCGGATAAAGGGCTGTTATCGAACAACCACATTATGAGTATTAAGAATGACAAGAAATCAGTAACTGAATAAGTTGGACCCACCCATTGGACACCCCTAGCACAAGAGGCTAAGAATTGGGGACTACGTGGCTTTAGGCCATCTACATAATATCTCCGACTTTTAGGTCAGTTGCATGGATTATAGGTCAGCCGTTTGACTGACTATAGTTTACCCCGTAAGTTGTCGGAGTGATAAAGTGCTTAATTGTTTGTAATTAGAGCCATAATATTTGATTTATCTTATGCTAGTCATAGTTATTTTATTTGATTTTACATATTCTTTATTGATTTTTATGCAAAGGTAAAAAGGAGCAAAAAGAGAGGAATTAATGAAGAGAGTGATGGGCATGAATCATCAAGTAGGCCCAAGGGGGGTTCACATCCATTGCTAAAGTTAGAATTTCAGAATTTAGGAAGTCCTATTCAAGTTAAAAAAGGAATTCAAGAATGGAGAAAAACAAGGAGAAAAAGAAGGAAAGTTAAAGGAAGATTTCAAGCCAAGATAGAAGTCCAAAAAGAGGGGTCCCACACTCATGTTGCACGCACCATATGGGCCCACTTTTATTCTCAAGTTTCAGATTTAATTCCTTGCAGTTAAAATTCAGATTTGTGGGTCCATGTGAGGAATTGTCAAGAAGATAAAAGTAAGATCAAAATTAGAAAGTGTTCTTTCTTAAGAAAGAAGACTCCTATTCTATTCTAATTAGGAAATAGAATTATAAAGAAAATTGGAGATCTATTTCCACGAGGGAATTAAGTACTAAGAGGCTGTTGCAAGACTTATAAAAGGGGTATATGAACAGTGCACATCCAGCCACTAATAGAGCCATCATCCAGCCACAAACCAGCATAAAAACCAGCCATCATCATCCCATAAACCCTATTTCCCATACAGCCACCTTTGGAGCATTCTTTGGAGCATCTTGGAGAGCTTTTGGAGCAAGGAAAAAGGGAAAAAGCTGCTGGCAGAATTCTTCTTCTTCTTCAATATTCAGAGTTCTTATGGCTCTATTTTCTATTTTGTTTTCAATTCCAGACACGAGTAGCTAATTTTTTAGGGCTAGGGTGTAGTTGAAACCCTACCCTAATCTATATAGTCTCTTTTGGCATCTTTTAATTCAGATTTCAGTTTTATTAGTTGAGATTCTAAACCATATTTTTTATTGATGAGTTGTGTATATGCCATACCAACCATGTGATGTTCAATTAATTTTAAGAGTAGCTAACTTAATTTTGATTAATCTTGATGTTAAGCATCTAGGGTTTAGAACCATTAATAATCTACGTATGTGCCATGCTTAGACTCATGCATTTATCATTTCCATTGTTTATATACATTATGTGTGTTTTGACTAGGACATATGACATGCTTAGTTTTTGCATCATAATGAATAATTCATGTAGTATGCCACTCATGAATTGGGTTTAGAGGAATAGTAACCTAGACGCATATGCCATGGTCTAAGTTGATAGATGTCACTAATAAAATCTGATTTTTTATTAAAGGATAATAAGGGACATGCATAGGATTGGTTAGGGGAGTAGATGAAACCTTAGTTCATTCATTATCATTGTTTTCAATTCTAATATTAGTTGTGTGTTTTAGATTAATTTCCATTTAGCTTTTGATAATTTAATTTACTGTTTTTAGTAGTTTAATTCAACCTTTCATCATTCAATTGTTTATATATATATATATATATTCTGATTTTTAGTTGCTTTTGACATTGTTTTATCATAAGTTTTCATGGGATTGACCTCGTACTTACAATTCACTACACTACATAGTGATCTCGTACGCTTGCGAGTTTTAATTGTGTGCATACTAGTAGCTTATTTCTAGGTTGCTTGGTGCATACGACGGAAGCACCCTTGAAGTGTATGTTTTTGAAAGTCTGTGCACACAGTGGTTAGGTGGTGGTCCCCAAGGTTAGAATAAAAAACCTTAACCGACTTTAACGAACATGTTTCCTTATTATTTCATGACTAAACCAACTATTTTTTTTATTATGATTTGCACACATAATTATATATGTAGAAATCTATTCACTCAGTTTAATTGACTTGTGTATTTTCGCCCCAATCCAAGTAACCATAACTTAGAGAATGAACTTGTGGTGAACAGGATGCTCTAGGCTTTTGGAATGCAAGTTGAGAGGGGAAAGACACTAGAAAAATTAGGAACCTAGTCACATAATGTTTTAAAAATAAAGGTTTTATTTTTCTTGCAAAAAATTTCTTTATAAAAAATTTCAAAAAAAATTCTTTATAAATTTCAAGATTATCTAATTTATGCCCTGAATTTTTGCTTATTTATTTCAATTATGCATCGCAACATGAAATTCGAAGGGCCCCGGGTTCCG
This sequence comes from Umbellularia californica, assembly GCA_028538565.1. Taxonomy (NCBI): domain Eukaryota; kingdom Viridiplantae; phylum Streptophyta; class Magnoliopsida; order Laurales; family Lauraceae; genus Umbellularia; species Umbellularia californica. The sequence goes on from JAPQWN010000003.1 coordinate 46,490,516, forward strand.
GGTCATGACATGTCGCTACCCTTATATGGTTTCAAATCACTAAAAAAAGGCAACACTGGCTAGCTTCTACACAAGATTCGAAAAAAAAAAAAATTCAACTTCAAAAATTCACACCACTACACATGACCCGCTACATGGTGTTTTGGCCACTGGCTATATGCCCACCACAACCGTTTTTTTTTTATCCTTAATTCATTTTATTAAATTAACACTGTAATATGTTATATCTACATCAAATAAATGAATTCAATCGCTTTTATGGTGAAGAAATAAATAAGTAGAACAAAAGAGGAGTCCACCTATGTCGCATAAAGAGCCAACTTTTTGTAGAGGGAGGGGGGGAAAACCCAAATGAAGTAGAACAAAGAAGCAGCAAGCAAAGAAAACCACTTTCTACTCATAGCTAAAAGCCCTTACTTTCAAATGAAAAAGACCAAAAAGCCACACATACTCATATATTGATATTGGCCAAAAACCAACTCTACAAAAAGAGAAAAAAAAAAAAAAACCGCATATGTCCAATTTCGGAAGAAATACGAAATTCGACTTGTTCCGTAGAAATCTTCGAAAATTTGGAATCAAATTGGGAATTTCGGCCAAACAAGACATCATTGTGGTTAAGTTCGACTAGCCAATACATCCCAAAAGCTTAAATTGTTCGGAAGTTTGAGACAAATCTACTTAACACTGCCCACTCCCCCTCCCCCCCTAAACAGGACACCGTTCGAATTCAAAACCCACACGTGACTACCCTCGCAATACGTGCCTGCCCACATGATCTGGGTAAACAGGACCTTCCCCAGGGTTCAAACTCCAGACCTGGCATGGCACTGTACCATCCTAAGCCCAAAGGCATAAGCAATTAGATAGCGGAAGACAAAATCTACTTAACATCCAACTGAAATCCTCCCAGGGTAATGTTTGTACCAGTACATTTCGCAAAAATGAATAGTTTCAGCCATTTCGGCAGAAACAAACCAAAATTGACAACTAGATATTTACTCCAACTCCCATTCCTCCTTCCTCTAAACAAAGAAGCAAGACATGGGCTTAATTTATAGAAACAATTTAAAATTTAGTTAATGAGAAATCATGCAAAGAGGAGGCCAAATTCAACTCACGACTCAAGATTTTAATCTCACTCCACGTGAGATTGAAGGTAAAAACCCCAGAAGCACCTCCATTAATTTCTGGAATAGATGACAAACGATCATTGAAGGATGACTTGATGACTGTTGTGCTATCAACAAGATTTATTGTGCCTAAGCATACAGGCACTCCATCGCTTGTCATTTGCACAGAACAATCAATAATATCTGCACCATCATCAACAGCTTGCAGATAAGCCAGATCAGTGGAACCAGGATAGATTCCACTAGCTCCATTGTGTGAGATTATTACTGGTTTTCCTGAAGCACAAGAAAAGATAAAATAAAAGAATAAGTGCAGCATTCATGGCAGATCAGAACAAAGAGAACAAAACAGCAACAAGAAGAGACTGTCATAAAATAGCTATATACCATCTTTAGAACCGTTCTTGTTCATGTGAGCAAAGCAACCTGCAGAAAACTAGCAGTCAGTATCCTGGGAGTGTTTATAATGGAGCCATAGAGTCTCAAGTGCATATTAACGGAGATACCCAGGTGCATTATCAAGCTGAATAACAAAATAAATAGAGTAGGAAATTAGGAAGAGCCAAATTTCCCAAATGTACAGGTACTTAATTCAATGATGGTTGATAACAAAAAGGAACTCACCTATGGCCTCTGACTGAGTTATGGGAAAATCGGTGAGCATACCATCAACAGAGAAGTCACCATTGTCAATGTAATTCAAAGACTCAGCCAGCGGATCATAACTATAATTGTAGCTTAAAGGTGCATCATTTACAAAATCAGACGCATAAACTTCCAGTCCTCCTTTATGAGAATCCAAGACAACAGAGGTGTGGGGCAGTAGGTATTGATTAGCATCTATGGGCCATATGTAATATTTGGGAATAAGGATTCCAGAGGCAAATGTCTTAATGAATGTAAGATTATTCAAGAGAGAACCATAAGTTTGGTTGGTTGAAGGCTCTATATCGTCTGTCCCTCGAAAGCGGAATATCAGTTTTGTTCTGTTTGTTTTAAATCTTGCCCCAATACTTTTCAAGAAACCCACTTCTGGGGATGAGATGTAGTTGATAATAACACGCCTCGATACAGAAACCACAAAGCTTCGCATGCTCAGGTTATGTTGGCTGAAGAACTGGTCGTGCTGCAATATATAGGAAACCATTACCAACCCAAAAAAATAAATAAATAAATAGGAGAGCATTCATCCTGTCAGTTTGAAAGAACAAAAGAGTTTACTATGAGTTTCGTGGAAAGAATTTTTCTTTTAAACTTAGCCTTCAAAATTGGACCTTCAGCAAGTTACAATGTATGACACGTGTCAATGGCTGGGCACAGAGAGATATACATTACAAATGTCAATGGCTCAGAGAAAGTCATATATCTAAGTCCCACCCATTTACTTGTCAAGGTTGCACTGCCTACTTATCTGTTAAAAAAGACATTCAGGTGCACATTTCATTTATTTGCTTGGTCAGGTTGGGTCTGAAACCCATATAAATAGGCTTGAGTGGAGGAAATGCCTCCCATGGTGAGGCAGGTAAGCCTGAATGGCCCAACTAGCTAAAGCCCATAAGTGTGGAGAAACTGGCATTCTCAATGGAAGCAAATAATGCATATATAGATGCAGTGTTGTGAACATTGTAAATAAAAGAAATAAATAGATAAATAAGTCTGCAATCGACAGGCGTCATCTGATGCTTAATTGAGAAAAGAGATGTTTCTCCATTTGACAACAATGGTAAAGGTGGTGTTCAACTTCTGAAAATATTTTTGTTCATGACGGGGCCCTAATCTCCCAAACTGGAGGATTCTACTTATCCAGTGTGGTGTCTCTCTGGATGGATAATTAATAAATGGTTTACACTTGATAAGGACAAAAACTGATTACTTAGATAATAATGTAATGGATGAGGTTCATTGTACATCTGTAAATTGCACATCTTTGGAAATATATACACACTTTATCTTTCCAAAAAATATATACACTCTAATCTTTCCAAAAAAAATGTAATGGGTGCATCTTCCATCCACAAGTACACATATCATATGAATGATTCTGTCACCAAAAGAAGCGCAGGGGGCCACAATGTTCAGGAATTTTATATTACACCCTACATGGGCAAAGGAGACCAAAACAACCTAAAACAATGTAGAACACAACTTACAATTCATAAATTTTACCTGAATATTTAACCAGAAACCTGATGGTTTGAGTTGCTGTGCCACTAGTTGCTGTGCCACTTGTTCGAAGGTATTAATAGCATAAGTGTTATCAAATCGATAAGTACGCGAAAAAATTCCTTGCATCCCTGTCCAGGTACCCAAGAAGCTGTAAGTAGAGTATTTAAAAAAATGTTGCCTCAAAAGTGCTGAAAGTGATTTCATCAATGATCAATATATCTCTTTCATCAGATTATAAAGCCTCCTAATGTAAGGCTCTTATATAAAATGCAGTGGCCCTTATATATAAATTAAAGAACACTACAATCTTCTTGATTTCTGCAGTAAACTAGGCAGAGAAAAACAATCAGCACTTCCTATTATTACATTGGTAGAGAAAAAAAAAGTGTGGGGTAATTTAAAAATATTTTTAGAGTTTTCGAAAGTTCAATTATCAAGTAGATGAGTTTGAATTTAAATCACAATTTTCGTGCAGTATGCAATTCTACAACTTCTCCAAAAATGCCCCCAGTGGCCCAGTGGTTTATCCAGTTGGAGATATAGATTACATCCAATTCAGATCTAGTGGTACAGACATAAAGGAGCCGAATCCTCAGATACAATAAAAATTATAGACTAAGTTTCTAAAGAAAAGTAAACCAACCAAAAGTGGAGAGTGGCCTTTTTGTGGTCTGTTCATGAAAATTTTAAAAAAACTAGTTTCTAAATGCTACTCATAAATATAATATGGCATGAGCGGAAACAACATCAGCAACTACTCTAATTTATAGAACCAACTTACAGAAAACATTTGACAATTCCTTGAGGGAAAAGTCCACAGAAAAATATCCTTCTGTGCGCACACCATCGACAAGGTAGGTCATCTTCCTACCATTAAACATCGAACTAATGCTAGTACAATTATCTAGCTTTACATCTGGTGCACAGATGCCAAAACCATCCTTTGTCAGTTGCACGTCACACCACAAGATCACCTCAGGTAGACTAGTTATCACTGCTAATGCATAAGCAGGATAACTGGAATCAGGAAGAAGTCCTGAGAAGCCACCTCTAGCTACTACTACAGGAACATTACCTGCAAATAAAGGGGGAAATGAGCTTTAGCCAGCTGCAAAGGATAGGTGACCATGCAATAATTGAAGAAATAATTACCAGAACTTTAAACGAGTTTATTTTGAGTTTCATCAGTGTCCAAAAAAGTAAGCCAATCACAATACATAATATAGCAAACCATTAGCATGAAAATTTAAAGGAAAAAAAAAAAAAAGAGTTTAAAACAGAATGCAGATAGTTGGAAAAACATCAGAATAGGTAGTTCTCATTATTAAAGAACAATTTCAAGATCTATAAATTCTTCTCCCTCCTCCTCATACACACACCCCAAACAAATTTCACCAAAGAGAAAAGGGAAAGCTATATATATACCATAGCACGTGCAGAAAAAGAGCTCTGAACCTGAAAACAAAGTGACCCACAAAAAAACCCAGTACACATGCAAATTTAAGCAGATTATTTAACCAAAACCAACCCTATCAAGTAAATTAAAAAAAAAAACCCACATCATAAAGGCAACTACATCTTAATCGATTGACATGAAACACACTCCTCGGCCATTATGCCTACTTATTGGTAGCACTTCTCATGATATGTCTCAACGATAAAGGAATCTTCTGGGCCAGATCACGAATCTATTCCATGGCGTCCCCCTTGTCATGGTAGGGAACACTCCTATTGGCCAAAAATAGTACACAAGGAGTCCACCCCACCACAATTAGCCCAGGCAGACACAAGCTGATCACCACCTGAAGATCTATCTGAGTATCCATTTACTCAGCCTTCCTGATGGACTGAACTCCAATCACATCCAAACTCCGAACGATCCCCCCCCCCCCCCCCCCCAATGGCGGAGCCAGGATTCTCTCTTTATTTATTTTTTTATTTTTATTCTTTTGTTGTGGTGGGGGGGCCATAAATTTATCTTGGCAAGAAATTTGAGAAAGAACTTAAAATTTTGACATATTATATATATTAAAGCAAAGGGTGAGGTGGGCTATGAGGGGTGCCACTTCATCCCTAAAAAGTCTCTCTGGGCTGTGAAGGGTGCCACAGCATCCCTAAAAAGTCTCTCTTCTTTCTCTCCTAAAACCTCTCTCATAAGAGATTTTTATGAACGTTTGAATTTGAGTCATATTTCTTGCCATTATCCAAATTATAAGCAAATCTTTACAGTCGGATTGTTTTCTTTTCCTTATCTTCAATCATCAATGGGTCCCATGTTAAATATGTTTTGTGGGCCCTACCGATGATTGAAATCCAAGCTGTTAGCTCCTTTACTCTCTCCTTTCAGTTTTTTTCCCTAAATGGATCGATCCAATAGCGGGCACCAGTTCGTATTAAATATATTTCAAGATTGGACTCCAGTATTGGATGAAATCCCAATGGCCTTCTCTTAACCCCTTTTTTCTAAGAGTGGGCCCCACTGAGGGAGGGAGGCAAGCCTATTGGTTGTTGTCTTGTTTCTTAATGGATGTAAATCAATTAGTGGGCCCTGCACATTTAACTTATTCCTGCAGGGGGACCCAATCATGGATTATGCATAGATATTAGTTTTCTAGGTCAATATGGATTATGGATTATTCTCTCTCAACACCATCTATCTTCCATCCTCTTAAGATTGTCATCTTTTTATTTTAATATTTGGGGCCCACCTTTCAACAATTCATACTAATAAATTTTTCATTAAAAATATCATTTTCTTTTTGTTTCCAAATAGAGCTCTACCCTATTCAGAGATTGTCACACGTGAACGAAAATCAGACCCGACCTTCTAGTAGACCACCTCATAGAAGGGCTTGTGATAAAAATATTTTGAGGTTGGAGTTTTTTTGTATTGAATCTTATAGGCATCATTTTCTGATCTGATTATATAGACAAATGACCCTAGATTTGCCCCACCATAATTACACTTCTGTGGGCCCACATGGACCCATAATTAAGAGATATATACATTGATTCAAGGTGGGCCAATTATTACTGAGATCAAATAACACTAGCCTATGGTTTTAAAGTCTCATAATTTATGGCTTTTAAAGTTAAAATGTTTATACATTTTTTTTTTTTTTAAATCTAGAGCTAAAATACAGTTTGATCAATTCTAAAATAGTATTGGTGCTACTTCAAAGGGGTAGAGAAGAAATTTGTGCAGAGGGGTTGAAATGACCATTGGCGTATGTGAAGATAACACTTGTATTTATAATTGAAGATGTGTTGACTGTTTTTATATAAATATGTATGAATATATTCTTATATGTTTATAATTAATTTTGATATTTCATAACTTAAAAATGTAATATCTTACTTTTTGTCCCGGGCTAAGCACGGGGCGTTGTTGCTAGTTAACATTATATCAAAAGCTTAAAATTATGTATACACCCCAATTAACATATTAACATATTAAACTAGTTATTGGATTATAGCCCCAAAATGATAAAAATGATTAATTTGTACTGCTCTCCATATCCAACAACATTCAACGATGGGTCGAAAAGACTTTAAAAAATTACAAATTACATGATTTTAGCATATTTACTTGTGAGCATGGTTCAAAATTGCGGTATCAGTTGGGCAAAAAACCAATATGGTATCGGTATCGACATCGGTCGCGGTTATTGGTCCGTCGTGGTGTGAGTTTTTTTTTAACCAAAAAAAAATCGCAAAAAAATCCAAAATATTAGAAAATTTTGGAGAACAAATTTTTTTTTTCCATTAGTAACCGCAATAAATCAAAATATCGGTCCCTCTAAGTCATGACATCCTGGGTCTCTGTCTAATCATTAATTATTTATTACATGTCAAATTTTAATGTATAGTCTATGTGTCCATTCTTATAATTTATAAATCCATTAATGTAGCCATATCTAAAATTAAAAAATCCCAACTATTAAAAATAACTCACCTCTTGTAATAACTTTGTAAAAATCTTACTCAAATCATAGTTGGGCCTCAAATATTGAATTGTTCATGCTACATGATTTGAATCATTACTCTAGATGTCTTATAAGTGACTAATTCACTAGGCCCAACTCCTATTTGAGTAAAAAATTTAAAGGCCCACACAAGATGGGGCATTTATCTTTGAGTGGTTTAGATTTAAGATAATTAAGCCCTTTTAATAAGGTGTAATTAAAAAATAGTGAGGATAATTTGTAAGTCTTTTAGTCTTCATAGTGGGTCACCCACCTACAAAAATCTAATCCACTCAAAATAGTTGCCCTTCTCTTACATGGGCCCTCATCCGAATTTCATTTTATTAGGAGATGTGTTGTTATTAGATTGATTTTTTCATTGATTGATTAATCTGATGGTAGGGTAGTTACCAATTAGAGTGAAACCTTTTCAGGGCATAATAGAAGGAGGGAGAATCATTTTGAACAGTTTAGATTTTTATGCAGGTGGGCCCCATTGCGGGATTTATAAGGTGGCAATTGTTCAAAGTTACATACATGAATGTAAGTATGTAACTCTAGAAAAGGTAAGAACCCTAAAAAGGGCATTTGCCCTTTCGTTTGGCCCCTTTCATTGCACTTAGCGAATTGCGCCTGTTGACTTGACCCAGGCCCCCAAACGCAGAAACAAAAGAAGGATCGACAAGGGGAAAAAGAATGGGGGGAGAAGAAAAGGTGAGGAAAGAGAGGGGAGGATGAGAAGAAGAGGAAGAGAAGCAGGGGAAGAAGAAGGTGGGCGTGTGGCTAGTGCGGCCGGCCAATACTAGCGGCAGAGCCCGCGTTAGTTTCTCTCCTCATCCTCCTCTCCAATCTTTTTCGTACTGCAACTGGAGGTTTTTTTTTTTTTTTTTTCCTCATTTTAACTTGCAAGAAGATGGAAGAAGACGACACATTCATTAGCCGATTTTTTTAATATATCGGCCTACCCATATTTTTATGGGCGATACCGAAGATGCAGGACCATCTGGCTCATTCTTAATGGGCCTGCTATCAGTCCAAGGTTATGGGTTTTACTGTTGACCCATCTGCTCAGTCCATTTGTTGAAAGAAACCAAGAGTCATCTTGGAAGTTTATGTCTAGTTATCTATTGAAGCCTTTAATTGTCCTTGTTATTTGTTAAGTCTTTAAGAAGTTTATGTCTAGTTATCTGTTGAAGTCTTTAATTGTCCTTGTTATTTGTTGAGTCTTTAAGAAGTTTATGTCTAGTTATCTGTTGAAGTCTTTAATTGTCCTAGTTACTTGTTGAGTCTTTAATTTCTCCTTGTTCTTAGTTCAATGCTTTAATTACAGTTTGCCTATAAATACCATGGGGGCTGTCCATGGAAGTCAGTTGATTTTATTCTGTCAAAGGCACTATTGAAGCTTTAGCCTTCATTTAGTGAAAACCTGAAACTATTTTCTCCCACTCTCGTTGTTGTTAAATTGCTGCATTCTTCTTTCCACCTTTGTGCTGTCTTTTGGCTGCATCATTTGGTATCAGAGCGGGTACTCGATCTGTTAGCTCATTTTTTTCCCCTTTTTTTTAAGTGCGCCTTACATTTGCTGTGTCACGCGCAATGGCTGCTAGGGGAAGAGGTGCTGGTCGCAGGGGCCGTGGTGCTCGTGGAAGAGGAAATCGCGCCAATAACCAAGAAGAAATAAAAGAAATCAGGCGGCGGCTGGAACAGCTAGAATTGACTCACCGCATGGCTGAAAGTGAGTCTGATAATGAAGGAGTTGATGAGGTACTTCAAGATCAGGCTAACTTACCATTTGCTGAAAGAATTATCCAAGCTCTTGAGAAGAGTCAAAGAGACATTCAGGTAGACGTGCCTGAATTTTCAGGTCACTTCAATCCGGATGAATTTACTGACTGTATGGAGAGTAATGATGTCTTCTTCGAGTGGAAGAATCTACATGAGTTACAAAAAATAAAGTTCGTGCAAACTCGTTTAAGAGGCCCTGCTCTTATATGGTGAAAAATGTTACAAGAAGATCGTGTGGCACAAGGAAAAAGAAGAATCTCCACCTGGAGACGTATGAAAGCTGCCCTTGAGGCTAAGTTTCTACCTAGTGACTATGCTCAGACTTTATATCAGCGCTTGCATCATCTCAGGCAAGGCACAAGTTCAGTTACGGAATATGCAGATAATTTCTATTTACTGCTGAATCGAAACAAGCTAAGGGAAACAGAGCAACAGCTCATTTCACGTTTTGTCTCGGGTCTAAAGTACCAGGTCCAAGATGAGATCGCTATGACAGAGTTAAAGACATTGGAAAAAGCTGTCCAATGTGCTTTGAAAGCTGAGATCAAATTGAATAGGGTCTCAGGGAGAAGATTTACCACAGTTGTGAGCAAGAACCCTGCACCGCTATCCTCTAATTTAAGGACTAGTGGAAGCTCTTCAAATGCCAAACCAGCTGTTACAAAGGCAGCACAGCCTGCAGTTCGTTTTACTAGCACCGGAAGAGCTATTATCTGTCATTGAGAGAGATTTCAAGTAGAACACATTCATATGTTGAATACAGTGCCTTTTGAGGGTCGATTATTGTTGTATATATAATGGGGCTGATTGCCCTAATTACATCCTAATTAGTATCTAATCATATCTCAGATCCTAAAATGTAGCTAACCAACTAAGTCTGTACATGTGTGCTTTGACTAATGTTAAAATACAATAACTGGGCCTTAATGGGCCAATGAGTTTGGGCTTGGATTGACACCTCCCCTCAAATTGATGCTGGGGAGTCATAAAGCAGCAATTTGGAGACAAGAAATTGATGTCGAGGCCGAGGAAGTCCCTTTGTGAAGATATCTGCAAACTGAAACTCAGTAGGGACATGAGGTAGACTAATGACATCACGCTTATATTCATCTCGAATAAAGTGGCAGTCAACTTCGATATGCTTGGTGCGTTCATGGAAGACTGGATTTTCAGTGATGCGGATGGCCCCAGTATTGTGTGCATGTAATGAAGTAGGAGAGGTTTGAGCGAACCCAAGTTCCGAAAGAAGTCCCCGTAGCCATAAGATCTCAGAACAAGCAAAAGACATCGCCCTATATTCAGCTTCGGTGGAAGATTTGGACACACGTTCTTGTTTCTTGCATTTCCAAGAAATGAGAGACTTTCCAAGGTACATGCACCAACCAGTAGTAGAACGACGTGTCTTGACAGCCTGCCCAGTCAGCATCCGCATAAGCGGTCAGATGAAGAGGATTATCCGTTGGATAATATAAACCACGAGGGACAGTTCTCAGCAGATAGCGGATAATGCGCTTCACAGCTGTCAAATGAAGGTGTCGAGGAGCTGTCATGAACTGACTCACAAGATTAACAGCATAGCATATGTCAGGTCTAGTGATGGTGAGATAGACAAGACTTCCTACCAGGCGCCGGTAGGTATGAGGATCAGGAAGAAGATCGCCATCATCTTTACTCAACAGGTGTATCAATAGGCGAGGAATCATGGAGGTCAGCCAACTCGATAAGATCTGATGTATATTTGTGTTGATTAACAAATATACCTTTGGGAGATTGATGCACCTCTAAGCCGAAGAAATAATGCAATGGGCCCAAATCCTTCATATGAAAGGAATCCCTGAGAGAGGCTTAGAGAGATTTGATCATACCATCATCCGTGCCAGTGATAATAATATCGTCAACATAGACGAGAAGCACAGTAACACCGGTAGATGTGTGGCAGAGAAAGAGAGATGGATCATAAGGGCTTCGAGTAAAACCACTCTCGCATAAGCGACCCTTGAAAGTTTCGAACCATGCCCGAGGAGCTTGCTTTAGACCATAAAGCGATTTTCGCAGACGACAGACAGTCCTTTTTGAGGGAGAGGGGACCCCCTGTGGTATCCGCATATAGACTTCTTCTTGCAGATCCCCATGGAGAAAAGCATTTTTGACATCCATTTGGTATAATGGCCAGGATTTAGATGCAGCGATGGCGAGAAGTAACCGAACCGATGTCATTTTTGCCACAGGTGCAAACGTTTCATCATGGTCAATGCCATACTCTTGTCTGTTGCCAAGTGCCACAAGTCTAGCTTTGTGTCTATCTAAGGACCCATCAGATTTAAGTTTGATCGAGTAGATCCATTTGCAACCAATGGGTTTAACTATTGAAGGACACTCCACAATATCCCAGGTGTGATTTTGATCCAATGCAGCCAATTCCTCCTTCATGGCCTGGTTCCAACAATCTTGTTGTACAGCCTGCAAATAAGAACTTGGGATAGGAACAGAAGATAAGGTTGTTATCAACGAAGTATGGGTAAATCCATACCTCTTAGGCGGTCTAGAATTTCTGGAGGAGCGACGCAAGGCTTGAGTAGGCGCGGAACCATTTGTCGGTGGAGGATCAGGAGGACGGCCATCTGCAGTGGTAGGTTTTTCCCGTCGATGATACACAAAATCAGGATTAAACCTAGTAACAGTTGTTTGATCCGAGAAACCAAGTAAGAGAGCTGGTGAAGATGGTGGAGGACAGTCTATGTGAGTTTGGAAGAAATATTGATTTTCAAAGAAAATAACATTTCGAGAAACTCTGATACGACGTCCAATGGGATCATAACAGACAAAACCTTTTTGATTAGTGGCATAACCCAAAAACGCACACCGGCGAGATTGCGCGGTTAGTTTGGTTCGTTCCGTGAGAGGTAGATGAACAAAACAAACACATCCAAATGTATGAAAGTGATCAAACACAGGGTGATGACCAAACAATTTAAAATGAGGTGTGAAATGAGCAATGGTAGGTGATGGAAGGCGATTTATGAGATAAACTGCTGTGGTGAGAGCTTCAGTCCAAAAACGAGGGGGAACGGATGATTCAATGAGAAGTGTTCTAGTGACATCAAGGAGATGTCTGTTTTTCCGATCTGCGACTCCATTTTGTTGTGGAGTATATGGACAGGTACGTTGAGCAATGATTCCTTTATCGTTTAGAAAAGATTGAAAATCATTGGACACATACTCCCCCCCCCCCCCCAGGAGTATGAGCGCAAATTCTTAATGCATTTGGAGAATTGGGTTTCAACATATCTAAAAAAAATTTTAAATGCCTTAAGAACATCAGACTTCGAATGTAATTAATAAATCCAAGTAAATCTGCTGTAGTCATCAATGAATGTGACAAAGTACTTGAAATGACATGGGAAAGAGTCGGAGCAATGCCCCAAACATCACTGTGAATTAAGTCAAAACATGCAGTGCTCCGAGTTGTAGAGTGTGAAAAAGGTAAAGTTTTACTCTTTCCTAATTTACAAGCATCACATTCAAAAGAAGCAGAGGCAATAGGTGTATTTAATAATCTAGATTGAAATAAAGTAGACATTGTAGAGGCATTCGGATGACCAAGTCTATTATGCCACAACCGAGAATTATTCTGAATGAAAAAACAAAATAACTGATGGAAATTTTTATTCTGAATAAATGAAGACACTGGTAAGGGAAAAAGTCGTCCACGCTTAGGCCCCCTCGCGATCACTTCCCCCGACTCCTGGTCCTGCACAACACAACCAGAAGAAGAAAAAGAGACATTGTAGTTATTTTCAACAAGTTGACCCACAGAAACTAAATTGGTAGCAAGATGAGGAGAAACGTAAACATTGGTTAATGGTAAGGGGCCAAGGGTATCACCAACAGAGGTGATGGGAAGATGATCTCCGTTGGCAGCTTGGACGGTAAGATGACCAATGTAAGGAACAACATTTTGCAATTTTATGGGTGAAGAGGTCATATGGTTACTCGCACCAGAATCTAAGTACTATGTATTGGAAAGAGATGAATCAGTACCTACGATGTTCATGGATGCTAAGGCATTGATGATCATTTGGTTGACCATCTCAGGGGTGATAGGAGTTGGTGATGCAGATTGAGAGGAGGAACCAGGTTGAGAGGAAGAATCATACTGCAGAGAACCGCTGAAGTCAGACGATGCATATGGTGGAGTGGTCACTGTGTAAGCACTAGGAGCTGACGGCACTGTGTATGTACCAGGGGCAGACGGCACATAGGTGCGGGAAGTAGAGTTGCGATTCTTCTTCCGACATTCGTCAATAACATGACCAGTGGCCTTACAATATCTGCAGATTTTTGCCTAGCATTGATTTGCATAGTGACCGTATTTCTTGCAGTTATGGCACTGAACTTTACTGATGTCCCGAGGAGGTGGTCTGGTTGTAGCAACATAGGCAAGCGGAGCCTCAACAGACCTCTGTTGTTCCAGAGTAGTTTTAGTGACTAGACGTTGTTCTTCCCGTAGAAGCTCCTGAAGACAGTCATCCAGGCTAGGAAGAGAAGCCCTGCTCATCAAGTTAGATCTAACTGTCTCAAACTCCATACGAAGTTTCATAAGAAACTGATCCCGATGGCTACTTTGCTGTAAGAGAAGTAGCTCAGGTAGGAAAGCTTCAGAGACCGTGGCAAACTTAATCTCATCGTATTCGGACCACAGTCTGCAAAAGCCATTGTAATACTCCTGAACAGACTGGGTGCCTTGAGTAAATTGAGAAATGTCAAGTTCTAATTGAAATTGACGAGCAGCATTGCCTTGTTGATAGATCTTTTTAAGATAGTCCCACATGTCACGGGTAGTTTTGCAAGGTCTGAGGTTGAGGATAAAATGTGAGTCAACTGAACTCAGTAACCAGATTTTTATTTTAGCATCCTTAGTTTTCCAAGCTAAAATCTTCTTGTCATCTTCCTCGGGTTTAGGTTCAGATCCGTCAATGTGTGCCCAGAGTTCCTTTCCTTCTAAGTAAATTTGAAAGTGGAAGGCCCATGAGGTATAATTTTTTCCATCAAACTTAACCAGTGAAATTTCAGATTTGTCCATGACTACCCAGAACAAGCAATCAATCCAGAAAGCAGTAATCAACCAGAATGGCAGTAATAGCAGTAACTAGATCAATCAGCAGTAATGGCACTAACCAGCAGAAGGATGAACAAGCAATCAACCTAACAGCAATAAACAACCAGAATGATGAATTACTAGCAGATCAGCAGAAGGATGAGCAATCAGCAGTAATAGCAGTAACTAGCAAATAGCAACAGCAGCAAGAATCAACAGGAATTAGCTGTAGAAATGGCAGCAGCACTGTTGCAGATCAATAGCAGACGGATCAGACCACAATCAATGGGTAGGAACACAATCAGAAGGGTCCGATTGGTGATGTATTGTAGCAGACAGCAACCGGCAGCCAAGATCTATGTTTGAAGATGCCCAAAATAGTTCCCAGAAGGACTGGATGAACAGTGCACAAAACCAGTGCTCCAGACGACCCTGTCGTCACAAGGAAATTCTACACGTGCCCCCCCCCCCCCCCCCCCCAAGTGATCTGATGACAGATCTGAGGATGGGGATGAGTGAACAGCAAATTTATGCAACTTTTGGAAGTGGTCTCGGTCAAAACAAATCCAGATCCAGGATTTTGGACGGCTGACATGAAAACAAGAGGGAAAAACTGAATTTTCACAAAAAAGGGTAGAATACCTACCTCTGATGATCAATAAATCTTGAAAAAATCTCCATAAACAAGAAGATATTCAGGTGACCAAGAGGGAAGAATCCGCTGAGATTGGTGATGTTGATCACAGGTGGGCCACGCCTGATCAGAGATGATCAGGGATGATTAGAGAGGATCCAACTGAAGAAGATGATCACAGATGGCTTCCAAGGCTTGGAAGATGACTCAGGAGACGATCAGATGATCGATTTGGCTCTGATACCATGTCATTGAGAGAGATTTGAAGTAGAACACATTCATATGTTGAATACAGTGCCTTTTGAGGGTCGACTGTTGTTGTATATATAATGGGGCTGATTGCCCTAATTACATCCTAATTAGTATCTAATCATATCTCAGATCCTAAAATGTAGCTAACCAACTAAGTCTGTACATGTGTGCTTTGACTAATGTTAAAATACAATAACTGGGCCTTAATGGGCCAATGAGTTTGGGCTTGGATTGACATTATCAAGTGCTTTAGATGTGGAGAAAGTGGGCATAGATCCTATGAGTGTCCTAAGAAAGAGAATCACCTGATCGACTACTAAATCAGATCTTGAGGAGCAAGAACAGGAAAGGGAAGAGGCACTTTTGGTTGGTTCCGAAACAACCAACGTAGTTCCAGAATTCGAAGAAAATGTGCAACCCGATGAAGGTGATTTCCTGGTATTACAGCAGCTTTTAGCGGCTGAAAAATCAGAATCTGAACCCTGGTTGAGAACAAACATCTTTCGTACGAGATGTACTGCGCAAGGCAAGGTATGCACCATTATCATTGACTCAGGTAGCAGTGGAATATGGTGTCTGAAGAAATGGTTAGAAAGTTAAATCTTCCATGTGAAAATCATCACCACCCCTATCATATTTCTTGGTTCAATAAAGGCAATGAAACTCGTCACTAAGAAATGTTTGGTAAATTTCTCCATTGGGAAACTTTATAAGGATGAAATTTGGTGTGATGTATTGCCAATGGATGCGTGCCACATCCTTCTTGGTCGACCATGGCAATATGATAGGAAGGTCATCCATGATTGGTTTCATAATTGTTACTCCTTTGCTAAGGATGGTGCCAAGATCACACTTTGGCCTTTGAAACCTTCCCCACAAGTGGTACTTGAAAGAAATTCAGAAGTCATTCTTTCCTTCAAACAGTTCATGAGGGAAGTTGATGATGATTCAGCTGTATACATGTTAATTTCCAAGGGAACTCCTGAGACTTCTACTAATTCGGAAGTTAGTGAATTACTACAGCCAGTTTTGAAGGAGTTTTCGACAATAATGCCTGATGAGCTACCAAATGAATTACCACCCATGAGGCAAATACAACATTGTATTGATTTGGTCCCAAGGGCTAGTTTGCCTAACCTCCCACATTATCGGATGAGCCCAAAAGAACACGAGGAACTTCAGAGGCAGGTCCTTGAACTGCTGCAAAAGGGGTTCATTAGGGAAAGTTTAAGTCCATGTGCAGTACCAGCATTGTTGACTCCGAAGAAAGATGGCACATGGAGAATGTGTTGACAGCCGTGCAATAAACAAAATCACTGTGAAGTACAGATTTCCTATTCCCAGGTTGGATGATATGTTGGATGCTCTAGCTGGCGCTAAAATCTTCTCTAAAATTGACTTAAGGAGCGGGTACCACCAAATTCGAGTTAGGCCTGAAGATGAATGGAAGACAGCCTTTAAAACAAAGGAAGGGTGTTATGAATGGCTTGTCATGCCATCTGGGCTGTCTAATGCACCTAGTACCTTCATGAAGGTAATGACACACTCTAAAACCATTTTTGGGAAAATTTGTAGTAGTTTATTTTGATGATATTTTAATTTATAGTATCACCCTTGTTGATCATGTTACACATGTGAGGCAAGTTTTTCAAGTGTTACAGGAGCAAAAGCTTTATATCAATCTCAAGAAGTGTTGTTTCATGACTACAAGCCTGATATTCTTAGGCATTGTAATCACTGCTGAAGGTATTCATGTTGACAAAGAGAAGGTTAATGCAATCGTGGAATGGCCAACTCCGAGATCTGTTGGGGATGTTCGAAGTTTTCATGGCCTTGCAACTTTCTATAGGCGCTTCATTAAGAATTTCAGTACTTTGATTGCACCAGTGACTGACTGTATGAAGAAAGGAGAATTTATTTGGTCCATTGAAGCAGAAAAGAGCTTTCAACCGGTGAAGAAAAGATTGACAGAATCTCCCATCCTTGCTTTGCCAGATCTCAACAAACTATTCGAAGTAGATTGCGATGCGTCTCATGTTGGGATAGGTGCTGTCCTAACTCAAGAAAAAAGACCAGTAGCTTTCTACAGTGAGAAGTTGAGCAAAGAGAAGATCAGGTACTCTACTCATGACTTGGAATTCTATGATATTATTCAAGCATTAAGACATTGGAGACACTATCTCATTCACAAGGAGTTCATCTTATATTCTGATCATGAAGCTCTTCGGTTTCTAAGTGCTCAAAAGAAACTCAGTGCACGACATGCTAAATGGGTTTCTTATCTTCAAGAATTCAACTTCGTAATTAGGCACAAATCCGGTAAGTATAAAAAAGTTGCTGATGCTTTAAGCAGGCGAGAACATCTTATTGGGGTTTCTTCTGTTATTATCGGGTTTGAATTACTGCCTGATACGTACGAAAGGGATGCATACTTCGGTCCTATATATATGCAGACAAAAGAAGGTCAGCCAACTGGTTTCATTATACAAGATGGTTATCTTTTTTATCACAACCGCTTGTGTATTCCTGAATCCTCTATTCGCTTACAACTTGTAGAAGAAGCACATGGTGGTGGTTTGAGTGGGCATTTTGGGCATGACAAAACTATAGGAAAATTAGAAGAAAAATATTACTGGCCAAAGCTGAAAAAAGACACTGCAAGATTCGTGGAAAGGTGTACGACATGCCAACTTGCTTAGGGGCACTCTCAAAACACTTGTTTCTATACACCTTTGCCCATTCCTACAACACCATGGCAAGATGTTTCTCTTGATTTTGTGGTGGGGTTGCCTCGCACGCAGCAAGGTTATGATTATATACTTGTGGTGGTCGATCGCTTCTCCAAGATGGCACATTTCATTCCTTGTAAGAACACTCTTGATGCTTCTCATACCGCTCAACTCTTCTTTGTTGAGATTGTACGTCTCCATGGAATACCTAAGACCATCACATCAGATAGAGACCCTCGATTCATGAGTTATTTCTGGAAGACTCTTTGGAAGAAGCTGGGTACTACACTTCAATGCAGCACTACCTGCCATCCTCAAACCAATGGCCAAACTGAAATTGTAAATAGGAGCCTCGGCAATTTGTTGTGTTGTCTTGCAGGGGACAAGCCGAAGCAGTGGGTTCATATTTTGCCACAAACTGAGTTTGCCTACAATAGTTCCATCAATCCGTCAACTGGGAAGACTCCATTTCAGATTGTTTATGGCATGAATCCCATTCAGCCTCTTGATTTGGCTCCATTACCCGACCCAAAAAGGGTTAGTTGTGATGGGATATCATTTGCTACTCATTTAAAACAAATTCATGAAGAAGTTAGGAGGAAGATTCAGCAATCCAATGACAGGTACAAACAAAGAGCTGATTCTCATCGACGACAAGCTGAATTTCAAGAAGGCAACTTAGTTATGGTGTATCTTCGAAAGGAAAGGTTTCCAAACGGTCAATATAACAAGCTGAAATACAAGAAGATTGGGCAGTGTAAAGTGTTAATACGCATTGGCAGCAATGCTTATAAAATTGAGCTTCCTGAATTTTTCAACATCTCTCCAATTTTCAATATTTCCAATCTGCACGTTTATCATGGAAATGAGCAGTCAATAACTGAGGCTATGTGGAGGCAACAGATTCCAGAAGTTCACAGCAAGGATATTGACATTCTCGATTGGCAAATCACTACCACAAGGAACAATTCCTATATCAAATTTCTAGTTCAATGGAAGAACAAGCCATCTATTGAAGCTGCCTGGATTTCTGAGAATGATTTGAAGCAAATAGATGCTCAAGTTCTGGATAACTTCAAGAAGCAATTGCAGAGTTCGAGGTCGAACTCTTTCTCACCAGAGGCATTTGATGCAGGAGCATCTGGCTCATTCTTAATGGGCCTGCTATCAGTCCAAGGTTATGGGTTTTATTGTTGACCCATCTGCTTAGTCCATTTGTTGAAAGAAACCAAGAGTCATCTTGGAAGTTTATGTCTAGTTATCTGTTGAAGCCTTTAATTGTCCTTGTTATTTGTTAAGTCTTTAAGAAGTTTATGTCTAGTTATCTGTTGAAGTCTTTAATTGTCCTTGTTATTTGTTGAGCCTTTAAGAAGTTTATGTCTAGTTATCTGTTGAAGTCTTTAATTGTCCTAATTACTTGTTGAGTCTTTAATTTCTCCTTGTTCTTAGTTCAATGCTTTAATTACAGTTTGCCTATAAATGCCATGGGGGCTGTCCATGGAAGTCAGTTGATTTTATTCTGTCAAAGGCACTATTGAAGCTTTAGCCTTCATTTAGTGAAAACCTGAAACTATTTTCTCCCACTCTCATTGTTGTTAAATTGCTGCATTCTTCTTTCCACCTTTGTGCTGTCTTTTGGCTGCATCAACCGATGCCGGTTCCCCATCAAAATATCGTACCGGTATCAGTTGAGGTTTTCAACCATGCTTGTGAGCACACGTTAATAGTCTTAAAAAATTAAATTAAATTATTTTCTTGAACATCATAATATGGGGTTGATGTTGATAAAAGGTCTTGGTTTTCAGCCCATTGTTTCAAGTTCAAATCCTTCTATTACTCTAACAAAAATGTTTAAGGTTGATGGAACCTTTAGGCAGGTAATTAGTGTATAGAACATTTAAGCATCTTTATTTATTGGCATATGAAATCTCTTACTTCAGAATTAGGTTAATCTAATTTAATTCAGTATTCAAAAACTCAAAATTTGATATTTGAATTCTAAATCAATAAAGGGCAAAGAAAGTTAAAAAAGAAGAAGAAGAAGAAGAATCAAGCACCATAGGTGCCTTTTTTGAGCAATAAGGTCAAAGAGAAGGAAAGGAATGTCTTTTGGATAGAAGAAAAGGACAAAAATGTCCTTATGTGTTTGAAAGTTCTATTCTTTACTGAGGGGAAAATGAGTTTAAGGAGCAAAGATGGAAAAAAAAAATGTTAAAGGGGCAAAGGACCAAAATGCCCATAAACAATTTTCAATTATTTTATCTTATTTTAGAGGAGACAAAAAGTCTAGGAGGGGGGCAATGGTCCCTCCTGGACTCCATGTGGCTCCGCCACTGGATGCCCCACTTGAGGCCATCTTTTCTGCAACTTCACAATCTAACATGCCTTTTATCACTACTAACATGTCTTTTAGTAAAACATGTCTAAAATGTCTTTTATCACTACTTATGGCCATATTTTCTGTACCTTCACAATCTAACCTGTCTTTTATCACTACTTCATTCCAAGTCTCTAATAGCCTCCCCTTTTCCCTAGTTTGTTGAAATTGCATTAAAGAATTTTTCAAGTTTCACGCATATATATTTTCACGAGGAAATAAGGAACTATTTTATCCCTTGTGCCCAAGCCATCTCAAACGACATTCCATGAATTTCTCGTCCTGGAGCTACCTGTATGATTCTCTTTGTATTCATGTTATCCATTTGCCTCCCAACATTCAGCTCCATGTAGCGAAGCAAGTGTAACCGCTTATAATAAAATAAAATAAAAATTAAAAAAACCATATTTATACAAAGCGGCACTCAAGGACTTCACGCAACTCGTTTGAGAAAACCAACTCAAACCCTCCCTCATGTTCTTCAGCTGCTGCTGGACCAAATTCATCACAGAATGTTATTAGCTTGGGCCTAGATTACAAAACAGGAAGGAATGGGTCAGTTTGACCTGGGAACCCAAAATATAGATAAACATATGTGATACATAATATATAGTATATCCGATACATATTATATAGAGTGATATATTCTCAAAATTTTATACCTTGGAAAATTAAACCAGACGTTAAAAACTTGAGTACCTGAGTTGCACTATTGTACATAGCATTAAACTTTGATGATAAAATTAAGGGCAAGGATCATTCAATGGAACTTGATATTAAGCCCATACTAACCCATTTCCAAATCTATTCCAACACAACCCCAAAGCAAACCACCCCCTCCCCAAACCCAAAAAAAAAAAAAAAAAAAGGCGTCCAAGTGGTCTCCAAAAGCTGTAGCCTGTAGGCAATGTAGGCATAATTCAAGGGAAAATGCCTGTGCCTTACAAGTCACATGGCTAATCAATTGAACCGTACAATATAAACAAAGAATGGAAAGGAAAGAAAAAATACATGGGGAGAAATGAGGAGATCAGAGACTTTCCATCTTTTACTTAAAAATAAAATATTTTAAATATTGTATATATAATTGAATAGCGGAGCTTCCCAGCCCCTGGCTGGTTCAACAATGGGGCAATAGTTGGCCCAGGGCCCCATCCATCTGCCCCGCACGTAGCTTCCGAGCAAGGTAATTATACCACGACATACTTAGGGGTGCTCATGGGCTGGGCCAGCCCAAGCCCGATCTGGGCCTATCCCGCTTTCAGCTGGCCTTGGATTAAGTGACTGCAAGCCTATAGCCAGGCTCGGCCCAGCTTGTGTAAAAAATGCATGTAATTTAATTTGATTAGTGCTCTAATTCCCACAAAAGTGAT
The DNA here is from genome assembly GCA_028538565.1 of Umbellularia californica. Taxonomy (NCBI): domain Eukaryota; kingdom Viridiplantae; phylum Streptophyta; class Magnoliopsida; order Laurales; family Lauraceae; genus Umbellularia; species Umbellularia californica. The sequence continues at coordinate 46,512,028 of JAPQWN010000003.1, forward strand.
GAAAAGCCCGGTTCAGCCCGGTTGGATTGATTAAATGAGCGGTCTCGGGCCTAACTTTTATGTCCCGTGCCGTGCTTGTGCCAGGTCAGGGCCACTCTTTCTAAAGCCAGGCCAGCCTTGGATATATGCCTTAGCCAAGCACAGATCATGAACACCCCTTTACATACCCCTTTTGCAGAATCAGTGTCTCAAAGGTCCTTTTTTTATTTTTTTTGAAGGCAACATTTTAGAAAAACAAGTTGCTTGATTAGCTCAAACCACCAGTCCTCCCACTCTTATTTAACGCACTATATGGACTATTACAATTCACAGTGTTTTGGGATTGACAATGGATCAGATCAGAAGCCAAGGACCAAGTTTTGGTCAAGGTAACTGGAGCTAAACATGAACAAGTAGCAAGGCCCATACCCTAGTTTTGGTCAAGGTAACTAGACTTATACCTGCATCTATATCTAAATTAAAGATCCCAACCAGAACATAGATCTGTAAAAGGACCTTGGACTTGGGCTTATTTACTTGTACACTCACATAATACACTTATATGTTAATATAATATTCTTAATTTTATTGGTATTCATAAATTGGAAAATAATATATAGTTGCAGGTCGGGTATTCAGGTCTTTGGGCATAAAATCCAAGGACCAATACTCAGACCCAAATTAAGAACAAGTCAAACATTGGACCCATACCCAATTTTCTCCCATTAAGGTCAGTCACATATTCTGAAGGCCATTTTCATCCCAATGATTTTCCAAGATCCTATTTACTAAGAAAATTTATATGCATGTGCCCTTCAATGTAATCGAAATTCAAATAAATTAGTTAATAACGGCAACATCTAATTTCCATCTTCCACAAAGAGAAAATCTGACAAGAAACACATCCTAAAAAAAACAACCCATAACAAAAAATTACAGAACGAACACAAAAAGCTTTTCTCTTTTTGATTGATTTTCCAACACATTTCCACTCTACTCTCTCCACCTGGAAAAAACCAACACTCCAAGGCAACCCAGAACAAAAAAAAAAAAAAAAGCAAACAAAATGAAAATCCGCAGAAAATCAAAGCACCAAAAATTAGAAAACAACAAAAACCATGGAAATTGATTTGCGTAGTTCCATACAAAAAAAAAAAAAAAATCTTATTCTACACAGTTGAAAGGGGTAATTGGGTCATTACAGAGATCCACCGAAAACACAAATCACCCAGAAAATAGCTAAAAGGGGAAACCTCAACAAGGACAAGTGGGTCATTTAAAAAAAATTCTCCCAATTCTCAGACCCAGCTGCGAAAAATCCGAATACCCCCACAAAAAATTAGTTACTAATCACTCCAACAGAAGAATATATATATATATTGAGAGAGAGAAAGAGAGGAATCCAGTGAGTATGAGAGTGAAACAAAGGGGTACCAGCTAGCGTGCGCCATTTGGTGGTGTTTTGAGCTTCGGATCTCTGAAAAGAGAAGGAGAGTAGAAAGAGCAGGAAGAAGCGGAAGATCGGCATTTCCTACCAGCGATCTTCCCAGATCGAAGGTGCAAACCTGGTCCGAATCGCTCCGGTCCGATCTCTATGTACTTTTTCGTGAAATATGAGGATTTTAAAGCTTTCTTTTCTCAGAGAGAGACACACACAGAGAGAGAGAGAGAGAGAGAGAGAGAGAGAGGGAGTATTTTTTCAGGTGGCTTTCGATTTATAGTGGGAAGAGAAGAGAAGTGAAGAGCAGAGGAAAAAGGAGAAACGGAGGAAAAGGGGAATATGAAAGCGAAATAGTGAAAGAGATATCAAGAGCTAAAAGATGTTCTTCCTTTTACTCTGTTTCTTTTTTCATCGGTTGCTATGACCCGTTCCCACGTTGTGATGGGGACGACTGGGTCGGCTCCGAAGAGCTGAGCCGAGCCGGTTTGAAGAGTAGTATGATATCTGTTCTTGGTTGGGACCAGCAGCCATTTAATTTCGAGGGAAATTTATACATTATTATTATTACTGCCAACCGTGTTTCGAGCAATTCCCCGGAAGCTACTTTTCCATCTAGAATCTTGTTAGCCAGCTACTTTGGCTGTCTGTCAAATATTGATTCTCAGTTGATACGAAGAAATTCACCGAGGGTCCTGTTTGAGCCCGCTTCTGCGTAGAATTTAGATTCCCGTGAACTCATGGTAAATAGGTTGTTTGAAGTCCAATTATTGAAAGGAGTAAGTGGAGAGAATATAAGGTGGAGAGATAGCTGAGATCTAAATTTTCAAAGATTTCTTTTACTTGAGAGACGATTGAGTATGCATTTTCCATCTCTCCTTTTATTGGTTAGAGTCATTTAGGTCTAGCAACAAGTGAAAAATTCATGAATTTGAGGATTTTTTAGAACATACTTTTCCTCACTAACACTATGTTTGAGAAGGGAGGGGGGATGGGAGGGGAGGGAAAATTTGAAGGGGAAGAAAAATGAAGGAGATGAGGGAAAATTAATTTTACCTCCTTTTGTTTGGATAGTCAAAAAGTAATTTTTCCTCATACTTTCCCCACATTTTTTAAGGAAAAATTTTAAGGTAGGCTCCATACCAATTTTACCCCCCCCCCCCCCCCCCCCCCCCCCCCCCTCCCCTCCCCCCCCAACAAAAAAACAATACCTAAGGATTTGAATAGCTTTGAATTTCTTAGGTCACATTTGGAATAGTTGAGAAAACTGTAGATTTGAGGATTATCGCATCCTATTAGAGTAGGGGAAGTTCTTAGAAATTTCTAATTTCCAAATGCGTGCCTTTCATGACTTTGTGGTAAAAGAAATACTTTTTTATGAGGAATGTGACTTTATACATCTTTATCTTTACTTTTTAAATTTTAGGCACTTTCAAGAATATATTATTCATAATTCCTAGAAATTTAATTTCATGAAACAAACAGCCTAAAGGATTAAAAGGTTCCTTAATTCTATACTCATTCAAAATAAATTGGGGCAATAATGTAAGATAACTACTAAATCACAGTCAATACAATTAATACGAATTAGGTTAGATCTAAGAAGTTTTTCATTTTTCTTACGGTGAATTGATCAAGAATTGACCTTTAATTGTGCAGGTGGTTAACCCGGATTTTTAGATTAACAAAGATGGTTATTTACAAAACTAAGAAATAGGCAGGTAACTATTTGTAGTTGTCAAAAAACGCAAATAGTTGTATGTGTATTTTACTTACATATATATATATAGGGTTACAGTCCTGTAAGGACCATCCTTACCCATTTGTGTAAGGACTCATCCAAACCGTCCATTATTCATTCAGATCCAACGAACGGTATGAGTCATATATATCATATGAGAGGGAAAACGAAAAATTCCCTCTTCGGAAGGCCATCCTCTCTGTTCTCTGTTCTCTCTCTTCTCTCTCTCCCAGTGCCCGATTGAAGAAAATCCTCTCTCGCTCTCTGTTCTCTCTTCTCTCTCGCACCTCTCTCTTTTCCAATTCCCGATTGAAACCCATCCTCTCTCGCGATCGCGGAGCTCCCTCTCGGCATCGGAAGAGTACGGAAAATCCTCAAATCGGAAGAAACCTCCCAAATCGGAAGAGAAGCCCCAGCCGGCGATCGCGACCTCCTCCTTCAAAAGGTTGTGTGTTTTTTTTTTCCTTTGGTTTCGTATTTCCCTTTGGTTTGGTATGATGAAACGATGGTAGATTCAAGGTACAAAATGGGTTTGTTGGGGTTCTTTTTATGAAATGGGTTTGTTGTTAAGGATTGCAGGAAGTGCATAATTTCTTCAAGGTACATAATTGCTTCAAGTGTAAACCCTCTGGTGATTGTTGGGGTTTTTTTCGCCGGTCAAGGCGACTGATTTGAAATGAGTATGAAATGGAATCTTTGAAACTCTGTCGACTAATGGGTTTAGATGGTTTCTTTTATTAATGGAGGTCTGATTATTTTTGTTTGGTGATGAACTATTTGTTAACCCACTGTTTTTGAGAAGTTGCTCCATGCTTGCCATCAGAGCCATCAGAGCTAAGGAGAAGTTGCTTCATGTTTTTTTTTTGGGCGGGGGGTATGATGAGATCTGTTTTGGGGTTTTTTTTTTTTGTTGGCATGTGTTTCTTGATTTTGGATTGATAGTCGTTCTGATTATGTTATACTTGTTGTGCTATTGTTTTGTAATCTGGATTTTTCGTTTTATGCTTGGTTTGGATGTTTGGTACATTTTCTGTGGTGTGAAATATGCATTGAAATAGGTTTGCAGGTTTCCATCAGATTTTATTCTTACTTGGGTGGTGCTGCTTATTTTGGGATATGCATTAGTCTCGTCTGCAAATTATGTTTAGGGTGCTTTTGTTTTCAAATGGATATGCATCTACCCTGCTAACAGAAATGTTGTCATTGTAAGACATTTGTTTTGATGTCTGAGTGGTCACTGTATGAGGGCAATGAACAACATTTTTTCTTGGATGATGGGGATAATTTCACTAGCTTTCTGTACATATGGGATCATTCGAACTATGCTTCAAAGATTCACTGTGACCAGATGTCGCTGCAAAAGAACTCCATAAATATCTAGTTGTTGGCCTTCCATCATCATGGAATCTTTGGATTTATAATCTTCCCACTTTTTTTTTTTTTTTGCTTGCACTTGAAAGATGGTTGAAAATGGGTCCTCCTGCATGGCTTTCTCAACTCTATACAAATAAAGTGAAGAATCACTACTAAAAGGAAAAATGGTGAAGACTGTAGAGGTTTGGGCCCAATTTTAGAACCATGCTTTTGAACGCCATGAGGCTCCATTGGCATGTGTAGAGATGGCAAGGAATTCCTTGAGGCATCTGTTGTAGACACAAGGGCGCTCCAGATGGACCAAGTGGCTCTCTGTGTTCATTGAGGAAGGGTTCATTGAGATTTACCTTGTATTGAGGAAATGGAGAGTGATTCACTCATATGAATAAGAACATAAAAATAAAGCCTTTGGTGAGTATATGGATGCAACAAGTGTAGATGTTTGTACCTTTTGAGTCTATAAAAGCTTAACACCTTCTTGTAGATGTTTGTATTGGTTTCCTTCATATAATACATTTTTTTTCTATGTCTACCTGACTTTTTTTTCTTTTCTTCAGAATGTCATCTTCTAATACAATCCGATCTGAGTGTACTCCAAAATGCCGATGTGGAGCAGGAGACATGAAATTATATACTTCTCGTACGTAGTTGAATCCAAATAGAAAATTTTGGAAATGCCCGAATTGGAATGTAAGGGTGTTTAGGCTACCTCATAGATCAATCAATATACATTGTCAAGGTTTCAAATCCAGCATTAAAAATTTTTTTTGTGCATAAATCTTTAGGCAGAATGAAAATGGCTGTGGTGCGTTCCTTTGGAAAGATGAAGTAGCAAATTGGCAGCAACCTGAAGTCAATTCATCAACTTTTGAACGAGAAAACTGGAGAGAAGAAAAGAGCAATTTGATAGCGGTCATTGAAAAGTTTGAGAGTTCATTGTGTGTTTTTATTGAAGTGGAGAAAATTCGAAATGAGTATCTACGGAAAATTTATCATGCTATTATAGTCACATGTTGTATAATAATCTTAGTTTTTCTGTTCAACCAGGCATGAATTCACAGTTAATGTATTTTGCAAATCTGGCTATTATTTCCAAGTTCTCTATGACCCAGATTAATTGCATGTTGGAGTTCAACCCATCATTTTTACCTCCACCGCCACCTTCAATTGTGTGTGTACGATCAAAAGGACTAATGATATACCCCACATTCAGATTATAGCTGTAAAATTTACAACTTTAATCGATGTGATGCTGTAAATTTTTATCAATGTGATCAAGTTTTACTCCAGTAAAGAATGGCCGACTGTTTGATGATCATAAGCAAAAAAAGTTATCTTAACACAGTTTGACCAGATTATCGTGTTTGTCTGACACCAAATGTAGATAATAACAGCTCAACCGTCCGATCAAATTTTTTATTTTCCATCACATGTGGAACTATGGACACATGTTCACCCAACCTGTGTTGGTCCTATATCATGGTTTAACTATGGTTCAAGAATGTGCTTGGATTGGGCCCAGTCTTAAGTTAACCGAGTTAAAACAGCTTGAAAAGTACCCTCGAGGTTACTCAGGTCGGTGATCTTTCAAATGAGGGAAAGTTTACTCTACTTTTGCTAAGGATCCTGGCAGCCAAGTCGGAAAAGGACTCTGTCCAAATTACATTCTTAATTATCACACCACCGACCACTACCATATGAGCAAATCCATTTAAAGTAGGAGAAATAGAATTAAAGCTAGTGCTATCAAAAGATGATACTACCTCGAAACTCAGATGACTCGTCACTCATTCAAGTTGTAAAATAGTCAACCAAAGGGTCCTCCTGCACTCTCAATGACTCGTCCAACTCAACTTATGGGAAAAAGGAGGAAAGAAAGAAATAAACAACCTTGACTGGGGATAGTGAACTTAGTCAACTGAGCAAGTCTTTTTTTCTCATCAATCCAGTTCTTGTCTACCAGTCTATGATTGTTTTCACATGAAGTTTTCAGCAACGTAGCATGCCTTAAAGTGATCAAGTGTTTTACAGGGCAACTGTTTTGAGCAACGTAGCATGCTCTGAGTGCATTGCAACTGTTTTGAGGTTCCAAACGAGGGCTGGGTTTGTGCTGCCTTAGTAACCATTCAGCACCCATTTGGAACACTATGCTTACCCTGCTGCATCATTGATCTAATCTCAAACTGATATAATGAACCTGTAACAAATTTGACATAATCAAATTGAACCTGTAACACAATCAAATTGATCTCAAACTGGGCATCAATTTCATAATAAAATTTAACATTCAACATACATCATTCAACAAGGCATACATCAAATCTAAATCTAAATTTGACAAAGGCAACTTGGCCATTCAACATCAAATATAAACCAAATGTCATGGAAAAGGTTTGACATCGGAACCGGACCCATCCGAAGAGCTTCCTTCAACATGTGTATCAGATGGTGCTTTTGGCATTCTTGGAATGTCCACATGTAGATCAACAATCCCCCTAAAGGAAAAACACATGGTATGCGATTAGTGATGTAAAATAAGAATAACAAAACTGAACAAAAAATGAGGCAAATCACTACCTATTCAAGAGAGCTGGGCAATTCCGTTTATCATGTGAAACACCACGCTGATTGCATCCACGACAAAGTCGTTCTTTCTTTTGAGCTTTCTTCTTTGATGACTTTAGTCTCTTTGGATGGCCCTTTGTTGTAGCATGAGGTGGTTCAATCAATTGCACTGCTTCACTAACTGCGTCACTAACCTTTTTTGTTTTTTCCATTGGATGTATGTTCTCCTCCAAGTTCAAGTTGATTCATTTGGTGACACATTTTATGAAGATCAGTTAAAACACTTATTGCATATTCGTATGTGTTTGAACACATACTTGCCTCATTAGAAACCATGTTACCCCAATAAGACAAATCACCATGCCGGACAATCAATGAGTTACCACCAGTAGTATTCCCCACCATCACACATTTGCTATACTCCGTACCATCTCTCGCGTGACGAGTCCATCTCTTTAATATAAAGTGTTCAGGCAAGGTGAAAATCAGCTCGTGTTTCAACGCAGCAATTATATGACTGTAAGGAATTCCTCGAAACTCAAATAGTTGGCAAGAGCAGTTTGCACATTTAGAATCTTTCTTGAAGATGACCCTTTCAGAAGTTTTGCATTTATTTTTCATGGAAAAAACATCATAGATGCTCTCTGCCGCATCTTCCTTTTCAAGTTTTGGAATGGATAATACCATCGCCATAAATTGTACCTGAAACTCATGGAAAATTTTTCTCGAATATATTCCGGCCATTTGTTCTTCCATCTCCAAATCAGTAAGCAGCTTTGGCCTCGTTTGCAAGTTTTCGTGCTCCGCTTTTAACTCTTGATACCTTTGACGTGCGATGGCACGTTCAAAGCGCATCATAAAGTCATGCAAACCACACTTATGTGTTTCAAACTGCTTAAGGAAAGCATTGAAACTTTCACTTCTTTGCGATGATGACATTCCCGCAAAAAACATGCCTTTTAAAAAGATTGGTACCCATATCTCACGAAGCGTGTACATGTCTTCTAGCCAACTGTTTTTCAATTTATATTCATTTAGAATGCTAGCCTATTCCTTCTCAAAATGATCCTTTGAGACAGCATTGTAAACAACTTTATTTATTGCATCCATAAGCCCGTCAGCATGAATTGCAATTCCACGTAACTTGCTGGGCAACTTTTGCATAATGTGCCAGAGACAAAATCGATGAATTGTGGAAGGCATAATGGTTTTAATTGCTTTCCTCATCGCTGGATCTTGGTCTGTTACAATCGCTTGTGGTGGACCCGCAGGCATAGCTTCCAACCAGTATTTAAATAGCCACACAAATGAATCAAAACTCTCATTTGATAAAAAATCACTTCCAAAGATCACTATTTGATCATGGTGATTTACTCCCATAAATGCATCGAAGATAGGATCATATTTATTGGTTTGATATGTTGCGTCAAAAGTAACAATATCACCAAAAACAATGTATGAAAGCCGACATAGGTGATCTGCCCAAAATACATGCTTGATTTGATTGTTCTCATCTGCCTCTATAGAATAATTAAAACCAGATTCATTTCTTTCATGTATTCAAAATACTCATACAACATCTTACCATCTCGCCCTTTCTTTGCTTTCTGCTTATCTCGATGGTGATTTCTCATGTCCTGCTCATTGAAACTAACTGCTCCTGAACCACCAGCTTGTGTGCTTAAGAGTCCCATTTGATTTGCAGGACGAATGTTATTTTCTTCAAATGCATCTATTAAGTTTGATTGAGTCGGAGTAATCTTACGGTGTGAACGAAACATATGAGTTTTACGCGGAGTAGATAAGATATGAGTATGTTCTATAACCAATTTGTTAACAACCCAGTGACCGATTGTGATTTTTTTCACAATCATCTCCGCTCCACAATTTTCTCTCGTATATGGAACACGCTTCTGTGCCACATAACCTCGTTCTATTCTTTGACCTTGTTTGGCACACATAAACTGCTTCCAACATACTTCACCCCTCTTCTTTTTATCTGAACCACGCCTAACTCCAAAACCAGCAACCCTCGCATAAGTATTATAAAATTCGTAAGCTTCTTCCAAGTCATGAAAATACATTCCGACCTTTGGGGTTTTATCATCGTCTACATCAGGTATGAATATTTTACTCATGGAAGATGCAGCTGATCCCATCTTTTCATCCATAGCCAAATGTGAACAGCAAACCAAGAATATACATGAAGAAAAAAAAATTCAGGGATAAAATAATTGCACATCATATATTCTCAACACAAAAATAAATAGATAAAATAAATTAAATTAACTCCCAAAATATTTCATTTGAGAGATACCTGATTGTTTCCATAGTGGTTAGGTGACCCACCACCATGGTCGGAGCTGGAGAACTCTTCTACATCATTACCGGCGGGTAAGGTCTCGGAGAACAGAGCCGGGTGGAAAGAGATAAGGCCATCCATGTATAGCAAAATTGTAACCTTCCTGGAGTTGGTCCCGCAAAATTTTTTTATTGCATCAAGTTTGAAAGAAGTATCTGATCATTAGAGAACAATTTGATGGAACGCGCTCCGAGGCGCCGTGGGGCGGCTACCGGGGTCGGCGGAACGTGGGAGTCCGTCGGGTCCGGCCCTTTCGCGCCCTGGCGGGCCTGAAGCGTGCATCAACATTTTTTTTGGGTGGGTGTGCCAGATTTTCTATTTTACTTGGAATTGCAAGTGGTAATCCGGAGATCAACCTTCGCAAGTAAAAAGGAAATCAACTTCTTTCAAGTTTTCCATTGCACAAATATTTAAGAAAAGAGACATTTTCTCGATTTGCCGTGAAAGGCGATTTTGTTTGGCATTTATAGCCGATTTTGGCGTTTATAGCCGATTTACAATTCTCATCAATAATGAAAAAGACAAGAGTTGTGATTTTTGTCTCTTTAGAAAAATACAAACTACAATGAAAAGCAAGAAAAGGAAGATCTAACTTTTCAGGAGATTGTGGGGGACTCGTTCAGATTGACGGTCGCAAGCCATGTGTGGGCTTCGCCATCATCCATGCAGATGAGAACAGAGGATGCTCTTGATTCGCTTGGCTTGGCTATAACCTCAGATTTTTAGAGGACAAAGACCAAGAGAAGGTCCTATGTCCAATAAAAAGCTAAGTAGACGGGCTGAAAAGCCACGTCTAAGCCATTGGAGGCAGCGGGAGAAGACAAGGACCTTGGGGGGGGGTACCCCCCAAGGGACTTTTGTCACCTTGTAGTGGTGGCCGGTGCAGAACTTCAGCAGAGTTTTTCTCTCTTTTTCTTTCTCTGGATACGAGCTCTGGATTCTTTCCGATCGATCGATCTCGATTTTCTCTTCTTTTTTCCGATCTCAATTTCAATGGAATGCTCTCCTATTTATAGGCTTTTGGTAGCCATTTAGGAGGGTTTATGAGCCTTAATGGCTTTAATGGGAGGAGTTACAAGATTTATTTCTTGATTTTGTAACTCCTTTTTCCTTGAATCTGATTGGCCGATGGAGATTAAGGGCTTTTAATCACCTTAATTACCATAATGGGAGGAGTTTCATGGTTTAAATGCCATGAATCAATTGACTTGTAACTCCCAAATGCTTGCTTCTGATTGGGCCGTCCAAAGAAATGAATTAATGACTGCAATAAAGCTAGTCAATTAACCACATTAATTGGTCGCCGAGCAGTCGAAGAGTCGCGGGCCGTGCCGTGTCTTCTGGAATTCTTCTGGCGATGATCATCGATGGATCTACATGCTGATCGACATCGGATGAACATGTAACTTCAGACATTGATAGCTAAGAGTGGGCCGGTGACATCTGCCTTGTCGATTTCACGATCGGTCGGACAGAAAGTGCACTTTCTTGGTCGACCGGTTGGCGATCTTGGAGCGATCAATGATGATTTTATGCTTTTGGAGGTTGACCCGTGATTTTGACGGATGTCGGAGGATATGAGTCAATTTCAAGCACTAAAAATCACATTTTCAGGAAACCACAGGGGCCAAAGTGCGCGAAACGCGAAGAAAGACGGAAAAACGGGTCACCGGCGGAAAATCCGGTGACCCGGACCTCCATGGTCGCCGGCGACCATGGACCGGCGACCATGGGCCATGGTCGCAGGGGCCTGCGACCATGGGCCATGGTCGCAGGGGTCTGCGACCCTGGGGGATTTTTCCCCTTCGGAGCCCGTTTTGCGGTCGTTTTGAGGTCTTTTTCGTCGCCGTTTTCTTCTGTATTTTTCTTGACATTTCTTCTCATTTATTGGCTTGATTTCCCTGTAGAAAACTTGATGAGAATCCTTGCATTTTTAGAGTGCAAAGTTTCCAATTTTCCGGGAAAGCCGAAGACTTTGTCGCGTAGAGCTGCTGATTTTCCGCCAGAAGCTGAAACTTGGTCAAACGATGTCGGAATGACCTGAAATTTGAGGTGAAGCCTCCTGAGCAATAAATAAGACCAACCATAGGCTTTTGTTTGAGTTTTGAAGCCGTTTGGGGTCCCGTCGATGCTTCACTTGATTTTGCTGCGGGGAAAATGACGAGCTTTGATATGTGGCCAAACGATGTCCGATTGACCTGAAATTTGACGGGGAGCCTATTGGAGTCATTTTGAGACGTTCCATGGGCTCTGTTTTGGATGTCATGGTCCCGGGTTGCTCCGCCGCCGGGAGGCTTGATTTTGCTGCTCGAGCATTGATGGAGGGTCAAACGTTGTCGGTTTGACTTGAAATTTGGCATGGAGCCCTTTTGGGACATGCTGGAGTCATCTGTAGGCTCTGATCGAAGTTTTGATGTCTTCGATGATGTCGCCGCCGGGAGCTCCCGTTTAGCTGTCGGAGAAGTGAAGTTAGGCCAAATGTTGTCGAAATGGCCCGAAACTTCATGTGTACTCTTCTCTTGGCTATCTTGAAGGATCTTGTAGTTTTTGTTTGATTCTGACAAGATTTGATTTTTTGGAGAAGTTGCATTGCCTATTTATGGCAGGTTGCGACTTCATGCAGCTTTCTTGACGTTGAAGAGGCAAAGTGACATTTTTGGTGTCAACAAATGCCCCCTCGAGGTACAGCGATGAGTTGCTTGACTTTTGTAGTCGATGTGCCTCGAAGAGATTTTTGAAGGAGAGCTTGTGTCTTGACCAAGAGTCTTTGAGCAATCTTTCCTTTGGTAGAGTAGCCTTTGAGCTTCCAGGGGAATTTTATGGTAGTGAAAGGAATCACACACCATCTCGAGGCAAAGTTTTGAAGATGACATCAGGGATGTGGATTTGGGTTTTTGTCTTTGATCTTGTGACCTAACCAGCTATATATGGCAGGTTAGGGGATCGGGTTTTGGTTTTTGGTTTTGGTCTTGTGACCTAACAAGCTGTATGTGGCAAGTTAGGGGACCAGGATTTGGTTTTTGGTCACTCTTTGGGACTGTGTGGGTCCATTGGAGTGGTTTGGATTTTTGTAGAATGTCAATTTCAAGATTTTGGCTCAATTTGGTATATGAGGCTGGATGGTTTGATTTTTGGAAGCTCATGGGGCTTGGAATTTTTTGTATGGTTCAATCAACTCAAAAGAGGCATGGAACCATTTTTGTATGCTCTTGGTAAGAGGGATTTTTTTCCTGACTAAAAGCCCATTTTTTTTTTTAGTGCCTAGGTGGTCAAACCTGGCTCATATGGGCTAGCCCATGGGACCTTAAGCTTTTTAGGATGGCTTAGATCTCATGTGGGGTCATTTTTGTAAAGAATATCTAAAGATATCTCATTTGGATAGAGAATATCTAAAAATATCTTTATGGGAGAGAATCTCTCATATTCCCTTAATTTGGGAGAGAATATCTCAAGGTATCTTTCTTTTTGGGAAAGAATCTCCAATCTCCTATTTTGTTGGAGAGAATCTCTCATTGATTGATTTTGGGAGGAAATCTCTCAAAGACATCTTTCTTTTTGGGAAAGAATCTTTCTAATTCCTTCTCTTTTGGTAAGGTTACTAATTAGTAACACTTACCTTTCTTCTTTGTTTCCTTCTTCGATTTGCTCTCTCCTATAAAAGCAAAGGGAGGTAGGATCTCTTGCTCTTATTGCTTTCTTTTGCAACAATCTCAAGAGAGCTCCAAGACCAAGAGTTTTTCTTCTTCAAGGATCTTCAAGCTTTTTCCTTCTTCTTCTCCATCAATGGCTTCAAGTAAGTTTTCTCTCTTTTTCTTTCAAGAAAACTTTATGTAGGATGGAAAAAAAAAATTTCTCTTCTCTTTTTTTTTTTTTTTTTTTTTTCTTTCTTCTTTTTTTTCTTTCTTTCTTTTCTTTCTATTCTTCTTCTTCTTTTTTTTTTCTCTTTTCCACGTGATTTCTTCTTTTGTTTTTTTTCACACGTTTTTTTTTCTTCTTTTTTTTTTGGGCCGTACGGACAGATCCGTACGGATCTGGTCCGTACGGCCACGTGGCCTGATTTTTTTTTTTTTTTTTTTTTTTTTGAGAAAGTTTCTTCTTTTTTTTCTTTTCTTTCTCCCCTTTTTTTTTTGAGAAAGTTTCTTTTTTTTTCTTCTTTCTTTCTCCCTCTTTTTTTGAGAAAGTTTCTTTTTTTTTTTTTTTTGCTCATCATGATAATGCGTTTTTATGCAAATCTAGATGTTCATGCATGTACTTTTTGTAAATTGAATTGAGTAGCATGATGTGATAGCATACCTGAAAATCTTTGCAAATTTGGGAATTTGGAGCTCGCAGCGATGTTGAGCCCTTCTTGATTTTGCGGAGATTTTGAGGTTTCGAAAGTTTGGAGTTTCGGAGCCCGCAGCAATGTTGAGCCCATCTTCAAACTTTCTATTTCCGTCGGGGTATTTCCTTTTTCTTTGGAATTGCCCCGGAGTCATGCCAAAATTTCGCCAGATTTTTGGTGGGACAAAGTGACCCCTTTTTTTTTTTTTTTTTTTTTTTTTGCGAAATCCTGTCATTTTGATGACGATCCTTTTCTTTTCCAACCTTTGCAGGTGGTTCCTCCAGAGCGAACAAGGGTAAAGAGCCTGCTACAAGCGTGCCTCGTCGATCTGCTAGATCTTCCAATGTGGCCGTTCAGCAAGCCTGGGAGAAGGTCCAGTTTGTTGAGAAGAACTTGGAAGAGTGCGATTCCCTCAATCGCGATGAGATGAGACAGCGATTGATCGCTCTCAAGAATGAGGAATTCTATAAGATCATGGTAAGCAACCGTCCTTGGGTTATGGACGATCTGAGGGTTTTACCCAAGCCTACCTTCTTCTTTGGAGATGCAGTCCCTGACGACTTGACATACCAAAGGAGATGTTTTCAGTTCTCTTACACAGCAAATGGTGAGGAGAGAACTATTTCTACCCGGTCGTCTTTTGATCGTACCATCTCGATCATGAGCCTTGCTCCCACGTGCTCTAAGAGGGAAGATCCTCCGAGCTGGGTGAAGAGGACCAGTGTGATCAAGACCGGGGTTTTGTTGGTGGACCCTCCGGATATGCGGAGAAGCCACCTGTCCGTATGGACATGTTGATGCCAGCCAGCGGCTACCAGGGCTCTGATTATCCGTCGGTCGATTTGAGACCGGTGGGCCTTGGCGTTTTCAGCGGTGACGGCAGTACTTGGGTGAAGCCTTTTCGACTTCGTGGCCGTTTCAATGTTGACTCCGATTGGAAGTCATGGACTGACCACACCTTGCTGATTGGGGGCGCCGTTTTGAAGGAAGCCGGGATTTTTGACGCGGTCCGCGCTTTTAGGGAGACCGTGACTTTTTCCGATGATGCCTTCATGGCTATGTTGGAGTCTTTCCTCCCTCAGACCAATACCTTCGTTGTCACGAACGGTGAGATTGGTTTTTCTCTGAAGGAGTTGAGTGCTATTACTGGATTGCCCATCCTTGGCAAACTCTACGAGGAGTTCATGCCGATTGACAGCGTCCTTGAGGAGCAATCAGAGGAGTTCAGGCTCCTATACTTTCAGCTCGTCGCCTTCTATGATTTTTTGAAGGAGGGCTCGAAAGTGAGATCCAGCAGTTGGAAGAGTTATGGCTCTTCATTCTTCAACTTCTTTGACAGCAAAGAGTCTTCTGATAGCATGACCCGGGAAGACAGGAAGAAGACTTCGGTCATGCAGGAAGAGTTGAAGGGTTTCTTCGCGAGCACAGATGCCATTTGTTCTGACATTGCATTGCGGAGAGATCTTGCTTTTTACCTCACTTTTTGGCTGGGTGAGGCTATTTTTGCTGGTGGAGATGGGACGCACATCAGGCCGCATTGTATTTTTCCGGCTTGTCAGATGGCGTTTGGAGAGCGGCTTGCTTTGGTGCCCGCTCTTTACTCCTACCTGTGTACCGAACTGCAGGCTGCTGCTTTCTTGGTTCGGCTTGGGCTCCCTATGAATAGGGTATTTTCAGCCCATATCTTTTATTCGTGGTTTGTATACCACTGTCCTGGCTTCCACCAGCTGGGTGCTGCACAGGATGATGATCCTCTGATGATTCGATTGGCTAAGGGAAAAGCCGTATCTGAATCACTTTTGTTTGCCCGCATGAGGATCCGACGGTTCAGGGACGTCGAGATGGGGCAGTCTTCAGTTAAGCTTTCTTCGGAGTTGCGGAAGAAGGCTTTTGATTTTGGTGCCTCCCGAGACTCTACCAGAGCAGGGTCGGGAAGGCATTACTCTTTGACCAATGCAGAGAAGGAGTGGCTTTTCAGCATACGAGTCGGCACGATGGTGTACCGTAGACATCTTGTCGTCGACATCCAGCCGTATGTACCTTCTCGCTTTGCGCTTCAGTTGGGCTTCTCTCAAGGCGTTGTTGGAGCGCCTTCGAGTATGGTGAAGCGTTTTGGGGGTTTGCAAGATGGCAGAAATGCATGGGCTTTTTATAGTGCTGAAGACACTACTGCCACGATCTCTTATCCTGAGCTGTCGACTTTCCGAACTGCCGGCTTCACGAAGTGGTTCGCGGAGAGCTTTTTGGCATATCGGGGGCTTTCCAAGAAGGAGCTTGATGTAAAGTTGTCTTCTGGAAAAGGCATTGGGAAGTCGGATGGCGTCCGGCGAGAGGAAGTTTGGGCCTTCCTTTCTGGAGATAGGCTTTCTCGGTGACCAGGGCGTCATTGGTTCTGAAGCTGTTCGGGAAGTACCTGATGAGGCTTTGGAGCAGCTAGAACAGGAGGAAGCTGAACTCGACGCTTGGATGCAAGCGGTACAGAGACGAGCTTCCGTGGAGTCTACTGGCAAGAGCAGACCATCCAGTGAGGAGTCAAGTGAGAAACCTGACTCTGATAGTGGGGCGGGTTCTTCTAGGAAGCGAACCCGTAGAGGTAAGAAGAGGAGGAGTCATCATCGCAGCGAGGGGCCACATGAGGACTCTCCTGACATGGAAATCCCTCTTACCATCAACGAGGAGGTGCCAGAGGCTGTCGACGAGCCTCCAGAGAAGAGGAGTCGTGGGGAAGAGACCATTGGTGAAGGTATGATTCTTCCTTTTTCTTCTTTCATGGGGCTTTCCATGTTCTGATTTGTTTTCTCACCCTGCTGCTGCTTTTTTTTTTTTTTTTTTTTTTTTTTTTTTAGCAGAGGATGAAGACTTGCCGATGCCTGAGGTTCCGACCGATGAGGCGGTGATGGAGCCGGTTATGGCATCTGAAGAAGAACCGAGGGACTCTGGAATGACTCCGGAATCTCCAATTGGTATAACTTCTTTCGCTTTCTCTTTTTTTTTTTTTTGCCTGCGACTTGATTTGCTAACATTTTTTCTTGTCAGCTGACTTGCCACAGGATTCCGATGACTTTGAACCATCAATGGACGCAAATGTCGATGATGCTTCTGATGAGTTCATGGAGGAAGAGAGTGTTCCGCCAGTCGTCGAAGAAGGTACTTTGTAGTGATGACCCTGATGATTTTTTTTTTTGAACAGGATCATATCATACCTTTTTGTGTTTCATTTGCAGGTTTTGAAGTGACAGAAGAGAGTCCATCGCTTTCTTCAGAACCAGAGCAAGGGATGCCAGAGGTCGATCCGGAGGTAGAGACCAGTTCTGACATGATTGAGGAGATGCCTCGTGTTGAGATTCCCTCTCCAGTGGCTCCAAGTGAAAAGAGTTCTTTTGTTACTCTTCCAATGGGACATGACATGAGCAGCCGATCAGCGGAGAAGGTTGAATCTTCATCCAGTTCGTCTCTTCAATTTGCGAAGAAGGTGCTGGCTCGGGTTTTGAGTTCTTGGGTCAAGACTCTCCTTTCTGGACACTTGGAGGCAGGATTTGGCATGATCCCACATGTACAGGAGATTCTGACCGACACCGAAGAGGTTGGTCTGGATGTCACAGGTGCCAGGGCGATCGTTGATAGGATCATTGCACTGGGTGACAAGTGGTTTGAGACCATGGGTTTCCCTGACGACCAATTCTTCAAGGAGATGTTCTTGGACCCTGCTGATAAGGCTAAGTCTGACCTGAATGAGGCTACACAAAGCAAGAAGCAGCTAGTTCGGGAGAAGAACAAGGAAGAGCTAGCCATCATCGGATTGAGGCATGACCTTAACGTCCTTGATAGGGAAGTTGAGGAGGCCAGGAAACGTCTTGAGCATTTGAAGGCACAAGTCGATGCGAAGTGGGCTGCTATAACAGAGGCTCGTGACAAGGAGAGTGCTCTGATTCGCAGGGTTGCAGATGCCGGTCAAGTTCTCGAGAGGAGTACTCTAGAAAACGAACGATGGCAAACTGCTGGGGAAGATCTTCCCGGTGTAAAAGAAGGGTTACGGCATTCGCCAGCATCTCATGGCAAGTTCCTGAAGAAGCGTGCCTTGGAAACTCTGACGGCTGAGGCCAAAAGTTTGCTTGAGGAGCTGAAGCTTTGGCTCGAGACCATTTTTGGCTGAGCTCCTGATTTTTTATAGCAGAAACCATTCTTCTTTTTTTTGGTACCACATGTATTTTTTGGTACTCTTTTTTTTGTAGTGCTTGTGAACACTTTCTCTTTTTTTTTTTTTTGGTACCACATGTATTTTTTTGGTACTTTTCTTTTTTTTTTTGTAGTGCTTGTGAACACTTTCTTTTTTTTTTTTTTTTGCTTTGGTACCACATGTATTTTTTGGTACCTTTTTTTTGTTTCCTACGCTCACTCAAATCTTTTTGTGATGAAAGCTATTGCTAAATGGGATTTGATCAAAAGCTTTGTCATTTTGTGAAAATCTTTTGTCAAATAATTGTTTTGGCATGGGAGCCTGATTTTGGTTGTGGCGTGAAAGCCGCTTTTGAGATGGCATGGAAGCCGAAATTTTATGGCGTAAAAGCCAAAATTTGGGTTGGCATGGAAGCCGGTGTTTTTGTGGTATTTATAGCCAGTTTGGTGGCATTGATAGCCAATTTGTGGCATTTATAGCCAGTTTTGTGGCATTGATAGCCGGGTTTTTTTTTTAAAGCCAAGTTTTGGTTTGTCGGCGTGAAAGCCAATTTTTTGTGGCATTGATAGCCGGTTTGTGGCATTTATAGCCGGTTTGACATGAGAGTCAGGTTTTTTTTTTGTGTGGCATTTATAGCCGATTTTTTTTTTGAAAACCAAGTTTTGTTTTATTGGCATGAAAGCCGGTTTTGGCGTTTATAGCCGGAAATTTTTGTTTTGGCATTTATAGCCAGATTTTGGCATTTATAGCCGAGTTTTGGTTTTCGAAATGCAGGTATCGACTAAATGTCGCCTCCCCGCTGAATGGTCTTGCAAGTATCGATGGAATGTCGCTTCCTTGCTCATTCGATTTTGCGAGTATTGATGGAATGTCACTTCCTCGCGGGTTAGGTTTTGCAAGTATCGATGGAATGTCGCTTCCTCGCGAATTGGGGTGCAAATATCGACTAAGCGTCGCTTCCCTGCTTTTCCCAAGACTTTTGGTTTTGCGGGTACTGACTTGATGTCGTTTCTCCGCGATTTTTGAAAAACCATTTTTTTTTTATTTAAGGACACGAGGGTCGTAAATTTTGACCTAGAACCATTTGGCGGTAAAAGGTAAGGTGGACTAGGGTGGAAATCCCTGAATCCGGATTTTTGTTTCAAACCATGAATTTTGGTTCAAGGATCGAAAGTTTTGGTCAAGTCAGGGAGAGGCTCCTAAACTTGGATTTTTTTTGTTTTTGAACAATGAAACAATGAAAGTAAGCATTGTTTTTGAATCTCTAGAAATTTTGACATTTGATATGAAAATTCTAAAGAGAGTGGGTTTGACGAGCGAGTACCTGAGAACAGGTTTTGGCCATACAGGCATTGCTCTTACCCAGTTGGGTAAGTCTTCAAGGGTAGTACCGCTTCAAGAACTTGCCATTGATAGGCAGCATACATCTGTCGCCTTCCATGTTTAGGAGGGCATATGCGCCGTTGGAGAAGACTTTGTCGATGACGTAGGGTCCCTCCCATTTTGGTTCAAATTTGCCTTTGGATTTGTGTGCGAAGACCATTGGTCTTTTTACCGCAAGAACCAAGTCACCCTTTTTGTAGGCGCGTTGCCGGACCCTTTTGTCAAAAGATCCTGCCATGCGTGCTTGGTAAAGTTCAATGCTTTGTCGAGCTTCGAGCCGTCTCTCGTCGAGATTGTCCAGCTCATGGAGTCGCAATTTGACATTGCTTTCTTGAGTCATGTCATTTGGTAGAGATACCCTCAGAGAAGGAATTTGTACCTCTAGGGGCACGACAGCTTCGCATCCATAGACCAAGGAGAATGGTGTGCTATGGGTTGGTCCTCGAACGGTAGTTCGATAGGCCCACAAAGCTTCAGACAGTTTATCGCTCCAGTCTCTTTTGTGACTAGAGACCATTTTCTTGAGGATTTTGCAGAGTGTCTTGTTGAAGGCTTCTGCTAATCCGTTTGCTGCCGGATTGTATGGAGTCGAAGGACAGCTTTGGATTTTGTATTTGTCGCAAAACCTGTAGAATCGATGATCCCGGAATTGTGGTCCGTTATCATGGACGAATCTCTTGGGTATGCCGAAATGACAAATGATGTTGGTGCGCAGGAACTGAAGAACTGATGAGGTCTTCATTTCGTTGAACGCAAATGCTTCTGACCACTTGGAGAAATAATCCGTTGCGGCGAAGATGAAGCGATGACCTTTGCTTGAAGGGGGAGAGATAGGACCTATGATGTCCATGCCCCATGCTTCGAAAGGCCATGAGATTGCTATAGGATGCAGCCATTCCGGAGGCATGTGAATGTAATCTCCGTGAACTTGGCATAGCTGGCAGCGTTTGGCAAATTGCATTGCATCAGCAACCATGGCAGGCCAATAGTAACCTAACCTTTTTATCTGATCATAGAGCTTAGGACCTGCCTGATGGGCTCCACAAAGACCAGCATGAACTTCTTTAAGTGTTTCTTCGGCCTCTTGTTGTGACAAGCAGCGTAGAAGTACTCCGTTGAAGGATTTCCTGTAGAGGATTTTTGAAGGAATATCCAAATGAAAGTTTGTGGCTCGCCTTTGTATGCTTACCCGTTCTTTTGGATCTTCAGGTAGGATTCCGAACATAGTGTAATCAATGAACGGATCCCTCCAATCGCCGATTGAAGTTTGAAGGATAGAGATCCGACTTCCAACCACTCGGTGGCATTCAGCAACGGCTTGGTGTGTGTTAAGAGGAGGGAGGATCCTTCTCTCACACACTGTAATTTGCATGTTTTCCCCTTCCTGGATCGCCATTGATGCGGCAAGTCCGGCCAGGGCATCTGCACGGATGTTTTCACCTCTACGAATGTGGGTGATGTTGCAGATGTCAAACTTTTGCAGAAGAGATTGTGCCTTGTTGTAATAAGGCAGCAGATCGGGCTTCCTGACTTCATATTTCTAATTCATCTGGTTGACGATCAGTTGAGAGTCTCCAAAGACTTCCAGCATAGTGATACCGGATTCGATGGCGAGTTCCAATCCTAGGATCAGAGCTTGGTATTCAGCTGCATTGTTTGTGCATGGTTCCAGTAGCGAGAAAGCGTGTGGAATCATGCATTTGTCGGGGCTAACAAAGAGGATGCCAACTCCCGAGATCAGCTTTCTGTTTTCATTTGTCCTGGTTGCACCGTCAAAGTACATGTCCCAGGAGGCATTTGGCGAGAAAGTCTCCACGTTGTAGATAGGTTCGTCTGGGAGATCATCTCTGAGTGGTGAATCTTTAGGCAATGGATGCTCTGCGAGGAAGTCTGCTAGAGCTTGGCCTTTGATTGCTTTTTGTGGAACATACCTAATATCAAATTGTGATAGAAGGATGGACCATTTTGCCAGTCGGGCATTGAGAGAACCGGCCTTCGTGACAAGGACCTTCAAGAGGTTGATCCTCGAGACCAGGTAGACTGTGTTGGAAAGCAAGTAGTGACGTAGCTTTTGTACGGCGAACATCACTGCAAGGCATTCTTTTTCGACTGGAGAGTAGCGATGCTCTGCACCTACTAGCATGCGGCTGAGGTAGTATAGAGCAGCTTCTTTTCCCTCACCATTCTCTTGTGCAAGCAGAGCGCCTACAGAATGATCAAGAGCTCTTGTGTACAAGATGAATGGTTTTCCAGTGGCAGGGGCAGCTAACACTGGAGGTTTGGTCAGGTATGACTTGATATCTTGAAATGCGGCTTCGCAGTCGGTATCCCAGACAAAGTCTACACCTTTTTTCATCAATCGAGAGAATGGACGGCATTTCCCCTAAAGATTGGAGATGAACCGTCTGATGTAGGCCAATCTCCCTTGGAGCCCTTTTAGTTCTCTTAGGGTTCTTGGAGAGGGCATTTCTAGAATAGCCTTGACTTTTATGGGGTCAAGTTCTATTCCAGCTTTCCGAACAAGGAATCCGAGAAACTTACCCGACGAGACGCCGAAGAAGCATTTTAGAGGATTCATCCGCAGTTTGTGTTTGCGTAGTCGGAGGAAGACTTCCCGAAGATCTTTGAGATGGTCTTCTTTTCTTCTGCTTTTGACGGCGAGGTCATCAACGTAACATTCGACCGTCTTGTGCTGCATATCTTGAAATATTTTCATCATAGCCCTCTGATATGTGGCACCAGCATTTTTCAGACCAAATGGCATGACAGTGTAGCAATACACGCCAAATGGAGTCCGAAATGAAGTGTGTTTTTCATCCTCGGGATGCATCTTTATCTGATTGTAACCAGAGAAGCCATCCATGAATGTCATTCGCTCGAATCCGCAGGTATTGTCAATCATCACCTCCGGTATGGGGAGCGGGAATTCATCTTTAGGGCAAGCGCCATTCAGGTCTCTATAGTCAATACAGACTCTGATCTGCCCATTTTTCTTTGTCACGGGGACAATGTTGGCCAACCATTCTGGATGTTGTTCCTCACGGATGAAGCCGACGCTTTTGAGCTTTTGAACTTCTTGTTCAATTTTATCCATTACATCTGGACGGAATCTTCTTTGGCCTTGTTTGACAGGCTTGATGTCTTCTTGAAGATTGAGTTTGTGGACTGCTACTTTGGGGTCTAAACCAGGCATTTCAGCATAGGACCATGCAAAGCAATCAACGAACTCACGAAGAAAAGCGATATACTCGGGTAACTCATCATCCTTTATATTCTTGCTTATGAATACAGGACGTGGGTTATCAGGTGTTCCCAAGTTTATCTTTTGAACAGGATCTTCTGTCGGAAGGTTCGAAGGTGGTTCCTCCACAATATTTTCGGAGGCTTCCAACTCAACGAAACCTTCTGGAGTTTCAACTGCATTACCAGACCAAGGCTCTGTTCCTTTCCATGGATTTTCTTGATTGGTGATCTCCTCAAGGCTT
Source organism: Umbellularia californica (assembly GCA_028538565.1). Taxonomy (NCBI): domain Eukaryota; kingdom Viridiplantae; phylum Streptophyta; class Magnoliopsida; order Laurales; family Lauraceae; genus Umbellularia; species Umbellularia californica. The sequence continues at coordinate 46,534,856 of JAPQWN010000003.1, forward strand.
GCTATGAGATAGTCCCAATCGCCTGTTGAGTCTGGTATTTTTGGAGACGAGGGTTCTTCTGGGTCAGGATGCCACAAGTCTGTATTATCGGACGATTCCTCTTTATCATCAGAGAAATCATACCAATTGGATGAGCTTCCTGGATCTTTGTCAGGTAACTCTTTAAAGAGATTTCCAGGGAGATCGATGTCTTCGTGGACTTTAGATGTTGAGGCTTGGTCGGTAAAACGACTTTTAAGCCTTTGTGTCAACTGTCTCAGAGGAGTGTCGGGATCATACCCTAACCCATATGAAGACTTTTCTACATGACCGTAGAGTCTCCAATCTTCCAACTGGCTTTTGGTCAAGGCGGGCTCCAATGGCGTGAGAATACCGCGTCTTTCTCCCAAACCGACTGGGTTTTGAGCGTCAAAGCCCATTTTCTTCATAATTGCTTGTGCCACAGGACTATATAGAGATAGCTGAGGCATACCTTCATTTTGAAAAGGTTCCAGCATGGAGTTTGATGAAGAAGCGTCCGATCTATGGAAGAAGATCGGCCTTTGCTTTGGTGATGTTGCCGGAACAACAAAGGTAGCTGACGTAGGATCTTCTACATCAGCAGGTGTCTCCATCGGAGTGAGAGCAGGCTGAACTTGCTGAGTGTCAGCTTGGCTTGACGATGCATCGTCTTCTGGCTCTGAGTCCGAGTCTGTGTCTTGCATGATAGACACGAGAGAGACAACAAATTTGCCCCCAGGCTTTTGTTTCGCCTTCTTCACTTTAGTCGTGATGACCAAAGGTTTTGAAGATTTGAGGGAGATGACGAAGGGAGATTGACTACTCTCTTCTAATTTGCCGGAGGGGTTGTTTTCTTCCGGTGATTTTTGAGGAGCCTTGCCTTTATCTTTCTGGAGATTTTCAGCAGGGGGTGCTATTTCCTCTTCTTCTTTTTCTCCTTCATACATCTGGGAGTCTGCGAAGTGGACTTCTTTACCTTTGAAGGGTTTTCTGTCCGCAAAAACACGATGTACCATGCCGTCGTCGCCGACGAACTTGATGCATTGATGTAGAGTTGAAGGGACAACACCATTCTCGTGTATCCAAGGACGTCCGAGAAGGATATTGTAGCATGAGGGGGTTTTTATTGCATACACAGTGACCTCAGAGATAAGATCACCGATTTGCAATTTGAACCTGATTTTGCCGATAGGCCTTTGAGTGCTCCCATCGTATCCAAAGATAGATACAGATGTGTGGCTTAGCTTGCTGGGTGGGATGCCCATCTCTTCAAGAGCCGAAGTGGAGATAAGGTTGAGTGCAGAACCTGGGTCGATCTGAACTCTATGTATCGGCATTTCTTTGATGTACCCTGTGAAGTACAGGGGTCGGTTGTGCCTTGCTTCGCCAAGTAGGAGGTCTTCCTTAGTGAAGGCGATGGTTGCACTGGCTGCCTTTTGAACCGAGAGGCATTGGATGCATGATCCCTCAGTTTTCTCTTTTTCTCCTTTTAAGGAGGTTTCTGAGTTTTTGACCTGGTAGTCCATTTCAATTTGGAGGACTTGCGGGGCATGTTTGTCGACATCCTCATTCAGTTTTTGTAATTCTGAGATGAGATTATCACGAGTGCGTGGAGACATTCGTAATAAATCCAGGATGTGAAGACGTGCAGGTATGTGTTTGAAGTGCTCAACCAAGTCATACTTGAAAGCCTCCTTAGGGCCTGCATGTTCATCATTGTTGCCACTGGGGGCGCTTACAACATCTTTTCCCGAAGGATTTACATAAGTAAAGGAAGATTGGTTGTAATTTTTGTGGTAGTCCCGGCCCGAACGGGTGCCTCTACCAACTTCGAGAGCTTCTTGAGAAGGATCTTCGTTTGGAAGATTGTCTTCAGGATTAAGAGGCTGTCGTTTTTCATCTACTGGGGATGTATCTGCAGCAGAGTTGCCATCCTCAGTGATTGTGTTGCATGGAGCATTTTCCGGGAGCAAGTCCTGAACAGCATCCAGCAGCTTTTCTTCTTCGTTGACCCATCCATCACCCCAAGTTGGGTTTTCTTCATGATGATGAGTCGGGAAGAATGTGTATCCTGAAGTCACAGTCTCAGGAGAAGAAACCTGAGAGGGTGCCATCTCTGTGAAAGTCACGTGAGACGAGGTAGCTCCAGAGGATACATTGCTAGGCGTCGTCGGAGTGTAGGTAATCTCATCAGACGATGCTTCAGAAGAGCTATAGTCCTGATATATTACATTACAGGAAGCTCTGATAGAAGATGTTGCCTGCTCGGAGTCAGACTCATCCTCGGATGTAAGAGGATCATCTATCCAGCAATGTTCTCCATTTTCAGGAGTTGAGGGAGGAGGTACCTGATGGGCTTCAGGGACTTCCGGCTCTGGATTGTGAGGAATCTCGTTGACGTGGTCTTGCTCTTGTTCTAAAGCGAGACGCTGCAAGATCCTTGCATATTCTTCAAGATCAGGCATGGGAGCCAGATCCTCTTCTTCGTCTTCTCCGTGTGGCTCAACATAGTTGATTTCCACTGGAGCAATGACAGGTGCTGGGTTAACAGCATCTTCTTGTACAGCCTCTTGGTCTTCTTCATCATCGGACCAGGATCCTTGTGGTTGCAAGGGGTTATACCAGATTACTGGCATAAGGTGAGTTTCAGGAACCCATTCTTCATCGGAGAGATATTCTCCTGTTTCAAGGGATTCCTCCCACTCATCGGTGTAGTTGGGCTCGAATCCATCGTCGGTGTCGCTGGACTCGTATCCATCAATGGAGAATCCAATTACCGAGTTGCAAGAGTATGATGCCCCCTGCATGGCTTCTTTTTTGAATTGAGGTGGCATGAAATCACTGAGAGTGAAGTTTCTTACCGCCTTTGAAGTCTCTGGAAGGGACGTTTCTGTTGCCCCGAGTGAGGTGGTAGAGGAGGCCTCTGCCTTTTCATGGACTTCTTGTTTTGGCTGGGTCTTCTCTTGCCGTTTGAGCTTGAGGAGATGTTTCCTAGCCTGCCTTCGCTGTTGAGCTGTCGGCTTTGTTTTGACGATCTCCCAATTCTCATCTTCCAAGAGATCGGGATGTACCCATATGGGTTGTCCGTCTGGTGTCGGGTAAGGAACCAACACTTCGGACGTTTGAATTCTTTTTATCACCTTGAAGGAAGTAGTGATCTTCTTCTTCGGTGATTTGGGTATTTGTCCACATGACACCATGTTGACGGAGGCAGTCCCATAGTTTTTGTCAAAGGTGATGACTCCGTTTTTCCACATCTCGTTTATCTTCTCTCTCACAACAAAGCATTGATTGAGAGGATGCGAGACCATCTGGTGGTATGGACAGTACCGAGGATCGTTGGTTTTGCCAACATCGCCCGGTCTTTTGGGTTCAGGCAAGGGGAGCTTGCCGTTTGCCACGAGAGCCTCGAAGATTTCGTCAACATCTTCATCGAACGGGTATTTCTTTTCTACTCGCTCTTTGAAGGCATCAGAGAGTTCAGGTTTCTTACCTGCGGCTCTATTTTCAGCTTTCTTTGTTTGCTGAGGAGCTGACTTGGTTTGCACATTAAGGACCTCTTTCTTCTTTGGTTTAGAGGTTGTAATGGCGGTTGGCTCTTTTCTTGATGACTTCTGACTGTTGAGGTCTTTGATCACCATTTCAGCTTCCATGGAAGCTTCAAGGAGTTCCCCCAGGTTCTTTGATTTATTGCCGATGATCATGGAGCGGATTTTAGCTCTCATGTTGTTTCGGCAGATGTCGACTAGCGACGCTTGTGGCAGTACATCTGAGCATTTGTACGCCATTGCTTTCCACTTGTGAATGAAGTCATAAGTTGACTCATTCTCTCCCTGTTTTAGGCTGCAGAGCTGAGCCATAGTAACAGGATGATCCTCACCTTGGAAGTGGGTCAGGAAGCGTGTCTCCAGCATAGCCCAGTTCTGAATGGAGTTCTCCGGAAGAGTGGAGTACCAATCGAAGGCCGTACCTTTTAGGGTACTTGCAAAGAGGCGAATCTTGAGTGCATCTTGATCCGCGATAGCTCCCGTCAAGATCTTGAAGTGGATGACGTGCTGTCTGGCTGATCCTTTCCCCGTATATGTTTGGAGAGTAGGATGCTTGAATTTTGTGGGGAACGGGACCGAGTCCATCCATAAAGGATATGGCGGCTTGATCCCATGCTCTTTGAGTATATCCTCTTCTTTTGCTTTGGCGAGGATACTGTTTACGTCCTTTTTGGTAAGGGCGCGTGACTCATTTTCTTCTCCATTTTCCTCGTTATTGCCATGATTCGGAGGAGGCTCATTGTTCACCTGATTTTGGACGACAAGGAGAAGGTTTTCCATCAGAGTTTCAATCCTCTGCTGGCCTTGTTCCAACTGCTGGATGCGTGTGAGCGCATCATCTCAAGGTGGATTCTGAGGTGGCGGCTCAGAACTTGTAGCCAAGACGTTCATCCCTCGGGATTCGAACGAAGAAATCGTCCTGGTGACCGAGCTGGGGCTCATTCTTTTTGATGAAGAGCTTGACGAAGGATTACTCCCCCGTCCTTGGCTGGAAGGGGCAGGAGATTCTTCGGGATGTCTTTGTGTCCTGGTGACGCTACGGGTCACCGGACGTCGGACATGGATTTTTGATGCTGACCTTTGGCGTCTTCTGGTTTTTCCAACCATATGGACGGCAGCAACCTGGTCGGGTCTTTCTTTTTCGACCCATTTGCGGGAGACTTGAAGTGTAGGAGGCTGGGTCCTTTGCTTCTCTAGTCTCTTTTGTCGATATGACGCACGGCGGCGTGCTCGACGAGCGATTTGAGCTTTGGTCAGCTCTGGCTGGGCTCTGACGATGAAGGATGTGCTCCCTCGGGCGCAGCAGCCGAGCCTGTCTTCTTTGTAGCTAGGCAAGGACAGGATCCGGACCCGGTCCTTTGCCTGTTGCAGCGAAGCTTTGAATTTTTCAAGTTCGGCCCCTGTAGAGATAAAGGGTCGAACCGAAGGAGTGTAGGCCTTAGCAGGTGCTTGTAGAGGCCTGGTGATGCGTGATCTGATTCTGGGCTTGTGGGAGCAAGCCGGTTCATGCTGGGTTGACTTGGGAGTCAGGTTGGAGATGGGTCTCTCCTCTTTCATGTAGGCAAGAGGGTAGAACTGGTTCTCCTTGAGTGGGGCCAGGTATGCTGGCTTGGTGGAAGTTTGAGACCTTCTTTGTTTTGGGGAAGGTCTTGGAGACCAAGTCTTGGGATAGACCTGGTTGTTTGTGGGTCGAGGCTTCGCGGGGGTGCCGCGGGCTTCAGGCTTTTGGGCGCTCGCCTTTGGTGTCACGGGAGTGACACGTTGAGAGGCGATCTTCTGCCTTTTGGCAGGCGCAGTTTGTTCTTCGGGAAGTGGGAATGGTCCCAGTGTCCCGAAGACGATGGTCCGGGGAGTCGAGGTCGACCCGGAGTTCAAAGAGTTGCCGAGGGAGTTGACGCTTCGGTAGCTGGCGGGGCGCTTGTAAGTGCGCTCGGTTTGCTTCTGTTGAAGCATGAGTTGGTGCTTGTTCTCATCGAAGATAATGGTTAAGGCTGCCATTGTTAGTTTCGAAAAAGTTCTGAAACAAGACCACATCCATTAGTAATCACAAGAATATAATGATCATAAATGGGAATTTCATAATGATCATAAATGGGAATTTCTATGGTTGTCTTTTCAAATCGCTCAAGGGATATGACCCAAGCGACATGAAGAAGGCAAAAAGCCATAGATGGTACAATTGTTCTGACAGCAAGTATGGTGAGCCCAGAATGAGCGTTCCAGTGACTGCTAGAAGCAATTGTAAACCTAAATTCGACTTATCGAGAAGCAGGGCTTGCTCGAGATAAGAAGAATATAAGGTAGGAGTTACAAATGTGCCGGTCACAGATACAGTAGACCCTGAAAGGGCGTACCAGTATTGCTATGCACAAATGTTGGAGATCGCATCCATGAGATGGGATTCTTTGTTTTGAAATGTCAGAAATGGATTCGTCAAAGAGAGCAGGTGGCATTCCGATTCAAATACGGGCTCAACGATTTCCGCGAGCGCCAGTACTCAGAAGGGAAGAGACCACAATTTCTCGAATCTGAATCCAAAAAGTGACGAGTTTTTGGAGATTTTTTTTTTTTTTTTTTAAATGATTTTTTTTTTATTTTATTATTTTTTTTTATTTTTTATTTTTTTTTTAAAATATTTTTTTTTATTTATTTTTTATTTTTTTTTTGAAAATTTTTGTTTTTTTTTTTTTTTTTTAAGATTTTTTTTTTTGAAAATCTTTTTTTTATTTTTTTTTTAATTTTGATTTTAATTTTTTTTTTAAGATTTAAAGACGAGAGAGTACACATAGGCCTCCTAACCCGGTCTTATGAAACCTCAATTGATAGAATTGCCCCCAGGTAAGGGTAGGATTACTTAATGAACCCGTTTGGAGGACCCTTGCCTAGAACAGTCAAGCTGTCTCCACACTCTGGACAAGGCTTTTCTTGAATCAATCGTGATCAAAGAACGCAATTGGTTTAACCTTAGTGGTCTATGTCCCTTTTTTATAAAAATCCCAAATAGACTCATCGAAGAGAAACGATGGCCCAAAACCTTAGTCGAACGGGCTCAACATTTCTGCAAGCACCAAAGAACGATAGGATAGGAACAAAGTTTCTCAATTTTGAATCCAAACTAAGAAAACTAATTTAAATTTTTTTTTTATTTTATTTTTTTTTAATATTTTTTTTTTGAAATCTCTAATGAACTCATCGAAGAGAAACGATGGTCCAAAACCTTAGTCGAACGGGCTCAACATTTCTGCAAGCACCAAAGAACGATAGGATAGGATCAAGGTTTCTCAATTTTGAATCCAAACTAAGAAAACTGATTTTTTTTTTTATAAATCTCTAATGAACTCATCGAAGAGAAACGATGGCCCAAAACCTTAGTCGAACGGGCTCAACATTTCTGCAAGCACCAAAGAACGATAGGATAGGATCAAAGTTTCTCAATTTTGAATTCAAACTAAGAAAACTGATTTTTTTTTTTTTGAAAAGAGAAAGAATGGAAACAAACTCAAAGAAATAGAAATTTCCAAAAAATCCCATCTCATGTTTTTTTTAGGATGCAAAATCCAACATAGGCTACCAGCTAGAAAGTAGCCAAGGAATCCGGAAAAGAAGTATAAGCATAGAGCAAAAAGTATGATATGCAAATATTTCATTTCCAAGCACCGTGTTCTCAAATGAACGAGTCCCACCGGGTGTGCCAGCTTGATGGAACGCGCTCCGAGGCGCCGTGGGGCGGCTACCGGGGTCGGCGGAACGTGGGAGTCCGTCGGGTCCGGCCCTTTCGCGCCCTGGCGGGCCTGAAGCGTGCATCAACATTTTTTTTGGGTGGGTGTGCCAGGTTTTCTATTTTACTTGGAATTGCAAGTGGTAATTCGGAGATCAACCTTCGCAAGTAAAAAGGAAATCAACTTCTTTCAAGTTTTCCATTGCACAAATATTTAAGAAAAGAGACATTTTCTCGATTTGCCGTGAAAGGCGATTTTGTTTGGCATTTATAGCCGATTTTGGCGTTTATAGCCGATTTACAATTCTCATCAATAATGAAAAAGACAAGAGTTGTGATTTTTGTCTCTTTAGAAAAATACAAACTACAATGAAAAGCAAGAAAAGGAAGATCTAACTTTTCAGGAGAGTGTGGGGGACTCGTTCAGATTGACGGTCGCAAGCCATGTGTGGGCTTCGCCATCATCCATGCAGATGAGAACAGAGGATGCTCTTGATTCGCTTGGCTTGGCTATAACCTCAGATTTTTAGAGGACAAAGACCAAGAGAAGGTCCTATGTCCAATAAAAAGCTAAGTAGACGGGCTGAAAAGCCACGTCTAAGCCATTGGAGGCAGCGGGAGAAGACAAGGACCTTGGGGGGGGGTACCCCCCAAGGGACTTTTGTCACCTTGTAGTGGTGGCCGGTGCAGAACTTCAGCAGAGTTTTTCTCTCTTTTTCTTTCTCTGGATACGAGCTCTGGATTCTTTCCGATCGATCGATCTCGATTTTCTCTTCTTTTTTCCGATCTCAATTTCAATGGAATGCTCTCCTATTTATAGGCTTTTGGTAGCCATTTAGGAGGGTTTATGAGCCTTAATGGCTTTAATGGGAGGAGTTACAAGATTTATTTCTTGATTTTGTAACTCCTTTTTCCTTGAATCTGATTGGCCGATGGAGATTAAGGGCTTTTAATCACCTTAATTACCATAATGGGAGGAGTTTCATGGTTTAAATGCCATGAATCAATTGACTTGTAACTCCCAAATGCTTGCTTCTGATTGGGCCGTCCAAAGAAATGAATTAATGACTGCAATAAAGCTAGTCAATTAACCACATTAATTGGTCGCCGAGCAGTCGAAGAGTCGCGGGCCGTGCCGTGTCTTCTGGAATTCTTCTGGCGATGATCATCGATGGATCTACATGCTGATCGACATCGGATGAACATGTAACTTCAGACATTGATAGCTAAGAGTGGGCCGGTGACATCTGCCTTGTCGATTTCACGATCGGTCGGACAGAAAGTGCACTTTCTTGGTCGACCGGTTGGCGATCTTGGAGCGATCAATGATGATTTTATGCTTTTGGAGGTTGACCCGTGATTTTGACGGATGTCGGAGGATATGAGTCAATTTCAAGCACTAAAAATCACATTTTCAGGAAACCACAGGGGCCAAAGTGCGCGAAACGCGAAGAAAGACGGAAAAAACGGGTCACCGGCGGAAAATCCGGTGACCCGGACCTCCATGGTCGCCGGCGACCATGGACCGGCGACCATGGGCCATGGTCACAGGGGCCTGCGACCATGGGCCATGGTCGCAGGGGTCTGCGACCCTGGGGGATTTTTCCCCTTCGGAGCCCGTTTTGCGGTCGTTTTGAGGTCTTTTTCGTCGCCGTTTTCTTCTGTATTTTTCTTGACATTTCTTCTCATTTATTGGCTTGATTTCCCTGTAGAAAACTTGATGAGAATCCTTGCATTTTTAGAGTGCAAAGTTTCCAATTTTCCGGGAAAGCCGAAGACTTTGTCGCGTAGAGCTGCTGATTTTCCGCCAGAAGCTGAAACTTGGTCAAACGATGTCGGAATGACCTGAAATTTGAGGTGAAGCCTCCTGAGCAATAAATAAGACCAACCATAGGCTTTTGTTTGAGTTTTGAAGCCGTTTGGGGTCCCGTCGATGCTTCACTTGATTTTGCTGCGGGGAAAATGACGAGCTTTGATATGTGGCCAAACGATGTCCGATTGACCTGAAATTTGACGGGGAGCCTATTGGAGTCATTTTGAGACGTTCCATGGGCTCCGTTTTGGATGTCATGGTCCCGGGTTGCTCCGCCGCCGGGAGGCTTGATTTTGCTGCTCGAGCATTGATGGAGGGTCAAACGTTGTCGGTTTGACTTGAAATTTGGCATGGAGCCCTTTTGGGACATGCTGGAGTCATCTGTAGGCTCTGATCGAAGTTTTGATGTCTCCGATGATGTCGCCGCCGGGAGCTCCCGTTTAGCTGTCGGAGAAGTGAAGTTAGGCCAAATGTTGTCGAAATGGCCCGAAACTTCATGTGTACTCTTCTCTTGGCTATCTTGAAGGATCTTGCAGTTTTTGTTTGATTCTGACAAGATTTGATTTTTTGGAGAAGTTGCATTGCCTATTTATGGCAGGTTGCGACTTCATGCAGCTTTCTTGACGTTGAAGAGGCAAAGTGACATTTTTGGTGTCAACACAATTCATGGGTTCATACCACCTGCCCAGCATTTGACAGTATTCTATTGCACAAGAATCAGATGATGAGTTTCACTAGTTTGCTTTGAAGCATTTCATCTGGAAGAATCAGATGATGGCTTTGAAGCCTCTACTGGCGAAATTCAAGTTCTTAGTCACTGACACACTTGATGGAAGTTTGTTCTAACACACTACTGAATATAAACTTACATGCCCAGCGTACCAGATTCATATCATGTTAACAACATTACCGATACTGGATAGTATATAACATTGATATCATTGGATCAAGTTTTAATCAGTGTTTTTTTTTCTTATCAGTTGTATTAGGTATGTTCTAGAAACTCACTGATGGTATTGAAGTATGGAAACATCTATATATCAATACATGTGCTAAGTTTAAGGAGATGTTCAGTCGTGTCCCAAGCCCCTTGTCCTTCTTTCATCAAGGCATCATAGAAACAGGATTCATACAGCTACTGCATTTTGAAGACTGGGACCTCACTGGATTCTCAGGTCATATAGCCCATTAAGTATGAACTTACACTTTAGAGATTTGCTCTTAAAAAGGAACTATATGATCCTTGGTCCAGTGATAATCTTAAGTCTATGCATGTGAAGCCATGGAAAGGCAACAAATTGACTGCATTTTCTGAAGTGCAAGCAAAAGAAAAAAAAAAAAAGTGGGAAGATTATAAATCCAAAGATTCCATGATGATGGAAGGCCAATAGCTAGATATTTATGGAGTTCTTTTGCAGCGACACCTGGTCACAGTGAATCTTTGAAGCATAGTTCGAATGATCCCATATGTACAGAATGCTAGTGAAATTATCCCCATCATCCAAGAAAAAATGTTGTGCATTCCCCTCATACAGTGACCACTCAGACATCAAAACAAATGTCTTACAATGACAACATTTCTGTTAGCAGGGTAGATGCATATCCATTTGAAAACAAAAGCACCCTAAACATAATTTGCAGACGAGACTAATGCATATCCCAAAATAAGCAGCACCACCCAAGTAAGAATAAAATCTGATGGAAACCTGCAAACCTATTTCAATGCATATTTCACACCACAAAAAATGTACCAAACATCCAAACCAAGCATAAAACGAAAAATCCAGATTACAAAACAATAGCACAACAAGTATAACATAATCAGAACGACTATCAATCCAAAATCAAGAAAAACATGCCAAAAAAAAAAAAAAAAAACCCCAAAACAGATCTCATCATACCCCCCACCCAAGAAAAAAACATGAAGCAACTTCTCCTTAGCTCTGATGGCAAGCATGGAGCAACTTCTCAAAAATAGTGGGTTAACAAATAGTTCATCACCAAACAAAAATAATCAGACCTCCATTAGTATAACCTCCATTAATAAAACAAACCATCTAAACCCATTAGTCGACAGAGTTTCAAAGAACCCATTTCATACCCATTTCAAATCAGTCGCCTTGACCGGCGAAAAAAACCCCAACAATCACCAGAGGGTTTACACTTGAAGCAATTATGTACCTTGAAGAAATTATGCACTTCCTGCAATCCTTAACAACAAACCCATTTCATAAAAAGAACCCCAACAAACCCATTTCGTACCTTGAATCTACCATCGTTTCATCATACCAAACCAAAGGGAAATACCAAACCAAAGGAAAAAAAAAACACACAACCTTTTGAAGGAGGAGGTCGCGATCGCCGGCTGAGGCTTCTCTTTCGATTTGGGAGGTTTCTTCCGATTTGAGGATTTTCCGTGCTCTTCCGATGCCGAGAGGGAGTTTCGCGATCGCGAGAGAGGATGGGTTTCAATTGGGCGATGGGAGAGAGAGAGGTGTGAGAGAGAAGAGAGGAGAGAACAGAGAGCGAGAGAGGATTTTCTTCAATCGGGCGCTGGGAGAGAGAACAGAGAACAGAGAGGATGGCCTTCCGAAGAGGGAATTTTTCGTTTTCCCTTTCATATGATATATATGACTCATACCGTTCGTTGGATCTGAATGAATAATGGATGGTTTGGATGAGTCCTTACACAAATGGGTAAGGACGGTCCTCCCATATATATATATATATAGTTTTTTTGAACTTCAAGGACTTTCTCTCATTTAAAAACAATTTTTTAATGTTGAGTATGAGAGAATATGTGTACCAAAGCATATAAATGTATTGATAAGGCTAGTATTTTAAAATTGAAACTTGTCTTCCACATAATCAATCTAACATTGGTCTTAATTGTTAATCGTATGAAACTCAGCCTAAAGATAATACATTGAGAATGATTGTTTTGAGTTGTCAGAATTTTACGAGCTATTTTCTATATATAAATTTCTAAGCTTTATAATGGGCTTTAAAATATAGAGTTTGAGTCAATCAAATAAAGTATATAATTCGACTTTTATCTGCTAAAACTGTCTCGTAAACATAAAAGTATGATACGCGCTTTTTTGAAAATATTAGGTTTGGAATTCATGGAAGAATTTCTTACGAGAGCTACTATTTGCACATCGCTCCTTACTCTTGCACATCCATTTTTTTCAAAACCATGGCACCCCTCCAGGAAATGTCCAAACTACCCCTTCCCACTCCTTCCCTCTCTTCCTCTCCCTGCTCGCAGGCTGGCTCCGCCGCACCCTCTCCCTCTCTCCCTTTCCTTCTCTATCTCCATCTCCCCCTCTCCTTCTACGTTGGATCTAGTGCTTGAATTTTAATCCCAGCAAGTTGAACCGTGGAAACCCTATAACCCCTGGGAATCGAATCCGGTATTTTCTGAGAGAGGGAGCGAACGGGTATTCGGGAAGTCTGTTTCTGAGTTGAAATTGAAAGTACCCATTGGGCCATTTGACCCCAAGTCGCCCAAACCTGGCAAAACCCCACCACCCCTATTCGACAAAACATAGGAAGTTGAAGATGGGTCGACGAGAAATCCTAAGGAATCTCCGAAGAGATCAAACCTGCCTTCAAAAGAGTTGTTGGAGAAGACGCCAAGGAGTGACATTGATGAAGATGGTAAGCAGTTCTTTGGAGGGAAGAAAGGCTGAGAAGGATCGAAATTGAAGAGGGGCAAATGAGAGGAGTTGAAACTTGAAATTAATTTTAAGAGGGAGGTGAGAGTCAAACGGAGCTAGGCAGCGAGCAGGGAGAGGGAGAGAGAAGGAAGGAAGGAAGGAGAGGGAGAGAGACAGGGAGAAGGAGAGGGGAAGAGAAGGAGGGCGAGGGAAAGAGATAGGGAGAAGGATAGGAGAGGGAAATAGGAGGAGGGAGAGGGAGAGATACACGGAGAAGGAGAGGGAGAGAGGGAGAGGGCGTGGACGGCGCCGGGCGGAGCTGGGGGGCGAGTAGAGAGAGGGAAGGAGAGGGAATGGGTAGTTTGGACATTTCCTAAAGGGCTTCCATGGTTTTAAAAAAATGGATGTGCAAGGAGTAAGGAGAGATGTGCAAATATCAGCTCCCTTTCTTACAGAGGAAGAATAAGTTCCTTTTGTTATCCTTCAATGAACCTCTTATCCTTCTTATAAGTCACATGAAGAAATGGTTTGGTATTTGGATATTATCCATATCAATGACCTGGCCAATCAAAATATAGACTTCACTTGTATGCATGCTTATCGAACGAGTAGGTGGAAGCTAAAAAATTATATTATGGAATAGTGAGCCAAAAACACTGCAATATCAATATCGTTATCAATGAATTTAAGACTCCAAACATTAATAGGTAAATGTATAACCATCAAATCATAGGATAATTGGCTTGCCTATAATTTACAATGATACCTTCTTACCCACAATTTATGAGATGGGCTATACAATAGTTGTACTCCATGTGAATTTATTTGTAATAGGAGCAAATTTTATTTGGAAATACATTCCGATTTTGACCATTTTACACCCGATGGACTGTTAGGAATTCTATTGCTATAACATATGATAGGTGCATAGTCATCGGCGACCATGGGAATCCGAGTCCGCCAAATTCCGGGAAAAGTCCCATTTTTCAAAAAGTTTTCCATTTTGGGTTCCTTTTTCCTATAAAACCTCCCGCCAAATTTTGGCATCCATTTTATTTCATCAATTTTTGTTGACATCTAGAATTAACATTCGGTCAACTAGGGAGGCCCACATTCCACCCAACTTGATCAAAAAGCCAATGGATACAGGGTCTTGACTCATCAAATCTGCGAAAGGATTTCGTAGAACCAAGTAATCAAGTTTTCGATTTGAGTGAAACCAAGCACCAAAGGTATAAATCTACAACCAGTTTATTTCTAGGAGATCTTCTTGTTTATGCTTGTTTGCTTTTATTGTTCTCTCTTCTTTTGATATAACCAATTCTTGTTTAATGCATGCAATTAGGGTTTTTAGATTTTGAGATTTAGTTCTTGGCCTTTTGGGTGTTTGATCTCTGCTTCAAGTGGGTTGAAAGTTTTGCAAACCCAACTAAAAGGCCCACCTTCTTCCAACAGATCCAACAGAGTTAATGTCAGACTAGTTTTATTGTCAATTAAAAACAGTAGTTGTTTGTAAAGGAGTTGGATTGATCTTAAATAGCCCAATATCAATAAAAGAAAGAGGAGCACCAATTATTGTTATACAAATAATAAATAACTCATTCACAACCAAGTGACCTTAGACTAAAGAGAATAAGTGGCCATATCTTTACAGATATAATTTTGATGTAAAAGTAGAAAGAGGAACCCTAGGGAGCCAAAAGGGGCTATGAAACAATGAAAAGAATGGGAAAGAGCAACATTTATCTTCTTTTATCGAAACAAATGCCACAAAACCGCCCTTAATTATTATCCCTTAGCAGAGTTAAATTAAGTTTCTTATTTTACGGGACTACAGGAGACTCATACTCAATTTATTGAAAAAAATACCATTTACTAATTTTCTATTTCACATGCAAATGAAAAGTGTTGAATTAAAGTTCCTGGTTTTGAGAATCACACAAATCTCATAAGAGAGGACCACTTGCAAAGTTTTAAATTTCTAAAACTAAATAGTATTCCATTGGCCATAGCTCAATCTTATAATAGAACTTGTGTCACCACTATATTGAGCACATGTAAAGCAGTTAATGAGATAAATTATATATTCACATGCCTTTACACCCTATTAACTAGCTAGTGGGCTCTACTCTTATTAAAGTGAAAATTGTACATAGCTAATAGTAGATGACATTTATTTTGAACATTATAGATTTAAATAAGCGTGTTCCATTGAGGACCTTTTTGGATTTCTCATAAATTCTTAACAAAAACAATTGAGACTCAAATGCAATGAGCAGCGATGTCAAACGGGTTGGGCCGGCCAGCTCTCGGCACGAATGGGCCATGGGCCGGGCTGGCATGACCCGTCTTACCTGGAGGGTCGTGCAGGAATTCTCCTAGCGGGCCGTGTCGTGCCTTCGTGCATGCTGTGCTCGGTGTGCCTCTTTTAAGTTTTTTCTTTCGATTAATTTTCGCCTTTTCAATATTAAAACTAAACACTAAAAAAGGACGGAGAATGACAAAGATATATAAGTGGTTCGGTTAAACTCAACCTACTCCACTGAGAACAGACCCATTTAGCCCTTAACTTCTTGAAGGTTTGTAAATAGGATTACCTTCAAAACCTTACAATCATTTTAGAGAATAAAAATAAAAAAGAAAAAAAGGTTATAAATCAGATGTGTATAGTCCACTAATGTATTTGGCTATATCATAATCTTCCATTGCTGCCAACTCTTGCTTCCTCTTATATGTCAAATATCAGTCTCGTAGGCAAATACAACATTCCACCGTTTCTTCACTTGGATTTGTTCTTCTGTTATCCACCACATGTCCAACTGCACTAAAAGTTTGTTCTGATGCTACAAAAGACATTGAAATAGTCAACAGATAAAGAGCCATGGTGGACAGCACCGGATAAATGTTTTCTTGATAATATAAATTTATAAATATGGAAGTTCAAATTTAAATGATATAAATGCCTCCAAATTTTTTAGGGCCCTTTAATCTTGTTTCTTGATGACTTAATCTTTGGCTCTCCAAAAATCTCTTAGGGAGAGTGAAAGAATTGAATGCTTTGAGAGAGAGAGAGAGAGCAAAAGAGTGAAAGAGTCAAACACTTTCATGAGAAATGAGAATGAGAGGGTTAGACTATTTATAGACTTTATAAAATTCAAAAGGACAGAAAACTACCCCTTATATGGCCATTTTATGACTATTAGGTGTAAAATAGATAAAATACATGAAATTAGCCATTGGGCGGGCCATGGCTAGCAAGTCGACCGTTGTGAATAGGTGGGCCGTCTTGTGCCGTGCCAAAATGGGCCATTCGTGCCACGGTCCTTGGCCCAGCACGACCGATGGTAGAGGCCATGCCTAGTGGGCCAGGCCGTGCCGTGCCGTGGGCCATTTGACATCCCCAGCTATTACATTAGATAAATAAATATATAATGTATGGCATATAAGTACCACGATGTAAAACCTTATAAATACGAAGGTGGGTTGCTCAACTCATGTAAGAAATATTTTAACCAGAGCCAATATAAAGTAAACGAATATTTAAACTACATTTTAATCTCACAAGATTTTTTCAAACTCAAAAATCAAGGAGCCAAGTTCATACATTAGAGTTTGCTTGAAAAATATTGATTATTTGATGAAGTAACTGCACATATATTATAAAGGGGATTTTACCAAAAAAAAAAAATGTAGCCAGTGCACTAAACAGAGAGCTTTAGCCAAGAGTGCACCAAATAGAAAATTCAAATAGAAAAACTATCTTTTTCTATTATTTTTTTATATCGCTATTGATCTTTATTTTCGGTATTGAGGATCGACAGCAATCCAAGCGAGGATTGCCGTCGACTTTAAATAGATGTAAAATCTGTCTTCTTCCTTTTTCTTCAATGGAGAAGTCCATACAAAAAGCTGCATTTTCTTCGACCGTCTCCAATTACCTACCAAATGATAGATACCAACTCTTCGTCATTTCCTATTGCTCGTTTCTATTGCTCGTCTTGGAAACAACCATACATGTCATATCGTAAAAGGCACAAAGGCATACTTAAAACCATAGGTAGAATAAAAATAAAAGCATCTCCTTGCTTTATGTATTTATTCCTACTGTCAATCGCCATGTGCGCATCTGACCGTGGGGGCCACTGTTGGTCCCATCTAAATGGGCTGCAAAAACGGTCTTCCCCCAGTACACCTTGCACTCGCCCACCTACAGGCTGCGTACTGATGTAAATGGGACTGTGTTGCCGTCAAACTTATAGGCCGCGAAGAAAACACATAGACGACCGATTAGACCCAAAACTTCATAGACAGAAAGGTCCCACCCAAATCATGAAATCCCCTCTCCCTTTCAAAAGTGGGGCCTCAAGTGGGCCCCACATCCCTGCGACTATTATTTACGTCTGTTTGAAAAAGTACTTTTTAGTAACCTTGAAAAGGAGGAAAATGTTTCTGTAAGCTAAGTCAATCACACATGTCCAATACACATGTATAAGATAATTTTAATCACTCAGACATCTATATGAATCAATTCTAAATTAAATAGACACACAAAATAGATTTCCTAAACGCGGCAGCCGGAGGAGGGTTTTTCGAACCCCGAATACGTAATCTCTTCTCTTGGGCAGTCTTCTTTTCCACTTATGAGAGCCTTCTTCCAGTGTGTATAGACTTCCTTTCCAGCTGCTTTGCAGTGTGTATATATGTCTTTCTCTGGAATCCCAGCATCCTTAATTGAAGTGGAAAAAAAAACACCCACGGAGTAAATTCAGAAAAAATCTGATTGTTAAATAGATTTTACCCGTCATTAATTGTTTTAAAATAATTTTGGGCATAATGATTCAGTCCGGTTACAACAGGCTAAACAAGATTGGACCGAACCTCCACTCCACCAGTTAGCCCTGCGGACTGGTTCAAACAATCATAGAATCTCTGGGCTCTGTGGGGACTTCCAATAACTCGACCGAGGACAGCTTATCTACTCAAGGAAACAAACACCGAGCCAAAAAAGCCGAGCCGAACGAGTTTTCTTTTCAACAGAAAGCGGACCGGCTGGTCCATTACAGCTAGCCGGTCAGCCGGTAGTACTGTGAGGCATTTCTCTGGAGACAGCTACGCATAGGCCTGGCCTGTCCATTATCTGGACGCAGCCACGTGTTCGACTTTAATTGGCCCAATGATTTGGTCAGCACGCGCAAAACGATGCCATCTGGCGAGGCCATGGCCTCTGTTTGTGAATCACCGAAAGTCCTCAACTTGTTTCCAACTGCTCTCAAGGACCAGATTTAAATGGGACCAGTTCTGTGTCCCGTGGGTGCACGAATCATGATCTATGGCCACCCATCGGATGGTTAGAATCATCCGGTCCATATTCAAAATGTGGCACCATGTTCTACCCCACAGGATGAATGAAGTTTGACCACTGTGGGTAGGTTTGTAGGCTGTGGAGATTTATGTCGTGTCAGTACTTGCTCCTCCATCATTATGAAAAAAAAAAAAAAAATGTGAGCGGGCCCTATTGAAAGATGTTTTAGGTTTTGGAGGATAAAAGGCACTCGCCCCAAATTGGAGCTGATTTTGGGTGCATCGCCATGAATGTGGGTGGAGGCAGAATTGAATTAGGGATGAGCTCAATATTAATTTGTTGAATGAGAAGATCGAAAGTCTTTAATTCAGTTTGTTAAGGTTTAATGGCTTTCTAATTTATCATGTTTGAGGAGAAAGGAATAGGGCATGGAAGTCCTTCAGAAGAGCTAAAGTTTGATGTGACTCTAATTATTAAAGTTTGATGTGACTCTAATTACTATTGTAGGGGGGTCGCCCCCACAGGAGATAGGCGGGGCCCAGAGCCCCGGGCCTATTGTATACACTTCAGGCGTCAGGGAGTAGCCCCTAGCCCTATTCATGCATTTGTCCCTGGCCGGAACCAGGGGGCCTCCCCAGGACTCGAACCCGTGATCACTCCCTTAAGAGGATTCAAACGGAGAGCCTGGTACCACTTGGGGCTCTCCGTTTGAATCCTCTTAACGGAGTGATCACGGGTTCGAGTCCTGGGGAGGCCCCCTGGTTCCGGCCAGGGACAAATGCATGAATAGGGGTAGGGGCTACTCCCTGACGCCTGAAGTGTATACAATAGGCCCGGGGCTCTGGGCCCCGCCTATCTCCTGTGGGGGCGACCCCCCTACAACTATATGTCGCCAATTGCAGTAAAACTAATTTTTCTCTCAAGTACGTGTATTGATACGTTGACATCGATGCAAAATCCTCAGCATACAAACTTTCAGTGAGAAATTCTTCTTTGAGGGGACTCTCCCGCATAGATTCCTACCAAAAGTCCTCTGGTAATGAGATTGTATGACAAGAATATTTGAGTAGAGGGTAAAATTGTTTTAATTTTTTGTGCAGTTTCATATTTTGTTGCTTGGTGTAACACATTTCTCTCATTAAAAATGGAAAAAATGAATTAAATTTCTTCTATCCATGATATTAATTTTTGTGCAAAGGGTAGCAATACAAAATTGCTCTTTTTCATGGAAACAAAGAAGTTCTCTGTTCTACAGACAACTCCTGCTACATCGACCTAGCAATGTACTTCAAAAAGATTCACATACGTCCATGAATCGATCTGTGACAAATGCCTACTTTGGAGGGACACAGTACTCCTACCACCCAACATGGCCAAGCTAGGGCTACTAGCCAAGGGTTAGTTCTTTGCTAGAATTTCTATCAAGAATTTGCTATATTGGGATTTTTTTTAACATGATGTGACATCTTGTCTACTGACATTTGCAAATGGTTTGTATCTTTACAAGCATTTTTAAATTCCAGGTTCCTAAAAGATCTTAACCAAGAACTCCAGTCCCTTTGTTTATTTATTTTTATTTTTTTAATTTTGGAATCTTAACATAGTTGTTAATATCATTTCGGACCTCATTTCGCTCTGGCCTGCAAAATAAAAAATTTCGGCCGATTCGGGATTTCGGCGAAATATTTCGGAATTACTTTTCGGGGAAAATATAACATAATATATATACATATATAAGTAAAAAAATAGAAAAAGTAATAAATATAGATTTAATCCATTAGAGTGATTTTTCTTGGAATTATATTTTGTGAAAATATAAGAAATACAAAATATATGTGTAAAAAAACTAAAAAAAATAATTATGTAAAATTTCATTTCAGCCGAAAAGTCACATTTCAGCCGAAATCTTGAATTTCGACTGATATTGACCAAAATTCAAACCGAAAAATTTGGAAATTTCGGCCACTTAACCGAAACGAAAAATTTCAACTATTTCAACTAAAATGAAACGAAATTAATAACTATATTCTCAAGTACAAGAAAACATTCACAAATTCCACCATATCTGGTAATTTTAAAGTTCCCTATATAAAAATTCCATGAATTCGAGTAAAGAAACATACACTAAGTTCGTTTTTTTTTTTTTTACTTTTATAGCCAAAGTACAAAACATTATAGAACTTGAGAAAGGAAACACGCATTGCGACTAAGGGGGTGTGTTTTGATTGTGAGTCACGGTCTTTCTAATTCTCAACTCTAGGTCACTCAAATAAATGCATATGATCATTTGATAGAATTCATGTAACTAACCCCAAGATGGGCTAGAATGGAGATTTAACCGATTTTATGTTGTTGAACCAACATAGTTGGGATAATATTTTGATGATACAATGATGGTGATGATGATAATGATTATTTGACAGGAACCCGAGTTCTAAAAGTAAATTAAACTCATCAAAGCCATAAGTTGTGACTTGATGATTTAGTATATGACTTGAGGGATTTACAAGGTCATTCCATGGGCATTGGGGGAGCTATCCTAACCCTCTATCAAATTCTTGAGAGGTGGGTTAATTTTTTTTTTTTTGTTACCATAGCCTATGGAGTTGGAACCTAAGAGAGTCCACACACGTGGAAAGAGTGGCATATATATCTAGGGATCAATAATCGGATAGTTGGGTGACATGTGTGGCTGCCAACCAACTAAGCTACCCCTTGTTATCTGAGAAGTAGATGGTTGAAGCCAAATTAGTAGATTTCTCCATTTTGTTTACAACTGAGCTCACCTATAAAGAAGTGTTGCAAATGTCTTCATTATTTTGAATTTATCATGATATTAGTGTAATATTCTTTTTTAAAATCTCTTCTTAAGCGACTGTATCCGTAAAAAAAATTTCACGATTTGCATACTGTTCATAAGTGATCTAACTTTGTGGGGGCACACTCAGGCCCACGTTTTAATTTCTCCTCCCTTAACTCTCCCTTGATGGATTGAATATAACAAAAATGCATCTGTAGAGTTATTAGATTAGGAAAATGATCTCCTCTGTGGGGCCCTTGAAATCTTGTCCTCCCATATCCTAACATCAACCATGATTTTACACTCGTTGAACGTTCACTCACTGTAGGAGAAAACTACTCAACCTTTCATACTGGTCAACATGGTCATCAAATCATCATACATAAACATATACACAACGAGAAAGCTAGCAAAGGTCTTATTTTTAAACTAGTAAATTCCATATCATCCATCAAACATCATGGAAGAAATTTCATCAAGTTTACCCTTTGTTTAGGTTGCATTCCAGCATAAGAAATCTTGTCTTTCAAATATAATAATTTTGTAGTATAAGATTTGTCTAAACATACTATTGTTTACCGCGTCAAAACAAGCTCATGGATACAGTGGATCATTGCTATCAATCTCCATTTCGGTGCAAGTTGCAAGGGTAGGTCCACCCACAAGACTTAGACTAAATTATAAAAAGAAACTCCCTGTGACATGAATGCTACATTCTAGCTAAGCCATGGAAGTCTTCACGCGTATTTCCTTCAGTCAGTATGTTGCTACATTTGGCTATCTCTGCGTGCATAAAATCTATAATTATCAAACATCATTCGCATCCTCAACGCCTGCAAAATGCATGACAAAATAAGTAGGTACAGAAATTTTTTCTAGTCATAGTGGAATGAAAATGAAAATGCAATACCAATCACAATAGTAGGGCCCTTCGTGTTATTGAAAGCCAATGAGATTTTTTAATATCAAACCAAACAAGCATGTAATTTAAGAGAAATGATTATATGAAGATAGACTAGATCGTGTGATCGAGGAAGGTTCCACTTTGTGAAGATTCAAGCTGCAGCTGAATAGACATTGACACCGATGTTCACCTATATAGGTCCATGATTCATTTCAACAACTGAAGTTCATTTGGACAATTTTCGTGAATTGTATGGTTTAATCACATATTAGGTGCATACTCTTAATAAATATCCACTCAATTTTGATAATATTATTTCCTTTGAAGGTCCCTTTGTTAGACTGGTTAGGCCATATGGCCCAAATGGCCGCATGCCTAGGTGGGTCCCACCTTGGACAATCCAATGCCCAGGTTTTCCTCCTTCAGTTTGCTTTTTGGTTAAGTGATGGGCTTAGAAAGTGAATGGTGCTTTCTACTTATAAGTTGCAAATTAAAAAGGAGAATCCTTAATTTATAATTAGGAGTTCCATGGTGGGAAGGGAATTGTGACAAAATTATATGCATTTATGGGTCTAGAGTAACTAAATTTTCTAGGAAACGTACCTATCAATAATATACACACATAAAGCCAAAAGGAAGAGAGTTATAAGTCTCTTTTTATAAAAAAAACTCTTGTTGGAATGAATTAAGGGAATGTTTGGATAGGCAAAAACTAGAATAAGGTGAAGTTAAATGGGCCCTAACAGTCTAAAATTTCAACTCGGGTTGGATGAGTCTGGCCCGATAGATGAAGTAATGTGGTGAGCCACATGTACTACATTTCACTTCAACTCTAAATACTTCCATTTCCTTGAGTAAAAGTGGATTCTACTCCAAATCTTAGCTTCAAAATAAGCATCCAAATGGAGTGAAGTGAAGTACTCTACTTTAACTTCAACCTACTTTGCTTCACTCCATTCCACATGTGAAATCCACTTTAATTTACTCCACTCATCATTTATCCAAACACGCTCTTAGGGATGAATCAGGCACTCAGTTTAATTTAATTTCTTATTATTCAGATCCTAATCCTATGATGGTCGATCTTATAATTGTGCAATAAATTGCTTTAGATCTAACACCGTTTTCTATAAAATCAAGATATCACACTTTTTTCTTTTGCTAAAAGGAATTTCATTAGCGAGAGAGGAAAAGAAAAACTACAAGAACAAAGACAAACACCTAACAACTTAGGCCTCAGACCAAAGGATACGGGAAGCCCACTCCCAATCTACATCCTGCCTAAAAGAGTAACAAAACTTAGCAAGCTTATGTGCTTGACCATTTAGGGACCTAGGAATGAAATCAAAATCCACAAAGCAAAACAAAGAAGCCACAACTTTAATGTCCAAAATAATGAGGTTAATGGACCAATTAAAAACTCCCTTCAGAGGAAGCACCACTTCTTTGGCATCCAACAAAACTTGGATCCTCGCAACTCCAAATTTCCTTGCCTTTTCCAAGGCGGCTAAAACCACCCTCGCTCCGGCCTCTTTTGAAGAGATGACTTTAGGTTGTTGGATAGCACCTACATCTACCATAACCCTATTAAGAATCATAACAAATCCGAAAAAGCAAAACCTTCTTTGACCTTGAATGTTGCATCCGAGAATATCAGGAGATCTTCTTTGTTGGTTATCATACATGGGGCTGCAACAAGACTCCCATTTTTAGGAAATTGTTGGTCCCCATGGTGAAAATGGGGTCAACAATCATTTTATTGACAAAACCAATTATAATAGAGGGAGCTATGGATTTTCCTCCATGAATGAAATCACTCCTAGCTTTCCAAATAGCCCACTACATGGAAAGTATCCCCATTTTTTAGTGATCCCTCCCCGATGGGAGTGGTCGAAAGGCCATGCTCACAATTATTCTCCCACCATTCTTTTAAATCAACATGCCTAATTGACTCAGACACAAGGCCTCACAAAGAGCCAAACCAACTCGCCCTAGCATAATCACAACTCATAAGAGCATGGCCAATCGAGTCCTCATTTTCACATATAGGACATAAATCACTCATAGAGTTAATTTTAGATTTAATAATACCTCTTATTGGGATAGCATTCCTAAGATATTTCCATCTGAACAAAAGAACCATTTGAGGAAGAGGGAGTTTCCACAAGGCCTTCCAATCGATAAGTGAATTGAGATTCATTTCATAACTACCACAAATACTCTTTAAGCAGATTTGGTATAAAGCCGACCATTTTTTGAAAAAGGCCAAATGTTCTCATCCTTACCAAGACATTTAGGAATATATATCTTACCAATATCCTCAACATCCTTCGGGTTGTCAAAGAGTACTTGTTTGAGAACATTAGTGTCCCATTTATTTTTTACATTCCATAAGTCTTTAACTTTAAGACTTGGGTTGATTAAAGAGGAAAGAGGCCTTCTCAAATCATTACTATAAGGGATCGTATTACACGTCCACACAGAAATATTCTCTCCATTGCAATTATCCATCCAACCTTATCATTGATGAACTTAACAGCCTCCACAAACCCTTTCCAAAATCAGGAGTTGCCTTTTTTTGAATTTACCTTTCCAAAGATTACTTCTAGGACATTATTTAGCCTTAAGGATTTTTTAACATAGAAGGTTCTCATTGCTTAGGCACCTCGAGGAAGTTTTGGCTAAAAAGACAAGTTTATTATTTTTGGTATCTCTCACCCCTAAGCCTCTTCCGGGAATCGGCTCACATAATTCAGCTCATTTGATAATGTGAAATCTCCTTTTTCTGCCAATCTCTCCCCACCAAAAGGCCCTAAACATTTTATCAATGAAGTCCGCAGTTTAATTAGTAGGGAGGCGCAAAACAAATATATTACACAGGAATGACAGAGGCCACAAACTTGATTAGAGTATTTCTACCAGCTTGAGATAGCAAGGGGATATGCCATGAGCTTATTCTAATTTTAATTTTATTTGTGAGAGATTCAAAGCTCAAATGCGTATTTCTTTTAAAGGACAAGTGATTACCGAAGTACTTTTCATCTTTGTCCATAATCTTCACACCAATGATCGTTGCAATACATTTGCATCTCTTAGGCAAGCCCCCTTACTAAAATAGATGGCAGATTTATGAAAATTAATAAGTTGCCTTGAAATATCATAGTAATCTTCCAATAAATTTTTAGTACCTCTAGCTTCTTTAATGCTAGAATTACAAAATATAAAGCTATCATTAGCAAACAAGAGGTGTGAAATACTAGGGGCTCCTTTGGCCACCCTAACCCCCTGAATGGAATCCATCTCTTTAGCCTTTGTAAGCGGGATAAGACTTCAACCCCAGAATGAAAAGGTAAGGGGAGAGGGGTCTCCTTATCTGATATCACATTTGAAGATGCCTGCTTTCACATGTGACAACTGCTTGAGCCAGATCAGTGATTGGTGGTGATTAGAGTTGATATAAGGACAAGTTTGGAGAAGAAGAATATCTCGAGAATCTTGACTTTGCACAAAACATTGTTTTGCAAATGGTGGGGAACAGACGGTGATAGATAGCAATGGAGAAGTAGTTTGATTCCATATATGTACAACTTTTGTACCAATGGAGAAGTGCTCTGATTCCACATGGGTATGACTTTTCTAATGTATCTAACCTTTGCAATGTGGCTCTTAAATAAAAGCTATTGGGTCAATTAGAAGTACAATTCCCAATTCATTGATATCATATGATGGAATATAGTTTGTTGACGGAAACAATTTGATGTTGTGGGGCCCACTTAAGATAGGGACATGAAGTAGTCCACTTCGGTTGCTTTAAGGTGCTTGATATGTGGCATGGAAATTATAAAGTGATTAAAAGAAAATATAGGACTGGTTTATTCTTCTAGTTTTATGGAGATTTTTCATGCCATCCTTTTTGATGGGATCAATCAGATCAATGTCATAGGTTTATTGATTTTGGATATATAGAAAAAATATAAATGCAACTTTACTCTAGTCTTAGGAATTAATTACAAGAAGATCCTAAACTTTTCTATGACCACAAGTACGCCCATCCATCTATATCCATGGATCAATTGGACCTGTTCAATCAATTTAGATCCACATCTTATTATCCTTGAGACCCAATCAATCACAGTGATCATCAGTACCATCCAATTAACTCTTAATTGAGATGGGTGCGCACTTACCAATGATAAATCCATTAATTAGCACAAGGGGATAATAAGGATAGATTCCATCTTGATCATTGAATGTTCCCACAGTCCTACTACCACATACCTAAGACACCGAAGTGTCGACCTACAATTGACCTCACTCATTGGTGACTCAAAGCAAATGAATAGATAAAAACTTGAGTTCACTAATTTCTCAGGATTAAGAGCATATTGCTAGAGAATTATGAGAGCAGACCTTAGAGTAAATACAATATTTCATAAGGTGCATCTCATGGTCCTTCAATACATCCAATGTACCAGCACAATGATCCAAAGTCTTACACTTCAATGATTGAGACAAATCACATTATCTCATGGTGATTACAATGTTGCAACCTTGTCAGATGAGATTCCAAATCTCACCACCTGTTGTGAATCAATTTAAGTATAAAATTTGTGACATATGTCTCCTACATGTGGATCTCATCAACATATATGTATCACATCTAATATACTTATGGGCTCCGGTTCATCTCATTAACTATTATGTCATTCGTATTGGTTACGTGCAATCAGGGAATAAAACCATTCATCTTATAAAATAAAAGCATGATTATATTGATAAATAAAAAAATAAATTAATTTATTACATTATCCACTGGATTGAGACCATATAATCAAACAATTATGAGTCAAATTCATGTGCAAATGAAAGGCAGCCACCCCTAAAATTTTTAAAAAACTAAATACATTTTTCTCATATGGCTTCCACAAATAATTTCTTTTGTAACATAATTTCACATTTAAGGAAAGTTCCTCTCAGCCTAATGAAGTGCAAACTTTTATGCTCATGAATGCATTTTTGACAAATCCCTCTGGTAGGCCTAAAGAGGGTGAAGCCCGCAATAATGTACGCCCTGATCCATGCTTTCGAATGAAAGACTGAAGGATGTTGCGCTTCTTATAAGGTACTACTTTTAGAGCATCCAAATTCTATATCTTTGTCTGGATTTATTATGGGTTTCAGATCTTTTCTTGGAGCGTATGTGTTTAAATGACTGAAATTTTCTCATCCAAAAGCTCATGAAGCAACATTGACCTACCTTGCAGTGACAAAGGCTAAAGATAGAGGATTTTCTCAAATTACGTTTATTTAGAGGCTCTTAAACATTTCAAAAAAGAATTAATAGGCTCTTAAAGTGATTAAAGCCATATTAAAGATGACGAAGAGTGGATAATTAACCTTTCTCATGCTTAGTGATCTCTTTTGGGCCATTAATTTGATGAATGGAGCCAACCATTTGGATAGCCTACAGGTCCAGTTTAATCATAACCATAAATTACACTTGGATGGTTTTGTTGTAGATACAAATCATCCATAATAGAGATGGCTAATGAGATCCTACCAATTTTTTTTATTGTATAATCTAATCTAACAAAAAACGGTTTTGATTTCTATTAAAACTTCTTGGTGTAATTTAAGCTAACATTTTTTTCATATTTATAGAGATTTAGAGAGCCTCCTTGTATAATCTAATCAAGCTAATGAGTTCTTCTCATCCAACTTGGACTGAAACTCTTAATACCACATTTACATGAGTTGGATATTGTCCGAACTCTACCACCAGAGAGAGATCATAAATGGGCCCACTTGAGGCCCATAGAATGGATAGTAATTTACTGCACCTGATTCCTTGAAAAGCAATACATAACGGTCACTACAATGTGAAACCTGACAGATAAAAGTACACAAAGGTCAAGAAATTCCCACATTTGAGTGATAGTTACACTTACATCAATCTAGCCCCAGATTCCAGACAAAGGTATCGTACATGGGGAAGACTGAGCCCAAGTCAAGCGCTTAGACAATTCCAAGGGGATTGTCTACTAATTCCTCTTAAAATATTTATAACTTGCACACATCATACCAAATCCATGATCCATGTCATTTAAAATAGGGATATTTACCACAAAAATCCTCTTAAATAGGATAACTACAGTTGAGGCTCCTAAACTCTTATAATGACGGCCATGGGCTTCCACCCTAAATCATCTTTATTTTATTTTATTTTTTTTTTCGTTTTGCCCTTTTTATTGACGTCAACATAACAAGTTCCCTATTATGTCATGAGTAATATTTATTGAAATCAACAAAACATTCATCAACATCAACATAAAATTATATTGACATCAACAAAAATGTTTAGTTATTACAATCAATGACCCTATGAATTTGTTGACGTCGATAGAAGATTCGTCGACATCAACATAAAATCGTATTGACGTCAACAAAAATGCTCAGTTAATAGCATGAGTGACCCTGTGAATTTGTTGATATCGACAGAAGATTTGTTGACATCAGCATAAAATTGTGTTGACATCAACAAAAACGCCCAGTTAGCGTCAATAAAAATTGAGTTTTCCGTTGTTTGAGATTTTGTTGACATCGAACAATCTCTCTCTTACTGTGATTGAGAAAAAAAAAAAAAGGGTACAGCGTTGATCTCCTTCAACTCCTTCCTCTCTTTCTTCTATTCTACTATTGTTGTTGATTTGGGGATGAAGAATGTTTTTTTTTTTTTAAGGGTTATGTTGACATCGACTAATGAAGGGCAAAAACGGAATAAAATATTGGAGTTTGGGCTGGAAGTCCTTGGCCGTTATTATAAAAATTTAGGGTTCTCACTTGTAATTACCCTATTTAATGAGATTTTTGACGTAAATGCCCCTTTAAAATAACATACTTAGCTTGGTATGTATTTGTTGTTGTTAATAGCTGTGAATAAGAGAAGAGAATAGAAGAGGAAGAGAGTGTACGAAGCAAATGCCAAGGCGGTTTTGTCTCCTTGTGCCTGCACATGGCACCACAAAGCTAAGGTGGGCCCAGCACTAGAGTGGGGGGCCCACATGACATTTGGGACCGCGTTCTTAGTGCCTAAATTGTCGCCAACAGTATAAGACCGCGTCGAGTGCCACGGAACATGGACTGTGATGGGGGGAATTCATCTAGTAGTCTTTAGAACCACCTAGAATTGTTGATACATACATAATACTTTTTAAAAAACTATACTCAGCTACTATGCGGCTGTGGCCAATGGTTTCAACACATGGGTTCAAACTCATTATCTTAGTTTTATTTTCGTCTTACTCTCGACTCCATAGTGGATATCTAAAAAAAATTGTAAGAAATTTTGATTGTGTTATTTTATCCTCCTTTTAATGTGAAATAATTATTTGAGTATTTAAATATTTTTGAAGTATTTCTCATTTCGTTAATATTTAGGGGTTTTACAAGAAAAAAAAAGGCTTAAATTGTAATTAGATGAATAACTATAAAAGAAAAAAAAACATAAAAACTACGGCAGAAGGTGCCATAACTTTTTTTTACAAAATACCACCGTTGTCTTATATATTTTTTAATTCCATCACTTTTTTTTTTTCTTTCTGCACTACAAAACCTACCCTTTTTAGCCTCAAGCCCTCTTTGAAGAAGAGAGAAAATGTTTTTTTCTCTGGTTTGTAGCTTATTTTAAGAGAGCTTGAGCCTTCATGAGATAGATATTGAAGTAGTGAAGAAAGAAAAAGACAGGGTTATCATAAGAATAGTGGTGTTATTGCCAATGAACGGTGATATTGTCACTGGGGCATTTTCATCGGAAAAAAAATGTACGGCACCCTCTGCTATTGTCTTTATATTTTTTGTATACTTATTCATGTAATCGAGATTTAAACCTAGTTTTTTTTTTTCCGTAAAATCATTAATATTTAAAATCATTAATATTTAAAAAAGAGAGGAATGGATTGAGCGATAGCGTTGTCACCGAGCGCATGATGGCGCAAGATATTGGCCCAATTCTACCACTGCAAATGATGGGTGGTGGGCCAGGCCGGGCAAGCCAACTCTAGCTCGCTTGCCTAGCCTTGATACCAGGTAGATGGGCCAGGTATGCATTTAGTTCAGCCCACTCGAACTGGTCCACGCACTCCTGGGTTGGACTGGGTAGGGTACTGGGCTGGGTCAGTCATGGATTGGTCATGAGTTGGTCTTCCCCCATTAAGGCCCACTAAGCCCAGTTCAGTGTTGGGCGACTTTTTTTACAATTAGACCCAGCCAATTGACCCAAACGAGAACAATAAGCAACCCAATTATATCCTATAGACCGATCCTGAACCATTAAAGTGTACATACTAGTACTGACAGAAGTTACAGTGTGCCCATTTTTCAGATTATTCTGATGATATCTTTGACCATCCAATCATTCTATCAGACACATGTAGGGTCTAATTGAATTCTGGTAATGATTATTGGGCATTGAATTGTCAAGATCAAGTGTGATTGGTCATTAAATTTTGATTCTAATTATTCCAACATATTGTTTATTCAATTCGTTTAGAACCGTTAGAGTAGTTTTATTGGACAATAAAATCTTTCTAGATTAATTATTAAACATCAGATTTAGGCCAGATGGCTAAATATGAACGGTCCTGATTTTATTTTGAACGTAAAAAGATACATGAACTCGGATCGACGATCAATTTTCTCCTGTGTAGTGATGGTGGTGAGTTCTATCATTTTAGCGGTTCTAATAGACTAATAAATGACTCTAAAACAGGGCATATCTCATTTTAACATTATTATTCAACTCATTAGTGCTAATTTCCACTGCTAAGTTGATTTATTTTGTATAATCAGAGTTATTTTTGTTTGTTCATATGCATATATGCTATTTATATTTAAAGTGTAGAGTAATTTATTACTTGAGTTAATTGGATGGATAATTACGTTGAATCAATTAAAGAGATTAGGTATTGATCAATGACCAATTAATGATAATTTTGACCATTGATTTATGTAATGGCACCTAGCAACTTAAATGTGATGTAATGTAGTTAATCGGATAACAAGTATGAATGTTCCCTACTTAAGATTAATTGTGTGTATGGACCAACCAACTCTCTTGGTCGATTGGATCACGACATTGATAGTCAAATGAACCAACTTTATCACTTAAGTATTGTTATTAATTTAAAAAATCAATAAATCTCTTTAATTTGGTAGTCGCCAAAGAGACCCAGTTATAGAAAATCTTTTGTTCTCTAAATTGAATTAAGGGATGTCACAAATCACATTGTGTGAATATGAAAACACTTAAAATTGAAAATCTCATTAAAAAAGTAGTTCAATCTAACTCAAAGGTATAATTGTCCATAATTTGAATTTGGAATATGACATGGTTAATAAATGCACTAGTCCAATAACCCGTGCTTAGCATGGTATCTCCCTGCATTGCAAAATATATAATCACTTACTAAAAAAAATTACCTCTTTCCATAGGATAAGTTGGATAAAATATAAATAGAGAAATTGGAGCAAAAATGGTATAGTTACATAAAGGAACAATTGAAACATAAGTGGTTTAATGGAAAAATGAGTTGGTAATTGCATAAGTAGTTACATAACTATTGGTCAAAATTATAACCGTTTATTAAAATTGAAGCCAAAACCTCTTAGCTTAATATAGTATAATTGTTGTCATGTTTGGTTTAAGCCCAAAGGCATATTCAATACAATCACATTAAATATTATCAACATTGCCATTTTAACTATAGAAAATGGTATTGATTTTACAAACAAAAGTTGTTTTATAATGATGTACATATCACTTTAAAATTTCGGTAAATTGCATAGTTGAATCCAAAGCATTATATAACATATGAATATTGATTTATTTATTTTTCGATTTTCAATTCCATGGCATCACTTTCAACTTCAGGGAATACACCCACACCAGATGGATCCAACGGATAGTTAACTATTACTTTCTTAGACCTTGATATGGCTTTGGATGAGCCTATGGCCCCAACACCCACAAACATGAGTTCGGTTAATGAAAATGTATATTATAATAAATGGGTTAAGGCTAAGGGATAATTACCGTATGGACTTTCTTAAAGCGGACAATAGCCCCAGAACAGTCCCAAAATGTGTATTTACCATAGAGTTGTTCGATCCATAGGATATCGCAGCTTGCGATATCCTATGGATGTAGGATATCCCACAATTACTTGAACAGTCCGTGTATTTATTTTTTTTTCTTGACTATGGGACCACCAAACCACCATCCAAAACGTTGAATAGCTGTATGAGTGTAAGAACTAATATCGCATTAAGTTTGAACCGTTGATCTATCACGGTTATCAAGAAATTTGCAAAAAAAAAAAAACGCAGCTTATAATTTGTTTTTATAACTTGCAAATTATAAGAATAAATTTGCAAGAAAGTCATGTCGTTTTGCAAATTATAAGAACAAATTATAAGCTACGTTTTTTTTTTTTTTTTTTGCAAATTTCTTGATAACTGTGATAGATCAACGGTTCAAATTTAATGCGATATTAGTTTTTACACTCATACAACTATCCAACGGTTTGGATGGTTGTTTGGTGGTCCCACAGTCAAGGAAAAAAAAGAAAAATACGGATTGTTCAAGTCTTCCCGCTTCTGATTGTGGGATATTGTAAGATCCCGACCCGAGTGACTCGATTAGTACTAATTATGTTGTGTGTTAGTGCTAAGCTCGATTAGTGATTTTTGACTAAGCTTGGATTAGTATAGTTCTTGATAGCTTTGGGAAATTATGTTAGTGCTTCGTGTTGGTGGGACCCTTTGGGGGTTCCCTTTTTGATTAGTTTTACTAAGTGCTGGGGGATTATTCGTATTCCGGTAATTTGCATTTCTATCTCGTTTTACTCGTCCTGTTAATCCCTACAACTTTCATGTTGATCCCGAACCCGTTTGGAACCCCAAAACCCGATCTTCTTGTCTTGAGGGCAAAACAGTCTTTTTACATGAAATCTGTGCCCAACACTCGATATCCTCGAAACCCGCGAAACATGTACTTTTCCGAAACTAGATATTTCGGTGATCACTTTTCTCTTCTTCGTCGATTTCGTTCGAGATCCCGAAATTAGCGATTTCAGCCCAAAGAGCTTTCCTAGTAGTGGAGCCCACACCCATTGCCTTATAAGGAGAACCCTCTTCTTCCATTTCTCTTTTTCCAGCACAAGTTTATGAGAACAGCCTAGGGTTTCTCTCTCTCTTTCTTCTTCTTCTTGCTTCCTCACCACCAAAACCCTACCAAATCTCACACCAATCAAGAGATGAACTTCACCCTCTTCTTCCCCATTGCTAGAGCCATGCATTGATACCATTTGTGGAAGGATCTACTCAACTCAAGACCCTCTTTGAGCTCACCTTGTCCATTTGAAGAACTTACAAGTAAGCTCCTTCCCTAATATTTTAGATCCTTGTTCTTCTAGTCTTGGGAGAGCCCTATCTTCATTATTGTGAGTTTCTTCTTCTTGTTCCTTGGTTTGACCCATTTTAGGGTTTGTTTTTGGGGGTTTTTGGTGTAGCTTGATACTTGGCTTGGAAGTGTGGATTAGAGCTTGGATTTCTTGGTTTAGAGACCTAGAGGCAAGTGGATGTTTAATTTTAAAAGTGATTTCCATGATCAAATGTATGTATTTATTGTACCATTTATGACGAGCTTTTACTTGCATTCAATGTGGCTTTAATGTTTTAAATAAGAGGTGGTTGAATCCATTCATTGTCTTGAAACATGATTTCTAGCTTTTGGTTTCATCTATTGTCCCTAAATCTTGAATTGTAGTTTTGGTTCTTCTTTTGCACAATGCCTAAGTGAATCCTTGTGATGTTGTTTGTCTTTTTCTCTTGATAATTGTATGAATGCCAAGGGAGAATGAAAGGAATGGGTTTGGGGAAAGGAAAAGCTTGAATCTGAACCCAGGGAAGAGATTCCCGTGACTGGCGGTCAGCTCCGCGGTCAGCTAGCGGCTAACCGCCGTGTCCATCGACGGTTAACCGCCATCTAACCGCACAGTTACGGTCACTTTTCCCGAGAGCTGAAGTCTCCACGGTCAGCTCCGCGGTCAGCTAGCGGCTAACCGCCCAACCCATCAGCGGCTAACCGCTAGCCAACCGGAATGTAGCGGTCGCATTTCCAGAGAGCTGCAATTCCACGGTCAGCCTCACGGTCCGCCAGCGGTTAACCGCCGCATTCACTGGCGGCTAACCGCCACCTGACCGTAAGGTAACCGAAATTCCCTGAATTCTGTGAATAAAAGAAGGATTGAAGGGAGTTTTCACCCCATTGCTTGTGAACCTTTCTGAGGGCAATGGGCACCGCTCACCTGGGATCGTGCTCGAAGCCCAAGTGAAGTGTTAGTTGGCAGTACGTTAGAAAGAGGAACTACATCATCGAGATTCATTGAAGCATTGAGGCTACTGTAGTGTATAAGGAACCCGGAATGTCCCCCCCCAAATTCAAAGAGTACCAAGTTCCTTTATTATACGGACATACGGGATCCCTATTCACTTGAATTAGTTT
Organism: Umbellularia californica; assembly: GCA_028538565.1. Taxonomy (NCBI): domain Eukaryota; kingdom Viridiplantae; phylum Streptophyta; class Magnoliopsida; order Laurales; family Lauraceae; genus Umbellularia; species Umbellularia californica. The sequence continues at coordinate 46,569,165 of JAPQWN010000003.1, forward strand.
TAACCTGACATTGTCTTGGCTTTTCAAAGTATACTCGTACCGTTTTGCTAGCTTTGATATACATGACAGACTTGATGTGATAGCCGTGCCTTGAGCACCCCGTCTTGCCCGTTTATAGCTTTGCACTGGATTTGTTTTATACATGTCTCGATGTATGTGATTTGACCTATGAGTCGGCACCACTAAGCTTGGATAACTTTGTCGGTCTGATCTACCGACTTGGAGATCCCTTCCCGTCCCGCCAGCTGCAGCTTGGATCCCGATACCCGGTTTATTAACCGTGGTCCCGTCCCGATACCCGGCTCGCTCCCGTGGCTCCCGATATCCGGTTCGCTACCGTGATTCCCGATACCCGGTTTGCTACCGCGGTCCCGTCCCGTATTATTGTTTATCTATATGTAACTTGGTTGCACCCCCTCACTTCGGTGACCGAGGTCAACACCCGATACTCACGTCACTTCGGTGATAGAGGATTTAGCTTCTTGTGGATGCCATCTTGATTGTTTCCCGACTTCCTTGGTTACCTTGCATATTTTATTACTGCATGTGTGTTCTCAATGAAAGGATTCATTTACTTTTGAAAGCCATTGATTTAGCAGGTTTACATGTTTTCCAAGGTAAAGGTCTTTATTATTAAATATTCATATCTTTTCATTTACCTGCCAGACCGTCGTGTCTGACCCTTTGTTTTGGTACTCAGGTCCCGTTGTTGGTTTCCCCGAGGAGGAGCCAGAGGAGGCGGTCGGAGAACCGCAGCCGCTAGTTGAGTGGCGTGCTGACGATGTTATGTAAACATCGGGCTGCAGAGTTGCGAAACATTTTGGGGAGATTGTTTGGATAGTATTCTGTTAGTTATTGTTTTGTTTATATTGGCCTTTGTTGGCCTCTATTTTTGGGAACTGTAATTAACCGATCTTCTGATTAAACTTGAATATGTACTCTTGGGTTATGCTTTAGGACATTGCTCATTCTGATACTCGTATTCAAATGTAATCAGCCTTGATATTTTGGGAAATGAAATGCATGCATGATTTACCATACGCTTCCGCAATTATTACTATATGACTATGTGTGTTGGAATATCCTCACCGCGGACACCTGTGGGAAATCACGTGCACGGGTAAGGAGTGTTCTTTTGTTAACCCGTGTACGCTTGATTATAAACATACCTTAAATTATTGTCATTACTCCATATGATTATAACATCGGCTTCATCACAACCATGTCCCGATCCCGGATTTGGTTCCCCGAACCCGGTCCGGGGTCGCGACAGATATCCTACATCCCTATGATATTGTAGCCTGCGATATCCTACAGATTGAACAACTATGCGGTAAATATATATTTTCTGTCTATTCTGAGGTAATTGTCAGTTTTAAGACTGTCCGTACGGTAATTGTCCCTAAGGGTAATAAAGTTATATTGAAAATTATTTTAAACTCAATTTCAAGAAGCATTAGAGGGTCCATGAAGTAAAAGATAATGGAAATCACCTTTGAGAAGCTGTGAAATGGCAATTTGAGATTATTGACAAAGCTTTAGAACATGTGAAGCAATATTTCTCATTGATAAAATATATTCTCTAAACCCCCAAAGTCACATCATATTCTATGTTTGTAAGGCGGCTCATCAAGGATGCACCCAAAGCTTTAGAAGCTATGAAGTGATATTGATAAAGTATGTTCTCTAAACCCCAAAGTCCTATTATATCTTATGATTGTAAGGCAGCCAATCAAAGATATACTTGAAGATTTACCAAATATCTTTAACCGTCCTTCCATAGCTTCTAACATATCATTTGAATTATATTTCACTTTTATGGACCATCTAATGCTTCTTGAAATTGAGTTAAGATAATTTTTAATAGGAAGTGCTCCTATGAGAGACACTCTCACCAACTTTATGAGAGATGGGTGGGGGCCATCACATTTAAGTTGGGGGTCCTTGCATTGAAGTTGGTGAGAGTGGATACGGAAGTGAGGGCCCCCACCCATCTCTCATAAAGTTGGTGAGAGTGTCTCTCATAAGAGCACTTCCCATTTTTAATATAGAGTTGTTAACCTTAACCCACTTGTTATAATATTTCTTTTCATCAACTAAGCTCACATTCGTGGGTGTTGGTGGCATAGGCTCATCCAAAGCCATATCAAGGTCCTAGAAAACTAATAGTTAACAACAACATATCCAACAATTCAATAAAGTTGGATCCATCTAGGATGAGTGTATTCCCTAAAGTTGAAAGTGATGCTATGGAATTGGAAACTAAAAAATAAATAAGTATCCATATGTTATATGATGCTTTAGATTTAACTATGCAATTTACCAAAATTTAAAAGTGACATGTACATTATTGTAAATGCACATTTGGGTTGGAAAAATAATAGATAAATTTATTACTTTTCTTTAGTTAATATGACCATGTTGATATTATGTGATATGATTGTATTAAATATGCCTTTTGACATAAATCAAATACAACCACACCCAATTTATTAACCATGTCATATTCCAATTTCAAATTATGGAAAATCGTACCTTTGTATTTGATTGAACTATTTTCTTAATGAAACTTGTAATTTTAAGTGTTATCATATTCACACAATATGATTTGTGACATCCCTTAATTCAATCTAGAGAACAAAGTTCTTTAATAACTAGCTTGCTTAGGCGACTACTAAGTTAAATTTTTTTTATTGGTTTTCTAAATTAATAACAACACTTAAGTGATAAAGTTGGTTCATTAAGTTATCAAATGTCGTGATGCAATTGATCAAGAGTGGATTGGTCCATACACACAAGTAATCTTAAGTGGGGAACATTCATATTTGATATCCACATCACTACATTATATCACGTTTAAGTCGATTAGGCGTCATTACATAGATGGTCAAAATTATCATTAATTGGTCATTGGTCAATTCCTAATCTCTTTAATTGACTCACTATAATTATTCGTCCAACTAACTAAAATAATAAATGACTCTATTCTATACATAAATGAGCATATATGCATATTAACAAACAAACATACATCTGATTATACAAAATAAATCAACTTAGTTTCAAACATATATCTGATTATACAAAATAAATCAACTTAGCATTGGAAACTAACACTAATGAGTTGAATAATAACGTTAAAAATGAGATATGCACTGTTTTAGATTCATTTATTAGTCCATTAGAACAATTATAATGATAGATCTCTCCACCATCAATATACAGGAGAAAACGGATCGTCGATCCGAGTTGTCTTTACGTTCAAAATAAAATCTGGATGATCATTTATCTTTTACCGATCTTAATTGAGAAAGATTTTGAATGTCCAATAGAACTACTTTAATGGTTCTGATGGGATTGAATAAACATTATTATAGGAATAATTAGAATCAGAATTTAGTGTCCAACACACTTGATCTTGACAAATCAATGCATAATAAGTATTGTTGGAGCTCAATTAGACCCTATATTTTGTCTGATAGAATGATTGGATGGTCAGAGATATCATCAGAACAATCATAACAACTTGTGACACTATAACTTCTGTAAGTACTGGTGTGAACACTTTAGTGGTCAGTTCCTGGGCTTTTGTTGGGTTGCTTCTGGATCTGTTTTGGTCACTTGGCTATACATTATGTACCGTTTAATGAGTGGCTCTGATTGAAAAATCTTGCCCAACACTTAAATAGGCTTAGTGGTCCCTTAACAGGCCAGGCCCAACTCATGAGAGGCCCATGACTCTAGCGGACCAATATCGACCCAGTCCAACCTGGGAGTGGGTGGAACAGGTCAGGTGGCCGGAAGTGAACCCAAAACTGGCTCATCTATCATGGTAACTAGGCTTGGTAGGCGAGGTCGGGTTGACCCGACCTGGCTGGCCCGGCCCAACCACCCATCATGGGCTGAGGCCGAATTCTGCCAACCTACTATGCGCTGTCATGCGCATGGTGACAGCACATAGTCCCCTCCTTTTAGAAAATCATACTAAAAATACAATCATAAAATAATGCATATTTTATTATCATTCTGTTCTTTAATGCCTAAAATGACAAAAATAATCAGAGGTTAAAACATCTTTGTACTTTCTTAAGCCGAAAAATAATATCATTGATAAAAAATAAATCTTTCATTCCCATATCTTCTAAATTGAAATTGGGTCAGGATCTGTAATCTCTATTTCTATGGCTTATCATTCTTGTGAATGAAATATCTTTTATCAACTACTCAAAACTTCTTTCTTCTAGGTATATGAGTTTTATTTCGCAAGAACCTAGATACCCTCGATATAATAAATAAAAAATGCAATCAAACATTGGATTGAAACCAGTAATATTTGATAGCATATTTTAGATTTGCAGCCATTAAAGATCTCTATGTGATCAATCCAATAGTACCACAAGTAATAAATCTAAACCGTTAAATGAGCTAAATATTACCTGAATGCACCATCTTAAGCCTTGAATCACAACTCTCTTGTCTTTTTGCATTTGAGATGGATACAAAGAAAACTTTGTAGGCTGAGAGAGTTACTCAAAGAAATATTAATAGACCCAAAACCCTAAATCTCTCATTCTATCAAGAGAAAATCTCTCTAATATTTATGTCTATCCCTTTACATTTAGTATAAATGGAAGTTTCTTAAAAACCTTATTGACTCAAATAAAACTAATTAAATAAAAAAGATATGAGATAAAATATCCTATTATTTTGGGCCACCCAATCGGTCCAACAAATGCGACATAAATGGCCAGGACTACTAATCAGTTAACTTAAACTTTTTACTTTCCATGTATAATCGGGTTGATTCTTTTTTTGTTTTAATGTTCTGCATCAGAGATTTCGTGGGGTCCACCGGTGGGGTTCTTTTAAGAATGAACATGGTGGATTGATTCCATAATGAGCAGGTAAGGTAGACAAGGGCAGCATGGAATATGTATTTGGACAGCGACTCTTGTCAAGAGATTCTTCTAGACATGAGTTTTGTCAAGTTATTAGATTTCGACGGTTGAGAAATAAGAGGCTGACATTTTCTTTCTTGACAGTCTGTTGTCTCCCCTTAGTTAAAGTGTTGACACCAAAAATGTCACTTTGCCTCTTCAACATCAAGAAAGCTGCATGAAGTCGCAACCTGCCATAAATAGGCAATGCAATTTCTCCAAAAAATCAAATCTTGTCAGAATCAAACAAAAACTGCAAGATCCTTCAAGATAGCCAAGAGAAGAGTACACATGAAGTTTCGGGCCATTTCGACAACATTTGGCCTAACTTCACTTCTCCGACAGCTAAACGGGTGCTCCCGGCGGCGACATCATCGGAGACGTCAAAACTTCGATCAGAGCCTACAGATGACTCCAGCATGTCTCAAAAGGGCTCCATGCCAAATTTCAAGTCAAACCGACAACGTTTGACCCTCCATCAATGCTCGAGCAGCAAAATCAAGCCTCCCGGCGGCGGGAACCACCGAAGCCTTCGCTCATCAAACCAAGTGCATGAGTGGCTTCTACATGCTTCCAAAAGGCTGCACGTCGAATTTCAGGTCATTCCGACAACGTTTGACCAGGTTTCGATGCTCCGAGAGAAAATCAAGCCTACCGGCGGCGGAGCAACCCGGGACCATGACATCCAAAACGGAGCCCATGGAACGTCTCAAAATGACTCCAATAGGCTCCCCGTCAAATTTCAGGTCAATCGGACATCGTTTGGCCACATATCAAAGCTCGGCATTTTCCCCGCAGCAAAATCAAGTGAAGCATCGACGGGACCCCAAACGGCTTCAAAACTCAAACAAAAGCCTATGGTTGGTCTTATTTATTGCTCAGGAGGCTTCACCTCAAATTTCAGGTCATTCCGACATCGTTTGACCAAGTTTCAGCTTCTGGCGGAAAATCAGCAGCTCTACGCGACAAAGTCTTCGGCTTTCCCGGAAAATTGGAAACTTTGCACTCTAAAAATGCAAGGATTCTCATCAAGTTTTCTACAGGGAAATCAAGCCAATAAATGAGAAGAAATGTCAAGAAAAATACAGAAGAAAACGGCGACGAAAAAGACCTCAAAACGACCGCAAAACGGGCTCCGAAGGGGAAAAATCCCCCAGGGTCGCAGACCCCTGCGACCATGGCCCATGGTCGCAGGCCCCTGCGACTATGGCCCATGGTCGCCGGTCCATGGTCGCCGGCGACCATGGAGGTCCGGGTCACCGGATTTTCCGCCGGTGACCCGTTTTTCCGTCTTTTTTCGCGTTTCGCGCACTTTGGCCCCTGTGGTTTCCTGAAAATGTGATTTTTAGTGCTTGAAATTGACTCATATCCGACGACATCCGTCAAAATCACGGGTCAACCTCCAAAAGCATAAAATCATCAGTGATCGCTCCAAGATCGCCAACCGGCTGACCAAGAAAGTGCACTTTCTGTCCGACCGATCGTGAAATCGACAAGACAGATGTCACCGGCCCGCTCTTAGCTATCAATGTCTGAAGCTACATGTTCATCCGATGTCGATCAGCATGTAGATCCATCGATGATCGTCGCCAGAAGAATTCCAGAAGACACGGCATGGCCCGCGACTCTTCAACTGCTTGGCGACCAATTAATGTGGTTAATTGACTAGCTTTATTGCAGTCATTAATTCATTTCTTTGGGTGGCCCAATCAGAAGCAAGCATCCAGGAGTTACAAATCAATTAAGTCATGGCATTCAAGCCATGAAACTCCTCCCATTATGGTAATTAAGGTGATTAAAAGCCCTTAATCTCCATCGGCCAATCAGATTCAAGGAAAAAGGAGTTACAAAATCAAGAAATAAATCTTGTAACTCCTCCCATTAAAGCCATTAAGGCTCATAAACCCTCCTAAATGGCTACCAAAGGCCTATAAATAGGAGAGCATTCCATTGAAATGGAAATCGGAAAAGGATCGGAAAAAAGGATCGAAAAAGATCAGAAAAAAAGGAGAAAATCAGAGGATCAGAAAAAAAGATCAGAAAGAGATCTGAGAGAAAGAAAAAGAGAGAAAAACTCTGCTGAAGTTCTGCACCGGCCACCACTACAAGGTGACAAAAGTCCCTTGGGGGGCACCCCCCCCCAAGGTCCTTGCCTTCTCCTGCTGCCTCCAATGGCTTAGACGTGGCTTTTCAGCCCGTCTACTTAGCTTTTTATTGGACATAGGACCTTCTCTTGGTCTTTGTCCTCTAAAAACCTGAGGTTATAGCCAAGCCAAGCGAATCAAGAGCATCTTCTGTTCTCATCTGCATGGATGATGGCGAAGCCCATACATGGCTTGCGACCGTCAATCTGAACGAGTCCCCCACAATCTCCTGAAAAGTTAGATATTCCTTTTCTTGCTTTTCATTGTAGTTTGTATTTTTCTAAAAGAGACAAAAATCACAACTCTTGTCTTTTTCATTATTGATGAGAATTGTAAATCGGCTATAAACGCCAAAATCGGCTATAAACGCCAAAATCGGCTATAAATGCCAAACAAAATCGCCTTTCACGGCAAACTAAGAAAATGTCTCTTTTCTTAAATATTTGTGCAATGGAAAACTTGAAAGAAGTTGATTTCCTTTTTACTTGCGAAGGTTGATCTCCGGATTACCACTTGCAATTCCAAGTAAAATAGAAAATCTGGCACACCCACACAAAGAAATGTTGATGCACGCTTCAGGGCCCGCCAGGGCGCGAAAGGGCCGGACCCGACGGACTCCCACGTTCCGCCGACCCCGGTAGCCGCCCCAGCGGGCGCCTCGGAGCGCGTTCCATCAAGCTGGCACACCCGGTGGGACTCGTTCATTTGAGAACACGGTGCTTGGAAATGAAATATTTGCATATCATACTTTTTGCTCTATGCTTATACTTCTTTTCCGGATTCCTTGGCTACTTTCTAGCTGGTAGCCTATGTTGGATTTTGCATCCTAAAAAAAAAAAAAACATGAGATGGGATTTTTTGGAAATTTCTATTTCTTTGAGTTTGTTTCCATTCTTTCTCTTTTCAAAAAAAAAAAAAAAAATCAGTTTTCTTAGTTTGAATTCAAAATTGAGAAACTTTGATCCTATCCTATCGTTCTTTGGCGCTTGCAGAAATGTTGAGCCCGTTCGACTAAGGTTTTGGACCATCGTTTCTCTTCGATGAGTTCATTAGAGATTTCAAAAAAAAAAAAATCAGTTTTCTTAGTTTGAATTCAAAATTGAGAAACCTTGATCCTATCCTATCGTTCTTTGGTGCTTGCAGAAATGTTGAGCCCGTTCGACTAAGGTTTTGGGCCATCGTTTCTCTTCGATGAGTTCATTAGAGATTTCAAAAAAAAAAAAAAAAAAAAAATCAGTTTTCTTAGTTTGGATTCAAAATTGAGAAACCTTGATCCTATCCTATCGTTCTTTGGTGCTTGCAGAAATGTTGAGCCCGTTCGACTAAGGTTTTGGACCATCGTTTCTCTTCGATGAGTTCATTAGAGATTTCAAAAAAAAAAATATTAAAAAAAAAATAAAAATAAAAAAAATTAGTTTTCTTAGTTTGGATTCAAAATTGAGAAACTTTGTTCCTATCCTATCGTTCTTTGGTGCTTGCAGAAATGTTGAGCCCGTTCGACTAAGGTTTTGGGCCATCGTTTCTCTTCGATGAGTCTATTTGGGATTTTTATAAAAAAAGGGGACATAGACCACTAAGGTTAAACCAATTGCGTTCTTTGATCACGATTGATTCAAGAAAAGCCTTGTCCAGAGTGTGGAGACAGCTTGACTGTTCTAGGCAAGGGTCCTCCAAACGGGTTCATTAAGTAATCCTACCCTTACCTGGGGGCAATTCTATCAATTGAGGTTTCATAAGACCGGGTTAGGAGGCCTATGTGTACTCTCTCGTCTTTAAATCTTAAAAAATTAAAAAAAAAAAAAAAAATAAAAAAAAAAGATTTTCAAAAAAAAAATCTTAAAAAAAAAAACAAAAAATTTTTCAAAAAAAAATAAAATAAAAAAAATAAAAAAAATATTTAAAAAAAAAAAAAATAAAATAAAATAAAAAAAAAATCATTTCAAAAAAAAAAATCTCCAAAAACTCGTCACTTTTTGGATTCAGATTCGAGAAATTGTGGTCTCTTCCCTTCTGAGTACTGGCGCTCGCGGAAATCGTTGAGCCCGTATTTTAATCGGAATGTCACTTGCTCTCTTTGACGAATCCATTTCTGACATTTCAAAACAAAGAATCCCATCTCATGGATGCGATCTCCAACATTTGTGCATAGCAATACTGGTACGCCCTTTCAGGGTCTACTGTATCTGTGACCGGCACATTTGTAACTCCTACCTCTAATTCTTCTTATCTCGAGCAAGCCCTGCTTCTCGATAAGTCGAATTTAGGTTTACAATTGCTTCTAGCAGTCACTGGAACGCTCATTCTGGGCTCACCATACTTGCTGTCAGAACAATTGTACCATCTATGGCTTTTTGCCTTCTTCATGTCGCTTGGGTCATATCCCTTAAGCGATTTGAAAAGACAACCGTAGGAATTCCCATTTATGATCATTATATTCTTGTGATTACTAATGGATGTGGTCTTGTTTCAGAACTTTTTCGAAACTAACAATGGCAGCCTTAACCATTATCTTCGATGAGAACAAGCACCAGCTCATGCTTCAACAGAAGCAAAGCGCGCGCACCCATAAGCGCCCTGTCAGCTGCCGAAGCGTCAACTCCCTCGGCAACTCTCTGAACTCCGGGTCGACCTCGACTCCCCGGACTATCTTCTTTGGGACACTGGGACCATTCCCACTTCCCGAAGAACAAACTGCGCCTGCCAAAAGGCAGAAGATCGCCTCTCAACGTGTCACTCCCGTGACACCAAAGGTGAGCGCCCAAAAGCCTGAAGCCCGCGGCACCCCCGCGAAGCCTCGACCCACAAACAACCAGGTCTATCCCAAGACTTGGTCTCCAAGACCTTCCCCAAAACAAAGGAGGTCTCAAACCTCCACCAAGCCAGCATACCTGGCCCCACTCAAAGAAAACCAGTTCTACCCTCTTGCCTACATGAAAGAGGAGAGACCCATCTCCAACTTGACTCCCAAGTCAACCCAGCATGAGCCGGCTTGTTCCTACAGGCCCAAAATCAGATCATGCATCACTAGGCCTTTACAAGCACCTGCTAGGGCCTACACCCCTTCAGTTCGACCCTTTATCTCTACAGGGGCCGAACTCGAAAGGTTTAAAGCTTCGCTGCAACAGGCAAAGGACCGGGTCCGCATCCTGTCCTTGCCCAACCACAAAGAAGACAAGCTCGGCTGCTGCGCCCGAGGGAGCACATCCTTCATCGTTAGAGCCCGGCCAGAGCTGACTGAAGCTCAAATCGCTCGTCGAGCACGCCGCCGTGCGTCATATCGACAAAAGAGACTAGAGAAGCAACGGACCCAGCCTCCTACACTTCAAGTCTCCCACAAATGGGTCGAAAAAGAAAGACCCGACCAAGTTGCTGCCGTCCATATGGTTGGAAAAACCAGAAGACGCCAAAGGTCAGCATCAAAAATCCATGTCCGACGTCCGGTGACCCGTAGCGTCACCAGGACACAAAGACATCCCGAAGAATCTCCTGCCCCTTCAAGCCAAGGACGGGAGAGTAATCCTTCATCAAGCTCTTCATCAAAAAGAATGAGCCCCAGCTCGGTCACCAGGACGATTTCTTCGTTCGAATCCCGAGGGATGAACGTCTTGGCTACAAGTTCTGAGCCACCACCTCAGAATCCACCTCGAGATGATGCGCTCACACGCATCCAGCAGTTGGAACAAGGCCAGCAGAGGATTGAAACTCTGATGGAAAACCTTCTCCTCGTTGTCCAAAATCAGGTGAACAATGAGCCTCCTCCGAATCATAGCAATAACGAGGGAAATGGAGAAGAAAATGAGTCACGCGCCCTTACCAAAAAGGACGTAGACAGTATCCTCGCCAAAGCAAAAGAAGAGGATATACTCAAAGAGCATGGGATCAAGCCACCATATCCTTTATGGATGGACTCGGTCCCGTTCCCCACAAAATTCAAGCATCCTACTCTCCAAACATATACGGGGAAAGGATCGGCCAGACAGCACGTCATCCACTTCAAGATCTTGACGGGAGCTATCGCGGATCAAGATGCACTCAAGATCCGCCTCTTTGCAAGTACCCTAAAAGGTACGGCCTTCGATTGGTACTCCACTCTGCCGGAGTACTCCATTCAGAACTGGGCTATGCTGGAGACACGCTTCCTGACCCACTTCCAAGGTGAGGATCATCCTGTTACTATGGCTCAGCTCTGCAGCCTAAAACAGGGAGAGAATGAGTCAACTTATGACTTCATTCACAAGTGGAAAGCAATGGCGTACAAATGCTCAGATGTACTGCCACAAGCGTCGCTAGTCGACATCTGCCGAAACAACATGAGAGCTAAAATCCGCTCCATGATCATCGGCAATAAATCAAAGAACCTGGGGGAACTCCTGGAAGCTTCCATGGAAGCTGAAATGGTGATCAAAGACCTCAACAGTCAGAAGTCATCAAGAAAAGAGCCAATCGCCATTGCAACCTCTAAACCAAAGAAGAAAGAGGTTCTCAATGTGCAGACTAAGTCAGCTCCTCAGCAACCAAAGAAAGCTGAAAATAGAGCTGCAGGTAAGAGACCTGAACTCTCTGATGCCTTCAAAGAGCGAGTAGAAAAGAAATATCCGTTCGATGAAGACGTCGAAGAAATCTTTGAGGCTCTCCTAGCAAATGGCAAACTCATTTTGCCAGAGCCCAAAAGACCTGGAGACGTTGGCAAAACCAATGATCCTCGGTACTGTCCATACCACCAGATGGTCTCGCATCCTCTCAATCAATGCTTTGTTGTGAGAGAGAAGATAAACGAGATGTGGAAAAACGGAGTCATCACCTTTGACAAAAACTATGGGACTGCCTCCGTCAACATGGTGTCATGTGGACAAACACCAAAATCACCGAAGAAGAAGATCACTACTTCCTTCATGGTGATAAACAAAATTCAAGTGTCCGAGAAGCTGGTTCCTTTCCCAACACCAGACGGACAACCCATATGGGTACATCCCGATCTCCTGGAAGATGAAAACTGGGAGATCGTCAAAACAAAGCCAACAGCTCAACAGCGAAGGCAGGCTAGGAAACATCTCCTCAGGCTCAAACGGCAAGAGAAGACCCAGCCAAAACAAGAAGTTCATGAAAAGGCAGAGGCCTCCTCTACCACTTCACTCGGGGCAACAGAAACGTCCCCTCCAGAGACTTCAAAGGCGGTAAGAAACTTCACTCTTAGTGATTTCATGCCACCTCAATTCAAAAAAGAAGCCATGCAGGGGGCATCATACTCTTGCAACTCGGTAGTTGGATTCTCCATTGATGGATACGAGTCCAGCGACACCGACGATGGATTCGAGCCCAACTACACCGATGAGTGGGAGGAATCTCTTGAAACAGGAGAATATCTCTCCGACGAAGAATGGGTTCCTGAAACTCACCTTATGCCAGTAATCTGGTATAACCCCTTGCAACCACAAGGATCCTGGTCTGATGATGAAGAAGACCAAGAGGCTGCACAAGAAGATGCTGTTAACCCAGCACCTGTCATTGCTCCAGTGGAAATCAACTATGTTGAGCCACACGGAGAAGACGAAGAAGAGGATCTGGCTCCCATGCCTGATCTTGAAGAATATGCAAGGATCTTGCAGCGTCTCGCTCTAGAACAAGAGCAAGACCGCGTCAACGAGATTCCTCACAATCCAGAGCCGGAAGTCCCTGAAGCCCATCAGGTACCTCCTCCCTCAACTCCTGAAAATGGAGAACATTGCTGGATTGACGATCCTCTTACATCCGAGGATGAGTCTGACTCCGAGCAGGCAACATCTTCTATCAGAGCTTCCTGTAATGTAATATATCAGGATTATAGCTCTTCTGAAGCGTCGTCTGATGAGATTACCTACACTCCGACGACGCCTAGCAATGTATCCTCTGGAGCTACCTCGTCTCACGTGACTTTCACAGAGATGACACCCTCTCAGGTTTCTTCTCCTGAGACTGTGACTTCAGGATACACATTCTTCCCGACTCATCATCATGAAGAAAACCCAACTTGGGGTGATGGATGGGTCAACGAAGAAGAAAAGCTGCTGGATGCTGTTCAGGACTTGCTCCCGGAAAATGCTCCGTGCAACACAATCACTGAGGATGGCAACTCTGCTGCAGATACATCCCCAGTAGATGAAAAACGACAGCCTCTTGATCCTGAAGACAATCTTCCAAACGAAGATCCTTCTCAAGAAGCTCTCGAAGTTGGTAGAGGCACCCGTTCGGGCCGGGACTACCACAAAAATTACAACCAATCTTCCTTTACTTATGTAAATCCTTCGGGAAAAGATGTTGTAAGCGCCCCCAGTGGCAACAATGATGAACATGCAGGCCCTAAGGAGGCTTTCAAGTATGATTTGGTTGAGCACTTCAAACACATACCTGCACGTCTTCACATCCTAGACTTATTGCGAATGTCTCCACGCACTCGTGATAATCTTATATCAGAATTACAAAAACTGAATGAGGATGTCGACAAACATGCCCCACAAGTCCTCCAAATTGAAATGGACTACCGGGTCAAAAACTCAGAAACCTCCTTAAAAGAAGAAAAAGAGAAAAGCGAGGGATCATGCATCCAATGCCTCTCGGTTCAAAAGGCAGCCAGTGCAACCATCGCCTTCACTAAGGAAGACCTCCTACTTGGCGAAGCAAGGCACAACCGACCCCTGTACTTCACAGGGTACATCAAAGAAATGCCGATACATAGAGTTCAGATCGACCCAGGTTCTGCACTCAACCTTATCTCCACTTCGGCTCTTGAAGAGTTGGGCATCCCACCCAGCAAGCTAAGCCACACATCTGTATCTATCTTTGGATACGATGGGAGCACTCAAAGGCCTATCGGCAAAATCAGGTTCAAATTGCAAATCGGTGATCTTATCTCTGAGGTCACTGTGTATGCAATAAAAACCCCCTCATGCTACAACATCCTTCTCGGACGTCCTTGGATACACGAGAATGGTGTTGTTCCTTCAACTCTACATCAATGCATCAAGTTTGTCGGCGACGACGGCATGGTACATCGAGTCTTTGCGGACAGGAAACCCTTCAAAGGTAAAGAAGTCCACTTCGCAGACTCCCAAATGTATGAAGGAGAAAAAGAAGAAGAGGAAATAGCACCCCCTGCTGAAAATCTCCAGAAAGATAAAGGCAAGGCTCCTCAAAAATCACCGGAAAAAAACAAACCCTCCGGCAAATTAGAAGAGAGTAGTCAATCTCCCTTCGTTATCTCCCTCAAGAATTCAAAACCTTTGGTCATCATGACTAAAGTGAAGAAGGCGAAACAAAAGCCTGGGGGCAAATTTGTTGTTTCTCTCGTGTCTATCATGCAAGACACAGACTCGGACTCAGAGCCAGAAGACGATGCATCGTCAAGCCAAGCTGACACTCAGCAAGTTCAGCCTGCTCTCACTCCGATGGAGACACCTGCTGATGTAGAAGATCCTACGTCAGCTACCTTTGTTGTTCCGGCAACATCACCAAAGCAAAGGCCGATCTTCTTCCATAGATCGGACGCTTCTTCATCAAACTCCATGCTGGAACCTTTTCAAAATGAAGGTATGCCTCAGCTATCTCTATATAGTCCTGTGGCACAAGCAATTATGAAGAAAATGGGCTTTGACGCTCAAAACCCAGTCGGTTTGGGAGAAAGACGCGGTATTCTCACGCCATTGGAGCCCGCCTTGACCAAAAGCCAGCTGGAAGATTGGAGACTCTACGGTCATGTAGAGAAGTCTTCATATGGGTTAGGGTATGATCCCGACACTCCTCTGAGACAGTTGACACAAAGGCTTAAAAGTCGTTTTACCGACCAAGCCTCAACATCTAAAGTCCACGAAGACATCGATCTCCCTGGATATCTCTTTAAAGAGTTACCTGACAAAGATCCAGGAAGCTCATCCAATTGGTACAATTTCTCTGATGATGAAGAGGAATCGCCCGATAATACAGACTTGTGGCATCCTGACCCAGAAGAACCCTCGTCTCCAAAAGAAATACCAGACTCAACAGGCGATTGGGACTATCTCATAGCAAGCCTTGAGGAGATCACCAATCAAGAAAATCCATGGAAAGGAACAGAGCCTTGGTCTGGTAATGCAGTTGAAACTCCAGAAGGTTTCGTTGAGTTGGAAGCCTCCGAAAATATTGTGGAGGAACCACCTTCGAACCTTCCGACAGAAGATCCTGTTCAAAAGATAAACTTGGGAACACCTGATAACCCACGTCCTGTATTCATAAGCAAGAATATAAAGGATGATGAGTTACCCGAGTATATCGCTTTTCTTCGTGAGTTCGTTGATTGCTTTGCATGGTCCTACGCTGAAATGCCTGGTTTAGACCCCAAAATAGCAGTCCACAAACTCAATCTTCAAGAAGAAATCAAGCCTGTCAAACAAGGCCAAAGAAGATTCCGTCCAGATGTGATGGATAAAATTGAACAAGAAGTTCAAAAGCTCAAAAGCGTCGGCTTCATCCGTGAGGAACAACATCCAGAATGGTTGGCCAACATTGTCCCCGTGACAAAGAAAAATGGGCAGATCAGAGTCTGTATTGACTATAGAGACCTGAATGGCGCTTGCCCTAAAGATGAATTCCCGCTCCCCATACCGGAGGTGATGATTGACAATACCTGCGGATTCGAGCGAATGACATTCATGGATGGCTTCTCTGGTTACAATCAGATAAAGATGCATCCCGAGGATGAAAAACACACTTCATTTCGGACTCCATTTGGCGTGTATTGCTACACTGTCATGCCATTTGGTCTGAAAAATGCTGGTGCCACATATCAGAGGGCTATGATGAAAATATTCCAAGATATACAACACAAGACGGTCGAATGTTACGTTGATGACCTCGCCGTCAAAAGCAGAAGAAAAGAAGACCATCTCAAAGATCTTCGGGAAGTCTTCCTCCGACTCCGCAAACACAAACTGCGGATGAATCCTCTAAAATGCTTCTTCGGCGTCTCGTCGGGTAAGTTTCTCGGATTCCTTGTTCGGAAAGCTGGAATAGAACTTGACCCCATAAAAGTCAAGGCTATTCTAGAAATGCCCTCTCCAAGAACCCTAAGGGAACTAAAAGGGCTTCAAGGGAGATTGGCCTACATTAGACGGTTCATCTCCAATCTTTCGGGGAAATGCCGTCCATTCTCTCGATTGATGAAAAAAGGTGTAGACTTTGTCTGGGATGCCGACTGCGAAGCCGCATTTCAAGATATCAAGTCATACCTGACCAAACCTCCAGTGTTAGCTGCCCCTGCCACTGGAAAACCATTCATCTTGTACACAAGAGCTCTTGATCATTCTGTAGGCGCTCTGCTGGCACAAGAGAATGGTGAGGGAAAAGAAGCTGCTCTATACTACCTCAGCCGCATGCTAGTAGGTGCAGAGCATCGCTACTCTCCAGTCGAAAAAGAATGCCTTGCAGTGATGTTTGCCGTACAAAAGCTACGTCACTACTTGCTTTCCAACACAGTCTACCTCGTCTCAAGGATCAACCTCTTGAAGGTCCTTGTCACAAAGGCAGGTTCTCTGAATGCCCGACTGGCAAAATGGTCCATCCTCTTGTCACAATTTGATATTAGGTATGTGCCACAAAAAGCAATCAAAGGCCAAGCTCTAGCAGATTTCCTCGCAGAGCATCCATTGCCTAAAGATTCACCACTCAGAGATGATCTCCCAGACGAACCTGTCTACAACGTGGAGACTTCCTCACCAAATGCCTCCTGGGACATGTACTTTGACGGTGCAACCAGGACAAATGAAAACAGAAAGCTGATCTCGGGAGTCGGCATCCTCTTTGTTAGCCCCGACAAATACATGATTCCACATGCTTTCTCGCTATTGGAACCATGCACAAACAATGCAGCTGAATACCAAGCTCTGATCCTAGGATTGGAACTCGCCATCGAATCTGGTATCACCATGCTGGAAGTCTTTGGAGACTCTCAACTGATCGTCAACCAGATGAATCAGAAATATGAAGTCAGGAAGCCCGATCTGCTGCCTTATTACAACAAGGCACAATCGCTTCTGCAAAAGTTTGACATCTGCAACATCACCCACATTCGTAGAGGTGAAAATATCCGTGCAGATGCCCTGGCCGGACTTGCCGCATCAATGGCGATCCAGGAAGGGGAAAACATGCAAATTACAGTGTACGAGAGAAGGATCCTCCCTCCTCTTAACACACACCAAGCAGTTGCCGAATGCCACCGAGTGGTTGGAAGTCGGATCTCTATCCTTCAACCTTCAATCGTCGACTGGAGGGATCCGTTCATTGATTACACTATGTTCGGAATCCTACCTGAAGATCCAAAAGAACGGGTAAGCATACAAAGGCGAGCCCCAAACTTTCATTTGGATATTCCTTCAAAGATCCTTTACAGGAAATCCTTCAACGGAGTACTTCTACGCTGCTTGTCACAACAAGAGGCCGAAGAAACACTTAAAGAAGTTCATGCTGGTCTTTGTGGAGCCCATCAGGCAGGTCCTAAGCTCTATGATCAGATAAAAAGGTTAGGTTACTATTGGCCTACCATGGTTGCTGATGCAATGCAATTTGCCAAACGCTGCCAGCTATGCCAAGTTCACGGAGATTACATTCACATGCCTCCGGAATGGCTGCATCCTACAGCAATCTCATGGCCTTTTGAAGCATGGGGCATGGACATCATAGGTCCTATCTCTCCCCCTTCAAGCAAAGGTCATCGCTTCATCTTCGCCGCAACGGATTATTTCTCCAAGTGGTCAGAAGCATTTGCGTTCAACGAAATGAAGACCTCATCAGTTCTTCAATTCCTACGCACCAACATCATTTGTCGTTTCGGCATACCCAAGAGATTCGTCCATGATAACGGACCACAATTCCGGGATCATCGATTCTACAGGTTTTGCGACAAATACAAAATCCAAAGCTGTCCTTCGACTCCATACAATCCGGCAGCAAACGGATTAGCAGAAGCCTTCAACAAGACACTCTGCAAAATCCTCAAGAAAATGGTCTCTAGTCACAAAAGAGACTGGAGCGATAAACTGTCTGAAGCTTTGTGGGCCTATCGAACCACCGTTCGAGGACCAACCCATAGCACACCATTCTCCTTGGTCTATGGATGCGAAGCTGTCGTGCCCCTAGAGGTACAAATTCCTTCTCTGAGGGTATCTCTACAAAATGACATGACTCAAGAAAGCAATGTCAAATTGCGACTCCATGAGCTGGACAATCTCGACGAGAGACGGCTCGAAGCTCGACAAAGCATTGAACTTTACCAAGCACGCATGGCAGGATCTTTTGACAAAAGGGTCCGGCAACGCGCCTACAAAAAGGGTGACTTGGTTCTTGCGGTAAAAAGACCAATGGTCTTCGCACACAAATCCAAAGGCAAATTTGAACCAAAATGGGAGGGACCCTACGTCATCGACAAAGTCTTCTCCAACGGCGTATATGCCCTCCTAAACATGGAAGGCGACAGATGTATGCTGCCTATCGACGGCAAGTTCTTGAAGCGGTACTACCCTTGAAGACTTACCCAACTGGGTAAGAGCAATGCCTGTATGGCCAAAACCTGTTCTCAGGTACTCGCTCGTCAAACCCACTCTCTTTAGAATTTTCATATCAAATGTCAAAATTTCTAGAGATTCAAAAACAATGCTTACTTTCATCGTTTCATTGTTCAAAAACAAAAAAAATCCAAGTTTAGGAGCCTCTCCCTGACTTGACCAAAGCTTTCGATCCTTGAACCAAAATTCATGGTTTGAAACAAAAATCCGGATTCAGGGATTTCCACCCTAGTCCACCTTACCTTTTACCGCCAAATGGTTCTAGGTCAAAATTTACGACCCTCGTGTCTTTAAACAAAAAAAAAATGGTTTTTCAAAAATCGTGGGGAAATGACATCAAAGTCAGTACCCGCAAAACAAAAATTTTAAAAAAAAGCAAGGATGCGACATTCCATCGATACTTGCACCCAAAATCGCAGGGAAGCGACATTTTGTCGATACTTGCAAAATCCAAAAACCGTGGAGAAGCAACAAACCAGTTGATATCCACAACCCAATTTCAAAAATCGTGGAGATGCAACATACCAGTTGCTATCCACAACCAAAATTACAAATGGTTCGAGAAAACCTCAAATTTCAAAAATCGCGGAGAAACGACATCAAGTCAGTACCCGCAAAACCAAAAGTCTTGGGAAAAGCAGGGAAGCGACGCTTAGTCGATATTTGCACCCCAATTCGTGAGGAAGCGACATTCCATCGATACTTGCAAAACCTAACCCGCGAGGAAGTGACATTCCATCAATACTCGCAAAACCGAATGAGCAAGGAAGCGACATTCCATCGATACTTGCAAGACCATTCAGCGGGGAGGCGACATTTAGTCGATACCTGCATTTTGAAAACCAAAACTCGGCTATAAATGCCAAAATCCGGCTATAAATGCCAAAATAAAAATTTCCGGCTATAAACGCCAAAATCAGCTTTCATGCCAATAAAACAAAACTCGGTTTTAAAAAAAAATCGGCTATAAATGCCACACAAAAAAAAAACCTGACTCTCATGTCAAACCGGCTATAAATGCCACAAACCGGCTATCAATGCCACAAAAAATTGGTTTTCACGCCGACAAAACAAAACTTGGCTTTAAAAAAAAAAAACCCGGCTATCAATGCCACAAAACCGGCTATAAATGCCACAAATTGGCTATCAATGCCACCAAACTGGCTGTAAATGCCACAAAAACACCGGCTTCCATGCCAACCCAAATTTTGGCTTTTACGCCATAAAATTTCGGCTTCCATGCCATCTCAAAAGCGGCTTTCACGCCACAACCAAAATCAGGCTCCCATGCCAAAACAATTATTTGACAAAAGATTTTCACAAAATGACAAAGCTTTTGATCAAATCCCATTTAGCAATTGCTTTCATCACAAAAAGATTTGAGTAAGCGTAGGGAACAACAAAAAAAAAAAAAACAAAAAAAAAGGTACCAAAAAAATACATGTGGTACCAAAGCAAAAAAAAAAAAAAAATAGAAAGTGTTCACAAGCACTACAAAAAAAAAGAAAAGTACCAAAAAAATACATGTGGTACCAAAAAAAAAAAAAGAAAAAGAAAGTGTCCACAAGCACTACAAAAAAAGAGTACCAAAAAATACATGTGGTACCAAAAAAAAGAAGAATGGTTTCTGCTATAAAAAATCAGGAGCTCAGCCAAAAATGGTCTCCAGCCAAAGCTTCAGCTCCTCAAGCAAACTTTTGGCCTCAGCCGTCAGAGTTTCCAAGGCACGCTTCTTCAGGAACTTGCCATGAGATGCTAGCGAATGCCGTAACCCTTCTTTTACACCGGGAAGCTCTTCCCCAGCAGTTTGCCATCGTTCGTTTTCTAGAGTCCTCCTCTCGAGAACTTGACCGGCATCTGCAACCCTGCGGATCAGAGTACTCTCCCTGTCACGAGCCTCTGTTATAGCAGCCCACTTAGCATCGACTTGTGCCTTCAAATGCTCAAGACGTTTCCTGGCCTCCTCAACTTCCCTATCAAGGACGTTAAGGTCATACCTCAATCCGATGATGGCTAGCTCTTCCTTGTTCCTCTCCCGAACTAGCTGCTTCTTGCTTTGTGTAGCCTCATTCAGGTCAGACTTAGCCTTATCAGTAGGGTCCAAGAACATCTCCTTGAAGAATTGGTCGTCAGGGAAGCCCATGGTCTCAAACCACTTGTCACCCAGTGCAATGATCCTATCAACGGTCGCCCTGGCACCTGTGACATCCAGACCAACCTCTTCGGTGTCAGTCAGAATCTCCTGGACATGTGGGATCATGCCAAATCCTGCCTCCAAGTGTCCAGAAAGGAGAGTCTTGACCCAAGAACTCAAAACCCGAGCCAGCACCTTCTTCGCAAATTGAAGAGACGAACTGGATGAAGATTCAACCTTCTCCGCTGATCGGCTGCTCATGTCATGTCCCATTGGAAGAGTAACAAAAGAACTCTTTCCACTTGGAGCCACTGGAGAGGGAATCTCAACACGAGGCATCTCCTCAATCATGTCAGAACTGGTCTCTACCTCCGGATCGACCTCTGGCATCCCTTGCTCTGGTTCTGAAGAAAGCGATGGACTCTCTTCTGTCACTTCAAAACCTGCAAATGAAACACAAAAAGGTATGATATGATCCTGTTCAAAAAAAAATCATCAGGGTCATCACTACCAAGTACCTTCTTCGACGACTGGCGGAACACTCTCTTCCTCCATGAACTCATCAGAAGCATCATCGACATTTGCGTCCATTGATGGTTCAAAGTCATCGGAATCCTGTGGCAAGTCAGCTGACAAGAAAAAATGTTAGCAAATCAAGTCGCAGGCAAAAAAAAAAAAAAAAGAGAAAGCGAAAGAAGTTATACCAATTGGAGATTCCGGAGTCATTCCAGAGTCCCTCGGTTCTTCTTCAGATGCCATAACCGGCTCCATCACCGCCTCATCGGTCGGAACCTCAGGCATCGGCAAGTCTTCATCCTCTGCTAAAAAAAAAAAAGAGAAAAAAGCAGCAGCAGGGTGAGAAAACAAATCAGAACATGGAAAGCCCCATGAAAGAAGTAGAAAAAGAAAAAGGAAGAATCATACCTTCACCAATGGTCTCTTCCCCACGACTCCTCTTCTCTGGAGGCTCGTCGACAGCCTCTGGCACCTCCTCGTTGATGGTAAGAGGGATTTCCATGTCAGGAGAGTCCTCATGTGGCCCCTCGCTGCGATGATGACTCCTCCTCTTCTTACCTCTACGGGTTCGCTTCCTAGAAGAACCCGCCTCACTATCGAGTCAGGTTTCTCACTCGACTCCTCACTGGATGGTCTGCTCTCGCCAGTAGACTCCGCGGAAGCTCGTCTCTGTGCCGCTTGCATCCAAGCGTCGAGCTCAGCTTCCTCCTGTTCTAGCTGCTCCAAAGCCTCATCAGGTACCTCCCGAACAGCTTCAGAACCAATGACGCCCTGGTCACCGAGAAAGCCTATCTTGTGCTTCTCTCCAGAAAGGAAGGCCCAAACTTCCTCTCGCCGGACGCCATCCGACTTCCCAATGCCTTTTCCAGAAGACAGCTTTACATCAAGCTCCTTCTTGGAAAGCCCCCGATATGCCAAAAAGCTCTCCGCGAACCACTTCGTGAAGCCGGCAGTTCGGAAAGTCGACAGCTCAGGATAAGAAATCGTGGCAGTAGTGTCTTCAGCACTATAGAAAGCCCATGCATTTCTGCCATCCTGCAAACCCCCAAAACGCTTCACCATACTCGAAGGCGCTCCAACAACGCCTTGAGAGAAGCCCAACTGAAGCGCAAAGCGAGAAGGTACATACGGCTGGATGTCGACGAAAAGATGTCTACGGTACACCATCGTGCCGACTCGTATGCTGAAAAGCCACTCCTTCTCTGCATTGGTCAAAGGGTAATGCCTTCCCGACCCTGCTCTGGTATAGTCTCGGGAGGCACCAAAATCAAAAGCCTTCTTCCGCAACTCCGGAGAAAGCTTCACTGAAGACTGCCCCATCTCGACGTCCCTGAACCGTCGGATCCTCATGCGGGCAAACAAAAGTGATTCGGATATGGCTTTTCCCTTAGCCAATCGAATCATCAGAGGATCATCATCCTGTGCAGACCCAGCTGGTGGAAGCTAGGACAGTGGTATACAAACCACGAATAAAAGATATGGGCTGAAAATACCCTATTCATAGGGAGCCCAAGCCGAACCAAGAAAGCAGCAGCCTGCAGTTCGGTACACAGGTAGGAGTAAAGAGCGGGCACCAAAGCAAGCCGCTCTCCAAACGCCATCTGACAAGCCGGAAAAATACAATGCGGCCTGATGTGCGTCCCATCTCCACCAGCAAATATAGCCTCACCTAGCCAAAAAGTGAGGTAAAAAGCAAGATCTCTCCGCAGTGCAATGTCAGAATAAAGGGCATCTGTGCTCGCGAAGAAACCCTTCAACTCTTCCTGCATGGCCAAAGTCTTCTTCCTGTCTTCCCGGGTCATGCTATCAGGAGACTCTTTGCTGTCAAAGAAGTTGAAGAATGAAGAGCCATAACTCTTCCAACTGCTGGATCTGACTTTCGAGCCCTCCTTAAAAAAATCATAGAAGGCGACGAGCTGAAAGTATAGGAGCCTGAATTCCTCTGACTGCTCCTCAAGGACGCTGTCAATCGGCATGAACTCCTCGTAGAGTTTGCCAAGGATGGGCAATCCAGTAATAGCACTCAACTCCTTCAGAGAAAAACCAACCTCACCATTCGTGACAACGAAGGTATTGGTCTGAGGGAGGAAAGACTCCAACATAGCCATGAAGGCATCATCGGAAAAAGTCACGGTCTCCCTAAAAGTGCGGACCGCGTCAAAAATCCCGGCTTCCTTCAAAACGGCGCCCCCAATCAGCAAGGTGTGGTCAGTCCATGACTTCCAATCGGAGTCAGCATTGAAACGGCCACGAAGTCGAAAAGGCTTCACCCAAGTACTGCCGTCACCGCTGAAAACACCATGGCCCACCGGTCTCAAATCGACCGACGGATAATCAGAGCCCTGGTAGCCGCTGGCTGGCATCAACATGTCCATACGGACAGGTGGCTTCTCTGCAAAACCGGAAGGTCCACCAACAAAAACCCCGGTCTTGATCACACTGGTCCTCTTCACCCAGCTCGGAGGATCTTCCCTCTTAGGGCACGTGGGAGAAAGGCTCAGGATCGAGATGGTCCGGTCAAAAGACGACCGGGTAGAAATAGTTCTCTCTTCACCATCAGCTGTGTAAGAGAACTGAAAACATCTCCTTTGGTATGTCAAGTCGTCAGGGACTGCATCTCCAAAGAAGAAGGTAGGCTTGGGCAAAACCCTCAGATCGTCCATAACCCAAGGACGGTTGCTTACCATGATCTTATAGAATTCCTCATTCTTGAGAGCGATCAATCGCTGTCTCATCTCATCGCGATTGAGGGAATCGCACTCTTCCAAGTTCTTCTCAACAAACTGGACCTTCTCCCAGGCCTGCTGAACGGCCACATTGGAAGATCTAGCAGATCGACGAGGTACGCTTGTAGCAGGCTCTTTACCCTTGTTCGCTCTGGAGGAACCACCTGCAAAGGTTGGAAAAGAAAAAGATCGTCATCAAAATGACAGGATTTCGCTAAAAAAAAAAAAAGGGTCACTTTGTCCCACCAAAAATCTGGCGAAATTTTGGCATGACTCCGGGGCAATTCCAAAGAAAAAGGAAATACCCCGACGGAAATAGAAAGTTTGGAGATGGGCTCAACATTGCTGCGGGCTCCGAAACTCCAAACTTTCGAAACCTCAAAATCTCCGCAAAATCAAGAAGGGCTCAACATCGCTGCGAGCTCCAAATTCCCAAATTTGCAAAGATTTTCAGGTATGCTATCACATCATGCTACTCAATTCAATTTACAAAAAGTACATGCATGAACATCTAGATTTGCATAAAAACGCATTATCATGATGAGCAAAAAAAAAAAAAAAAAAAAAAAAAAAAGAAACTTTCTCAAAAAAAAAAAGAGGGAGAAAGAAAGAAAAAAAAAGAAGCTTTCTCAAAAAAAAAAGGGGAGAAAGAAAAGAAAAAAAAAAGAAACTTTCTCAAAAAAAAAAAAAAAAAAATCCGCCACAAAAAAAAAGAAGAAGAAAAAAAAAACGTGTGAAAAAAAAAAGAAAAAAAAAAAACAAAAGAAGAAATCACGTGGAAAAGAGAAAAAAAAAAAGAAGAAGAATAGAAAGAAAAGAAAGAAAGAAAAAAAAGAAGAAAGAAAAAAAAAAGAAGAGAAACTTTTTTTACCATCCTATTCTCTACATAAAGTTTTCTTGAAAGAAAAAGAGAGAAAACTTACTTGAAGCCATTGATGGAGAAGAAGAAGGAAAAAGCTTGAAGATCCTTGAAGAAGAAAAACTCTTGGCCTTGGAGCTCTTGAGATTGTTGCAAAAGAAAGCAATAAGGGCAAGAGATCCTACCTTCCTTTGCTTTTATAGGAGAGAGCAAATCAAAGAAGGAAACAAAGAAGAAAGGTAAGTGTTACTAATTAGTAACCTTACCAAAAGAGAAGGAATTAGAAAGATTCTTTCCCAAAAAGAAAGATGTCTTTGAGAGATTTCCTCCCAAAATCAATCAAATGAGAGATTCTCTCCAACAAAAAAGGATATTGGAGATTTCTTCCCAAAAAGAAAGATACCTTGAGATATTCTCTCCCAAATTAAGGGAATATGAGAGATTCTCTCCCATAAAGATATTTTTAGATATTCTCTATCCAAATGAGATATCTTTAGATATTCTTTACAAAAATGACCCCACATGAGATCTAAGCCATCCTAAAAAGCTTAAGGTCCCATGGGTTAGCCCATATGAGCCAGGTTTGACCACCTAGGCACTAAAAAAAAAAAAAAAAAAAAATGGGCTTTTAGTCAGAAAAAATCCCTCTTACCAAGAGCATACAAAAATGGTTCCATGCCTCTTCTGAGTTGATTGAACCATACAAAAAAATCCCAAGCCCCATGAGCTTCCAAAAATCAAACCATCCAGCCTCATATACCAAGTTGAGCCAAAATCTTGAAATTGACATTCCACAAAAATCCAAACCACTCCAATGGACCCACACAGTCCCAAAGAGTGACCAAAAACCAAATCCTGGTCCCCTAACTTGCCACATACAGCTTGTTAGGTCACAAGACCAAAACCAAAAACCAAATCATGATCCCCCAACTTGCCACATACAGCTTGTTGGGTCACAAGGTCAAAACCAAAACCCGATCCCCTAACCTGCCATATATAGCTGGTTAGGTCACAAGATCAAAAACAGAAACCCAAATCCACATCCCTGATGTCATCTTCAAAACTTTGCCTCGAGATGGTGTGTGATTCCTTTCACTACCATAAAATTCCCCTGGAAGCTCAAAGGCTACTATACCAAAGGAAAGATTGCTCAAAGACTCTTGGTCAAGACACAAGCTCTCCTTCAAAAATCTCTTCGAGGCACATCGACTACAAAAGTCAAGCAATTCGTCGCTGTACCTCGAGGGGGCATTTGTTGACACCAAAAATGTCACTTTGCCTCTTCAACATCAAGAAAGCTGCATGAAGTCGCAACCTGCCATAAATAGGCAATGCAATTTCTCCAAAAAATCAAATCTTGTCAGAATCAAACAAAAACTGCAAGATCCTTCAAGATAGCCAAGAGAAGAGTACACATGAAGTTTCGGGCCATTTCGACAACATTTGGCCTAACTTCACTTCTCCGACAGCTAAACGGGTGCTCCCGGCGGCGACATCATCGGAGACGTCAAAACTTCGATCAGAGCCTACAGATGACTCCAGCATGTCTCAAAAGGGCTCCATGCCAAATTTCAAGTCAAACCGACAACGTTTGACCCTCCATCAATGCTCGAGCAGCAAAATCAAGCCTCCCGGCGGCGGGAACCACCGAAGCCTTCGCTCATCAAACCAAGTGCATGAGTGGCTTCTACATGCTTCCAAAAGGCTGCACGTCGAATTTCAGGTCATTCCGACAACGTTTGACCAGGTTTCGATGCTCCGAGAGAAAATCAAGCCTACCGGCGGCGGAGCAACCCGGGACCATGACATCCAAAACGGAGCCCATGGAACGTCTCAAAATGACTCCAATAGGCTCCCCGTCAAATTTCAGGTCAATCGGACATCGTTTGGCCACATATCAAAGCTCGGCATTTTCCCCGCAGCAAAATCAAGTGAAGCATCGACGGGACCCCAAACGGCTTCAAAACTCAAACAAAAGCCTATGGTTGGTCTTATTTATTGCTCAGGAGGCTTCACCTCAAATTTCAGGTCATTCCGACATCGTTTGACCAAGTTTCAGCTTCTGGCGGAAAATCAGCAGCTCTACGCGACAAAGTCTTCGGCTTTCCCGGAAAATTGGAAACTTTGCACTCTAAAAATGCAAGGATTCTCATCAAGTTTTCTACAGGGAAATCAAGCCAATAAATGAGAAGAAATGTCAAGAAAAATACAGAAGAAAACGGCGACGAAAAAGACCTCAAAACGACCGCAAAACGGGCTCCGAAGGGGAAAAATCCCCCAGGGTCGCAGACCCCTGCGACCATGGCCCATGGTCGCAGGCCCCTGCGACTATGGCCCATGGTCGCCGGTCCATGGTCGCCGGCGACCATGGAGGTCCGGGTCACCGGATTTTCCGCCGGTGACCCGTTTTTTCCGTCTTTTTTCGCGTTTCGCGCACTTTGGCCCCTGTGGTTTCCTGAAAATGTGATTTTTAGTGCTTGAAATTGACTCATATCCGACGACATCCGTCAAAATCACGGGTCAACCTCCAAAAGCATAAAATCATCAGTGATCGCTCCAAGATCGCCAACCGGCTGACCAAGAAAGTGCACTTTCTGTCCGACCGATCGTGAAATCGACAAGACAGATGTCACCGGCCCGCTCTTAGCTATCAATGTCTGAAGCTACATGTTCATCCGATGTCGATCAGCATGTAGATCCATCGATGATCGTCGCCAGAAGAATTCCAGAAGACACGGCATGGCCCGCGACTCTTCAACTGCTCGGCGACCAATTAATGTGGTTAATTGACTAGCTTTATTGCAGTCATTAATTCATTTCTTTGGGTGGCCCAATCAGAAGCAAGCATCCAGGAGTTACAAATCAATTAAGTCATGGCATTCAAGCCATGAAACTCCTCCCATTATGGTAATTAAGGTGATTAAAAGCCCTTAATCTCCATCGGCCAATCAGATTCAAGGAAAAAGGAGTTACAAAATCAAGAAATAAATCTTGTAACTCCTCCCATTAAAGCCATTAAGGCTCATAAACCCTCCTAAATGGCTACCAAAGGCCTATAAATAGGAGAGCATTCCATTGAAATGGAAATCGGAAAAGGATCGGAAAAAAGGATCGAAAAAGATCAGAACAAAAAGGAGAAAATCAGAGGATCAGAAAAAAAGATCAGAAAGAGATCTGAGAGAAAGAAAAAGAGAGAAAAACTCTGCTGAAGTTCTGCACCGGCCACCACTACAAGGTGACAAAAGTCCTTTGGGGGGCACCCCCCCCAAGGTCCTTGCCTTCTCCTGCTGCCTCCAATGGCTTAGACGTGGCTTTTCAGCCCGTCTACTTAGCTTTTTATTGGACATAGGACCTTCTCTTGGTCTTTGTCCTCTAAAAACCTGAGGTTATAGCCAAGCCAAGCGAATCAAGAGCATCTTCTGTTCTCATCTGCATGGATGATGGCGAAGCCCATACATGGCTTGCGACCGTCAATCTGAACGAGTCCCCCACAATCTCCTGAAAAGTTAGATCTTCCTTTTCTTGCTTTTCATTGTAGTTTGTATTTTTCTAAAAGAGACAAAAATCACAACTCTTGTCTTTTTCATTATTGATGAGAATTGTAAATCGGCTATAAACGCCAAAATCGGCTATAAACGCCAAAATCGGCTATAAATGCCAAACAAAATCGCCTTTCACGGCAAACTAAGAAAATGTCTCTTTTCTTAAATATTTGTGCAATGGAAAACTTGAAAGAAGTTGATTTCCTTTTTACTTGCGAAGGTTGATCTCCGGATTACCACTTGCAATTCCAAGTAAAATAGAAAATCTGGCACACCCACACAAAGAAATGTTGATGCACGCTTCAGGGCCCGCCAGGGCGCGAAAGGGCCGGACCCGACGGACTCCCACGTTCCGCCGACCCCGGTAGCCGCCCCAGCGGGCGCCTCGGAGCGCGTTCCATCATAAAGGAGAGAAAATTGGTGGAAGTTTTTATAATTGGCTAATAAATAATTTAGGTTGACGAATTCAATGACAAAATTTAATATTGTAAAAGTAAATAATAGCTCAAGTGGCGAGTCACCTCCCCTTTACAGAGTGTTGGGGGTGCGGGGCTTATATGTCCATACAGTGTGTTTCCATGAGATGTACAAGAAGGCTTTTTGGTAAAAAGAATTTCATTCATTAATTTAAAAAAAGGATGGACAAAACAAATAGAGAACCAAGAACAATAACCAGAAAAAAAAAAAAAAAAACCAAAAGTGGTACCATCTGAAGCTTTAAAAGTTGTGTCCACTAAAACAATAGCTTTAGGTGTCAAGTGATGGATTTAGGTGCGGAGATTCCGACACTCAGCCGAAGATCTATGTGCATTTCGGTGATTGGGAAGCTCTGTGGATCTCTTTGCCTCTTGTCTTTCATATCGGATGGAATAATACCGACCCTGGGGCTCTCTTATCTTATATAGATAAGTCTCAAAGAGTCACACTTATTAAAGACTTCTTCACTAAGAAATCCACATCCACTAATCCTATTGAGAGTCTTATTAGTGGGACCAGATCAAGTCTTACCTTAAGTGGGATTGTATTCTCTATTGGCATCAGCCCTACTTGATCTGATATGGGACCCGTGGCCTGTGGGCCACACAATTTCCTACAATCTCCCACTTGGCACGAATGTCATATACATCAAACATATCTTAGTCCCATACGCATCACATGCCTTGCAAAAACCACCTCTATAGGCAAAGCCCTGGTGAAAGCATCAGCCATCAAATCCTCTGAAGGTATCTAAACAATTTCTATATCATTCTTTTCAGCCTTCTCTCTGATATGGAGTGATACTTTATCTCAACATATTTTGATCCGCTGTTGAAATTTTGCTCATTTACCATGGATATTGCAGATGTGCTATCTACGTTCATTGGGACATTCTCTTTTTCTCCAATTATCTCCAAATCAGTTAGGAAGTATTTTAACCAAAGAGCCTTTTGGACTGCTGTAATGCAGGCTATATACTTTGCTTCGGCTGTTGACATAGCCGTAGAGGTTTGTTTCTTGCTACCCTCAAGAAATTACACCTCCTCTGAGGGTAAACACGTAGCTGATTGTTGACTTTCTTTGTTCTAAATTACCGGCCCAATCTGCATCTGAGTTGCCACGTAGTTCTAGGACTTCACCTTGATAACATAGGTGAAGATTTACTGTTCCTTTGATGTATCGCAAAATCCTCTTAACCACATACCAATGCTGTAATCTTGGGTTACTTATGAATCTACTTACGAGACCCACGACGAATGCAAGGTCTAGTCTCGTACATAGCATCGCATACATGATGCTGCCTACAATTTGAGCATAAGGTTTCATTCTCATCTCTTCCTTATCCTGTTCATTTGTGGGTCTTTGATCCCTGGACAATTTTATGCTCTTGCAGATGGGAGTGTTAATTGGTTTACACATAGCCATATCAAACCATTTCAACACAGTTTCCAAATAGGATCCTTGTGATAAAGTCAATAGCCTATTCAGACGATCACGGGCTATTTCAATGCAAGGACATACTTTGCCTCACCTATGTCTTTCATCTCGAATCTTGACTTTAACCATTATTTGATTTCATTTACATCTTCCAATTGATCACCAGCGATTAAAATGTCATCCACATATAATGACAAATATAAGTAACTACTCCCACTGCGTTTAATAAAGAAACATATATTTGCATTATTGGGGACAAATCCTATTTCACCTATGGCCTGGTCAAGTTTTCTATATCATTGTCTCGAGGCCTGTTTTAATCCATACAATGCCTTATTAAGTTCGCACACTTTGTCCTCATGACCTTGCACCACAAATCCCTCAGGTTGTTTCATATAAATTTCTTCTTCTAATTTGCCATTCAAGAATGCGGTTTTCACATCCATCTGGTGCAATTCAAGGTCACGACATGCTACCAATGCCGCTAAAGTTCGTATAGATTGGAATTTTACGACCGGGAAAAACGTCTCCTCGTAATCTATTCCTTCCACTTGTGTGAATCCCTTAGCTACTAGCCGTGCTTTATATTTATCTAAAGATCCATCCGACTTTAGTTTCTTTCTAAGAACCCATTTACATCCAATGGCTTTTCGATCTTTTGGAAGATCAACCAATTGCCACACTTGGTTCTTTTCAATTGATTCTATCTCATCTCTCATAGCCTCTAACCAATAATGTGCATCCTATGCTTTGATCGCTTGAGAGTAGGAGTCCGGATCCAAATCTAGCATGGTTTCCAATAAACTGCAATAATCATCTAAATATGCCGGCTGTTTCCTAGCCCGAATCGCGTGCCAATAGGCTCATTGGGTTGTTCAATCACCTCAAGTGGGCATTGGTAAGAAATTCTATGTCTAACGTCCTCTTCATCAGAACCCTCACTTGCTTAAACCCCCTTGCCCTTAGAGATTTCATATAATTCCACACATTGTGGTTCTACTCTAGGACTGACTGTCGGATCCTCAAGGAAAAACATATCTCGGCACTCCATGATTATACTATTATCGTAATCATACACACGATATCCTTTAGAATGTAATAGGTAGCCAACGAAAGAACATTTTTTTCGCTTTTGCTTGCAGTTTATGTCTTTCTTGTGGTGGTAGCAGGACATGTATTGGGCAGCCCCCAAACTCTCACATGTTCTAATTTTGGTTTGGCACCAGTCCATAATTCATATGGGGTCTTGGGCACACTTTTGGAGGGTACTCTGTTTAAGATATATTGTGCCATATTTAATGCTTCTCCCCGTAAATACAGCGAAAGTCTCGCATAGCTGATCATTGACCTTACCATATCCATTAAAGTCCGATTCCTCCTCTCAGCCATGGCATTTTGTTGTGGGGAATATAGAATCGAATATCCATGAATGATTCCCTCACGTGCACAGTATTCTTTAAAGAGTTCCGAGGTGTATTCACCCCCTAGTGGATCTAATCCGTTTTTATTTTCTTGCCCTTTTGACTTTGGACTTCAGCAGCATATATTTGAAATATTTTAAAGGCCTTATGTTTGTGTTTAATCATTTACACATAACAATATTTGCTGTACTCATTAATAAATGTGATAAAATAGTCCTCCCCCATTCTATTTTGTACATTTAATGGTCCACAAATATCAAAATGAATTATGGTAAATATCAAAATGAATTATGGTCAATATTTCTGAACTTCCAATTCCTTTTGGAAATGGTTTCTTAACCATTTTTCCACTTAGACATGGTTCACATATAGGGTACTTTACTTTACCTAAATCTGATAAGAGTTCATTCCTAATGTTCTATTTATTCTGTTTTTGTTAATGTGCCATAATCTCATATGCCATAACATTGCCAAACCATCCATGCACACATTCACACACAGAATAATGGGAACTAGATTTTATTTTATCATTAAGAGTATCCAGCAAATACAATATATCAGAAAGAAAACCATTGACTAAAACTTGACCGCTCATGCCAATCGTAATCTCTTTATCTTTAAATTTGATTTTGAATTCATTCATAGCCAACTGGCTCACAAAGATGACGCTCCTCCTCATAGTTGGAGCAAAGAAAACATCGAAGCGATATATCGATTTTCCAGTTAGTAAGGGAATTTTGACTTTCCCTACACCCAACACATCACAGAATGTTTCATTCCCCATGAAATTTATACTTTGATCTCCCGGTTTCATCTCTTTGAATTCGACAAACCCAGCCTTGGTTCTTGATATGTGCCTGGTGGCTCCTGAATCAGTCCACCAATTCTTTTCATTGGTGTCTACCATCATTGACTCTGTGACCATCTCAACAACCATGTTCTTTTGTCACTTTTCCTTATTGGCCACTCTCACTCCTTTTCTTTCTGCATTGAGAACTAAAGTGTCCAGGTTTCCCACAATTAAAGCAAATACCATTCTTAGGCCCTTTTCGTTTTTTATTGCCTTTGAATTTCCTTTTATTTTTCATATTGATGGTAACGCATCGTTATTGTTCTTAGTTTTAGCAATCTTGACAGAATTTGTAGGTGTGACATGGCGGGCGGCCTGCCTTTGTCATTCAGCAAGTAATTTGACTTTAACCTCACTGAGGGTTACACCCTTTTAGAGGTTAAGGGTCTGAGACACATTCTCCCACAAAGGTGGAAGACTCATCAGTAAGTACATGATTTAAAAATTTTCGTTCATTTCCTTTCCCAAGGCTGCGAGGTTACTATATCGGACTGCCATTTGATCAATGTGATCCCTTATGGATGATCTCTCTGGCATCTTATAGTTAACATATGCGCTAAATGCCTTCATCAAGTGAGATTTGGAAGTTTCATCAAATTTGACCATAACATAGTCATAGATTTCTTTAGCCGTATTAAAGTGCTCAAATCGCTTTACCAAATCTCTGGATATGAATACGACCAGAAGATGCCTCGCTAATTTGTTATCAAATACCCATTGTTCATAGACATCATGATATTCCTTAGGGGCATCATCAACGGGTTTGGAGATCGGATCGTATTCAATCACATATGTTAATCCGTCAAAGTGCAGCAATGCGTCCATCTGAGTTTTCCACACGGCTAAGTTCTTGCCGTTAAAAATATCAGCCTTAGCAATATCATGCAATGCTGATTTGGAAGACATAATTACTGAATTAAAAAAGAGGTTTAGATACCACAAGTCGTTAAAGAAGAAAAATCACCCTTTTTTTTAACCGCAAGATCGTCTTCCTTTAGCTGCTATTGCGCAGATTTTCTCACAAGGATTCTGCAGAACCAAACCATTCATCGATTGGAGTCGGGATGCTCTAGATATTGCAGTGCTTTTTTTTTTTTTACTGTCTAAAATCACCCTGCCTCAATCACACGTGTGTTAAGCATATGTTGCTAACGTCACAAGCTTTTTGTTGCATGTGTATCGAGGTGAAGAGGCAATGTATGTGTTGCCTTGCAATGAAGGTAATTTGTGAGCCTTCTGATGTACGATTCCAGAGGCCCTTGAAATCTCCTTTTGTTTGTCTTGTATAATGAGACGAAAACGTGAAAAAGCCTCCTTTATGTTGACTCTGTTGTCTTTCACTCTTTTGCTTTTACTGTTACGATGACACAAGCGTCCCGAGAGATGAAGTACGCATGTGTTCTCGTTTCTTTAAGATGTAACAGAATGTGAGTGTCCTTCTTCTGCTTCCAATGATGCACACAACCCGAAGTGAGATGAGAAAATGAGACCCACTCTCTTGTTGCTTTTCTTGGGTTTGCGTGCACAACAAAAGATGAACTCTTCTTCTTCCTAAACATTGGGTTGCAGAGAAACGGAGGATGCTTGGGTTCGGTGAATACTTTAAATCTACTCCAATCTAAAACGTGCCTTTGTGATCCAAACAGTTAGAACGCACGATACCCTGCTCTGATACCAATTGATGGATTTGTATGCAGAGACTTTGACATGCGATAGGAGATCTATGTGCGTTCCGGCGATTGGGAAGTTCTGCGGATCTCTTTGCTTCCTATCTCTCCTATCGGATGTAATAATACCAACACTAGGGCTCCCTTATATTATATAGACAAGTCCCAAAGAGTCACACTTACTAAAAACTTCTTCGCCAAGAAACCCACATCCACTAATCCTATTGGGAGTCTTATTAGTTGGATCAAATCAAGTCTTACCTTAAGTGGGATTGTATTCTCTATTGGCATCAGCCGTACTTGATCTGACATGGGACTCGTGGCATGTGGGCCACATGATTTCCTACATCAGGGAGATCACTCTATGAATAGAAACTGGATGAATATCACCAGATTTTATGGGACCAATATAATTTGGAAGATTCCCCATATAACTATTAATAGTTTGTAAGAATTGAGGAAGGATTTATTTTGAGTTTTCTAAAAAAGAAATCATTTCTAGTCTACCAAATCACCCACCAAGACACTTGAATTCTCATCTTAGAGTGATCATTGCTCATAGGGGAGGAAGAAGCATCATTTTCACAATACTTTAACCACCAATCTCTGAAGCTTTGATTTGAAAGATTATTAGATAAAAACACAAAATATGATCCAAACCAACATGCCCTTGCATGGTCACAAAGAAATAGGCCATGAATCACCGTTTCCTTCCCTTTAGCACAAATGGGAAAATTTGCATCGAAATAACTGATTTTGGAATTCATAAATTCTCTTACCATGATAGCATTATTGAGGCATTTCCAACCAAATAAAAGAACTCTTTGAGGAAGAAGGAATTAAAAAAAAAAAAACACTCTCCAATTTGGTTGATTTTTATTATTAGGGGCATTATTATTCAATAAGACTTTCTAAGCTAATTTGGTGGTGAGTTGACCATTTTTAGTCCATTGCCAAATCCTTTCATAGCCTCGATTAATATTAGGAAAGTTGATCTTATAAATATCCTCCACATAATTCTTATTATCAATATAAGCCTTTAGTTTATTTATATCCAATTAATGCTCAGGCTTAGAAGCTCCCACATGGAAAGATTAGGGTCCCTAATTAATGAAAATGGTTTCCTAAAGCCTTCTTTACATGGAATCCAATTACGTTGCCAAGCATTAATACTATTCCTATTTCCAATAACCCATCCAACATTTTCCTTTATAAATTCAACCCCTTCAACAAAATCTTTATAGAACTAAGAATTTTCTCTTTTAACTTTTGGTTCCCATAAAGATTTATTGGGGCAATATTTATCCTTTAGAGTTTTGGAGCATAAAAGGTCATCATTGCTAAGGGATCTCCAACAAGTTTTAGCTAAGAGAGCCATATTATTAGATTTAGTTTCCCTAGTCCCTAGACCCCGGGTTTGCAAATATCCTTCCATTTGATTGTATGCATTTTCTTTTTTCCTTCCACATCCCCACACTAGAACCTCCTCTGGATTTTGTCAATAGAATCAATAGTCTTTTTTCGGGAGTTTTAGAACTGACCTATTATAAACAGGGATTGTAGAAGAGGCAAATTTCATTAGCGTGCTTCTCCCTGCTTGGGATAAGAGAGGGATTTGCTAAGACCCAATTTTATTTTGCATTTTATTGATTAGGAACTAAAAGCTTAGATTTTTATTTTTCCTTAATATTAAAGGAATACCAAGGTACTTCTCTTCATTACCTATCAACCTCATACCAAGGATCTGAGCTATATCACTACATCTTCTTTCACAAGCACCTTTGCTAAAATAAATAGCCAGTTTATGATAACTAATAAGTTGACCAGATATTTTGCGGTACTCCTTAAGAAGATCTTTGACTTCCCTAGCCTCAATCAGGGAAGCCCTATAAAAGATAAAGCTATCATCAGCGAAAAGAAGATGGAAAATGCTAGCTTGGGGCTCCTTTGGCAATCTTAACACCATGTAAAAAGCCTTCCCTTTCAATTTTGACTAGGAGACGTCAGAGAACTTTTGCCCCCAAAATAAATAAATAAGGAGACATGGGTTCTCCTTGAGGAAGTCCTCTAGGAGGAACAATTTTCCTGAAGGCAGAACTATTCAACAAAAGAGAAAAGGAAATAGAGGAAAGACATTCTTTAATCATATTGTTGAATTTTTTATGGAAACCAAAAGCTCTAAGGGTTACTTCAATGAAATCCGATTCCATTCTATTAAGCCTTAGCCATGTTAAGCTTTAGACTCATATTCTTGCCCTTTCTTTTGGACTTAAAAGAGTGGATTATCTCATGGACTATGATATAATTATCTGAAATTTGCCTTCCCTTTGGAAAAGCACTTTGAATGGGGCTAACAATTTTTTGAAGAACCCATTTCATTATATTAGCAATCACTTTAGAGATAATCTTATAGATGACATTACATAAGCTAATGGGTCTAAAAGTAATTAGCATTGGAAACACTTGACTCTTTTGGGATAAGAATCCATAAATGAGAATCAATAGGTTTAAGAGAAAAGCTGTTTGAAAAGAAACTTTGCACAATATTAGTGATATCTGGGCCGATATCCTCCTACATGGACTGATAGAAATTTTTTGGGAATCCATTCGGACAAGGAGACTTCAAGGGATTCATTTGGAAAATAGCCTCCTTGATTTTAAAAACTAAGGGAATGGCAGTAAAAAATTTGTTATCCCCCTTAGAGAATGATGGGTTTGTAATCTTCGAAATACATGATAAATCTCTATATTCTATTGTCGTCATAATGTCTTGAAAATACTTATATAATTTTGACTCAATCTCCTCTCTATTACTCAACCAGATTCCTTCATTATTCTTTATTATGTCAATCCTATGTAACCTTGTTCTATTAACCATGGAGGATAAAAAAAAGGAAAAAGAACTACTCTTTTTGTATGTAGTTGAATTCATCATCGTCAAGTGCACTCCTAGAGATGAACATTAAAGAGGTGGTCAGATAAGGATATAAGGTGGAAATGCAAATGGTGCTTTTGTTCAATTTGATTTAGAGGGTGATGGCTTGCTATTCATTTTCCTTAGAAGGGAGACTAGATGTTTAACTTTATTTCTACAACTTTATTTACTTTTAAAAATACATTTCTTAGAATTCCTAAGAATTAAATTACATGAAACATAGTACTTGAAATTTGAAAGCATATGTGAATTTCATGTTGTGTGGAATTTATGATGATGTATTTTTCTGAGGACACCTTCATATGTGGATTCAACACCTTCTCAAATCTACAATTGTGTTTTTCTTAATAAAGTGATGGAGAGAGAGTTGAGAGCACAACTCTTCAAAAAAAAAAAAAGTCATAAGTTTGGTGCCTTCCTATCGAATTCAAATTCAGCACATGTGAGATTTTGTAAAAAATTCCTTTTGCAAGGAAATTTTATACCTAATATCGGATTAACTCTTCCTCAAAAAAAATCTCAATTTTTGCATGAAGATGTCACCACACAAATATGTTCAAGGAAATATCCAAAAGAAGATCATCTTTGGGTTGATCTACCTGTGGTTTAGATCAACGTTATCAACAAATAGAGAATCTTGAATTTTGCTTTGCAATTTCAAAGACGGACCAACATATAAAATACTGGTTCACTATATTAGATCTGACATAAATCTTTGAGAATCAATCATCTTAAATCTTGACGAAGATGACATGATAACAAGGTCTGATTACATGTATGGATAAGGGAGGAAAGAAAAACTAATTGTGAGATCATTACGGAAACATAAGAGGTAAGATTATGACTGGCTTGATCGCAACATTGGTGCCTGGCCATGGCTCTAATACAATGATATTTTTTAAAGACTAGATTTCCATAGAAGTCTCATCATGACTTTTATTAATTGAAACTCTTCAATATTTTATACCAGATAAGAGAGTAATTGAGAAAACTATAACCAAATTCAAGTATTCAAACATACCTTATCCATTCAAACAAACTGTTTGCACTGTCTCTAATAATCTCCACTTACATACCAAGTCAGGGAATTTATTAAAACAAACGCTATTTAAAGAGGTCTTATATGCATTAGAACAAACCTTTATTCTTTTCTTTAAGAGGTTCATCCAAGATAGAGCCATTAAAAAATAGCCATAAAAAGAAGCTAGAATAATAAAAAATGTATTTGGTAATGCAATGATCTATTTTAAATAGACTTTTATCAATGGTTGAAAGCTTTTCACGAATTTCTCGAGATCCATGAGGTACCAAGCTTTGAAGTTTGATCCCATCAATCTATTTAGCCTTCTAAAGAGATCTAATGGTTTGGATCTTGCGTTTGGGGCCCACAAATTTCAAAAAATAATATCAAATAGTTCACTTTTTTTAACACATCTTGAGAGTGGTGAGATGATTTAATGGCTGAAATTTGCATCCATATAAATGTTTGAACTTTTGAACATTTTCAATGGTTTGGATTGTGATTTACTATCCCGAAAATAATTTTTTTAAAAAAGAGGACTACCTATGGACTAATCCAAAATTGAGTATGTTTTATCAACGGATGATATTTGTTCACAAATTTCTCTAGATCCACAAGGTGTCTAGCCTTGCAAATTGAACCCATAGCCATGTTCAACCTTCCAAAGAGATCTAACGGTTTGGATCTTGTGTTTTAGTGCCACAGAGTCAAGAAAACAATTTCAAATTGCTCATATCTTCTTTACAAATATCTCGAGATTAGTGATTATTCAATGGCTGGAATTTGGTCATGTAGTTGTGTTTGATCTTGTGAACACTTCCAATGGTTTGGATCTTGATTTACTCTCTTAGATTTTGGGAAAAAGATGAAAAACGGACTGAGCATCATGGATGTGGAGACCAGTAATGTTCATTTGCCTATTTTTCCCCTCTACTTTTCAACTGCATCTAAAAGGGGGCTATGATTTTAAGAGGCTTTGCCTCTACTTCTCTAAAGTGGGTAGAGGGTAGAAATGACTGCCAAATGCTCTTATTTTCCATACCTCTCCTTGCTTTAGGCATTTAGACAAATAAAGCCTAGAAATAGAGATGCCAAACAAGGTCTTAAGACTCATTTTAGCTGCGCAACACCCTTCAAATTTCTAGAAATAAAGTAAACTCAATGCTATGAAAAGCAAAAAATGCCTCCAAAATATTAGAAACAATATTCTCAATGGACTATTTCCTATTCCCATTGATCGCATTCACCTCCTCCATGGCATTTGAATTAAAAGTCATGTGAGATTTCTGATTTTCCATGATAAAAGTAGAAAGATTCATGATTTTACGTGATAATGTGATTTTTCAAAGAATTTTGACTTGAATTCAAACTTTAATGCATGAGAAATGAAATCATGAATTTTTCATTAAAATCAAGCATGATTTGATGATTAAGTTCTTAATTACTTAGAATTAATTATGAAAATGCACATTTTTAACGACTTATCCACTTTAGCTTCTTTAATCAAGACAAGAATTGCTCCTTTTAAAGTGAAAGCACTTGTATTGCAAAGATACCCATTATAAAACATTGCACAACCAAAAGCAACTTCCTCGTTCAATTCTTTAAAAGCTTAATTTTTTCATAACAAACTATTGCTTGAGAGTCTTGGAGAGGGGATTCAAAGACACTCGATGCTTTAAAAGCTACCACCAAAAAATATATAGATCCCATCTTTACTATCCTTCAAGGTTTTTTTTTTTTTTTGGTTACCTCAGGCAAGGGGGCTGGACCCAACAAAGACCCTGCATACACGGGAAGATTGACCACTCAAGTAGGAAGGAGGCCCATGCAAATGGGAATAAAGCCCGTGCAAATGGGAAAGGAGCCAGGTAAGAACTGACGCTCCTTACCACTCACGCAAGGAGCCATTCTTTACTATCTTTCAAATTATACCATTGGTAAGCAAGCTACTTTTTTTAAATCTTATCTGAAATAGCAACTTCAAAAGAGAGTAACATACTCTTTAGGTGTCTTAATTGCCTAAAAAGGACTCAACCTATTACCTTTGAACATATAATCAATTTGGACCTTCTAAATCGTCCACCATAAAACCAAAACTCATAAATTAGTTAAAAAATCATTAAGAAAGGATGAGCCAGGTAGTCTCAAATCAACTAATCCACAAGTCAATAATATCATCTGAGTTCATTAGTGATTTAACAGCCCAAGGATTGAGGTAAACCAAACTGCTCGAGCAAAACTACAGCAGAGGGTGGTCAAACGTCTGCATCCATGCATCACCGCTAGGACAAACTACACAATACCATGAATGAGAGAACTGATGAAAGATCTTTGTAGTAAAGCTAAGCATTTCCATTCAAAGATAATTATTCTATAGGGGTTGGGGGATTGGGTTTCTTCCCACAATTCCTTCCAATTGATTGATAATTTATGAGTTACTATTATCAACATCATCGTTTTCTATTATCAACTATTAATTGCCAACTGATTTAGGAGAGATTTGCTCATTCCTAAAGAAAGTCCAATCTCTCATATTCTCTTTTATAGAGTGAAGTATGTGCATTCTCATGACATCCTTGACGTTCTTCTCATTCTTAAAAGCAATTTTTATTTTTCCTATATCATACTTTTTATCAGAATTTGGTAGGTCCTTGCCTAACAAACTTGGTTGAACTGTAGTGGGTAAAGGTCTTCTAAGTCCTAAGGCCTCCTTTGAGCGGAATCCAATTACAAATCCATATAAAAAATTTCTCTCCATTTCTTATTAGTCAGCCTATATATATATATATATATATATATATATATATATATGAAAGTGACTGTTCTCGAATTCGATTTTGGATGCTAATTTCTAAATCGATTTTGACATGCCTTTCTGTCTTGACTCTCTTTAATGATAAGAGAAGTATTTTGTAACTGAAATGGGTTATCTAGCTTTGTAACTGAAATGATTATGGAGCCCCATTTTTTTAACTAAAATGGTCTGTGGAGAAAATGCTTGGTAACAGCATCCTCCCTACGTTCCTCAATTTCATGACTTTTCCATGTGAATGCATCTTCTCCATGCCTTTTGTTTTTCTTCTTCTCCGGGTCGATTCATTTCAGAAAGATGTCAATACATCTTGAGGTATCCATGAAGTTCTTTTAAGAAACGGACTCCCTATAGGTAGCTATTCATCTGATTAGTGTCACCTCCACTACGCATATTCTCATTACGAAATGGTACTTATCAATCCCTCTTCCTTTTGTGATCTGAAAAGATTTTTTTTTTGGAAATGATAATTTTTCCATATGATTTCTATTCAGTTATATTATGGTGGTATCCGTTTACAAGGATGACAGCTGGGTTGGCATTGGTAAGAAGCAACACGAAGGGAGGAGACATCGATGATCAATCTCCCACAAGTCAG
Organism: Umbellularia californica; assembly: GCA_028538565.1. NCBI lineage: Eukaryota > Viridiplantae > Streptophyta > Magnoliopsida > Laurales > Lauraceae > Umbellularia > Umbellularia californica. Next base: position 46,610,811 of record JAPQWN010000003.1, read on the forward strand.
TTTTGCGAATTCTATTGTATAGTATTCTCCTTTTTTTAGCCTATTTGTTTGGACCCCTCTTCAATCCAAACGTTTCTCCTCTGCAAGAAGTGTTGTTCATCTTTTGAAGGTAAGTTTTATGCTTTAAAATCATTTAATCTATGTTATATGCCTTTCTTTTTATTTTTAAGTTATTTAAAGTTTTATTTTTTGGATTCTGTTTTGAAGATTATTGAGTTTTATTTTCCAGGTGATACGAAGCTAGCCAAGGTATATCTTATGTTGGGCTATCTGATAATAGATAAAATTTAACGGAATAGATCCCATGGAAAAATCTAGGACACCCACCTTCCAAAAACTACACCTATCTTCATCGTAATTTCCATACTCCTCATCATTTCCATTGCCCATAATCTGTCGTTGTATTTTATGGTGGATAGTTGTTATTTTTTTTTTCATTGGCCAATTGTGGTTTTCATAGGTTCGATCATGCACACTAGATGTATGATAAAAATTCTATGAGAATAATTTACTATTTTCAAAATAACTCCGTTAACTTTGGCCTATATGCTATATAGAATGCACACATCATAAGCGGATTGAATATTATGAGAATAGATTGTTATCTCTTCCACTGTGTTTGATAGGGTGAATTGCCTTTCAATGATGATGGCAATGGGCATGCCTCATCAAATTGAGCTAACCCATGAGCAGTCATCCTCTGTCTCAATGCTCCTTGAATGTATCCACTTTTTTGAGTTCTTTCCACATGACACTTCACTTTCTTATGTTGCCTTCAGTCCACACAGTTTATGTGACTTGTGTTCTTTCCATTTATACTCTGCAACCTTATCTACACTTTTGAATCCGATGCAGAATAGAATTTCCTTGCAAACGGACAATCGAAACTCTTTATTTAGTTTATCTCACAAGCTCCAATTTCAAAGAATTGAAAGGAGTTTCAAAGAATCTCGATTGGACTCTGTCAACTCAAATGACAACGATGATCCAAAACTCTTTTCTCTTAATCAAATTCTCATCCTTAAACTAAAACGATAACAGTATTTTCAAATATCATGTTTTTGTTGATTATCTTCAAATATCATTAGTAGATAGTAAGATGTGGTTTTTTCACTTATATAACCAGTTGACCCTACTAATTTAGCAAATAGTTTCCGTCTTAATGCCTTTCGCTTTCTTTCTCACCCATGCACTTTTCTCCATAGAGGTGAAAAAGGTCGAATCATGACTCCTCATTTCTCTATTTTGATATTCTATTCTCTTTCCTCATTTCTCTATAATAATATTTTATTCTCTTTCGATAGTCATTTTCAATGTAACATGATGTTTGAACCTGATATACTTTCTACCGTGCCCAATGCCTTTGGTCTCAATATATGGAAGCCCACTTTTGAAATCTCTGCAAATCCTCATGATTTGAATCTTTAATCTCCTTTTTATATGATCATTTAAAATCTCTTTAAATTTCTTTTTCTCGATTCCAGCCCATGTGCAGAGGCCATCTTGCAATTGGTGATAGATTTTAAAAAACTCCTATCCAACTTAGCACCCATCCTCATCATACATATAGTGGAAAATCTGGTGATGTGGAGAAATACAAGCTTCTTGATGTAGTGTTATTCTAATTATGGGATAATCATCAATTTTTTTTCTTCTTTTTCTCCCTTATGTGATGATTGCCAAATTTTCCATTTTATTAAAACTAACAGTTAGAAACATTATATTGCAGATCAACATGGGTCTAATATGCTTTTTCTAATGATGTGGAAACTACCTTGACTGGAATCATGGCTTTCTTGAGTTTTTGACTTGTAACATTCCTTTTTCTCATCTAGGAGACTTCTTTGTGGTTGTTTTGTTTTTATTTTTATTTTAATCCATAACATATTCCCTGTTGTGTGAACAAAAAAATTTTGGATTTTGGATTTGGGTTCTAAGGAAATAAAAAAAAAAAAAGTTCCATGCCTTTGATCTTAAGAAATGAACATCTTCCAATAAATGTAGAAAATATTAAAACAAAGTATATACATCGGAGAGATTATGGAAATGAAGTGAGATCGACATTTTTTCAGCTTAGAGGATGGAAAAGAAGTAGTCCTTTTTATTTTCTTTTTTCCCTTTTTCTAGAAGTAACAAATGGAAATTTTATTTAACTAAATAGAACTGTACTTGAATAAAATTAAAGCAATCTTAATAAAGCAGTAGGCTTTTAACAATGAAATATGGATTTAAAGAGAGAAAATAAAACTTGTAATCAACTCTTGACTTTAAAGGGTGTGTGTGATTTACATTACACTCTCTAGGAGTTTGAATTAAAGATACATCAATAATTTAATTTAGGATAGCAGAATAGAGATTTGTTTAACAATATCCCTTAATTTTCAAGTGAGGAGCCTATGAATTGGATTTCTCAAAAGCACTAACTGGATTCAACTAAAGACAGTTCTATGTAAATAGTTTTGTAAAAGAAGACTTAATCTTTTCTTCTTTGGTAGTCTTGTATTTGTTCTCATTCATATATATAGTGCTAAATGATATATAGACTGTTATCAAGGATAAGGCACAACAAAGGCTGTTTACATGAGATTAAGATAAGAGCCATTAGTTGAGATATTATCTCAAGTTCTGTTGCAACCAGATATTTCTGGTTTATTGTGATCTTCCATATACCCCCTCAAATTGGGCGTAGGTGCAGGACAAAACCCCAGTTTGGCTCGCAACAGCTCAAAGGAAGAACAACATAATGGTTAGGTAAAGATGTCGGCAACCTGATCCGCAGACGAAACAAAGCGAGTCACTAATGAACCAAGTGCAACCTTTTCCCGAACAAAGTGGTAGTCAAGTTCTATGTGCTTCGTACGGGCATGAAACGCAAGATTAACAGTCATATGAACAACGGAGATATTGTCACAAAACAGAACTGGAGGCCGATAAAGATACAACCCAATGTCAAGCAGTAAATATGTTAACAAGGTTATCTTTGCAGCAGTGGAGGCAAGAGCTCAATACTCGGCTTCAGTGCTTGATCGAGCCACAGTTGGCTGCTTTTTGAAACTCCAGGAAATGCAGTTGCTGCCCAGATAGGTGCAATAACTTGTAGTAGAACATTTATGTCACGTCCCCCGAACCCGATTAGAGAATAAACTGGATCCGGGGAGTGAAGTTTTGGGCCAATTAAAAACTTTTGCCCTTTTTGGCCCGAGGATCGTAAGTCCGCTGTGAGGATAATGTATTTGAACCTCAAATCATAAAACAAATAGCGGAATTCATACATTGATATCAACAATGGATAATAAATCTCAATTAAATTTAAAGTTGCAAGAAACAATTAAAGTTAAAAAGGAAGTTAGTTTAATTACAATGGCCATCCCAGAAACTAAGGCCATTAAATCAAATGAAATCAATAAAGGAAGGTTCAACGATGATAACAATGAAAAAATAAAATCTAATGTTTGTCCCCCAATGAGTCTCTCATGTGCCTGGTAATGATGACGTTGCTCTACATCATCGGCACTCCACTCCCGTGCCTACTCTGTTGGTTGGAGATCCTCTGGGATCTCCTCACCGGCCTGCTCCTCGTAGTAATACTCACCTGAGGAGTCTGCACACCAAGGAACAGAGTCAACGACATGTTGAGCAATAGATAAGCAAGATATAGTTAAAATCATAATATGCATCAAATGTAAGAATAATGACAGGACATAATCAAGTGAATACAAGGAACAGAACTAGGCATAAAGCATGAGTAAATAACCATCAGAATCATAGATAGGAATCCTAGTAATACTAACAATCGCCACTACCAATGTAATGCAATGCACAAGAGGGAGACTCCGTGGATGTCCAAGCCACCTCACGGGGTACCAGTAACAATTCTAACCGGACTACTGATACCAAAGTCCGGCTCCAGGGGGATCCAAGCTCTCGGTCTTGGGAATAGTAGCACGGTCCAAGCCCGCTCCCAACTATTCAACGCCATGGACGCCGTCCAAAGCCGACTGCCCACCCCGATGTCCGAGTAACCGGCTCATCAATAAAACCCCAAACTGCAGCTGGCCATGATATGCAAATAATAATAAAGTGGTGCTGACACGCGGGGAAAACCAAGACAAGCAAGTCTGGCTAGCTCAGCAAACAAAGCATGTTCTTAGAGATTATCTCATTCAAAACAATACAAGATAAACCCTCCACATGATAATCCCTTATGTGCTAGCCAGTCATGTTTATCAACACACAATACACGGTTCCTGAAGTACACTCTAAGTCAAGTCCTTGTCCTAATTCTACAAGAGTTTAGGTTCCATAATTAATTAGGTGTTTTATGCCAAGAGAGTGTACAAGGATACGAAATCAATGGATACGATTAACAAGTCAATGAGAGATTACAATCCAATCCTAAGCAAGTGTTGTCATCCATGTACCATATCTGTTTTAACGGAGTGCGTGGGGAATTCGAATCAACAATGTTTATAAAGAATTCCTGGGTGTACAATCATGTTAAACATTGATTGATTCAACTCCATACGCATTCGGTTAAACCATACACAATACACGAATACCTAGACAACCCATCGAAGCACACCAAGCCACATGCTACGATTTCAAACCCCATTAATGGTCATGAGAGACTAGGTTCATGGCTTCCAATATCTAAGGCCCAAACCTAAGTTAACAATCTTGTTTCCAACAAGAATATGGTCTAAATAATTAATCTCCTTAATTATCTCCTTTCCGATCTCCAATCATCACGAGACATGGACCATTGGATTCTACGCTCCAAGAGCTTTCCAACGGTATATGGCTCGCGAGATTCCGACGTACGGTTTAAAAGATATGGCCCTTAGAAATCTGCCCTTTATATATATATATATTTTATATTATATTGCTTGCGCCGAACATTCAGAACGTCTGAACGTTCAGAACATTCTGAACATTCAACAGAGAGCATTTTTTATTTTATTTTATATATTTATTTTCTTTTCACCCAAAACCCTTTCCCATCTACTCCAAACCCTTCCAAAAGTTTACCTGCACAAAACTGAGCCACCGTGCTCCCCCAATAATTTATTCCGTCCATCATCGCATCCACTTACATCAATTAACATCAAATTAAATGATAAATTAAAATTTAATTAAAAGGTTATCCAAAACTATTTTAGCATATTAACCCCAAATTAATAACAGAAACCGGCTTGGAATTTGGGAAATCTAACAAGAAAACACAACCAATCAATGGGAAACATACACACATGCTTAATTATAAAATGCAAATCTACTTGCCTCAACTAAGAAAATTGGAATTCGGAAAACTTGAGGAGAAGCTTTCTATCACGAAACCCACAAATCTAACACAACCAAACGCAACCTACCATGCAAAGGAAAAGAAAAGAAAGGAAAAGATCAAGATCTAACCTAAATCTAAACCAAAGAGAATTGATTGAAAAGATGAAAGTGAGGGAAATCTTACCAAACTGAAGTCAATAAAAAGAGGAGATCGCGAGGAAGAAGATGAGCGGTTCGGATCTTCGAGATGGTCTTTCTGGGAAAGAGTTCTGGAGCCTTGGAAAAATGAGGAAGAAGAAGATGGCTGTGGTAGAGTTCTCATTCGTTGCAAAGAATGAAAAGAGATTATGGTAAATCTCTTGATTAAGGAGAAAGGGAGGAGGAAAAGACTAGTTTACCCTTAAGTGGGTCCGGAGAAGCAATTAATTATTAGAAGGGTTTCTGGTTGTCAGATCGCAACGAGCCAGAAGACAAAAATGATCAACACGACGAGATCTTTCCAACGAACCCCAAATCACGGCGATAGGAATTTTTCGGAAAAACACTCAATTTTCCCTAAATTGCAAACTACCCCCTACTAGGGTCAAATGAACTCAGAATCGCACGAAACTCCGTAGGCACTCTTCTAACGTTAAAAGAAACTCGCTCACCATCTAAACCCACCTAAATATCTAACAAAACAATAATAATAATAATATCAAAATAAGTGGGTCAACGGGCCGGTTAATGGGTCTAACTGACCCTTTAAGGTCACGGACCTTACAATTTAGTCAGTGGGCACCCGGCCCGATCCGCATCAGATAAGGTATTGAGCTCAAGAGATCCTTTGGAAAGCAAGCGAATACCATAGTTCAGAGTGCCACGAACATAGCGTAATATTCGTTTTCACTATCTGAAAGTGAGAATCTGAAGGGTTGTGCATAAACTGACAAACATAATTAACACAATGTGAGAGGTCAGGCCGGGTGAAAGTAAGGTACTGAAGAGCTCCAACGATACTCGGGTAAAACTTGGGATCTTTGAAAGAATCAGTAGTGTGAGTCGAATATTGTAACTTGGTCATCATAGGCGTTGAAATGGGTTTGCACTTATCCATGAGGACCTTTTTAAGTAACTCCGTGGAATATTTGGCTTGATTTAAAAAGAGGCCATCAGGAAACTTTTGCACTTGGATGCCTAGAAAATAGTGCAGATAGCCAAGGTCCTTCATAACAAACTCTTGTTGTAACTAATGAAGAACCTATGAAAGAAAAGCAGGATTATTGCCTGTTAATATGATATCATTGACATAAAGTAGGAGAAAGAGAGTGCCCTGACTTCCATGACAAATAAAAAGTGAGGAATCAGTTGTACTACAAAAGAAGCCCACTGACAATAGAAACACACTAAATCGCTCAAACCATGCACGTGGAGCCTTACGAAGCACGTATAAAGCTTTCTTTAGGCGACATACATGCTGGGGATGAAGTGGGTCGTTGAACCTAAGAGGTTGTTCCATAAAAACCTCTTCACTAAGCTGCCCATTAAGAAAGGCATTTTTTTACATCTAATTGCCTAACACCCCAACTGTGAGCGAGTGCAATGGTTAAGCTGATGCGGATAGATGCAAGTTTGACAACTGGTGAAAAAGTCTCGGAGAAATCAACTCCTTCAACTTGGTTGAACCCTTTGGCAACGAGACGCGCCTTTAACCTCTCCAAAGAGCCATCATCACAAAGTTTGGTTTTGTACACCCATTTACAACCAACAACATTCATTTTGGGTGTGCGAGGAATGATAGTCCTTGTAGCATTTTTTTGTAGGGTTGAAATTTCATCCTGCATAGCAGAGACCTAACCAGGGTATTTTAATGCAGATTTAAATGACTTTGGTTCTTTAGGCATTAGTTTTGCAGAAAGAATGTATTCAGAAGATGAATACTTTGAGTTGGGTTTGACAATGCCTGACTTAGTTCTAGTGAGCATAGAGTGACTAGATGCAGTGGCATTACCCAAGGAATCTGAAGTGGGCACAGGCATAGGCACATGAGGTGCTACATCGGGTGTTATATCATGTGAGGGAGTAGCTTGCAAGTTGGAACTTGGTGAACAATGATGATGCTTTATCAAAACTGCTTGAACAGGTGGAGTAGCACTGGGCGAACCATGAGGAGGCTCTAGCAGAGCATGAGTGGGCTCTTTCACAACCATTGAAGCAGGTGGTACAGAGCTTGAGTCAGCATAGGTAGAACTATGTGTAGGTCTGTCTGTTGAAGAAGGCAGAAGAGCATGCAATGGAGAGGTCCCAAATGGATCGGCTGAAGTGGGACAAGGTGCAGACAATTGTTGCTCAACTGTTGTAGGTTCTTTTTGAACTACTATGATGGGGTCTTGCGCTGGATTGAAGAACTCGGGAGAAGAAGTAGAGCGGTCCTCACAAACATAAGGTGGGCAATCATCAACGCGAGACAATGAATTAGTAGCTTTTGGTAAACAAGATAACAACAGTGGAGGGGGAGAGATAGTCTGATACCTGAAACCCACTCAGAAAAAGATGTGATTTCACCACTATCATGAGAAACAGAATATAAGGAGCTTGGGTCCTTAAAAGGAAATGAAGTTTCGTCAAAGACAACATGGCGAGAAGAATAAACTCGTCTCGTGGGAGGGTGAAAACACCTATAGCCTTTGTAGGTGTGACTGTAGCCAAGAAATACGCAAGGCAGAGAATGAGGATCAAACTTGCTCATTGCATAGTCACGAAGATAAGGGAAGCATTTACACCCAAAGACACATAATGATCCATAATCTGGGAGTTTACCCATGAGCTTTTCATAAGGACAGCCCAATTAAGCACACATGATGGTTGTCGATTGATCAACCAAACTACTATAAAAAATGCTTCAACCCAACATCTGCGAGGAACATTGCCATGAAACAATAATGTGAGACCCAATTCTGTAATATTTCTGTGTTTGCACTCCGCCAATCCATTTTGCTCAGGTGTGTGTGGACAAGATTTGTGATGGAGAATGCCTTTATGAGCTAAAAAGGAACTAAACTCTGTACTACTGAACTCACCCCCTCCATCAGACTGAAAAACTTGTATTTTTCTTGCAAACTGTGTTTTGAGATATTTGTAGAACGCAATAAAACATTGCAGAAAATCCGATTTCTTCTTTAAGGGAAAGTACCATGTATAATGAGTGCATTCATACACAAAGATAATACAGTAATGAAATTTTTGACAAGAACTAACAGGAGCAGGTCCCCACAAATCACAATGTATTATTGATAATGGAACTTCTGAAAAACTAACAGAACATAGGAAAGGTAAACGACACGCCTTAGCCATTTGACAACTATTGCAAATAGCAGCATTGGTACTAGACTTGTTCCCACTGACAATGGATTTATTTTTCTTAAGCAAATTAACCACATAGAGTTGAGGATGCCCAAGCCTGTGATGCCAAATCTCATCACTTGCAATGCGAAAACCGTGTAGAAAAGAAGGCATTGTGGATTCTTGATTCCAAGGAGTACAGACCTCGAGTTCTAGTGCCTGCATCAATCAATTGTCCCTTGTGCCTGTGCTTAACCACAAATCCGCTGGATGAGAACTCAAAAAGATAAGGATATTTAGATGTAAGTTGGCTGACAGAGAGAAGATTTTTCTTAATTTCTGGTACAACCAGCACATTATTTGACTTGATGTCATTGTCACCATGTTTTACATAGGTGGAGCCAAAATGTGTAATATCCAAAACATTACCGTTTCCAACTAAAATCTTATACAAACCTTGATATGGAGTTAGAGATTGTAACTTACCAAGGTTAGGCGTCATGTGTGCCGTCGCACCAGTGTCGGGAAACCAAGAGCCATCTTGAGTATCAGCAAGAGTAAGTGCAGCCAGAGCTTGGGTTGCATCAACTGGTTGGTAGGTCTAATTGAAGTGATGCCAGCAACGTATAGCCGAGTGATTTGGCTTAATGCAAATTTAATGTGCCCTTGTTTGGTTTGGCAATCGTACGATTGGAATGGTGCTTGTACTCCATCTTATTTTGTGGTTTTTCGCCCAAGATACCTTGACCATGATTTTGAGAATAAGAGGGGTGCCCCGCTGGTGGGAAGCCACGGCCAGTGGAGGTGAAATCCACATGTTGTTTTCCTTTTTGTGAATTGGATCGCTTGCCACTGGATTGTTTTTGACTAAGAAAAGCCATGGTTGGATTTGGTGAACCAAATCCATCTGTATGACGCATATTTCGCATAGTCTAATGGCCTTGAAGGAGGGGACCAATTTCCTTATAGGAAGGGGTAGGGGTTTTGAGCATTGAAGTAGCAAAAGAGTCATAACCCGGCCCTAACCCTTGTAACAAAGAAAAGACCTTTTGGCGATCGCCAACAGGTTTACCAATAGTAGAAAGATCATCACAATATCCCTTAAAAACTCTGATGTAATAAGCAAGAGAAGATGTACCTTTACGATGCATCTGTAATTGTTCGAGTAAATAAAATTCCCGTGCTTGAGACTCTTTTGCAAAGGAATCTTCAAGAGTTTGCCACACCTCTGCAAAGGAGTCCAATCCAACCACAAGGCCTAACACTTCTTCAGACAGTGTGCCAGTAAACCAACCATGAAGCAATCTATCAGAACGCCTCCAAGCAGGGAAGTCTTGGTGGTTGGCAGATTCCTTGCCAGCCCCAACAATAGGCAGTGGGGATTGTGGAATAGGATAAGCACCATTAATAAAGCCAACCATGTCTTGACTTCCAATGAGGCCCATGATTTGAGTTTTCCATAGCAAGAAGGTTGTGTGAGATAACTTAATGGAGACAAAGTTGCCAACATGAAGAGTGGAGGGGTAAGGGTATTTAGGAGAAGTAGAGGCAGAGGCAGAGGGAGCCATTAGAAGATTGTGTAAGAAGTGGAAGGGGGGATGCAAGAAGGATAAGATGACTGACATATCAAATCAAAGAACTGTTGCAGGAAATTATATGTTGCAGCGGAAGAGATGCTTTGATACCATAAAGACAGTTCTATTTAAATAATTTTGTAAAAAAAGACTTAATCTTTTCTTCTTCGGTAGTCTTGTGTTTGTTCTCATTCATATATATAGTGCTAAATGATACACAGACTGTTATAAATGATAAGGCACATCAGAAGCTATTTACATGAGATTAAGATAAGAGCCATCAGTTGAGATATTATCTCAAGTTCTGTTGCAACCAGATATTTCTGGTTTATTGTGATCTTCCATATCAACCACCATTGAAAAAAAAAAAAAGGAAAAAGAACAGAAAAGGGAAAATTGTTGATTTTTTTATGTATTCAACATTTTAGCATATTTTATTGGTTACACATGAGTTAAACATCTCTGTCATTCAGTTACTTGACCTTGAAAATTAGATGATTAGCCTTCAAGATTACTTGACCTCTATATATTTCTATTTTAGGATTTGAGAATACCTAATACAATCATTATTTATCTTTTTGATGTTGTGTGGGAATGAAAGTAAGTTGAACTTATTTAGTTTATTGGAATTTAGCATCCTTTGCTTTTCTGTTTTTTTTACTCTATTGAATAGTAGTCCATCATGCTATATATTGCTCTATCTATTTTTATATATTTGGAACTCCCATTATTGAATGTGATCATTTGATACATATTTCTTAAGTGGATTAATACTAATTTATGCACGCCTTAAACTTCTCCATCAATTACTTGACCTTGGAAAATAGATATCGATCTTCAAGATTAGTCCACCTTCATACAGTTCTACCTTGTGATTTCAGAATGACCAATCCAATCATTACTTTAATATTGATCTACTTGGACTAAAGGACTTGGTAATTTCAATAATATACAAATTTTCGTTAGACACAATGCATAGAAATAGTATGTATTAGTGGAAATCAGATTGTGCTAAATTAGATGGATGCCACTGAATTTCCCATTCTCAAGCTGTAAAGTTCATACAATTGAGGGTTGTACTTAAAATCTACTGATGATTTCTTATTGTATGCCTTCAAATTACAATTGCCACATTAATTTTTAAATTTTTATTAACTTTTTGACAATTTTTATGATATATTTAATGTTAGAAATTATTTTCCCTGTGCTTAGCACGGGGCACTCTTCGCTAGTATTGTTATTAATATAACCTAAATCCTTCCAAAATCACGAGTCTCATTTTCTATATTTAGGACCCCGGGAACTTGTTCAGGCAATAATTTGATTTAATAATTTTAGCACACAAAGAATAACATCCTTAGCTCAATATGTTAAGCACATTTTAATTAACAAAGCTAGATTGTTAGATTTCGAATCTCATGTACCTAAGCCCCCATCACTAATAGCTTTACATCTCTTTCTAATTAATTGTGTGAATTCATATTTTTTTTCTTCTTGTTTCCCCATCAGAGGTCTTGGAATCTCCTACTTGACTCACCAGGGCATCATCGGCACCACCAGAGCTCACCAAAGCCTAGTTATTGGAGTCGAGACAGATCGAGCCATATTTTAATGACCTTTGATCCACCCACTTATATAATATAATAGTGCAGCACCCAAACGGATGAAATTATCGGCCTCCTTATGTCAAAAGTCACATTGGAACGGAGAAAAGATGAACATTAACAAGAACACCTGGTAGTTTTAGTTGGCCGGCACCTCTCTTTCACATAAACAAGGATCAATTCATGTCAGCAGTGCTGATGGTAGGGGGTTGCAAAATCTAATCCAACCCGCACCTAACCTGTATAAATTTTTTTTTTTTTTTTGATAACGTAGGGTTCCTAGTCCTTTGGGCTAAAATAATCCTTACAGGCACAGGAGAGAAAGCCGGGTAAAATTCCTCTGTAGCCCTAGTGTGGTAGTGCAGTTTCGAACCCACAACCTGCAAATGCAAACCGTGATCCTAGGCCAACTGAGCTATCCCTCGGAGTTAACCTAACCTATATAACTTGACATGCATCTTATATCGGTCATAATAGTCAGATAAAACTGACCCATAGTAAAGTGGGTCTAATTAGGGTTGATTCGCACAACCATCCGACCTGGGAGGATTTCCGGGTGTTTTTTTTTCTTTTTTTCCAAACGGATGGCATCTTGGTTCATGTACATTGGCAACCACCTCTCTAGATCTTATATGAAGATACCACTGCTTATATAATCTGAATTGAGCACTCTCTATTTCTATTAACTTCGTTGGATCTGTATGGATCCTACTTTGACATCTGCAACAAAGATCAAGCCATAGATGATGGTTCTTCTTCTTCTTTGATGCAGTGGGTTATATGGGTCACGTAGGGTCGAACCAAACCGGGTACAGGTTGAAGTGTTTTGACCAGTTTTAAAATATGTCGGATGTGGGTTAGGCCTCAAACTATACACAGCTACCCAACCCCACCCTTTTTTGACTCAACCGGACCTATTTACCACCTCTAGCTGATGGTGAGGGACTTGTGTGAATGTGTATGTGGGTATTTACCTTTCAAAAAGAAGAATAACAACAAGAACTGTCCAACTTGTGGTCATCAAATGACTTGGATTGGATCTAAGGCCCAACTAGATCTTTACCTATAAAATAGTGTCTGATTTTAAGTTTTACCTATTGGTTGGTTCTGGATCCAGGGTCCACTAGCTTATAGACCAAATACTATGGCCATGGACCCACTCAAACCCCTAAGGTTGGTGAGTTTTTATAACATTTATGCCCTACTTAGATTATAACCATACCTGTTCAGAATGGGACTCTGGATTTGGGTCTAGATGGACCCGACCCCTACACAGACCTATAAGTTGATGGTTGAAGAAATATATAGCCAACCAGCAAAATTCAATCTATGATATGTAGGCAAAAATATATAATTCAGTTTTACATAGGACATTGTAAACCAAATGAATTTTGATGTATATATGCATTCAACAAAACCAAATCAATACTTAGACCGGAAGTGTATCTTGCACCATCAATCAAGATCGATGACGAAGCTTGATGGTGATATCATCTCCCTTGCTTCCTTGCTTCCTTGCATCACGTTACCAATTTAGATCGGGATGTTTCATCAGAAATGTTCAAGATGAACAACGATAATCAAATGGGATGGGCTCTCTACTCGTTGTCTCCAAAGCCTTACTTACTGCTTGAATGGTAATGAAATATTTCACACTTGATTTATCTGTTGGAAAGAGTGACCGAGAGGCAATGAATTTATAGGAGATTTTGGCCTCGCTGCATCAAAGAGGCCCACTAAGGATGACTCTACGTCCCCTCTTCTAATGATAGAGTTCAGTCCTATATGTAATTAGGATTCATTGAATGTAAGTAGAGATGAAAATCTGGATGGGCCGGGCCGCACAGTCCTGGCACGGCCCAACATGGAAAAAACCGTACCTGGACCGTTGACTAGGTCAATGTGTTGGCACGGCTGTGCTGCCTGGGCCAGGGGTGCTTGGGCCGTGGAACGGCACATAATTATTTGGGCCAGGGTGCCTGGGCCCAGGCACGGCCCATATATAAATTTAAGATTTTTTTATATAAATATAACATAAAACTTAAAATAATTAACGATTTATTACTCGTTTGCAAAATTAGAATAAATGTTCATGCATTTATCTTAATAGTTTCGACTTTATTTCAAGTTAAGAACCCCTAAAAGTCCATAATTTCTCTTTCAATTTATATAAAAAAAAATTAAAATTTTAAAAAATAGAAGAGGCATGTGGGTAGGCCCTTGGGAGGCAAGGACCAGCCCAACACAGAACGGAAAAATCCGTGCCCTGGGCTGTGCTGGGCTGAGCCCCAGCAGCATGGGCATGGCACGTTTCACGGGCTGGCATGGCTGGGCCCGCCCTTAGCGGGGCCGCGCCAGTTTTCATGCCAAAATGTAAGTCAATTTCTCAAAAACCAGTGAAGAGAAAACCGATGAAGATTAATGGCCACACCTCTTGGTTTTCCCAACCAGTGCATTTGGCCGTATAATTTTAGGTTTTTTTATCGATTAAAGGTTCCATTTTGGGTAGTAGTCATAGGTCGAAGATTATCAATGTCATCTTTCAAGTTATCTATCACATCCTAAAACAATGACAGTTTGGTAGGGGTTAGAGAGTTTGAGTCACATGCATGCAGGTGGATCACAAGCAAAAGTGTGAGTTAAATTTATCCTTAAAGAGCCCCTTTGTCAGCAAAATCTAGCTGTCACCAAATAAGATTTGCTATTACATTATTGGTAATGGAGAGCTCTTTCTTCCTAAAATTTCCTCGTGTGTGCTCCCCTGGATGCATTCTTACGTATTATAATAGCTTGGCCTTAACGGATGAGATCGTCACCCATGTTGAACTTTTATGCCGTTCTTCTTTTGATGATTCTAAACACCCAATGAAGGGTGAAATGGACGCCACTGTATCAATTACAGAGAAGTAGGATCTGTCATGGATTAGGATTATTACTAGTGTGGGTCGCTTCTTAGATCACTTTTAGATAATTTTTGCCTTTTTTTTTTTCATCTTGTTTTGCTAGGTTAGGCCACATGCCAAGAGTGATACTGAGATGCCAATACTACTCAACCATGAGTGTGTTGGCTTGGCCGCTTTACAATAACTTTGATTAGATGATTCTAGTGAACAAACTAATAGTAGGTTAGGGATGACAATGGGTTGGAATTCAATGGAGTAGGGTTTTGGGCGAGGGTGAGGTTTGGTAGTCTGTTAGTAGCATTTAGGTTGGGTATGGTTTTCCATATATACTAACCCGAGTCGGGTTTGGTGCAGATTTGGGTTTTAGGTGTCTCTAACTCGCCCCACCCCTTATGACTTTGCTTTAGATATTACTAAGCAAGGTTTTGTATATGAAATGTCATTAGTGCAAGTTGTAGTGAGGAGTGACATGGGTTCAAGTCTTCCCTAATGAATTTAGTTTTACATATTTTTTAAAAAATATTAACTCAACCACAAGCGTACAGTCACAACTACATTCATTAAATCATCAATTTCATCTTCTTCATCAATTTTAATCATCATCGTACATATGACTTTCATTTACAAAAACTTATTCAGATATATATATATATATACGAAAATTATCAAAAACTCCCCTATCTCAAAAGGGGAGTTTCTGCCTCTATTTATTATCCAATGATTTAAGAGAATCTATAAAATATCTACAGTTTTAGGAGAATATTTAGGAGAGAATGGATAAGTGTACCATTGATGACACGTGTCACACTTTCATTGGTTAAAAGAGGGGCCTTTTTTTGTGAAAAACTCCCGGGGAGTTTTGTAGCGTAACTCATATATATATATATATATGAGCCTTAACTAATTTATTTTTTCTTTCACCTGTAAAACTGTTCACTTGTTTTTATGCCCTTGAAAGTTCATTTGAATTAGATACTTACAATAGGGCTATCAAAAGGCCCAAAGGCCAGGCCGGGTCTAGGGTTGTTCTAGTCCTACCCTCCTTATAATGGATGCTGGGCCCAAGGTGGGCCAAAACACTCGGAGGGCCTACATTATCTAGGCCCTTACTCGGCCCCCACAAACCAAGGTTGGGCCTAAGCCCTGGAGAGAAGAAAATCAATTTTGGAATCATATAAAAACCTAATATAAGAATCACTTTAAAGACTTGCATAAGAACCAAACACTATAGCTTCCCAAAAAAAAAAAAAAAAAGTAACTTCCAAAGAAGAGAGAGAATCATACTCAAATAAAACCACATATATGCTTAAACAAATTAACATATATTTAGAGGCCTAAGGCGAGAGGTTAAAATGGGGCCTTTTACTTATATCAAACTAAATTAAGTTATATCTAAATATTTTTATTTAAAAATTATTCTTGCTTTTTGAGATGCAAAATTACTAATCAAAATTTTATATTCAATTTCTTCTAATATCTTTTTCTCAATTGATAATATGGCTAATCTATTTAATCTTTCCTGAGAGATTGTTGATCTTAGATAAGATTTTATCAATTTTAATTTTGAAAAACTTCTTTCTGCAGAAGCAACAGTAATAGGTATTGTCAATAAGATTCTATAAGTAACACATGCATTTGGAAAAGAATCAAGTCTTTTTATATAATTTAAAATATCAATTGGAGTGCTTTTTTCTATTGGTAAAAATTCTTTTAAAACTTTTAGTTCAATCTAAACCATCGATATCATTTTTCAAAAAGTTTTCAAGACTATGACTTTTTTTTGCAAACTAGCATCGTCAAGTGATTTCAGTTTTTTGAAATTAAATAAAAAACCAAAAATATTTTCATATATTTGAAATTGTTCAAACCTATTTTGAATTGAAGAAATTGCTTGATCTACTATAAATAAGAAATAATTAATTCTAAAAGATTCTTCAGCAGATTGTGTTGTTTCTTTGTTGGCATTTTCATCAAACTGTTTTTTTCTATGAATTATTCGCTTTTCTTTAAATACAGGTTCTATTTCCATATTAATTGCAATCTCTTTTGATGAAATCATGGCAGATTTAAATCCATTTTCTCTATAATTTTGAAAAAAAGAAATAAGACCTTTTAACTGATCAATGGCAACATCTATATGCATATCTTTGGATTGGATAGTTGTACTTACAGTATTAACTGCAAATAATATATCATACCATATAGTCATGCCTAATATGAATTCAAAGTTCTCAATTTCATATGCAACTAAATAATTAGCTTCACTTTTTGTTTTGGGATCTTCAGTCGTTTTTTGCTAGTTGCAATAAAGCTTTTCTTATTTGTGAAGTTTGAAATTTTATTGCTTTGATACTTTCAATTCGACTTTCCCAACGTGTTTGTGAGAGTGGTTTTAGAGTTAGAATCGGCACGTTATCTTGTAAAATCTTCCATCGTTTTGTTGATGAAGAAAATAAAGAATAAGTACGTTGGACTATTCCAAAAAATGAAATAGCTTTAGGACAAGAATGAGCCATGTCACATATAACAAGATTAAGATTATGACAACCACATGGCGTGTAAAATGCTTTGGGGCTTATATCAAGCAATCTTCTTTGCACCCCTTGCTCTTTGCCTTTCATATTAGACCTATTATCATAACCTTGTCCTCGAACATTATTAATATCAAGTTCAAGATTTTTTATTACATCTAATAATTCATTGAAAATGCCTTTTCCACTAGTATCATCTACTTTAATAAATTCTAAAAATATTCTTCTGTTTTTATTGGGTTTGTTGAAATATTAACATATCTTAGTACAAGAGACATTTGTTCTTGATGACTTGCATTTGGGGTACAATCAAGTATAATTGAAAAATATTTTGCTTCCTTGATTTTTTTGATAATATGATTTTTAATTTCAGTTCCTAGCAAGTGTATTAATTCATTTTGTATATTATGCCCAAGATAATGATTATGAATTTCACCATCTTGAATACGTCGAATGTGTTCTTGCATTACTGGATCAAATTCAGAAATCATCTCAATCAAACTTAAAAAATTTCCATTATTTTCTTGGTAAATCTTTTCATTTTGTCCTCAAAATGGTAAATTATTTTTTCCAAGGGTTTTTACTACAGCAACAATTCTTAGTAATACTTTTTTCCAATGATCTTTTTCTTTGTTAATTTGTTCTTGGACTTTTCTATCAATTGTTTTATTTTTTAATAATCTCATTTCTAAATCAAGCCAAGCAGTCATGTTAGTAATATGTTCATTGGTTGTTTCATGTTTTTTAAGTTTAACACTAAGATTTTTCCAGTCATTAGATCCTTCATTAGCTAGTTGACTTATATTAGGCTTTGAATTAAGCAACTTACAACAAAAGCAAAATACTCTATTCAAGTCTTTTGAATACACTAGCCATTTTCTATCATGTTTCTCCTTATTTGACAAGTTTCGTATATAATATGTAGTAGAAAAATGTCCAGAGTTTTCATCCTTAGGAAAATTTATATTGCTATATCTAATTGGACCTTTCTCTACTAATAAATCTCTTAATTTTGTATCAACATGTTTCCATTGAGCAGGGTCATAAATATTTGAAGGAATAGAATCAGATATATCTTCAATATTTTTATTTTCTTCTACGCTTTTCACAAATTCTCTAACAATAACTGTGGCAGTACATTCTTGAGCACTATCATCAGTTTCCTTTTGTTGGATGGTTTCATTATCTCCATATTCTTTTTGTTGTGTTTCTTGATTTATATTGTTATCGTTTGGTTCCTTTTGGTGTATTTCTCGATCATCTATAGATGTTTCACCTAAATTTTTTGTTATATTTTGTTTATTACTAGTAATAATTTTTTTTAAAGATCCTTTTTGGGATTCAATCAATTTTTCTGTTCTTCTTTTTTTTTTTTGAAGTTTTTCATATCCAGATGCATATTTTCTATTAGACATATTTTATTGTAAAAAAGAACAATATCTATTATATAAATTCTACTGTGCTTTCCAGCGTTTACACTCCTCACTCAAGTCTCAACATCAGTATGGTACAGTAACACTGATGCGGCTATTTCTTTACCACACAAATAAATATAAAATTAAAACTGAAAAATGAAATAATATAAAACTAAAAGACATGAAACGGTGAAAGATTTCAACGTTACTTTACCTTCTTCCTGCTATTGCCGCCTTGGCTTTTTCGATATTGAATATTCGATGCCTTAAGTGCAGCGATGCTGATGCAGCGATAGGAGTGGTCTCGAAGGCAAATACAAGTAAGATAGATCAAAATCTAAGAGGGATTAGAATTCTAAATTAGAGATTGAAGTCGAGATATGAATCATGAAGTAAATTCGTCAGGTACAAAAGGAGGGTTTTTATGTTCTGATTGTTTTTCATAGATGAATTGCAACGTTAGTTTTTAGCTGTAGAGTGTGGAGTTATTATCATTTATTGTGACAGTGACTTTTGGTTTTTTCAAGTGAAATCAATCCCTGCAGACTTTATTATATTATTTATTATGACATGTGGAATCTCATTTTGCCTCGTTATGAATTCGGCATGCACGAGTACCGGTACCAGTAGCACATATCAAATCAGAGTATAATTACAATTTTTTTAACAGGTTATCAAATTCGCCGTTGTGACTCTACTTTCAACAGGCAAAAGTCTAATCAGAGTTATTGCTAGTGTTCATGTTGAGAAAGTCAAAAGTCACAATAATAAATGATTATAACTCTATATAATGTTATTTTTTTAACAGGCAAAAGTCACAATGGCTCCTTGGCTCATTATTGCTGTAACGTTATTTAAGCAGTTTTCATTACGGGCCCTAGGCAATCATGGGGCCTTAGGCAACCGCCTAATCCGCCTAATGGATGAGCCGGCCCTGTATTTACTCTAACTGGCATTGGAGTTAAGCAAACTCTCGCGTATTCGCACTATGACATTGCCATCTAGGTCCAAAACTCTCGCATATTAGTACTCTTGCACACCAGCTAGAAAAAGAAAGTCTGTCTTTTTTAGGATCTGGTGTGGTTCCAATTCCATCCAAGGTCTACTATGTTTTTCACGGTTTTCTACCTGTTTAATTTGTTGTCTCTGTCTTCTTCTTCTACTCGCTTTTTCTTTTTTTTGTTTTTTTATCATACAATGGCCAACTGGATCTACCTTCTTCAGAATGTGTTGGAGAGAATTTCCAAATTTGTCCTCTATTCCCGATCACATTCGTCTGCAAATCATTGTGGTCGATTTTGAAGAACAGCGGCATGCCATGTGAACTTCCATGGCTAATGCTGCTTCCTAACAACAACAAAGAAGATCCAGACAGTCAAGCTTTCTCCAGTCTGTCAGAGCAGCAGATCTACACTATACATCACACAAGGATAGGGCTGTATATGGGCAGTTCGGATCGGTTTAACACTAAAACTAACAACCAAACTGAACTTATCGGTTTTTTAATCAACTGATCCGATCCGACCGATAGAGAGGGCTTAAACCAAATCAAACCAAACCCAACGGTTCGGTTCGGTTAAACCGTTGTTTTTTATTTTTTATTTTTATTTTTTGAAAATCAAACATTGAAAATTTCAAAATGATGATACCCCATCCTTGCATTTATTCCAATGTTTAGTGCAAACATAAAAATCCAACATTCCAGACTGGACTAAATGCATATAAAAAATAATTCTACTGCAAAAAGAGAGTTTAGACTAAACGCAAGCGCACAAAAAAAAAAAAGAAAAAAAAGAAAAAAGAAAAAAAGCTTGCAGTGAAACATTCATTCCACATGATACCATTTGGAATTACAATAGAATAATAGTTCATGTCAAGAAAATTCACACAAACGGAATCTATATCAGAACCCACTGCATTTTTCAGAAATGAAAGTTTCTTAATACATTGATTAGGTGAGACCAAAACCAACCATCAAAAGGGTAGACTCTACTGACTTCTCTAGCATTCTCAAGAGTGCAGCCTTCTGATAAAAACTTTATTGAAACAAGGTAGGAATCTTTATGGAAGAAAGACACCCCGTACAGTAATCCCTCCATCTGCAATGAAGTATCAAAAAGCATTTGAGAGACTAGAGGAGTTGCACTGAGGCTGAAGGAAACCGCGATTCAGATCTGAAACTTCTCATATAGAGACAACTATGGCTGATACAAAGCATGACAGATTTTAAAAAATCTGATTTCTGCACTATGCAGCGGAAATCAGCCATAAAGAATCGCGTAGAAACTCCATGAAATCATAATCAACATGTGTCTAATCAAAAGGAGATTATAGAAGACTATTACCTCAAAGATTTGCAAGCTTTAAACCTCTGAAAATCTGATGCAAAAGGGACAAGATCAGGTCTGCAATCAGCTACTATGCTGCAGGAATTTCTGCAGGAATTATTCTTCTTCTAATCTTCTCCTCTATCTCACTTCCAAATCTGATTGGCTAAGGTGGTGGAACCTTAATCTAGGTTTTGAGATGAGTTTCTAGAATCATATGTGATGGAAATCTCCTCAAGAAAGAAGAGAAACAAGGGCTACACGTTTTGGGCTTTGTTCTTGTGTTTTAAGGTGATTCACGCCCAAGGGAAGCTTCCTCCTTTTATGAAGATTACAAGGAATCCTTTCCCATTAAGTTTCTCCTACTAATTCTCTTAGAAGTCCTAAAAAGAAAGCTCAATCCTAAGATTAATTTCCTCTTAGAAACATTCCAAATTAGAAAAGGAAACTATGATGAATATCCCTTAAACTTAGCAATTAGTAATCCTAGTTGTGCAACACTTACTAATTTAAGTTTCTAAGGGAAACTCTATTATAGGAATACTTGTCCAAGGAGGAGTCCAACCTTCCAAGTAGAGAGACCTACTCAAAGTTGGAGACCCCACACTAAGAAATCCCTATGTTGGACGTCCCACATGCTATGGCCCACACTATGGCCCACATGTCCATAATTTGTCTAGAATTAAATTCATGTATGCCATTAAGGCCTATTTGAATCTAAATTCAAAATTATGTTTCCATAAAATAATTCAACCTCATCTCCTAAACAAATTAGGAAACCATGCCAATATAGGAAAGTGACTAGAGAAGGGACCAAAAGACATATTTGCCCTTGGCTCCCAAAATGACCAAAATGTCCATGCTAAACCCATAGCAACATTAAGACCATTTTAACCTTAACTCATTCCACTAGAGAGTTATGGTTGCACTCCAAGGACAAATATAAAGTATGAAATAAGCTTGTCATAAAAATGACTGTTGTCTCCGACCTACCAAGTGCAATGACCTAAATGCCCCTCTATGTAACATCCTCAATCGAGTCAGGTTATTCGATGTACTATCAACCTTCTCGATTAAATCTTAAACCTTAAAACTTCATATCCTTGACTTAATCATCATCCTGATATTATTCTCTTGATCCCGGGAGCGACCCACAAGTTCAATATCAATATGGAACATCCATATACTAAGATCTTAGATTTTGATGATCAATCGGATAATTCTAAGGGGACGATCAATCCATCAGTAGATGGCATAGATTCTATATTGCATTTGCATGTCCCAACTGATCGAGCCCGAGTACCTAACTCACAGAGCTGTTGACCCATGAAAAGAATCTCACCCATAGTGAATTAAAGTACAAGAACTTGACTTCGTCAGTTCATCCACAGATGCTCAAGATTAAGAGCACCGGTCACTTAGTAGCATGAGGTGATTTGATCTCTCTCTGTGATAGTATTATTATAGAGATCACACCTACAATGGTCCTGTTCAATGCATGACACATGCACTAATGAGATAGATCCGGGAAAGCCCTCCCGTGACTTAGGTATGTCACCCTATATAGGAGAGTATCTCATTATAACTTAAACCAAGATGAAGTGCCCAACTCCATCTTTCAGTTATGAACAAATCTGTTGTTTCCAATATCCATGAATCAGACCTATCTGTGTGAAGCCACTTCACACCTGATTCAATTATTAGAAAACAATGGGCCTTACACACAACCATACATATACACATGTTTATAGAGAAAGAATCATTCCAATATATATAACCAATAAATATCCAGTAACAGAGAGAAAAAAAAAAAAAAACAGCTAGTGGGCTTTAGGGCATACACCAATCCCAACAGAGGCAGTGTTGACGGTTAAGTTTATGTAAGAATGGAGTTGTGGAATGTAATATTGAAAGTAGTATAAAACAAAACCCTAAGGCTAAAATAGTAAAAAAGCAATATTAAGTTATTGCATACGATCGGTTCGGTTTAGGCGGTTAACCGTAGGCTCAAACCGATAACCAACTGATGTAAGCGGTTTCTATGATTTTCAAACCGTTAACCGAACCAATTTGTTATAAACCGATTCGAACCGCCCGGTTCGGTCGGTTCGGTTCTGTTTTGTAGTGATACCGGGTTTTTTGTGCAGCCCTACACAGGGAGATGCGGCAAGCGCTGCTGTGGGTCTTCCCATAATAGATAGCTGATGATTCTGGATGATAAGTTGAATGGCTTTCTCTTTCATCTCTGGCCTAGAAAATTACTCAACCTCCCTCATCAGTCCACAATCAAACATCCCGACAACCACATACTCAGATCCGCCATATCAGATGATGGCAATGCGTAGTGCTCGTCTATGGAGGATTACACCGCTTGGCCTTTCGAAGAATCGGACATGCAACCTATACTAATATAGACATTAGGATATATGCACCATGGTTGAAAATCTTGGCCGATATGACTTAAGTCATATCGGCCGATATAAACCGGTATTGTCCTGTACTGGTACGATATTTTGATGGGGACCGGTATTGGTATCACCCATCAAAATCTCGCCAAAACATTAGGATATATCGGCCTATATTTTTAATATATCAGTCGAATCGATATATCGGCCAATATGGTGTCAAAACATCGGCCTCTTCTTTCCCCCATCTTAGGATGCAGCAAAAAACTGAGGGGGTTGGGGGACTCAGGGATTATAAGAAAAGGAAAAAAAAAAAAAAGAAGATGAAGAAAGAGATAGAGAGGGGCGAAGAAGGAAAGAAGAGGAGAGTACCCGAATCGCAGTTCGGCGGAGCTTCAAGCCAGAATCGAGTATGCCAAAGTCAGCACTCCTCCACCATAGGCAAGTTCCCCATCGATCTTCCACTCGGACTCTCCCTTCTCCTTTCTCTCTCCCTTTCCCTTTCCCTTTTCTTTTTTCTTTTGTTTTTCTTATTTCCTTTCTATATCTCCATCTCCTAGTCCTCCACTTCTCTCGCCCCTTTGTTGTATCAGTACTTTATTAGCAAATAAGAACGTGACACCTGGACTATCAAAGCAGGGGCATAATGAAAATATTTTTCTAGGTCTAACTCAGTACAATATTTGAGTGCTGCTACCTAAACACTGCAAACAACTTTTCACACACTGCATCTTTTTTTTAAAATAAAAAATAAGAAATCCCTAAACTACCCCTCTCCCTCTCTTGATCCCCTCTCTCTCCTTCTCCCTGCTCCTGCCACTTCCACTCAACGCCATCCCTCTCGCTCTCCTTCTTCCTCTCCCTATCTCTCTCCCCCACCCCTGGCAGCCCCCGCTTGCCCTCTCCTCCCTTTCACCATCTCCCCCTTTCCAATAACCCCATCCCTCTCCCAGTGAAGGTGGTGCGATTGCAATGGAGATGGTAGCAGTGGTGCAGCAGATGGGTGCGTGGTACAGAGGGAAAGAGAAGAATGGGATGCAGGGGAAAAGAAGAAAGAAAGGAAATAAAACGAGATGAAAGGATGTGCTCAGGGTGTGCAGGTGGAGGAGAAAGGGGTGGAGAAGAAAACGAAGAGAAGAAAACGAAAGAGAGAAAAGGAGATGGGTTTAGGGGTGTGTTGCATGCAGGGAAGGTGTGTGTTGGTCAGGGGCGGACCTACATGTAGGCCTAGGGGGGCGATGGCCCCCCTTAAGTTTTCAAAATGTTATTTTTTACCACTAATTTCTTATAATTTTTTATTTTTCCCCCTAAAATGTTAGAACTTTCTTTTAATAATTTTCATTTGGCCCCTCCTAGTTCCATTTTCTGGGTCCGCCCCTGGTGCTGGTGAGATGCAGGAGTGGGTGTAGTGAAGTGGGTGTTGAAATGGCTGGTTGGTGCAGGGGGCTGCAGCGAGAGAAGAAAAGAGAAGGAAGGAAGAGGGGACGAGAGAAGAAAGAGAGGAAGAGAAGGGGGTGGCACTACATGATGATGTAGGGGTAGTGCAGTGGGGTTGTAGTGATTGGGTGGAGTGTAGGGATGAATGCAGCGGCAGGGGAGAAGGAGGAAGAAGAGGAAATAAAGAAAAAAAGAAAAAAGAAGATGGGGGCGTGCAGGTGGGTGTAGTGAAGGAAAAAGGAGTTGGTAGCATGCAAGGGGGTGTGGCAGGGAGGAGAATAGAAGAAGAGGAGAAAATAAGAAAAACGAAAGAAAGAGAAAGAAAGAAAACAGAGATGGCTGATGATGCAGATGCAATGGGTGTGAGGATAGGGAGAGAGAGGGAAGGAGAGGGAGAGGGAGATGGGTTGGTGCAGGACGGCGGTGAGCGGGGTTACCGTAACAGGGAGAGGGAGAGAGGGGGAAGGAGAGGGATTTTTTTTTTAAAATGCAGTGTGTGGGAAGATTTTTGCAGCGTGTACGTAGGTCGCATTTTATACTTCCAAGTTTACCCTTGCCCTCTCACCTCCCTCATCTATCCACTTATTTTTCCAGACAAGAGTAGGTGAGGCCTTTTTAACGGGGCTGATGCCGATGCCGATGAGTCAAAAGGAGGGAGGGCTGCCGGGACGAAGTGCGAGATCGGCAACAAAGGAGAGATCACAAAATCAAAACCGCATGGACAACTGCAGTCAGCCCATTATCATTTTGAATGCAATAACTATTGAGCTAGCAGAAGCCTTTGACCTCACAATGTACATGTCTTGGGCTATTCCTTTGTCCTTGATGAGCTACCATTGTTCTCAAAGTGGTGTGAGCACAACCAAAAGATCCCACCAAAGTCGAGCACTGCACGGTAAATGATCACTGCTGTTGTTTTATTGGGAGGATTCAAACCTTTAATTAGATTGTGCACATAGGAACCCGAGCTATTCACGAGGGACAGTCCATTGTTGTTGAGATTCAATTGAAAGTAGATGCCTAGGCATTTGTAGCTATATTCCAAATCGCGACTTCTGGCATATCCCAAGTGTGAATGGGATAGATACAAGATTACCATCAGATTGCATTTTTAGTCGAAACCGTCTAGTTGAGTGGTTGGTTTCAGATGCACTTGAGAAGAGCTCTCTCCACTTGTTTGTTGGTGAATCAAAGGTCTGCCAAATGATCTCAGAAAAGACATTGTAGAGAACAAAGTTGTCGGAGTCCAACAATAGGCAAGGTGGAGCTCCACTTTACAAAATGGAGCTCCACGGAGAAATCAACTCCCGCCCAGCTCGACAGCGTTAACGGAATATTCCCCACACATCCGACATCGTCAGGCCACGGCGACCCCTCTCTCTCTTCACCTGCTTCCGCTCCCCCACCACTCCCGTCACACTTTGTCACTGGGCACCGTTTCCGGCAGACCGCTAACGGCTAGTAGTGCGAACTCCCGACCTCGAGCAGGAAGTTGAGGATCGCCTTGCTCACACGCATCTAAAACACCCCCGATCGTTGTTAGACCATGTGGACCCACACGTTTCATTGCCCATTAAGCCTTAACGTTCATCTTACACAGTCAACCAAATCCCTTGATTTCCTCACACGATTTGCATAATCGGAGAGCCACTTTCCCTGCTTTGATTGGTAAATCCGTTTCTGTAAGTGTGGTATATGTATGGATGATGAGATCCATGAAATATATAGAAAAACATACACATAAAAGAGATCTGGAACATAACCTCTGCCGACGAAAACTAGCCTCACGGCATTCATCTCCAAGCGCGCGCACATTAGATTCTTCATTGGTATCAGAGCTTTTGGTCGGAACCATCGATCTGGGCTCCCTACTCTTCATCGGTCTATTTTTTTTTTTTGGGTTTCTTTGCTCTCCGTTACTTTTTTGCAGAAAGGTAAAGAAGACAATCAAAAGTAATAAAGTTCTTCCGTGGTGCACTTAAGGACCACCATTTTGTGAGTGTCAAAAAAGACTATTTTTTTTGGGTAGTCACACAGTAAGGTCCTGTAGAGTTCAGAGTAGTAAAGTCGTATGAATTACTTTTTCTCTCAAAGTATGCCTCTCTTCAGAAGTCTCAAGTCTTGATAAGTGACGAGCAACTTCTCACAAGATCTCCATATCAATGCACAAAAGCCTTTTTTGGATCGAGTTCCTCAGGGAGATTCATCAAAAAAAGAGATAAAAGAATCTACGCAAATTTGGTAACAAAGTCTTTTGATTTGGTCGGTAATCTAACCCATTTTTTTTACTTTAAATTTTTTTTATCATTCAATCAAATGGGTAGTAGAGCAGTAAATGCTGAATTAAGTAAAATCGAAAAATTAAATGGTACAAATTTCTCTACTTGGAAGCGTAGAATTAGGCATTTTTTATTTCAAGACAAAGTTGAATACACTCTTGAGATCCCTATGCCTGATGATCTTGGCCCTAATTCTAATGCTGCAAATAGAACAATGTACCAAAAACTTCTTATGATGATAAGCTTGCTAGAGATGATATGTTAACCTTTATGAAACCTGATATTGAAATGTTATTTGAAGAACATAAAACAGCAAAAGAAATGTTTGATGCTATTTCTGCAACTTATTCAAGTTCATCAGAAATCTATGTGTAAATGCTAATTGAAAAGTACAATTATAGTAAGATGTTGGACACTGAATTTGTGGTTGACCATATAAATAAAATGACAGTAATTGCTAAAGAGCTTGCAACTCTAGGGAATCCAATTCCTAAAAGAATGCAAGTTTCCACAACTTTAAGTAGTTTGCATGATTCTTAGGAACAAGTAGTTATTTCTTTAAACATGTCTTTAACTGGTGTTACTATGAAAAATCTTCCTATGCTTTTAACTTTGGAATATGAAAAAAGAAATAAAAAGAAACAATATGAAGCATTGATGATTGGAAACACTTCAACCAAAAAAAATGATTGAGGAACCAAAACAATCCCATGCTAATTTTAGTAAAAATAAAAACAAGTGGACTCAAAAGAAAGGAATGAAAAGGAAGAGATTTCCTGGAAACTACTATAATTTTGGAAAACCAGGTCACCAAAGGAAAGATTGTAGGGTCAAAAATAATAATCAAAAGAATAATAATAATCGACCTAATAATAAGAAAAGGGACTTGATTTGTGTGGTTTCTGAGTCTCTTCTTGCGGATTGTGATACTAATGCATGGTGGATAGATTCTGGTTCATCTCGACATGTGGCCGATGGACCATCAATTTCCGTCCTCTCCTTCCTCCCCGGGGGCTGCCGGGTTTCGGCAGAGGAGGAAAAGCGGGTATCAACATATTTGTACGGGTATGCCAAATTTTCTATTCTACTTGGAATTTGGAATGATGATGATCCGGAGATTCACCTTCACAAGTAGAAAGGAAATCAATCATTCTTTCTAACTTTTCAAATTGCATAAATATTTAAGAAAAGAGACAATTTTTGTTTTGAATGCCGTAAGAGGCGATTTTTTGCTTGTTTGCCGTGAAAGGCGATTTGGTGCCGTGAAAGGTGATTTTGCCGTGAAAGGCGATTTACAAATCTCATCAAAATGAAAGACAAGAATTATGACTTTTTTTGCCTCTTTAAAAAATACAAAGTACAATAGAAAAGAAAGAAAATGGATCTAACTTTTCAGGAGATTGCGGGGACTCGTTCAGATCGACGGTCGCAAGTCATGTATGGACTTCGCCATCGTCCTTCAAATGAGAACGCTTGATGCTTCGATTCTTCGGCTTGGCTCGAACCTCAGTTTTTTAAAGGATAAAGACCAATGGGAGGTCCTATATCCAATGAAAAGTCTAGCAAACGGGCTGAAAAGCCGCGTTTAGGCCATGTCATGTAGAAGAAGGGGACCTTGGGGGGATGACCCCCCAAGGGACTTTGATCACCTTGTGGTGTCTCTTGCAGCAGAACAACAAGATTTCGTCAGAATTTCTCTGGGATTTTCCAGACTCCGGATGTGTGTATGTGCAAGTGTAAAGTTTGCAAGTAGGTAGGTAGGTAGGTGCAAAAGTGTCTCTCTCTTTGGAATGGACCTCCTTTTATAGGCTCTCGGTAGCCATGAGGTGGTTTGTGGGGATTGATGGCCATGATGAGAGAATTGATGGCATTGATGCTTCATGATGGGAGGAGTTACAAGTTTTTATTCTTTGATTTTGTAACTCCTTTTTCTTGGCTTTTGATTGGCCGATAGAGAATGACGGGCATTTAATCGCCTTTAATCTCCATGATGAGGGGAGTTTCATGGTTTTAATGTCATGATTGCTTGGACTTGTAACTCCCATTTGCTAGCTTCTGATTGGGCTGTCCAAAATAATGGGTTAATGACCGCATTAAGTTGTCATAAACGGGTCAATTATCGACATTAAGTGGTCGCCTGGGCATTTGAAGAGTCGCGGGCCACGCCGCGTCTTTTGGAATTCTTTTTGTGATGATCGCCGATGGATCTACATGCTATTTGATGTCGGATTGTGATGCAATTTCAGACATTGATTGATGTTGGTGGGCCGGTGACATCTGTCTTATCGATTTCTCGATCGGTCGGACAGAAAGTGTACTTTCTTGGTCAGCCGGTTGGCGTTCTTGGAGCGATCAGTGATGACTTCATGCTCTTGACAGCGGATCCGAGATGTTGGTAAAGATCAGTCGTTTTCAAGCAACAAGAATTGGATTTTCAAATAAATCACAGAGGCAGGAATTCTCGAAACGCAAAAAAGATCGGAAAACGGGCCATCTGGCGGAAAATCCGTCGATCCGGATTTCCAGGGTCGCCGGCGACCATGGGGCTTTGGCCCCTTTGGTCGCCGAGTGTTTTTTTTGGCCGTTTCTTCTTCTTTTTCGCTCCTTTTTTCTTCTGTATTTTTCTTGACATTTTTACTCAATTATTGACTTGATTTTCTTAGAGAAAACTCGACGAGAAGTCACACAAAACCGGAGCACAAAGTTTCCCATTTTTCGGGAAAGCCGAAGACTTTGTAGCCGATTTTCCATAAAGATTCGAAACTAGGTCAAACGATGTCGGAATGACCTGAAAATTGAGGTAAAGCTTTTTGAGCAGTGGATGGGACCAACCATGGGCTTTTATTTGAGTTTTGAAGCCGTTTGGAGTCCCGTCAATGCTTGATTTGATTTTACTGTGGGGAAGATGTCGAGCTTTGATATGCGGTCAACTGATGTCCGATTTAACAGGGAGCCTATTGGAGTCATGTAGAGGTGATCCATTAGCTCCGATTTGGATGTCATGATCCCGAGAGGCTTCACCGCCGGTAGGCTTGATTTTCTTTCGGAGCATTGAAGTCTGGTCAAACGTTGTCGGAATGACCTGAAATTTGACGTGCAGCCCTTTGAAAGCATGTTGAAGTCACTCATGTGCTTTGTTTGATGAGTGATGACCTCGGTGGTTCTCGCCACCGAGAGGTTTGATTTTACTGCTCGAACGATGATGGAGGGTCAAACGTTGTCAGCTTGACTTGAAATTTGAGAAGGAGCCCTTTGGAGGTATTTTGGAACCATCCTTAGGGTCTGATCGAAGTTTTGATGTCTTCGACACTGTCGCTGCTGGGAGCGCTTGTTTAGCTGTCGAGGAGTGAAGTTAGGCCAGATGATGTCGGAATGGCCGGAAACTTTATGTGTGCCCCTCTTTTGGCTGTCTTGAAGGATCTTGCAGTTTTTGTCTGATTCTGACAAGATCTGATGCTTGAAGTAGCTTTGCTTGTTTGTAGCAGGATGCAGCTTCATGTGGCTTCTTGATGTTGAGGAGGCAAAGTGACTTTTTTTGGTATCAACAAATGCCCCCTCAAGGTACTACGATGAGTAGCTTTTGGAGTCGATGTACTTCGAAGAGAAACTTGAAGGAAAGTTTCCGACTTGACCACGATTTTTAAGCATTTGTTTTTTGAAAATAGCCTTTTGAGTTTCCAGGGGAATTTTATGGTAGTGAGAGGGATCACGTACCATTTCAAGGCAAAGGTTTGAAAATGACATGAGGGATTTGGATTTTGGGTTTTTGATTTTGTTTTTTGACCTTGTGACCTAACAAGCTGTATGTGGCAGGTTAGGGGGGGGGGGGGGGGGGGTCTGAGTTTGGTTTTTGATTTTAACCTTGTGACCCAACAAGCTGTATGTGGCAAGTTGGTGGGCTAGATTTGTTTTTTGGTTTTGGTTTTGGTTTGGTTTGGATTTTGATTTTGGTTTTGGTCTTGTGACCTAACAAGCTGTATGTGGCAAGCTAGGGGACCAGGGTTTGGTTTTCTGTGGAATGTCAATTTCAAGATTTTGGCTTAATTTGGTTCATGAGGTTGGATGGTTTGGTTTTAGGAAACTCATGAGGCTTTCTTTTTTTTTTTTTTTGAATGGTCCAATCAACTCAAAAGAGGCATGAGACATTTTTTTTTTTCATGCTCTTGGTAAGAGGGATGTTTTGACTAAAAGCCACTTTTAGTGCCTAGGTGGTCAAACCTGGCTCATATGGGCTACCCATGTGACCTTAGGCTTTGGAGATGGCATAGATCTCATATGGTGTCATTTATGTAGAGAATATCTAAAAATATCTTTACTTGGAGAGAATCTCTCAAGTTTTCTTATTTTTGGGAGAGATTTTCTCAAAGTATCTTTCTTTTTGGGAAAGTAGCTGATGGACCCGAAAGAAATCTTCCGTCCTCTCCTTCCGCACCCCGGGGGCTGACCTGGGTCTCGGCGGAGGAGGGAAAATCTCGTGCATCAACATTTTTGTACGGGTATGGCAGATTTACTTTCTACTTGGAATTTGGAATAGTGATAATCCGGAGATTCACCTTCACAAATGGAAAGGAAATCAATCCTTTTTTCTAACTTTTCAAATTGCACAAATATTAAGAAAAGAGACAAGTTTTTAGAATGCCGTAAGAGGCGTTTTTGTTTGTTTGCCGTGAAAGGCGATTTTGCCGTGAAAGGCGTTTTTACAAAACTCATTAAATATGAAAGACAAGAATTGTGATTTCTTTTTGTCTCTTTAAGAAATACAAACTACAATAGAAAAGGAAGAAAAGGGATCTAACTTCTCAGGAGAGTGTGGGGACACGTTGAGATCGATGGTCGCAAGTCATGTATGGGCTTCGCCATCGTCCTTCAAATGAGAACATGTGATGCTTTGATTCTTTGGCTTGGCTCCTAACCTCAGTTTTTTAAAGGACAAGGACCAAGAGAAGGTCCTATATCCAATGAAAAACCAAGTAAACGGGCTGAAAAGCCGCGTTTAGGCCATGTTGGAGAAGGAGGTGACCTTGGGGGGGTGGCCCCCCAAGGGATGTTGATCACCTTGTGGTGCTTCCGGGAGCAAAGTAGCAGGACTTCGTCTCTCTCTTGGATTTTCTGGTTTTTCAGAGCTTGCACTTGGGATCTCTTTTCATCATGCTTTCTTCTTGGAATGGACCTCCTTTTATAGGCCTTAGGTAGCCATGAGGTGTTTATTGGCAATGATAGCCATGATGAAAGAATTGATGAGGAGTTACAAATCGATTTTGTAACTCCTTTTTCAAGGCTTGTGATTGGCCGATGAAGGTAGTGGGCATTTAATCACCTTTATGCTTCATGATGATGGGAGTTTCATGGGTTTAATGCCATGATTGCTTGGATTTGTAACTCCCAAATGCTTGGTTCTGATTGGGCCGTCCAAAATAATGAGTTAATGACTGCTTTAATGGGTCAATTAACGACAGTAAGTGGTTGCCAAGGCATGTGAAGAGTCGCGGGCCGTGCTGCGCCTTTTGAGATTCTTCTTGCGATCATCACGGGTAGATCCACGCATTATTTGATGTCGGATTGCGATGCAATTTCAGACATTGATTGATGTTGGCGGGCCGGTGACGTCTGTCTTGTCGATTTCACGATCGGTCGGGCAGAAAGTGCATTTTCTTGGTCAGCCGGTTGGCGATCTTGAGGCGATAGGTGATGATTTCATGCTTTTGACGGCGGATCCGAGATGTCGACGAAGATCAGTGGTTTTGAAGCACCAAACATTGGATTTTCAGAAAATCACTGAGGCTAGAACACCCGAAACGCAAAAAGAATCGAAAACAGACACTTCGGCACAAAATCCGGCGACCCGGATTTCCAGGGTCGCCGGCGACCCTGGGCCAGGGTCGCCTGGCGACCTTGGGCCAAGGTCGCCGGCGACCATGGGGCTTCGGCCCGTTTGGTCGCCTAGCATCGTTTTCGGCCGTTTTTTCGTCTTTTTCGTCCCTTTTTTCTTCTGTATTTTTCTTGAAAATTTTCCTCAATTATTGACTTGATTTTCTTGAAGAAATCTTGACGAGAACCTTTGCGAAGTCGGAGCACAAAGTTTCCTATTTTTGGGGAAAGCCGAAGACTTTGTAGCCGATTTTCCGTCAAGCATCGAAACTAGGTCAAACGATGTTGGAATGACCTGAAAATTGAGGTGAAGCTTCTTGAGCAGTGGATAGGACCAACCATGGGCTTTTATTTGAGTTTTGAAGCCGTTTGGGGTCCCATCGATGCTTCACTTGATTTTGCTATGGGGAAAATGCCGAGCTTTGATATGTGGTCAAACGATGTCCGATTGACCTGAAATTTGACGGGGAGCCTATTGGAGTCATTTTGAGACGTTCCATGGGCTCCGTTTTGGATGTCATGGTCCCGAGTTGCTCCGCCGCCGGTAGGCTTGATTTTCTCTCGGAGCATCGAAACCTGGTCAAACGTTGTCAGAATGACCTGAAATTTGACGTACAGCCTTTTGGAAGCATGTTGAAGCCACTCATGTATTTTGTTTGATGAGTGATGGCTTCGGTGGTTCCCGCCGCCGGGAGGCTTGATTTTGCTGCTCGAGCATTGATGGAGGGTCAAACGTTGTCGGTTTGACTTGAAATTTGGCATGGAGCCCTTTGGAGACATTCTGGAGTCATCCATAGGCTTTGATCAAAGTTTTGGTGTCTTTGATGATGTTGCCGCCGGGAGCGCCTGTTTAGCTGTTGGAGCGGTGAAGTTGGGCCAAACGTTGTCGGAATGACCCGAAACCTCAGGCGTACCCCTCTTTTAGCTGTCTTGAAGGATCTCTCAGTTTCTATCTGATTCTGACAAAATCTGATGCTTGAAGTAGCCTTGCCTATTTTTAGCAGGATGCAGCTTCAGGAGGCTTCTTGATGTTGAGGAGACATATTGACTTTTTTGGTGTCAACAAATGCCCCCTCGAGGTACAGTGACGAGTAGCTTTTTGGAGTCGATGTGCCTCGAAGAGAAACTTGGAGGAGAGTTTCCAACTTGACCAAGAGTCTTGAGCTTTTTTTTTTTTGAATAGCCTTCTGAGTTTTCGGGGGAATTTTATGGTAGTGAGAGGGATCATGTACCATCTCAAGGCAAAGTTTTGAAAATGACATGGGGTATTTGGATTTTGGGTTTTGGATTTTGGTTTTTGACCTTGTGACCTAACAAGCTGTATGTGGCAGGTTAGGGGGTCAGGGTTTAATTTTGGTTTCGTCCTTGTGACCCAACAAGCTGTATGTGGCAGGTTGGGGGGTCAGATTTGGTTTGTAGGTTTTGGATTTTGATTTTGGTTTTAGTCTTGTGACCTAAAAAGCTGTATGTGGCGAGCTAGGGGACCGGATTTTGGTTTTGTGAAATGTCAATTTCAAGATTTTGGCTCAATTTGGTTCATGAGGTTGAATGGTTTGGTTTTTGAAAACTCATGAGATTTTCCTTTTTTTCTCTTTTTTTTTGAATGGTCCCATCAACTCAAAAGAGGCATGGGACTCTTTTTTTTTTTTTTTTTTTGCTCTTTTCTTTTTTTTTTTGCTCTTGGTAAGAGGAATATTTTGACTAAAAGCCACTTTTAGTGCCTAGGTGGTCAAACCTGGCTCATATGGGCTAACCCATGGGACCTTAGGCTTTGGAGATGGGACCTTAGGCTTTGGAGATGGCCTAGATCTCATATAGTGTCATATTTATAAAGAATATCCAAAAATATCTCTTTTATGTAGAGAATATCTAAAAATATTTTTGCTTGGAGAGAATTTCTCAAGTTTTCTTTTTGTGGAATGATTCTCTCAAAATATCTTTCTTTTTGGGAAAGTAGCTAAATTTTAGCACTTACCTCCTTTCTTTCTCCTTATTTCCTCTTTTGGCTTGCTCTCTTCTATAAAAGCAAAGAGGGTTGGTGCTTTTGCTCCATTACTTTCTTTTTGCAAGAAATCTTCAAGAGTGCTCCCCAAGACAAGAACTGCTTTCCTCTTCTTCAAGGATTTCCAAGCTTTTCTTCTTCTTCTCCATCAATGGCTTCAAGCAAGTTTTCTTCCTTGTCAAGAATCTCCATTGTAGAAGTAGCTTCTTCATTTTTTTTTCTTCTTTTCACGGTTTTCTCTTTTTTTTTTTTCGTGAACTCTTTTTTTCTTTCTTTCTGTTTTTTTTTCACGCTGATTCTGTTTTTTTTTTTCAGCATTTTTCTTTCTTTTCTTTCTTTTTTTTTTTTGCTGTTGGTTTTTTTTTCTGGCTGTATGGACAGGTCCATACGGACCTGACCGTACTGCCACGTGGCAGTGGGTCACGGCCTGTGGGCCAAATTTTTTTTTTTTTTTTTCTGAGATTTTTTTTCTCTTTCTTTTTCTTTTTCCTTGTTTGCTCACTATGATAATGAGGCTATGCAATTTCAATATGTATGCATTTTTTTTTTGTTTGATGAATCAAGATAGAAGGCTAGAGTCTCTAGGTCAAGCCAACATGATTTTTGACTTGGACAAAGTTTGATTGGTTTTGACCAAATTGGGTTGGAATTGGTCAAACTTTGGTCAAGGTTTTCCTAGCATCTAATGCATGATGATATATTTTTGATGCATGAGTTTTGGTAAATAGATTTGGAAGTATGATGATGCATACCTGAAAATCTTTTGCAAGTATCGGGATTTTGAGCTCGCAGCGATGTTGAGCTCTTTCTTGGTCTTGCTGGATTTTGAGGAAGTTTGTAACTTTTGGATTCTGAAGCTCGCAGCAATGTTGAGCTCTTTTCCAGATTTTACGGAAGTTTGATGAGATTGGCTTGTTCTCGCAGCGATGTTGAGTTCGAGCATTCTTTGAGAATTCTCCACTAACTATGAGCTCGCAGCGATGTTGAGCTCATCTTCAGGCTTCTTGTCTTTTTCAGAGTATTTTCCTTTTCTTTGGAATTACCCCGGAACCATGTCAAAATTTTGCTAGAATTTTTTTTGTAGCAGAATTCTGTCATTTTGATGTTGATTGATCTTTTCTTTTCCATCTTTTGCAGGTAGTTCTTCTAGAACGAACAAAGGTAAAGGTCCTGTTACTGACGCACCTCGTCGGTCTGCTAGATCTTCCAATGCTGCCGTTCAGCAGGCTTGGGAGAAGGTCCAGTTTGTGGAGAAAAACTTAGAAGAATGCGATTCCCTCAATCGTGATGAGATGAGACAGCGATTGATCGCTCTCAAGGATGAGGAGTTCTATAAGATCATGGTAAGCAGCCGTCCCTGGGTTACGGACGATCAGAGCGTTGTGCTCAAGCCTACCTTCTTCTTTGGTGATGCAGTCCCCGACGACTTGACATACCAAAGGAGATGTTTTCAGTTCTCTTACACAGCAGATGGTGAGGAGAGAACTATTTCTACCCGGTTGTTTTTTGATCGGACCATCTCGATCCTGAGCCTTTCTCCCATGTGCCCTAAGAGGGAAGATCCTCCGAGTTGGGTGAAGAGGACCAGTGTGATCAAGACCGGGGTTTTTGTTGGTGAACCTTCCGGTTTTACAGAGAAGCCACCTGTCTGTATGGACGTGTTGATGCCAGCCAGTGGCTACCAAAGTTCTGATCATCCATCGATCGATTTGAGACCGGTGGGCCTTGGCGTTTTTCGGGGTGACGGCAACAATTGGGTGAAGCCTTTTCGACTTCGTGGCCGTTTCAGTGCTGACTCGAGCTGGGAGGCATGGACTGATCACACCTTGAGGATTGGTGAGGCCGTTCTTCGGGAGGCCGAGATTTTTGACGCGGTTCGCGCTTTTCGGCAAACCGTCGTTTTCTCCGATGAGGTTTTCATGGCCATGCTGGAGTCATTCCTTCCACAAACCAACACCTTCATTGTGACGAATGGTGAGATTGGTTTTTCTTTGAAGGAGCTGAGCGCCATCACCGGATTGCCTATCCTCGGCAAACTCTATGAGGAGTTTATGCCTATTGACAGCGTCCTTGAGGAGCAATCTGAGGAGTTTAGGCTTGTGTACTTTCAGCTCGTTGCCTTCTATGATTTTTTGAAGAAGAAGGAGGGCTCGAAAGTTAGATCCAGTAGTTGGAGAAGTTGCAGCTCCAACTTTTTTGATAGCGGGGATTCTTCTGATGTCATGTCCCAGGATGTCAGGGCTAAAGCATCAAGTTTGAAGAAGATCGCTGCTATGCGATAAGATTTGAAGAAGTTCTTCGCAAGCACAGATGCCATTTGTCCTGACATTGCGTTGCGGAGAGATCTCGCTGTTTACCTCACTTACTGGCTGGGTGAGGCTATTTTTGCTGGAGGAGATGGGACGCACATCAGGCCACACTGTGTTTTTCTGGCTTGTCAGATGGCGTTTGGAGAGCGGCTGGCTTTGGTACCTGCTCTTTACTCCTATTTATGTACCGAACTGCAGGAGGCTGCTGCTTTCCTGGTTCGGCTTGGGCTCCCCATGAACAGAGTATTTTCTGCTCACATCTTCTATTCGTGGTATGTATACCACTGTCCTAGCTTCCATCGTTTGGGAGTTGCACAGGACGAAGATCCCTTTATGATTCATTTGGCTAGAGGGACAGCCGTTCACGAATCACTTTTATCTGCCCGTTTAAGGATCCGACGATTTAGGGACGTCGAGATTGGGCAGTCTTTAGTGAAGCTTTCTCCGGGCTTGCGGAAGAAGGCTTTTGACTTTGGTGTCTCCCGTGATTCGACCAGAGTAGGGTCGGGAAGACACTATGCTTTGACAGACGCGAAGAAGAGGTGGCTCTTCAACATACGGGTTGGTACGATGGTGTACCGCAGACATCTTTTCGTCGATATCCAACCATATGTCCCTTCGCGTTTTGCATTGCAGCTTGGCTTCTCTCAAGGCGTTGTTGGAGCGCCTTCAAGCATGGTGAAGCGTTTTGGAGGTCTGCAAGATGGGAGAAATGCATGGGCTTTTTATAGCGCCGAGGATACTACCGCCATGATTTCTTATCCTGAGCTGCCCTCCTTCCGGAGTGCTGGCTTCACGAAGTGGTTCGTGGAGAGCTTTTTAGTGTACCGGGGGCTTTCTAAGAAAGAGCTCGATATTAAGCAATCTCCTGGGAAGAGTCTTGGCAAATCGGATGGTGTCCGTCGGGAGGAAGTTTTGGCCTTCCTTTCTGGAGAGAAGCACAAGATAGGCTTTCTCAACGGGCAGGACATCATCAGATCAGGAGCTGTACAGGGGATTCCTGGTGAGGTCTTGAGACAGCTGGAGGAGGAGGAGGCCGAGATCGATGCTATGATTCAGGCAGAGCATACGAAGGCTTCCATGGAGTCTACTGAGAAAAGTAGACCATCCAGTGAGGACTTTTGTGAGAGGCCTGATGTTGATAGTGTGGCAGGATTGTCGAGCAGATTGACCCGCCGAGGCAAGAGGAGGAGAGGACAACGCCGTAACATGAGACGGCACGATAGCCCTTCTGATCTTGAAGTTCCTCTCACCATTGCTGAGGAGGTGTCTGAGGATGCTGACGAGCCTCCGGAGAAGAGAAGCAGAGAAGAGGAGATAGCTGGTATGATCCCCTTTCTTTCCTTTTGTTTCTTCCTTCCCTTTTTTTTTTGTGAAAGATTTTGTTTTGATCCGCTGTTTCTTTTTTTTTAGCAGAGGATGATGACCTGGTGATGCCTGAGGTTCCTGCCGATGAGGCGATGACGGATCCAGTCATGGCATCTGAGGAAGACCCCAGGGACTCTGGAGTGGTTCCAGAACCTTCACCTGGTATGATTTGCTTTGGCTTTTGCTTTTTTGTCTTCTTTTGCTGTCATTTGCTAACATGTAGCTGACTTGCCAGAGGATTCCGACGATTTCGAGCCATCCATGGACGCAACTTTTGACGATGCTTCGGATGAGCTCAAAGAGGCAGAGAGTACTCCGCCGATCGTCGGAGCAGGTATACTTGCAATAATAATCTTGATATATTTTTGACAACATTATATTCATACCTTTTTTGTTTTTTTTGTTTTTTTTCTTTGACAGATTGTGAAGCAGCAGGAGAGATTCCTCCGTCTTCCTCAGAGCCAGAACAGGGGATACCTGCGGCTGATGCAGAAGTAGGGGCTTCTTCCACTTTCAATGAGTCAGCTTCTTCCGTTGGAAAGAGTTTATTGATTACTCTTCCAATGGAGCATGACGTAGGCAGTCGGGCACCAGAGCATGGCGAATCCTCATCTGCACCGCACCTTCAGTATGCAAGGAAGGTGTTGAAGACTGTCTTGAGCTCATGGGTTGAGACTCTTTCTTCAGGTCATTTGGAAGCTGGTTTTGGCATGATCAAGCATGTGCAGGACATCTTCGCTGATAGCAGAGAAGTCGGTCTGGACATCGCAACTGCCGATGATTTTGTTAAGGAGATCATCTCCTTGGGGAACAAATGGACTGGGACCAAGAGTTTCCCAGATGGTGACTTCTTTGATAAGATGTTCATAAAACCTTCCAGCAAAGTCAAAGCTAAGCTGACTGAGGTCATGAAGACTCGGAGGCAGATCGTTCGGGAGAAGAACGTTACCGAGTTATCCATCATGGGGCTGAAGCAAGACTTGGACCGCCTTGATAAGGAGGTCGTTGAGGCTAGGCAACGTCTTGATCTTTTAGAGGAAGAGGCTGTTGCCAAATGGACCGCCATTGTGGAGGCTCGTGACAAAGAGGGGACTCTCATTCACCAGGTTGAGGAAGCTGAAGGTAATGTCCGGAGGAAGACTCAGGAGCATGACCAGTGGCAGGTCCTCTGGGAAGAGCTTCCTCGTGCTGCAGATGGGTCACGGCATTCGGCCTCGTTTTATGGGGACATTTTGAAGGAGCGTGGCCTAAAAACTTTGGAAGTTAAGGCCAAGGGTCTGCTTGAGGAGTTGAACCTTTGGTTGAAGACCATGTATGATTAAGCTCCTGAGTTGTAACAAACTCTTTTTCCTTTTTCTTTTTTTTTTGGTACCTCCATTTATAAACAATTTTGGTAATATATTTTGTATCCCCTTTCTTTCACTTAAATCATTTTTTGATGAAAACAATTTTGAGCAAAAGTTTGATGGGAATGTTTGTTTAAGGATTTGATCAAAAGGTTGTCATTTTGTGAAAATCTTTTGTCAAAGGGTTGTTTTGGGCATGAAAGCCAATTTTTGTGGCGGAAAGCCTTGTTTTTGATGGTTTGAAAACCAAAATTTGGATGGCGAGAAAGCCTAATTTTGTGGTGTAAGAGCTAAAATTTGTTTTGCGGCATGGGAGTCAAAATTTTTGGATGGCGTGAAAGCTGAATTTTAGAGTGGCATAGAAGCCGAATTTTGTTTTGTTTGTCTTGGCATTTATAGCCGAATTTTGGCATTTATAGCCAGATTTTGGCGTTTATAGCCGATTTTTTTTGTTTTGTTTTGGCATTTATAGCCGAATTTTGGCGTTTATAGCCGAATTTTGAGATGGCATGAGAGCCAAAAATTTTGTTTGTGGCATGAGAGCCGATTTTGAGATGGCATGAAAGCCGATTTTGGCGTTTATAGCCGAAAAATTTTGTTTTTGGCATTTATAGCCGAATTTTGGCATTTATAGCCAGATTCTGGCATTTATAGCCGGATTTGGCGTTTATAGCCGAGTTTTGAGATGGCATGAGAGGCAAAAATTTTGTTTGTGGCATGAGAGCCGATTTTGAGATGGCATGAAAGCCAATTTTGGCATTTATAGCCGAAAAATTTTGTTTTTGGCATTTATAGCCGGATTTGGCGTTTATAGCCGAGTTTTGGCGTTTATAGCCAGATTTTGGCGTTTATAGCCGAGTTTGTTGAAAACCAAGTTTTGTTTTATTGGCATGAAAGCCGATTTTGGCATTTATAGCCGAATTTTTTTTGTTTTTGGCATTTATAGCCGAATTTTTGGCATTTATAGCCAGATTTTGGCGTTTATAGCCAAGTTTTGGTTTTCAAAATGCAGGTATCGACTAAATGTCGCCTCCTCGCTGAATGGACTTGCAAGTATCGATGGAATGTCGCTTCCTTGCTCATTCGGTTTTGCGAGTATTGATGGAATGTCACTTCCTCGCGGGCTGGGTTTTGCGAGTATCAATGGAATGACGCTTCTTCGCGAATTGGGGTGCAAATATCGACTTAGCGTCGCTTCCCTGCTTTTCCCAAAACTTTTGGTTTTGCGGGTACTGACTTTGATGTCGTTTCTCCGCGATTTTTGAAATTTGAGGTTTTCTCGAACCATTTGAAATTTGGGTTGTGGATAGCAACTGGTATGTTGCATCTCCAAGATTTTTGAAATTTGGGTTGTGGATTTCAACTGGTTTGTTGCTTCTCCATGATTTTTGAAATTTGCAAGTATCGAATGGGGTTCGCTTCCTTGCGATTTTTGGGTTTTGGAAGTATCGAATGGGGTTTGCATCCTTCCGGTTTTTTTTTGGGTTTTGCGAGTATCGACTGAATGTCGCTTCCCCGTGGTTTCTAAAAAACCATTTTTTGTTTAGAGACCCGAGGGTCATAAATTTTGACCATTTTGGTTGTAAAAGCCAAGGTAGACTAGGGTGAAAATTCCCGAGTCCTGGTATTTATTTCAAACCATGAATTTTGGGTTCAAGGAACGAAATTTTGGTCAAGTCTGGGAAGAGGCTCCTAAACTTGGATTTTTAGATTTTGATTTTTTTTTCTTTTTGAACAATGAAACGATGAAAGTAAGCATTGTTTTGAGAGATTGTTTTTTTTTGGAAATTTCAACATAAAGATGAAAATTTCAAAAGAGGTGGGTTTGACGAGCAAGTACCTTGGAAATAGGCTTTAGCCGTGTAGATATTGCTCTGACCCGTTTGAGGAAGTCTTCAAGGGTAGTACCGCTTCAAGAACTTGCCGTTGATGGGTAGCATACATCTGTCTCCTTCCATGTTTAGAAGAGCGTATGCACCGTTGGAGAAGACTTTGTCGATGACGAAGGGTCCCTCCCATTTTGGTTCGAATTTTCCTTTGGATTTGTGGGCAAAGACTATGGGTCTTTTTACTGCAAGAACCAAGTCACCCTTTTTGTAGGAGCGTTGCCTGACTTTTTTGTCGAAAGATCCTGCCATGCGTGCTTGGTACAACTCAATGCTTTGTAGAGCTTTGAGTCGTCTTTCATCGAGATTATCCATCTCTTGGAGTCTCAATTTGACATTGCTTTCTTGCGTCATGTCATTTTGCAAAGATATCCTTAAGGAAGGAATTTGTACTTCCAAAGGGACAACAGCTTCGCATCCATAGACCAAAGAGAATGGTGTACTATGGGTTGATCCTTGAACGGTGGTTCGATAGGCCCACAAAGCTTCTAGTAGTTTGTCGCCCCAGTCTCTTTTGTGACTAGAGACCATTTTCTTGATAATTTTGCAGAGTGTCTTGTTGAAGGCTTTTGTTACTTCGTTCGCTGCCGGATTATATGGAGTCGAAGGACAACTTTGGATTTTATACTTGTCGCAGAACTTATAGAATCTGTGATCTCGGAATTGCGGTCCGTTATCTTGGACGAATCTTTTAGGTATACCGAAGCGACAAATAATGTTGGTGCGCAAGAACTGAAGGACTGATGAAGTCTTCATTTCGCTGAGCGCAAATGCTTCCGACCACTTGGAGAAATAATCCGTAGCGGCGAAGATGAAGCGATGACCTTTGCTTGATGGGGGAGAAATAGGACCTATGATGTCCATACCCCAGGCTTTGAAAGGCCATGAGATTGCTATTGGATGTAGCCATTCTGGAGGCATGTGGACATAATCTCCGTGAATCTGGCATTTTTGGCAGCGCTTGGCAAATTGTATTGCATCAGTTACCATGGTAGGCCAATAATAACCTAGCCTTTTTATCTGCTTGTAGAGCTTAGGGCCAACCTGATGGGCTCCACAAAGACCAGCATGTACTTCTTTGAGAGTTTCCTCAGCCTCTTGTTGTGATAAGCAGCGTAGGAGTACTCCGTTGAAGGATTTTCTGTAAAGTGCTTTTGAAGGTATATCCAAATGAAAGTTTGGGGCTCGTCTTTGGATGCTTACCCGCTCTTTTGGATCTTCAGGTAGTATTCCGAACATGATATAATTAATGAACGGATCTCTCCAGTCGCCAATCGGAGGTTTGAGGATGGATATCCGACTTCCAACCACTTGGTGGCATTCAGCAACTGCTTGGTGTGTGTTGAGAGGAGGGAAAATTCTTCTTTGACACACTGTGACTTGCATGTTTTCCCCTTCTTGGATTGCCATGGACGCGGCAAGTCCAGCCAGGGCATCTGCACGTATGTTTTCACCTCTGAGGATATGGGTGATGTAACAGATGTTGAATTTTTGTCGAAGCGACTGTGCCTTATTGTAGTAAGGTAGCAAATCAGGCTTCCTGACTTCATATTTCTGATTCATCTGGTTGACGACCAGTTGAGAGTCTCCAAAAACTTCCAGCATGGTGATGCCGGTTTCGAGGGCGAGTTCCAATTCAACAATCAGGGCTTGGTACTCAGCTGCATTGTTTGAACATGGTTCCAGTAGCGAGAAGGCGTGTGGAATCATGTATTTATCGGGGCTGACGAAGAGGATGCCGATTCCCGATATTTGCTTTCCTTTTTCATTTGTCCTGGTTGCACCGTCAAAGTACATGTCACAGGAAGCGTTTGACAAGGAAGTTTCCACATTGTAGACAAATTCGTCTGGGAGATCATCCCTGAGTGGAGAATCTTTAGGCAATGGATGCTCTACGAGGAAGTCTGCTAGAGCTTGGCCTTTGATTGCTTTTTGTGGTACATACCTAATATCAAATTGTGATAGAAGAATGGACCATTTTTCCAGTCGGGCATTGAGAGAACCTGCTTTTGTGACAAGGACCTTTAGGAGGTTGATCCTCGAAATCAGGTAGACTGTGTTCGACAGCAGATAGTGACACAGCTTTTGTACAGCGAACATTACTGCAAGGCATTCTTTTTCGACTGGGGAGTAGCGATGCTCTGCACCTACCATCATGCGGCTAAGGTAATACAGAGCAGCTTCTTTTCCGTCGTCATTTTCTTGTGCGAGCAGAGCACCCAAAGAGTGGTCGAGAGCTCTTGTGTACAAGATAAAGGATTTTCCAGTTGTGGGGGCAGCCAGCACTGGAGGTTTGATGAGGTATGCTTTGATGTCTTGAAATGCACTTTCACATTCAGCATCCCAGACAAAGTCCACGCCTTTCTTCATCAGGCGAGAGAATGGACGGCATTTCCCTGATAGATTGGAGATGAACCATCGAATGTAGGCCAGCCTTCCTTGAAGCCCTTTTAATTCTTTTAGGGTTCTGGGAGATGGCATTTCCAGGATAGCCTTGACTTTGGTGGGGTCAAGTTCTATTCCAACTTTCCGTACTATGAATCCAAGAAACTTACCCGATGAGACACCGAAGAAGCACTTTAGTGGATTCATCCGCAAT
Organism: Umbellularia californica; assembly: GCA_028538565.1. Classification (NCBI taxonomy): domain Eukaryota; kingdom Viridiplantae; phylum Streptophyta; class Magnoliopsida; order Laurales; family Lauraceae; genus Umbellularia; species Umbellularia californica. The sequence continues at coordinate 46,655,268 of JAPQWN010000003.1, forward strand.
TTGTGTTTGCAAAGTCGGAGGAAGACTTCTCGAAGATCATCGAGATGGTCTTCTTTTCTTCTACTTTTTATGGCGAGGTCGTCAACATAGCATTCGACCGTCTTATGCTGCATATCTTGGAATATTTTCATCATAGCCCTCTGATATGTCGCACCTGCATTTTTCAGGCCAAACGGCATAACAGTGTAGCAATATACGCCGAATGGTGTCCGAAATGATGTATGCCATTCATCTTCAGGATGCATCTTTATCTGGTTGTAGCCAGAGAATCCATCCATGAAGGTCATTCGCTTGAACCCATAGGTGTTGTCAATCATCACCTCTGGTATGGGGAGCGGGAATTCATCTTTAGGACATGCATTATTCAGGTCTCTATAGTCGATACAGACCCTTATCTGCCCATTTTTCTTTGTCACGAAGATGATGTTGGCCAACCATTCAGGATGCTGTTCCTCGCGGATGAAGCCAACGTTTTTGAGTTTCTGAACTTCTTGTTCAATTTTGTCCATCACGTTGAGACGGAATCTTCTTTGGCCTTGTTTGATAGGCTTGATTTTTTTTTACAAGTTGAGCTGTGGACTGCTACTTTGGGATCCAAGCCAGGCATTTCGGCATAAGACCATGCAAAGCAATCAACGAACTCACGAAGAAAAGAGATATACTCGGGTAACTCATCATCCTTTATATTCTTGCTTATGAATACAGGACGTGGGTTTTCAGGTGTTCCCAAGTCTATCTTTTGAACAGGGTCTTCTGTCGGAAGGTTTGAAGGTGGTTCCTCCACAGTATTTTCGGAGGCTTCCAACTCAACAAGACCTTCTGGAGTGCCAGAGAAATTTTCAGACTGAGGCTCTATTTCTGTCCATGAATCTTCTGGAACAGTATCCTTTTTCAATGCTATCATTCTCAAGGCTTGCAATGAGATGGTCCCAATCATTTGCTGGAATTGGGTTGAAGTAAGGTACTTCTTTTGGAGACGATGATTCTTCTGGGACAGAGAACCGCTCGTTTACGTCATCGGGCAATTCCTCTTTATTATCAGAGAAATTATACCAATTGGAGGAGCTTTCAGGATCTTTGACGAGTAACTCCTCAAAGAGATATCCAGGGATATCGATGTCTTCATGAGATGTTGAGGCTTGGTCGGTAAAGCGACTTTGCAGCCATGGTGTCAACGGTCTCATAGGAGCGGTAGGATCATACCCCAACCCATATAAAGACTTGCCTTTTTGAAGGTGGATTTTCCAATCTTCTGGTTGACTTTTGATCAGGGTGGGTTCCAATGGTGTGAGAATACCACGGCCACCTCCCAAACCGGTCGGATTTTGAGCGTTGTAGCCCATTTTCTTCATGATAGCTTGTGCCACTGGACTATATAGGGATAGCTGAGGCATACCTTCGTTTTGGAAAGGTTTAAGCAGAGAGTTCAGTGGAGATGCTCCTGATCTGTGGAAGTAAATCACTTTTTCTTCTGGCGAAGTTGCCGGAATAACAAAGGAAGCAGACGTAGGGTCTTCTATGTCTGCAGGTGTCTCCAATGGAGTGAGAGCGGGCTGATCTTGCTGAGTACCAGCTTGGCTCGATGCTGTGTCATCTTCTGATTCTGACTCTGAATCTGTGTCATGCATAATAGACACAAAGGAGACAGTGAACTAGCCCCCCAGTCTTTTGTTTTGTCTTCTTTGCTTTAGTAGTGATTACCAAAGGCTTTGGAGATTTGAAGGAGACGACGAAGGGAGCTTGGCCGTTTACTTCGAGTTTGGTGGAGGGTTTGTTTTCCTCCGATGATTACTGAGGAGCCTTGCCTTTATCTTTCTGGAGACTGTCGGCAAAGCGAATTGTTTTTTCCTCTTGTTTTTCCTTTCCATCTTTATACATTTGAGCATCTGCAAAATGGACATCTCTGCCTTTGAAGGGCTTTTTGTCTGCAAATACTCGATGTATCAGGCCATCGTCGCCAATGAACTTGATGCACTGATGTAGAGTTGAAGGGACGACACCATTCTCATGTATCCAGGGGCGTCCAAGGAGTATATTGTAGCATGAAGGGGTCCTTATTGCATACACAGTGACTTCAGAAATTAGATCACCGATTTGCAGTTTGAACTTGATTTTGCCGATAGGCCTTTGAGCGCTGCTGTCATATCCGAAGATGGATACGGACGTGTGACTCAGTTTGCTAGGTTGGATGCCCAGCTCTTCGAGTGCCGAAGTAGAGATGAGGTTGAGTGCAGAACCTGGATCGATCTGAACTCTGTGTGCTGGAATTTTTTTGACGTACCCTGTAAAGTACAAGGGACGGTTGTGATTTGCTTCGCCTAGGAGGAGATCACCCTTGTCGAAGGCAATTGTTGCACTTGCTGCTTTTTGTACCGAGAGGCATTCATTGCTTGATCCCTCAGTTTTCTTCTTTTCTCCCTTTGAGGGAGTATTTGATTTTTTGACCCTATAGTCCATTTCAATTTGTAGGACTTGTGGGGCATGTTTGTCGACATCCGCATTCAGCCTTTGTAATTCTGAAATGAGACTATCACGAGTTTGTGGAGACATTCATAATAAGTCAAGGATGTGCAGACGTGCAGGTATGTGTTTGAAGTGCTCAATCAAGTCGTACTTGAAAGCCTCCTTCGGGCCTGCATTTTCATTATTATTGCCACTTGGGGCGCTTACATCTTGCTTTCCCGAAGGATTTATATAAGAAGAAGAGGGTTGATTGTAATTTTTGTGGTAATCCCAGCCAGAACGGGTACCTCTACCAACTTCAAGAGCCTCTAGAGAAAGGTCTTCTTTTGGAAGATCGTTCTCAGGATCAAGAGGTTGATCCTTTACTGAGGACGTCTCTGTAACAGCTTTGGCGTCTTCAGTGATTGTGTTGCACTGAGCAATTTCCGGGAACAAGTCCTGAACAGTAGCTGGCAACTTTTCTTTATTAGCCCAGACATCGCCCGTGAGATAAGGTATCTAGGACCAATTGACTGAGTTTTCATCGAAGAAGATTTCATTGGCAGAAGTTTCTTCTAGATGATCAATTGGGAGAGGCTTGAGCTCCGATGTCACCGTTTCAGGAGACGAAGGTTGAGAGGATGTTATCTCAGTGGAAGTCACCTGAGAGGATGTAGCTCCGGAAGATACGCTACCGGTTGGGGAGTACGTGTCTTCGGAAGCTTCAGAGGCACTGTCGTCCTGAGCTATTGCATTGCAGGTTATCCTGACAGGAGATGCCCCTAGTATAGATTGTTGGGAATCGGACTCATCCTCGGATGTGAGAGGATCATTGATCCAACAGTTTTCTCCATTTTCAGGAGTTAAGGGAGAAAGTTCCCGCTGATTTTCAGGGACTTCCGGCTTCGGATCATGACAAAGATTGATGCGATCCTACTCCTGCTCTATGGTAAGATGTTGCAAGATTCTTGCATATTCTTCAAGATCAGGCATGGGAGCCAAATCTTCTTCGTCATTTGCTCCTTGTGGTTTGCCCATGTTGGGTTCCACTGAAGCATTTGCTGGTGCTGGATTGACAGCATTTTCTTGAACAGGGTCCTGGTCTTCTTCATCATCAGACCAAGGTCCTTGTGGCTGCAATGGGTTATACCAGATTACTGGCATAAGATGAGACTCGGGAATCCATTCCTCATCGGAGAGGTATTCTTCTGTTTCAAGGGATTCTTCCCACTCATCGATATCACTGGCAGTATCACTGGACTCGTATCCGTTCATGGAGAATCCAACTACCGAGTTGCAAGAGTATGATGCCCCCTGCACAGTTTCATTTTTGTATAGAGGTGGCATGAAATCATCAAGAGTGAATTTTCTTACCGCCTTGGAGGTTTTGGGAAGAGATTCTTCCATCGTCCCTAGTGAAGCAGTGGAAGAAGTTTCTGTTTTTTCAAGGACTTCTTGTTTTGGTTGAGACTTTTGCTGCTGTTTGAGCTTGCAGAGCTATCTCTTGGCTTGCCTTCGCTGCTGAGCAGTCGGCTTTGTTTTGACGATCTCCCAATTTTCATCATCTAGGAGATCGGGATGCACCCATATAGGTTGTCCATCTGGTGTTGGATAGGGAACCAATTCTTGGGACGCTTGAGCCATTTTTATCACCTTGAATGAAGTAGTGATTTTCTCCTTCGGTGACTTTAAAGTTTGCCGACATGACACCATGTTGACAGAGGCGGGGCCATAGTTTTTATCAAAGGTTATGACACCGTTTTTCCACATCTCGTTGATCTTCTCTCTCACAACGAAGCATTGATTGAGAGGATGTGAGATCATCTGATGGTATGGACAGTATCAGGGATCATTGGTTTTGCCAACATCTCCTGGTCTTTTGGGCTCTGGCAAAATGAGTTTGCCATTTGCTAGGAGAGCCTCAAAGATTTCTTCAACGTCTTCATCGAACGGATATTTCTTTTCTACACGTTCTTTGAAGGCATCAGAGAGTTCAGGCCTTTTACCTGCAGTTTTGTTTTCAGGTTTCTTTGGCTGCTGAGGAGCTGACTTAGTCTGCACATTAAGAACCTCCTTTTTCTTTGGTTTTGAGGTTGTAACAGCAGTCGGCTCTTTCTTTGATGATTTCTGACTGTTGAGGTCTTTGATCACCATTTCAGCTTTCATAGAAGCTTCTGTTGACACCAAAAATGTCACTTTGCCTCTTCAACATCAAGAAAGCTGCATGGAGTCGCAACCTGCCATAAATAGGCAATGCAATTTCTCCAAAAATTCAAATCTTGTCAGAATCAAACAAAAACTGCAAGATCCTTCAAGATAGCCAAGAGAAGAGTACACATGAAGTTTCGGGCCATTTCGACAACATTTGGCCTAACTTCACTTCTCCGACAGCTAAACGGGAGCTCCCGGCGGCGACATCATCGGAGATGTCAAAACTTCGATCAAAGCCTACAGATGACTCCAGCATGTCTCAAAAGGGCTCTATGCCAAATTTCAAGTCAAACCGACAACGTTTGACCCTCCATCAATGCTCGAGCAGTAAAATCAAGCCTCCCGGCGGCAGGAACCACCGAAGCCTTCGCTCATCAAACCAAGTGCATGAGTGGCTTCAACATGCTGCACGTCGAATTTCAGGTCATTCCGACAACGTTTGACCAGGTTTCGATGCTCCGAGAGAAAATCAAGCCTACCGGCGGCGGAGCAACCCGGGACCATGACATCCAAAACGGAGCCCATGGAACGTCTCAAAATGACTCCAATAGGCTCCCCATCAAATTTCAGGTCAATCGGACATCGTTTGGCCACATATCAAAGCTCGGCATTTTCCCCGCAGCAAAATCAAGTGAAGCATCGACGGGACCCCAAACAGCTTCAAAACTCAAACAAAAGCCTATGGTTGGTCTTATTTATTGCTCAGGAGGCTTCACCTCAAATTTCAGGTCATTCCGACATCGTTTGACCAAGTTTCAGCTTCTGGCGGAAAATCAGCAGCTCTACGCGACAAAGTCTTCGGCTTTCCCGGAAAATTGGAAACTTTGCACTCTAAAAATGCAAGGATTCTCATCAAGTTTTCTACAGGGAAATCAAGCCAATAAATGAGAAGAAATGTCAAGAAAAATACAGAAGAAAACGGCGACGAAAAAGACCTCAAAACGACCGCAAAACGGGCTCCGAAGGGGAAAAATCCCCCAGGGTCGCAGACCCCTGCGACCATGGCCCATGGTCGCAGGCCCTTGCGACATTGGCCCATGGTCGCCGGTCCATGGTCGCCGGCGACCATGGCCCATGGTCGCCAGCGACCATGGAGGTCCGGGTCACTGGATTTTCCGCCGGTGACCCGTTTTTCCGTCTTTTTTCGCGTTTCGCGCACTTTGGCCCCTGTGGTTTCCTGAAAATGTGATTTTTAGTGCTTTAAATTGACTCATATCCGACGACATCTCGGATCCGCAGTCAAAAGCATAAAATCATCATTGATCGCTCCAAGATCGCCAACCGGTCGACCAAGAAAGTGCACTTTCTGTCCGACCGATCGTGAAATCGACAAGACAGATGTCACCGGCCCACTCTTAGCTATCAATGTCTGAAGTTACATGTTCATCCGATGTCGATCAGCATGAAGATCCATCGATGATCATCGCCAGAAGAATTCCAGAAGACACGGCACGGCCCGCGACTCTTCGACCGCTCGGCGACCAATTAATGTGGTTAATTGACTAGCTTTATTGCAGTCATTAATTCATTTCTTTGGACGGCCCAATCAGAAGCAAGCATTTGGGAGTTACAAGTCAATTGATTCATGGCATTTAAACCATGAAACTCCTCCCATTATGGTAATTAAGGTGATTAAAAGCCCTTAATCTCCATCGGCCAATCAGATTCAAGGAAAAAGGAGTTACAAAATCAAGAAATAAATCTTGTAACTCCTCCCATTAAAGCCATTAAGGCTCATAAACCCTCCTAAATGGCTACCAAAGGCCTATAAATAGGAGAGCATTCCATTGAAATTGAGATCGAAAAAAAAAGGAGAAAATCAGGATCAGAGAAAAGATCAGAAAAAAAGATCAGAAAGAGATCTGAGAGAAAGAAAAAGAGAGAAAAACTCTGCTGAAGTTCTGCACCGGCCACCACTACAAGGTGACAAAAGTCCCTTGGGGGGCACCCCCCCCCAAGGTCCTTGCCTTCTCCTGCTGCCTCCAATGGCTTAGACGTGGCTTTTCAGCCCGTCTACTTAGCTTTTTATTGGACATAGGACCTTCTCTTGGTCTTTGTCCTCTAAAAACCTGAGGTTATAGCCAAGCCAAGCGAATCAAGAGCATCTTCTGTTCTCATCTGCATGGATGATGGCGAAGCCCATACATGGCTTGCGACCGTCAATCTGAACGAGTCCCCCACAATCTCCTCAAAAGTTAGATCTTCCTTTTCTTGCTTTTCATTGTAATTTGTATTTTTCTAAAGAGACAAAAATCACAACTCTTGTCTTTCATTATTGATAAGAATTGTAAATCGGCTATAAACGCCAAAATCGGCTATAAATGCCAAACAAAATCGCCTTTCACGGCAAATTAAGAAAATGTCTCTTTTCTTAAATATTTGTGCAATGGAAAACTTGAAAGAAGTTGATTTCCTTTTTACTTGCGAAGGTTGATCTCCGGATTACCACTTGCAATTCCAAGTAAAATAGAAAATCTGGCACACCCACATAAAAGAAATGTTGATGCACGCTTCAGGCCCGCCAGGGCGCGAAAGGGCCGGACCCGACGGACTCCCACGTTCCGCCGACCCCGGTAGCCGCCCCAACGGCGCCTCGGAGCGCGTTCCATCAAGCTGGCACACCCGGTGGGACTCGTTCATTTGAGAACACGGTGCTTGGAAATGAAATATTTGCATATCATACTTTTTGCTCTATGCTTATACTTCTTTTCCGGATTCCTTGGCTACTTTCTAGCTGGTAGCCTATGTTGGATTTTGCATCCTAAAAAACATGAGATGGGATTTTTTGGAAATTTCTATTTCTTTGAGTTTGTTTCCATTCTTTCTCTTTTCAAAAAAAAAAAATCAGTTTTCTTAGTTTGAATTCAAAATTGAGAAACTTTGATCCTATCCTATCGTTCTTTGGTGCTTGCAGAAATGTTGAGCCCGTTCGACTAAGGTTTTGGACCATCGTTTCTCTTCGATGAGTTCATTAGAGATTTAAAAAAAAAAAAATCAGTTTTCTTAGTTTGGATTCAAAATTGAGAAACTTTGATCCTATCCTGTCGTTCTTTGGTGCTTGTAGAAATGTTGAGCCCGTTCGACTAAGGTTTTGGACCATCGTTTCTCTTCGATGAGTTCATTAGAGATTTCAAAAAAAAAATATTAAAAAAAAAATAAAAATAAAAAAAATCAGTTTTCTTAGTTTGAATTCAAAATTGAGAAACTTTGATCCTATCCTATCGTTCTTTGGTGCTTGCAGAAATGTTGAGCCCGTTCGACTAAGGTTTTGGACCATCGTTTCTCTTCGATGAGTTCATTAGAGATTTCAAAAAAATAAATAAATAAATAAAAAAAAATCAGCTTTCTTAGTTTGGATTCAAAATTGAGAAACTTTGATCATATCCTATCGTTCTTTGGTGCTTGCAGAAATGTTGAGCCCGTTCGACTAAGGTTTTGGGCCATCGTTTCTCTTCGATGAGTCTATTTGGGATTTTTATATAAAAAAAGGACATAGACCACTAAGGTTAAACCAATTGCGTTCTTTGATCACGATTGATTCAAGAAAAGACTTGTCCAGAGTGTGGAGACAGCTTGACTGTTCTAGGCAAGGGTCCTCCAAACGGGTTCATTAAGTAATCCTACCCTTATCTGGGGGCAATTCTATCAATTGAGGTTTCATAAGACCGGGTTAGGAGGCCTATGTGTACTCTCTCGTCTTTAAATCTTAAAAAATTAAAAAAATAAAAAAAAAGATTTTCAAAAAAAAAATCTTAAAAAAAAAAAAAAAACAACAAAAATTTTCAAAAAAAAATAAAATAAAAAAAAAATAAATAAAAAAAATATTTTTTTAAAAAAAATAAAAAAATAAAAAAAATAAAATAAAATAAAATCATTTCAAAAAAAAATCTCCAAAAACTCGTCACTTTTGATTTCAGATCTGAGAAATTTTGGTTTCTTCTTTTCTGAGCACTGGCGCTCACGGAAATCGCCGAGACCGTGTTCAGATCAGAATACCATTTGCTCTCCTTGATGGAACCAATCTTGACATTTCAAAAAAAAAACTCGTCACTTTTGGATTCAGATTCGAGAAATTGTGGTCTCTTCCCTTCTGAGTACTGGCGCTCGCGGAAATCGTTGAGCCCGTATTTGAATCGGAATGCCACCTGCTCTCTTTGACGAATCCATTTCTGACCTTTCAAAACAAAGAATCCCATCTCATGGATGCGATCTCCAACATTTGTGCATAGCGGTACTAGTACGCCCTTTCAGGGTCTACTGTATCTGTGACCGGCACATTTGTAACTCCTACCTTATATTCTTCTTATCTCGAGCAAGCTCCGCTTCTCGATAAGTCGAATTTAGGTATATAATTGCTTCTAGCAGTCATTGGAACGCTCATTTCGAGCCTACCATGCTTGCTGTCAGAACAATTGTACCATCTATGGCTTTTTGCCTTCTTCATGTCGCTTGGGTCATATCCCTTGAGCGATTTGAAAAGACAACCATAGAAATTCCCATTTATGATCATTATATTCTTGTGATTACTAATGGATGTGGTCGTGTTTCAGAACCTTTTCGAAACTAACAATGGCAGCCTTAACCATTATCTTCGACGAGAACAAGCACCAACTCATGCTTCAACAGAAGCAAAGCACGCGCACCCATAAGCGCCCTGCCAGCTGCCGAAGCGTCAACTCCCTCGGCAACTCTCTGAACTCCGGGTCGACCTCGACTCCCCGGACCATCGTCTTCGGGACACTGGGACCATTCCCACTTCCCGAAGAACAAGCTGCGCCTGCTAAAAAGCAGAAGATCGCCTCTCAACGTGTCACTCTCGTGACACCAAAGGCGAAAGCCCAAAAGCCCGAAGCCCGCGGCACCCCCGCGAAGCCTCGACCCACAAACAACCAGGTCTATCCCAAGACTTGGTCTCCAAGACCTTCCCCAAAACAAAGGAGGTCTCAAACCTCCACCAAGCCAGCATACCTGGCCCCACTCAAGGAGAACCAGTTCTACCCTCTTGCCTACATGAAAGAGGAGAGACCCATCTCCAACCTGACTCCCAAGTCGACCCAGCATGAACCGGCTTGCTCCCACAAGCCCAAAATCAGATCATGCATCACTAGGCCTCTCCAAGCACCTGCTAAGGCCTACACTCCTTCAGTTCGACCCTTCATCTCTACAGGGGCCGAACTCGAAAGGTTCAAAGCTTCGCTGCAACAGGCAAAGGACCGGGTCCGGATCCTGTCCTTGCCTAGCTACAAAGAAGACAGGCTCTGCTGCTGCGCCCGAGGGAGCACATCCTTCATCGTCAGAGCCCAGCCAGAGCTGACTGAGGCTCAAACCGCTCGTCGAGCACGCCGCCGTGCTTCATATCGACAAAAGAGACTAGAGAAGCAACGGACCCAGCCTCCTACACTTCAAGTCTCCCACAAATGGGTCGAAAAAGAAAGACCCGACCAAGTTGCTGCCGTCCATATGGTTGGAAAAACCAGAAGACGCCAAAGGTCAGCATCAAAAATCCATGTCCGACGTCCGGTGACCCGTAGCATCACCAGGACACAAAGACATCCTGAAGAATCTCCTGCCCCTTCCAGCCAAAGACGGGAGCGTAATCCTTCATCAAGCTCTTCATCAAAAAGAATGAGCCCCAGCTCGGTCACCAGGACGATTTCTTCGTTCGAATCCCGAGGGATGAACGTCTTGGCTACAAGTTCTGAGCCGCCACCTCAGAATCCACCTCGAGATGATGCGCTCACACTCATCCAGCAGTTGGAACAAGGCCAGCAGAGGATTGAAACTCTGATGGAAAACCTTCTCCTTGTCGTCCAAAATCAGGTGAATAATGAGCCTCCTCCAAATCATAGCAATAACGAGGGAAATGGAGAAGAAAATGAGTCACGCGCCCTCACCAAAAAGGACGTAGACAGTATCCTCGCCAAAGCTAAAGAAGAGGATATACTCAAAGAGCATGGGATCAAGCCACCATATCCTTTATGGATGGACTCGGTCCCGTTCCCCACAAAATTCAAGCATCCTACTCTCCAAACATATACGGGGAAAGGATCAGCCAGACAGCACGTCATCCACTTCAAGATCTTGACGGGAGCTATCGCGGATCAAGATGCACTCAAGATTCGCCTCTTTGCAAGTACCCTAAAAGGTACGGCCTTCGATTGGTACTCCACTCTTCCGGAGAACTCCATTCAGAACTGGGCTATGCTGGAGACACGCTTCCTGACCCACTTCCAAGGTGAGGATCATCCTGTTACTATGGCTCAGCTCTGCAGCCTAAAACAGGGAGAGAATGAGTCAACTTATGACTTCATTCACAAGTGGAAAGCAATGGCGTACAAATGCTCAGATGTATTGCCACAAGCGTCGCTAGTCGACATCTGCCGAAACAACATGAGAGCTAAAATCCGCTCCATGATCATCGGCAACAAATCAAAAAACCTGGGAGAACTCCTGGAAGCTTCTATGGAAGCTGAAACGGTGATTAAAGACCTCAACAGTCAGAAGTCATCAAGAAAAGAGCCAACCGCCATTGCAACCTCTAAACCAAAGAAGAAAGAGGTCCTTAATGTGCAAACCAAGTCAGCTCCTCAGCAACCAAAGAAAGCTGAAAATAGAGCTGCAGGTAAGAGACCTGAACTCTCTGATGCCTTCAAAGAGCGAGTAGAAAAGAAATATCCGTTCGATGAAGACGTCGAAGAAATCTTTGAGGCTCTCCTAGCAAATGGCAAACTCATTTTGCCAGAGCCCAAAAGACCTGGAGACGTTGGCAAAACCAATGATCCTCGGTACTGTCCATACCACCAGATGGTCTCGCATCCTCTCAATCAATGCTTTGTTGTGAGAGAGAAGATAAACGAGATGTGGAAAAACGGAGTCATCACCTTTGACAAAAATTATGGCCCTGCCTCCGTCAACATGGTGTCACGTGGACAAACACCAAAATCACCGAAGAAGAAGATCACTACTTCCTTCAAGGTGATAAAAAGAATTCAAACGTCCGAAGTGTTGGTTCCTTACCCGACACCAGACGGACAACCCATATGGGTACATCCCGATCTCTTGGAAGATGAAAACTGGGAGATCGTAAAAACAAAGCCGACAGCTCAACAGCGAAGGCAGGCTAGGAAACATCTCCTCAGGCTCAAACGGCAAGAGAAGACCCAGCCAAAACAAAAAGTCCATGAAAAGGCAGAGGCCTCCTCTACCACTTCACTCGGGGCAGCAGAAACGTCCCTTCCAGAGACTTCAAAGGCGGTAAGAAACTTCACTCTCAGTGATTTCATGCCACCTCAATTCAAAAAAGAAGCCATGCAGGGGGCATCATACTCTTGCAACTCGGTAGTTGGATTCTCCATTGATGGATACGAGTCCAGCGACACCGACGATGGATTCGAGCCCAACTACACCGATGAGTGGGAGGAATCTCTTGAAACAGGAGAATATCTCTCCGATGAAGAATGGGTTCCTGAAACTCACCTCATGCCAGTAATCTGGTATAACCCCTTGCAACCACAAGGATCCTGGTCTGATGATGAAGAAGACAAAGAGGCTACACAAGAAGATGCTGTTAACCCAGCACCTGTCATTGCTCCAGTGGAAATCAACTATGTTGAGCCACACGGAGAAGACGAAGAAGAAGATCTGGCTCCCATGCCTGATCATGAAGAATATGCAAGGATCTTGCAGCGTCTCGCTCTAGAACAAGAGCAAGACCGCGTCAACGAGATTCCTCACAATCCAGAGCCGGAAGTCCCTGAAGCCCATCAGGTACCTCCTCCCTCAACTCCTGAAAATGGAGAACATTGCTGGATAGATGATCCTCTTACATCCGAGGATGAGTCTGACTCCGAGCAGGCAACATCTCCTATCAGAGCTTCCTGTAATGTAATATATCAGGACTATAGCTCTTCTGAAGCGTCGTCTGATGAGATTACCTACACTCCGACGACGCCTAGCAATGTATCCTCTGGAGCTACCTCGTCTCACGTGACTTTCACAGAGATGACACCCTCTCAGGTTTCTTCTCCTGAGACTGTGACTTCAGGATACACATTCTTCCCGACTCATCATCATGAAGAAAACCCAACTTGGGGTGATGGATGGGTCAACGAAGAAGAAAAGCTGCTGGATGCTGTTCAGGACTTGCTCCCGGAAAATGCTCCGTGCAACACAATCACTGAGGATGGCAACTCTGCTGCAGATACATCCCCAGTAGATGAAAAACGACAGCCTCTTGATCCTGAAGACAATCTTCCAAACAAAGATCCTTCTCAAGAAGCTCTCGAAGTTGGTAGAGGCACCCGTTCGGGCCGGGACTACCACAAAAATTACAACCAATCTTCCTTTACTTATGTAAATCCTTCGGGAAAAGATGTTGTAAGCGCCCCCAGTGGCAACAATGATGAACATGCAGGCCCTAAGGAGGCTTTCAAGTATGACTTGGTTGAGCACTTCAAACACATACCTGCACGTCTCCACATCCTAGACTTATTGCGAATGTCTCCACGTACTCGTGATAATCTCATATCAGAATTACAAAAACTGAATGAGGATGTCGACAAACATGCCCCGCAAGTCCTCCAAATTGAAATGGACTACCGGGTCAAAAACTCTGAAACCTCCTTAAAAGAAGAAAAAGAGAAAAGCGAGGGATCATGCATCCAATGCCTCTCGGTTCAAAAGGCAGCCAGTGCAACCATCGCCTTCACTAAGGAAGACCTCCTACTTGGCGAAGCAAGGCACAACCGACCCCTGTACTTCACAGGGTACATCAAAGAAATGCCGATACATAGAGTTCAGATCGACCCAGGTTCTGCACTCAACCTTATCTCCACTTCGGCTCTTGAAGAGTTGGGCATCCCACCCAGCAAGCTAAGCCACACATCTGTATCTATCTTTGGATACGATGGGAGCACTCAAAGGCCTATCGGCAAAATCAGGTTCAAATTGCAAATCGGTGATCTTATCTCTGAGGTCACTGTGTATGCAATAAAAACCCCCTCATGCTACAACATCCTTCTCGGACGTCCTTGGATACACGAGAACGGTGTTGTCCCTTCAACTCTACATCAATGCATCAAGTTCGTCGGCGACGACGGCATGGTACATCGTGTCTTTGCGGACAGAAAACCCTTCAAAGGTAAAGAAGTCCACTTCGCAGACTCCCAGATGTATGAAGGAGAAAAAGAAGAAGAGGAAATAGCACCCCCTGCTGAAAATCTCCAGAAAGATAAAAGCAAGGCTCCTCAAAAATCACCGGAAGAAAACAACCCCTCCGGCAAATTAGAAGAGAGTAGTCAATCTCCCTTCGTCATCTCCCTCAAATCTTCAAAACCTTTGGTCATCACGACTAAAGTGAAGAAGGCGAAACAAAAGTCTGGGGGCAAATTTGTTGTTTCTCTCGTGTCTATCATGCAAGACACAGACTCGGACTCAGAGCCAGAAGACGATGCATCGTCAAGCCAAGCTGACACTCAGCAAGTTCAGCCTGCTCTCACTCCGATGGAGACACCTGCTGATGTAGAAGATCCTACGTCTGCTACCTTTATTGTTCCGGCAACATCACCAAAGCAAAGACCGATCTTCTTCCATAGATCGGACGCTTCTTCATCAAACTCCATGCTGGAACCTTTCCAAAATGAAGGTATGCCTCAGCTATCTCTATATAGTCCTGTGGCACAAGCAATTATGAAGAATATGGGCTATGACGCTCAAAACCCAGTCGGTTTGGGAGAAAGACGCGGTATTCTCACGCCATTGGAGCCCGCCTTGACCAAAAGCCAGCTGGAAGATTGGAGACTCTACGGTCATGTAGAAAAGTCTTCATATGGGTTAGGATATGATCCTGATACTCCTCTGAGACAGTTGACACAAAAGCTTAAAAGTCGTTTTACCGACCAAGCCTCAACATCTCAAGTCCATGAAGACATCGATCTCCCTGGATATCTCTTTAAAGAGTTACCTGACAAAGATCCAGGAAGCTCATCCAATTGGTACGATTTCTCTGATGATAAAGAGGAATCGTCCGATAATACAGACTTGTGGCATCCTGACCCAGAAGAACCCTCGTCTCCAAAAGAAATACCAGACTCAACAGGCGATTGGGACTATCTCATAGCAAACCTTGAGGAGATCACCAATCAAGAAAATCCATGGAAAGGAACAGAGCCTTGGTCTGTTAATGCAGTTGAAACTCCAGAAGGTTTCGTTGAGTTGGAAGCCTCCGAAAATATTGTGGAGGAACCACCTTCGAACCTTCCGACAGAAGATCCTGTTCAAAAGATAAACTTGGGAACACCTGATAACCCACGTCCTGTATTCATAAGTAAGAATATAAAGGATGATGAGTTACCCGAGTATATCGCTTTTCTTCGTGAGTTTGTTGATTGCTTTGCATGGTCCTATGCTGAAATGCCTGGTTTAGACCCCAAAGTAGCAGTCCACAAACTCAATCTTCAAGAAGAAGTCAAGCCTGTCAAACAAGGCCAAAGAAGATTCCGTCCAGATGTGATGGATAAAATTGAACAAGAAGTTCAAAAGCTCAAAAGTGTCGGCTTCATCCGTGAGGAACAACATCCAGAATGGTTGGCCAACATTGTCCCCGTGACAAAGAAAAATGGGCAGATCAGGGTCTGTATTGACTATAGAGACCTGAATGGCGCTTGCCCTAAAGATGAATTCCCGCTCCCCATACCGGAGGTGATGATTGACAATACCTGCGGATTCGAGCGAATGACATTCATGGATGGCTTCTCTGGTTACAATCAGATAAAGATGCATCCCGAGGATGAAAAACACACTTCATTTCGGACTCCATTTGGCGTGTATTGCTACACTGTCATGCCATTTGGTCTGAAAAATGCTGGTGCCACATATCAGAGGGCTATGATGAAAATATTCCAAGATATGCAGCACAAGACGGTCGAATGTTACGTTGATGACCTCGCCGTCAAAAGCAGAAGAAAAGAAGACCATCTCAGAGATCTTCGGGAAGTCTTCCTCCGACTCCGCAAACACAAACTGCGGATGAATCCTCTAAAATGCTTCTTCGGCGTCTCGTCGGGTAAGTTTCTCGGATTCCTTGTTCGGAAAGCTGGAATAGAACTTGACCCCATAAAAGTCAAGGCTATTCTAGAAATGCCCTCTCCAAGAACCTTGAGAGAACTAAAAGGGCTCCAAGGGAGATTGGCCTACATCAGATGGTTCATCTCCAATCTTTCGGGGAAATGCCGTCCATTCTCTCGATTGATGAAAAAAGGTGTAGACTTTGTCTGGGATGCCGACTGCGAAGCCGCATTTCAAGATATCAAGTCATACCTGACCAAACCTCCAGTGTTAGCTGCCCCTGCCAATGGAAAACCATTCATCTTGTACACAAGAGCCCTTGATCACTCTCTGGGTGCTCTGCTTGCACAAGAAAATGATGAAAGAAAAGAAGCTGCTCTATACTACCTCAGCCGCATGCTAGTAGGTGCAGAGCATCGCTACTCTCCAGTCGAAAAAGAATGCCTTGCAGTGATGTTCGCCGTACAAAAGCTACGTCACTACTTGCTTTCCAACACAGTCTACCTGATCTCAAGGATCAATCTCTTGAAGGTCCTTGTCACCAAGGCAGGTTCTCTTAATGCCCGACTGGCAAAATGGTCCATCCTCTTGTCACAATTTGATATTAGGTATGTGCCACAAAAAGCAATCAAAGGCCAAGCTCTAGCAGATTTCCTCGCAGAGCATCCATTGCCTAAAGATTCACCACTCAGGGATGATCTCCCAGACGAACCTGTCTACAACGTGGAGACTTCCTCACCAAATGCCTCCTGGGACATGTACTTTGACGGTGCAACCAGGACAAATGAAAACAGAAAGCTGATCTCGGGAGTTGGCATCCTCTTTGTTAGCCCCGACAAATGCATGATTCCACACGCTTTCTCGCTACTGGAACCATGCACAAACAATGCAGCTGAATACCAAGCTCTGATCCTAGGATTGGAACTCGCCATCGAATCTGGTATCACCATGCTGGAAGTCTTTGGAGACTCTCAACTGATCGTCAACCAGATTAATCAGAAATATGAAGTCAGGAAGCCCGATCTGCTGCCTTATTACAACAAGGCACAATCGCTTCTGCAAAAGTTTGACATCTGCAACATCACCCACATTCGTAGAGGTGAAAATATCCGTGCAGATGCCCTGGCCGGACTTGCCGCATCAATGACGATCCAGGAAGGGGAAAACATGCAAATTACAGTGAATGAGAGAAGGATCCTCCCTCCTCTTAACACACACCAAGCAGTTGCTGAATGCCACCGAGTGGTTGGAAGTCGGATCTCTATCCTTCAACCTTCAATCGGCGACTGGAGGGATCCGTTCATTGATTACACTATGTTCGGAATCCTACCTGAAGATCCAAAAGAACGGGTAAGCATCCAAAGGCGAGCCCCAAACTTTCATTTGGATATCCCTTCAAAAATCCTCTACAGGAAATCCTTCAACGGAGTACTTCTACGCTGCTTGTCACAACAAGAGGCCGAAGAAACACTTAAAGAAGTTCATGCTGGTCTTTGTGGAGCCCATCAGGCAGGTCCTAAGCTCTATGATCAGATAAAAAGGTTAGGTTACTATTGGCCTACCATGGTTGCTGATGCAATGCAATTTGCCAAACGCTGCCAGCTATGCCAAGTTCACGGAGATTACATTCACATGCCTCCGGAATGGCTGCATCCTACAGCAATCTCATGGCCTTTTGAAGCATGGGGCATGGACATCATAGGTCCTATCTCTCCCCCTTCAAGCAAAGGTCATCGCTTCATCTTCGCCGCTACGGATTATTTCTCCAAGTGGTCAGAAGCATTTGCGTTCAACGAAATGAAGACCTCATCAGTTCTTCAATTCCTACGCACCAACATCATTTGTCGTTTCGGCATACCCAAGAGATTCGTCCATGATAACGGACCACAATTCCGGGATCATCGATTCTACAGGTTTTGCGACAAATACAAAATCCAAAGCTGTCCTTCGACTCCATACAATCCGGCAGCAAACGGATTAGCAGAAGCCTTCAACAAGACACTCTGCAAAATCCTCAAGAAAATGGTCTCTAGTCACAAAAGAGACTGGAGCGACAAACTGTCTGAAGCTTTGTGGGCCTATCGAACCACCGTTCGAGGACCAACCCATAGCACACCATTCTCCTTGGTCTATGGATGCGAAGCTGTCGTGCCCCTAGAGGTACAAATTCCTTCTCTGAGGGTATCTCTACAAAATGACATGACTCAAGAAAGCAATGCGAAATTGTGACTCCATGAGCTGGACATCTCGATGAGAGACGGCTCGAAGCTCGACAAAGCATTGAACTTTACCAAGCACGCATGGCAGGATCTTTTGACAAACAGGTCCGGCAACGCGCCTACAAAAAGGGTGACTTGGTTCTTGCGGTAAAAAGACCAATGGTCTTCGCACACAAATCCAAAGGCAAATTTGAACCAAAATGGGAGGGACCCTACGTCATCGACAAAGTCTTCTCCAACGGCGCATATGCCCTCCTAAACATGGAAGGCGACAGATGTATGCTGCCTATCAACGGCAAGTTCTTGAAGCGGTACTACCCTTGAAGACTTACCCAACTGGGTAAGAGCAATGCCTGTATGGCCAAAACCTGTTCTCAGGTACTCGCTCGTCAAACCCACTCTCTTTAGAATTTTCATATCAAATATCAAAATTTCTAGAGATTCAAAAACAATGCTTACTTTCATTGTTTCATTGTTCAAAAACAAAAAAAAATCCAAGTTTAGGAGCCTCTCCCTGACATGACCAAAACTTTCGATCCTTGAACCAAAATTCATGGTTTGAAACAAAAATCCGGATTCAGGGATTTCTACCCTAGTCCACCTTACCTTTTACCGCCAAATGGTTCTAGGTCAAAATTTACGACCCTCGTGTCTTTAAACAAAAAAAATGGTTCTTCAAAAATCGTGGGGAAACGACATCAAAGTCAGTACCCGCAAAATAAAAATTTTGAAAAAAAGCAAGGATGCGACATTCCATCGATACTTGTACCCAAAATCGCAGGGAAGCGACATTTCGTCGATACTTGCAAAATCCAAAAACCGTGGAGAAGCAACAAACCAGTTGATATCCACAACCCAATTTCAAAAATCGTGGAGAAGCAACAAACCAGTTGATATCCACAACCCAAATTTCAAAGGTTCGAGAAAACCTAAAATCGTGGAGAAGCAACAAACCAGTTGATATCCACAACCCAATTTCAAAAATCGTGGAGATGCAACAAACCAGTTGATATCCACAACCCAAATTTCAAAGGTTCGAGAAAACCTAAAATCGTGGAGAAGCAACAAACCAGTTGATATCCACAACCCAATTTCAAAAATCGTGGAGATGCAACATACCAGTTGCTATCCACAACCAAAATTACAAATGGTTCGAGAAAACCTCAAATTTCAAAAATCGCGGAGAAACGACATCAAGTCAGTACCCGCAAAACCAAAAGTCTTGGGAAAAGCAGGGAAGCGACGCTTTGTCGATGTTTACACCCCAATTCGCGAGGAATCGACATTCCATCGATACTTGCAAAACCTAACCCGCGAGGAAGTGACATTCCATCAATACTCGCAAAACCGAATGAGCAAGGAAGCGACATTCCATCGATACTTGCAAGACCATTCAGCGGGGAGGCGACATTTAGTCGATACCTGCATTTTGAAAACCAAAACTCGGCTATAAATGCCAAAATCCGGCTATAAATGCCAAAACAAAAACTTCCGGCTATAAACGCCAAAATCGGCTTTCATGCCAATAAAACAAAACTCGGTTTTCAAAAAAACTCGGCTACAAATGCCACACACAAAAAAAAAAAAAAGACCTGACTCTCATGTCAAAACCGGCTATAAATGCCACAAATTGGCTATCAATGCCACAAAACCGGCTATAAATGCCACAAAATGGCTATCAATGCCACCAAACTGGCTGTAAATGCCACAAAAACACCGGCTTCCATGCCAACCCAAATTTTGGCTTTTACTCCATAAAATTTCGGCTTCCATGCCATCTCAAAAGCGGCTTTCACGCCACAACCAAAATCAGGCTCCCATGCCAAAACAATTATTTGACAAAAGATTTTCACAAAATAACAAAGCTTTTGATCAAATCCCATTTAGCAATTGCTTTCATCACAAAAAGATTTGAGTGAGCGTAGGGAACAAAAAAAAAAGGGTACCAAAAAATACATGTGGTACCAAAGCAAAAAAAAAAAAAATATAGAAAGTGTTCACAAGCACTACAAAAAAAAAAGAAAGAAAAGTACCAAAAAAATACATGTGGTACCAAAAAAAAAGAAAGTGTTCACAAGCACTACAAAAAAAAAGAGTACCAAAAAAATACATGTGGTACTAAAAAAAAAAAAAAAAAAAGAAGAATGGTTTCTGCTATAAAAAAATCAGGAGCTTAGCCAAAAATGGTCTCCAGCCAAAGCTTCAGCTCCTCAAGCAAACTTTTGGCCTCAGCCGTCAGAGTTTCCAAGGCACGCTTCTTCAGGAACTTGTCATGAGATGCTGGCGAATGCCGTAACCCTTCTTTTACACCGGGAAGCTCTTCCCCAGCAGTTTGCCATCGTTCGTTTTCTAGAGTCCTCCTCTCGAGAACTTGACCGGCATCTGCAACCCTGCGGATCAGAGTACTCTCCCTGTCACGAGCCTCTGTTATAGCAGCCCACTTCGCATCGACTTGTGCCTTCAAATGCTCAAGACGTTTCCTGGCCTCCTCAACTTCCCTATCAAGGACGTTAAGGTCATGCCTCAATCCGATGATGGCTAGCTCTTCCTTGTTCTTCTCCCGAACTAGCTGCTTCTTGCTTTGTGTAGCCTCATTCAGGTCAGACTTAGCCTTATCAGCAGGGTCTAAGAACATCTCCTTGAAGAATTGGTCATCAGGGAAACCCATGGTCTCAAACCACTTGTCACCCAGTGCAATGATCCTATCAACGATCGCCCTGGCACCTGTGACATCCAGACCAACCTCTTCGGTATCAGTGAGAATCTCCTGTACATGTGGGATCATGCCAAATCCTGCTTCCAAGTGTCCAGAAAGGAGAGTCTTGACCCAAGAACTCAAAACCCGAGCCAGCACCTTCTTCGCAAATTGAAGAGACGAACTGGATGAAGATTCAACCTTCTCCGCTGATCGGCTGCTCATGTCATGTCCCATTGGAAGAGTAACAAAAGAACTCTTTTCACTTGGAGCCACTGGAGAGGGAATCTCAACACGAGGCATCTCCTCAATCATGTCAGAACTGGTCTCTACCTCCGGATCGACCTCTGGCATCCCTTGCTCTGGTTCTGAAGAAAGCGATGGACTCTCTTCTGTCACTTCAAAACCTGCAAATGAAACACAAAAAGGTATGAATATGATCCTGTTCAAAAAAAAATCATCAGGGTCATCACTACAAAGTACCTTCTTCGACGACTGGCGGAACACTCTCTTCCTCCATGAACTCATCAGAAGCATCATCGACATTTGCGTCCATTGATGGTTCAAAGTCATCGGAATCCTGTGGCAAGTCAGCTGACAAGAAAAAAATGTTAGCAAATCAAGTCGCAGGCAAAAAAAAAAAAAAGAGAAAGCGAAAGAAGTTATACCAATTGGAGATTCTGGAATCATTCCAGAGTCCCTCGGTTCTTCTTCAGATGCCATAACCGGCTCCATCACCGCCTCATCGGTCAGAACCGCAGGCATCGGCAAGTCTTCATCCTCTGCTTAAAAAAAAAAGGGCAGCAGCAGTGTGAGAAAACAAATCAGAACATGGAAAGCCCCATGAAAGAAGCAGAAAAAGAAAAAGGAAGAATCATACCTTCTCCCAGGCTTGCTGAACGGCCACATTGGAAGATCTAGCAGATCGACGAGGTACGCTTGTAGCAGGCTCTTTACCCTTGTTCGCTCTGGAGGAACCACCTGCAAAGGTTGGAAAAGAAAAAGATCGTCATCAAAATGACAGGATTTCGCTAAAAAAAAAAGGGGTCACTTTGTCCCACCAAAAATCTGGCGAAAATTTGGCATGACTCCGGGGCAATTCCAAAGGAAAAGGAAATACCCCGACAGAAATAGAAAGTTTGAAGATGGGCTCAACATTGCTGCGGGCTCCGAAACTCCAAACTTTCGAAACCTCAAAATCTCCGCAAAATCAAGAAGGGCTCAACATCGCTGCGAGCTCCAAATTCCCAAATTTGCAAAGACTTTCAGGTATGCTATCATGCTCAATCTACAAAAAGTACATGCATGAACATCTAGATTTGCATAAAAACGCATTATCATGATGAGCAAAAAAAAAAAAAAAAAAAAAAAAAAAATCAGGCCACGTGGCCGTACCGACCAGATCCGTACGGATCTGTCCGTACGGCCCACAAAAAAAAAAAAAAAAAAAAAAAAGAGAAAAGAGACACACGTGGAAAAAAAAAAACAGAAATCACGTGGAAAAAAAAAAGAGAAGAAGAATAGAAAGAAAAAAAAGAAGAAAGAAAGAAAAAAAAAAAAAAAAAAAAAAAGGAGAAGTGAAACTTTCTTTTTTTACCATCCTATTCTCTACATAGAGTTTTCTTGAAAGAAAAAAAAAAGAAAACTTACTTGAAGCCATTGATGGAGAAGAAGAAAGCTTGAAGATCCTTGAAGAAGAAAAACTCTTGGCCTTGGAGCTCTCTTGAGATTGTTGCAAAAGAAAGCAATAAGAGCAAGAGATCCTACCTTCCTTTGCTTTTATAGGAGAGAGCAAATCAAAGAAGGAAACAAAGAAGAAAGGTAAGTGTTACTAATTAGTAACCTTACCAAAAGAGAAGGAATTAGAAAGATTCTTTCCCAAAAAGAAAGATGTCTTTGAGAGATTTCCTCCCAAAATCAATCAAATGAGAGATTCTCTCCAACAAAATAGGATATTGAAGATTCTTTCCCAAAAAGAAAGATACCTTGAGATATTCTCTCCCAAATTAAGGGAATATGAGAGATTCTCTCCCATAAAGATATTTTTAGATATTCTCTATCCAAATGAGATATCTTTAGATATTCTTTACAAAAATGGCCCCACATGAGATCTAAGCCATCCTAAAAAGCTTAAGGTCCCATGGGCTAGCCCATATGAGCCAGGTTTGACCACCTAGGCACTAAAAAAAAAAAAAAAAAAAAAAAAATGGGCTTTTAGTCAGAAAAAATCCCTCTTACCAAGAGCATACAAAAATGGTTCCATGCCTCTTCTGAGTTGATTGAACCATACAAAAAATCCCAAGCCCCATGAGCTTCCAAAAATCAAACCATCCAGCCTCATATACCAAATTGAGCCAAAATCTTGAAATTGACATTCCACAAAAATCCAAACCACTCCAATGGACCCACACAGTCCCAAAGAGTGACCAAAAACCAAATCCTGGTCCCCTAACTTGCCACATACAGCTTGTTAGGTCACAAGACCAAAACCAAAAACCAAATCATGATCCCCCAACTTGCCACATACAGCTTGTTGGGTCACAAGGTCAAAACCAAAACCCGATCCCCTAACCTGCCATATATAGCTGGTTAGGTCACAAGATCAAAAACAGAAACCCAAATCCACATCCCTGATGTCATCTTCAAAACTTTGCCTCGAGATGGTGTGTGATTCCTTTCACTACCATAAAATTCCCCTAGAAGCTCAAAGGCTACTATACCAAAGGAAAGATTGCTCAAAGACACTTGGTCAAGACACAAGCTCTCCTTCAAAAATCTCTTCGAGGCACATCGACTACAAAAGTCAAGCAACTCGTCGCTGTACCTCGAGGGGGCATTTGTTGACACCAAAAATGTCACTTTGCCTCTTCAACATCAAGAAAGCTGCATGGAGTCGCAACCTGCCATAAATAGGCAATGCAATTTCTCCAAAAATTCAAATCTTGTCAGAATCAAACAAAAACTGCAAGATCCTTCAAGATAGCCAAGAGAAGAGTACACATGAAGTTTCGGGCCATTTCGACAACATTTGGCCTAACTTCACTTCTCCGACAGCTAAACGGGAGCTCCCGGCGGCGACATCATCGGAGACGTCAAAACTTCGATCAAAGCCTACAGATGACTCCAGCATGTCTCAAAAGGGCTCTATGCCAAATTTCAAGTCAAACCGACAACGTTTGACCCTCCATCAATGCTCGAGCAGCAAAATCAAGCCTCCCGGCGGCGGGAACCACTGAAGCCTTCGCTCATCAAACCAAGTGCATGAGTAGCTTCAACATGCTGCACGTCGAATTTCAGGTCATTCCGACAACGTTTGACCAGGTTTCGATGCTCCGAGAGAAAATCAAGCCTACCGGCGGCGGAGCAACCCGGGACCATGACATCCAAAACGGAGCCCATGGAACGTCTCAAAATGACTCCAATAGGCTCCCCGTCAAATTTCAGGTCAATCGGACATCGTTTGGCCACATATCAAAGCTCGGCATTTTCCCCGCAGCAAAATCAAGTGAAGCATCGACGGGACCCCAAACGGCTTCAAAACTCAAAGAAAAGCCTATGGTTGGTCTTATTTATTGCTCAGGAGGCTTCACCTCAAATTTCAGGTCATTCCGACATCGTTTGACCAAGTTTCAACTTCTGGCGGAAAATCAGCAGCTCTACGCGACAAAGTCTTCGGCTTTCCCGGAAAATTGGAAACTTTGCACTCTAAAAATGCAAGGATTCTCATCAAGTTTTCTACAGGGAAATCAAGCCACTAAATGAGAAGAAATGTCAAGAAAAATACAGAAGAAAACGGCGACGAAAAAGACCTCAAAACGACCGCAAAACGGGCTCCGAAGGGGAAAAATCCCCCAGGGTCGCAGACCCCTGCGACCATGGCCCATGGTCGCCGGTCCATGGTCGCCGGATTTTCCGCCGGTGACCCGTTTTTCCGTCTTTTTTCGCGTTTCGCGCACTTTGGCCCCTGTGGTTTCCTGAAAATGTGATTTTTAGTGCTTTAAATTGACTCATATCCGACGACATCTCGGACCCGCCGTCAAAAGCATAAAAGCATCATTGATCGCTCCAAGATCGCCAACCGGTCGACCAAGAAAGTGCACTTTCTGTCCGACCGATCGTGAAATCGACAAGACAGATGTCACCGGCCCACTCTTAGCTATCAATGTCTGAAGTTACATGTTCATCCGATGTCGATCAGCATGAAGATCCATCGATGATCATCGCCAGAAGAATTCCAGAAGACACGGCACGGCCCGCGACTCTTCGACTGCTCGGCGACCAATTAATGTGGTTAATTGACTAGCTTTATTGCAGTCATTAATTCATTTCTTTGGACGGCCCAATCAGAAGCAAGCATTTGGGAGTTACAAGTCAATTGATTCATGGCATTTAAACCATGAAACTCCTCCCATTATGGTAATTAAGGTGATTAAAAGCCCTTAATCTCCATCGGCCAATCAGATTCAAGGAAAAAGGAGTTACAAAATCAAGAAATAAATCTTGTAACTCCTCCCATTAAAGCCATTAAGGCTCATAAACCCTCCTAAATGGCTACCAAAGGCCTATAAATAGGAGAGCATTCCATTGAAATTGAGATCGGAAAAAAAGGAGAAAATCAGGATCAGAGAAAAGATCAGAAAAAAAGATCAGAAAGAGATCTGAGAGAAAGAAAAAGAGAGAAAAACTCTGCTGAAGTTCTGCACCGGCCACCACTACAAGGTGACAAAAGTCCCTTGGGGGGCACCCCCCCCCCCCCCCCAAGGTCCTTGCCTTCTCCTGCTGCCTCCAATGGCTTAGACGTGGCTTTTCAGCCCGTCTACTTAGCTTTTTATTGGACATAGGACCTTCTCTCGGTCTTTGTCCTCTAAAAACCTGAGGTTATAGCCAAGCCAAGCGAATCAAGAGCATCTTCTGTTCTCATCTGCATGGATGATGGCGAAGCCCATACATGGCTTGCGACCGTCAATCTGAACGAGTCCCCCACAATCTCCTGAAAAGTTAGATCTTCCTTTTCTTACTTTTCATTGTAATTTGTATTTTTCTAAAGAGACAAAAATCACAACTCTTGTCTTTCATTATTGATAAGAATTGTAAATCGGCTATAAACGCCAAAATCGGCTATAAATGCCAAATAAAATCGCCTTTCACGGCAAATTAAGAAAATGTCTCTTTTCTTAAATATTTGTGCAATGGAAAACTTGAAAGAAGTTGATTTCCTTTTTACTTGCGAAGGTTGATCTCCGGATTACCACTTGCAATTCCAAGTAAAATAGAAAATCTGGCACACCCACATAAAAGAAATGTTGATGCACGCTTCAGGCCCGCCAGGGCGCGAAAGGGCCGAACCCGACGGACTCCCACGTTCCGCCGACCCCGGTAGCCGCCCCAACGGCGCCTCGGAGCGCGTTCCATCAGCTTCGAGGAGTTCCCCTAGGTTCTTTGATTTGTTGCCGATGATCATGGAGCAGATTTTTGCTCTCATATTGTTACGGCAGATGTCCACCAGCGACGCTTGTGGCAGTAGATCTGAGCATTTGTACGCCATTGCCTTCCATTTGTGAATGAAGTCGTATGTTGATTCATTCTCTCCCTGTTTTAGGCTGCAGAGTTGAGCCATAGTAACAGGATGATCCTCACCTTGGAAGTGGGTCAGGAAGCGTGTCTCCAGCATAGCCCAGTTCTGGATGGAGTTCTCCGGCAGAGTGGAGTACCAATCAAAGGCTGTACCTTTTAGGGTACTTGCGAAGAGGCGAATCTTGATGGCATCTTGATCCGCAATAGCTCCTGTCAGGATCTTGAAATGGATGACATGTTGTCTGGCTGAACCTTTCCCAGTATATGTCTGGAGAGTAGGTTGTTTGAATTTTGCAGGGAACGGAACCGAGTCCATCCATAGAGGGTAGGGTGGCTTGATCCCATGTTCCTTCAATGTATCCTCTGCTTTTGCTTTTGCGAGGATATCGTCCACGTCTTTTCTGGTAAGGGCGCGAGACTCATTGTTTTCTGCATTGCCCTCGTCATCTTCATGATTCGGAGGGGTTTCATTGTTAGGTGGTGGACGCTGTAGAGTGAGAATCAAATTTCCCATCAGAGTCTCAATTCTCTGTTGTCCTTGCTCCAACTGCTGGATGCGTACAGTTACGTCATCATATGGTGGAGGCTGCTCAGAACTTGTAGCCAAGACGTTCATCCCTCGGGATTCGAACGAAGAAATCGTCCTGGTGACTGAGCTGGGGCTCATTCTTCTGGATGAAGAATGTGAGGAGTGGTTACTCCGGTGTTCTTGGCTTGGAGGAGTGGAAGATTCCTCCAGATGTGTTCGTGTCCAAGAGACGCTGCGAGTCACTGGACGTCTAACACTGATTTTGGTTGCTGACTTCCGGTGTTTTCTGGTTTTGCCAACCATATGAACAGCAACGATTTGGTCGGGTCTTTCTTTTTTGACCCATTTGTTTGAGACGTGGAGAGTAGAACGCTGGGTTCTTTGTTTCTCGAGTCTCTTTTGTCGATATGCAGTGCGGCGTCGCATACGATGAGCAATTTGAGCTTCAGTCAGCTCTGGTTTGGCTCTGGCGATGAAGGATGTAGTCCCTTGTGCACAGCAGCCGAGTTTGTCTTCTTTGAAGCTTAGTAAGGACAGAATCTGGACGTGGTCCTTTGTCTGTCGCAATGAAGACTTGAATTTTACTAGCTCGGCCCCCGTTGAAATGAAGGGTCGACTAGCGGGAGTGCAGGCTTCATCATGTTTTTGCATAGGCCTAACAATACAGGATTTGATTTTGGGCTTGTAGGAGCAAGCCGGCTTATGATGATTTTATTTATTTTTTGGGTGGAGGGTAGGTTTCTCCTCTTTCATGTAAGAGAGAGGGTAGAACTGATTCTCCTTGAGAGGGGCCAAGTATGCTGGCTTTGCAGATGTTCGGGACCTCTGTTTCGTTGGCGAAGATCTCGGGGACCAAGTTTTGGGGTAAACCTGGTTTCTTGTGGGTTGAGGCTTCGTGGGAACGCCACGGGCTTCAAGCTTCTTGGTGTTCGCCCTTGGTGCCATTTTAGTGACACGTTGCGGGGCGGTTTTCTGCTTCTTGGCAGGTACAGTGTCTTCTGCGGGAAGTGGGAATGGTCCCAGCGATCCGAAGACGATGGTCCGGGGAGTTGAAGTTGACCCGGTGTTTGGAGAGTTGTCGAGGGAGATGACGCTTCGGCAACTGGCAGGGCGCTTATGCTTGTTTTGCTTATCTTGAAGCATAAGCTGGTACTTGTTCTCATCGAAAGTGATGGTCAATGAAGCTGCCATTGTTAGTTTTGGAAAGCTTCTGAAACAAGACCAAATCCATTAGTAATCATAAGAATATGGTGATCGTAAATAGAGAACAACTATGGTTTTGTCTTTTCAAATCACTTGAGGGCACATGGCCCAACCCAAGGACGATGAAGAAGGCAAAAAGCCATAGAGGATACAATTGTTCTAAAATGCAAGTATGGTAGGCTCGGAGTGAGCATTCCAGTGACTGCTAGAAGCAATTGTAGACCTTAATTCAAATTACCAAGAAGCAAGGCTCACTCGAGGTAAAATGATATAAGGTTGGAGATACAAATATGTCGGTCGCGAATACAGTAGACCCGAAAGGGCGTACTAGCACCTCTAGGCACAAATGTTGCAAATCGCATCCTTGGGAAGGACACGAGATGGGATTTTTTTGAAAGGTCAAATTTGGATTCATAAAGGAGAGCAAATGGTATTCCAATCCGAACAAAGGCTCAACATTTCTGCGAGCGCTAAATTCAGAAGGGAAGGAACTAGAATTTCTCGGATGTGAATCCAATAATGACGGAAGTTTTTTTTGAAAGGTCAAGGTTGAATTCATCGAAGAGAGCAAATGGTGTTCCATTCCGAGCAAGGCTCAACATTTCTGCGAGCGCTAAATCCGGAAGGGAAAGAACCAAGATTTCTCAACTCTGAATTCAAAAGTGACAAAAGTTTTTTTTTTTTTTTTTTAAAAAGATTTTTTTTTGGAAAAGTCAAGATTGAATTCATTGAAGAGAGCAAATGGTGTTCCATTCCGAACAAGGCTCAACATTTCTGCGAGTGCTAAATCCGAAAGGGAAAGAACCAAATTTCTCAACTCTGAATTCAAAGTGACAGAAGTTTTTTTTTTTAAGGATTTTTTTTTAGAATTTTTTTTTGAAAGGTGCACATAGATTTCCAATTCGATCTTATGAAATCTTAGTAGATAGATCTGCCCCCAGGTAAGGGTAGAATTACTTAATGAACCCGTTTGGAGGACCCTTGCCTCGAACAGTCTAGCTGTCTCCACACTCTGGACAAGGCTTTTCTTAAATCCACTTTGGTCAAAGAACGCAACTGGTGGAATCTTAGTGTTTTTGTTTTTTTTTTTTTTTTTTAAAAAAATCCCCTTTTTTTTTGAAAGGGTTTTTATAAACTCATTAAAGAGAACGAATGGTGTTCCAATCCGAACAAAGGCTCAACATTTCTGCGAGCGCTAAATTCGAAGGGAATGAACCAAGGTTTCTCAACTTTGAATTCAAAAGAGAGAAAACTAAATTTTTTTGAAATTATAATTTTTTTTTTAGAAATCCCAGTTGGACTCATCAAAGAGAAAAGATGGCCCAATCCCCGATATGAACGATAGCTGCGAACATTTCTGTGAGCTATCGAGTTTAAAGAGGAGAGGATCAAAATTTCTCAAAGTTGAATCTTGAGAAAGAGAGATCATTTTTTTTTGAAAGAGTTTGACATGAAGGTGTTTTTTTTTGAAATCCCAATTGGACTCATGAAAGAGAAAAGATTGCCAATCCCTGATATGAACGATAGCTGCGAACATTTCTGTGAGCTATTAAGTTCGAAGAGGGAAGGATCAAAATTTCTCAAAGTTGAATCTAAGAAAAGAGATCAGATTTTGTTTTTTTTTTTTTGAAGCGAGAAAGAACAATTGAAATCCCATCTCATATTTTTTTTTAGATGCAAAATGCAACATAGGCCACCAACTAGAAAGGAGCCAAGTGATCAAAGCATCACGTTCTCAAGTCAATGTGTCCCACCGGGTGTGCCAACTTGATGGACCCGAAAGAAATCTTCCGTCCTCTCCTTCCGCACCCCGAGGGCTGACCTGGTCTCGGCGGAGGAGGGAGAATCTCGGGCATTAACATTTTTGTACGGGTATGCCAGATTTACTTTCTACTTGGAATTTGGAATAGTGATAATCCGGAGATTCACCTTCACAAGTGGAAAGGAAATCAATCCTTTTTTCTAACTTTTCAAATTGCGCAAATATTATGAAAAGAGACAAGTTTTTAGAATGCCGTAAGAGGCGTTTCTGTTTGTTTGCCGTGAAAGGCGATTTTGCCGTGAAAGGCGTTTTTACAAAACTCATCAAATATGAAAAACAAGAATTGTGATTTCTTTTTGTCTCTTTAAGAAATACAAACTACAATAGAAAAGGAAGAAATGGGATCTAACTTCTCAGGAGATTGTGGGGACACGTTCAGATCGACGGTCGCAAGTCATGTATGGGCTTCGCCATCGTCCTTCAAATGAGAACATGTGATGCTTTGATTCTTTAGCTTGGCTCCTACCTCAGTTTTTTAAAGGACAAGGACCAAGAGATGGTCCTATATCCAATGAAAAACCAAGTAAACGGGCTGAAAAACCGCGTTTAGGCCATGTTGGAGAAGGAGGTGACCTTGGGGGGCTGGCCCCCCAAGGGATGTTGATCACCTTGTGGTGCTTCCGGGAGCAAAGTAGCAGGACTTCGTCTCTCTCTTGGATTTTCTGGTTTTTCAGAGCTTGCACTTGGGATCTCTTTTCATCATGCTTTCTTCTTGGAATTGACCTCCTTTTATAGGCCTTTGGTAGCCATGAGGTATTTATTGGCATTGATGGCCATGATGAAAGAATTGATGAGGAGTTACAAATCGATTTTGTAACTCCTTTTTCAAGGCTTGTGATTGGCCGATGAACGTAGTGGGCATTTAATCACCTTTATGCTTCATGATGATGGGAGTTTCATGGGTTTAATGCCATGATTGCTGGATTTGTAACTCCCAAATGCTTGGTTCTGATTGGGCCGTCCAAAATAATGAGTTAATGACTGCTTTAATGGGTCAATTAACGACATTAAGTGGTTGCCAAGGCATGTGAAGAGTCGCGAGCCGTGCTGCACCTTTTGAGATTCTTCTTGCGATCATCACGGGTGGATCCACGCATTATTTGATGTCGGATTGCGATGCAATTTCAGACATTGATTGATGTTGGCGGGCCGGTGACGTCTGTCTTGTCGATTTCACGATCGGTCGGGCAGAAAGTGCACTTTCTTGGTCAGCCGGTTGGCGATCTTGAGGCGATCGGTGATGATTTCATGCTTTTGACGGCGGATCCGAGATGTCGACGAAGATCAGTGGTTTTGAAGCACTAAACATTGGATTTTCAGAAAATCACAGAGGCCAGAACACCCGAAACGCGAAAAGAATCGAAAACAGACACTTCGGCGCAAAATCCGGCGAACCGGATTTCCAGGGTCGCCGGCGACCATGGGGCTTCGGCCCGTTTGGTCGCCGAGCGTCGTTTTCGGCCGTTTTTTCGTCTTTTTCGTCCCTTTTTTCTTCTGTATTTTTCTTGAAATTTTTCCTCAATTATTGACTTGATTTTCTTGAAGAAATCTTGACGAGAACCTTTGCGAAATCGGAGCACAAAGTTTCCTATTTTTGGGGAAAGCCGAAGATTTTGTAGCCGATTTTCCGTCAAGCGTCGAAACTAGGTCAAACGGTGTCGGAATGACCTGAAAATTGAGGTGAAGCTTCTTGAGTAGTGGATAGGACCAACCATGGGCTTTTATTTGAGTTTTGAAGCCATTTGGGGTCCCATCGATGCTTCACTTGATTTTGCTGCAGGGAAAATGCCGAGCTTTGATATGTGGTCAAACGATGTCCGATTGACCTGAAATTTGACGGGGAGCCTATTGGAGTCATTTTGAGACGTTCCATGGGCTCCGTTTTGGATGTCATGGTCCCGGGTTGCTCCGCCGCCGGTAGGCTTGATTTTCTCTCGGAGTATTGAAACCTGGTCAAATGTTGTCGGAATGACCTGAAATTTGACGTGCAGCCTTTTGGAAGCATGTTGAAGCCACTCATGTATTTTGTTTGATGAGTGATGGCTTCGGTGGTTCCCGCCGCAGGGAGGCTTGATTTTGCTGCTCGAGCATTGATGGAGGGTCAAACGTTGTCGGTTTGACTTGAAATTTGGCATGGAGCCCTTTGGAGACATTCTGGAGTCATCCGTAGGCTTTGATCAAGGTTTTGGTGTCTTTGATGATGTTACCGCCGGGAGCGCCTATTTAGCTGTTGGAGCGGTGAAGTTTGGCCAAACGTTGTCGGAATGACCCGAAACCTCAGGTGTACCCCTCTTTTAGCTGTCTTGAAGGATCTCTCAGTTTCTGTCTGATTCTGACAAAATCTGATGCTTGAAGTAGCCTTGCCTATTTTTAGCATGATCCAGCTTCAGGAGGCTTCTTGATGTTGAGGAGACATATTGACTTTTTTGGTGTCAACAAATGCCCCCTCGAGGTACAGTGACGAGTAGCTTTTTGGAGTCGATGTGCCTCGAAGAGAAACTTGGAGGAGAGATTCTAACTTGACCAAGAGTCTTAAGCTTTTTTTTTTTTTTTGAATAGTCTTCCAGAACGAACAAAGGTAAGGGGCCTGTTACTGTTGCACCTCGTCGGTCTGCCAGATCTTCTAATGCGGCCGTTCAGCAGGCCTGGGAGAAGGTCTAGTTTGTTGAGAAGAACTTGGAAGAATGCGACTCCCTCATTCGTGATGAGATGAGATAGCGATTGATCGCTCTCAAAGATGAGGAGTTCTACAAGATCGTGGTAGGCAGCCGTCCTTGGGTTACGGACGATTAGAGTATTATGCCCAAGCCTACCTTCTTCTTCGGTGATGCAGTCCCTGACGACTTGACATACCAAAGGAGATGTTTTCAGTTCTCTTACACAGCAGATGTTGATGAGAGAACTATTTCTTCCCGGTCGACCTTCGATCGCACCATCTCGATCATGAGCCTTTATCCCACGTGCCCTAAGAGGGAGGATCCTCCGAGCTGGGTGAAGAGGACCAGTGTGATCAAGACCGGGGTTTTTATTGGCGGCCCTTCCGATTTTGCAGAGAAATCGCCTGTCCGTATGGAAATATTGATGCTAGCCAGTGGCTACTAAGGTTCTGATCATTCGTCGGTCGATTTAAGACCGGTGGGCCTTGGCATTTTTCAGGGTGACGGCAGCAATTGGGTGATGCCTTTTCGACTTCGTGGCCGTTTCAGTGCTGACTCGAGCTGCGAATCATGGACTGATCACACCTTGAAGATTGGTGAGGCCATCTTGCGGGAGGCCGAGATTTTTGATGCGGTTTGCGCTTCTCGGCAAACCGTGGTTTTCTCCAATGAGGCTTTCATGGCCATGCTGGAGTCATTCCTTCCACAAACCAAAACCTTCATTGTTACGAATGGTGAGATTGGTTTTTCTTTGAAGGAACTAAGTTCTATCACCGGGCTGCCTATCCTCGGCAAACTTTATGAGGAGTTCATGCCTATCGACAGCGTCTTTGAGGAGCAGTCTGAGGAATTTAGGCTTTTGTACTTTCAGCCCGTCGCCTTCTATGATTTTTTGAAGGAGAAGGAGGGCTCGAAAGTCAGGTGCAGCAGTTGGAAGAGTTGCAGCTCCAAATTTTTTTTTTTACAGTGGGGAGTCTTCTGATAGCATGGCTCAGGATGCTAGGGCTAAAAACCCAAGTTTGAAGAAGATCTTCGCTATGCGAGAAGAGTTGAGGAAGTTCTTCGCAAGCACAGACGCCATTTGTCTTAACATTGCACTGCGGAGAAATCTCGCTCTTTACCTCACTTTTTGGCTGGGTGAGGCTGTTTTTGCTGGAGGAGATGGAACGCACATCAAGCCGCATTGTATTTTTCCGGCTTGTCAGATAGCATTCAGAGAGCGGATAGCTTTGGTGCCTGCTTTTTACACCTACTTGTGTACCGAACTGCAGGCTGCTGCTTTTCTGGTTCAGCTTGGGCTCCCTGTGAACAGCAGAACAGGGTATTTTCTACCCACATCTTCTATTTTTAGTATGTATACCACAATCCTAGCTTCCATCAGTTAGGAGTTGTACAAGACGAAGATCCTTTTATGATTCGTTTGGCTAGAGGGACAGCCGTTTCCGAATATCTTTTGTCTGCCCGTTTGAGGATCCGACGGTTCAGGGACGTCGAGACTGGGTAGTCTTCAGTGAAGCTTTCTCCAGGTTTGTAGAAGAAGGCTTTTGACTTTGGTGTCTCTCGTGATTTGACCAGGGCAAGGTCGGGAAGACACTATGCTTTGACAAATGTAGAGAAAAGATGGCTTTTCAACATACGGGTTGGTACGATGGTGTACCGCAGACATCTTTTTGTCGATATCCAGCCGTATGTCCCTTCGCGTTTTGCATTACAGCTTGGCTTCTCTTAAGGCGTTGTTGGAGCGCCTTCGAGCATGGTGAAGCATTTTGGAGGTTTGCAGGATGGGAGGAATGCATGGGCTTTTTACAGTGCTGAGGACACTACCACCATGATTTCCTATCTTGAGTTGCCCACTTTCCGGACTTTTGGCTTCACAAAATGGTTCGTGGAGAGCTTTTCAGTGTACTGGGGGCTTTCCAAGAAGGAGCTCGATGTCAAACAATCTCCTAGGAAGGGTCTTGGCAGATCAGATGGTGTCCGTCGAGAGGAAGTTTTGGCATTCCTTTCTGGAGAGAAGCATAAGATAGGATTTCTCAATGAACATGACGTAATTAGATCAGGAGTTGCACAAGGGATTCCTGGTGAGGTCTTGAAACAGCTGGAAGAGGAGGAGGCCGAGATCTACACTTGGATGCAAGCGGAGCGCACAAAGGCTTCCATGTAGTCTACTGGGAAAAGCAGACCATCCAGTGAGGACTCTAGTGAGAGACCTGATGTTGATAGTGGGGTCGTTCTCCGAACAGATCGTCCCACAGAAGTAAGAGGAAAAGGGGACCGCAAGAAAGTCCTCCTGAACTGGAAGTTCCTCTCACAATTGCTGAGGAGGTGTCTGGGGATGCTGACTAGCCTCCAGAGAAGAGGAGCCGAGAATAGGAGACTGCTGGTATGATCCTCCTTCTTTCTTTTGCCACTTATTTTCTTTTATGAGAGATTTTTGTTTTGATCCGCTGCTTTCTTTCTTTTGGCAGAGGATGATGATTTGGTGATGCCCGAGGTTCCGGCCGATGAGGTGATGAAGGATCCGGTTGCGGCATCTGAGGAGGAGCCCAGGGACTCTGGAGTGGTTCCAGAACCTTCACCTGGTATGATTTCTTTGGCTTTTTCTTTTCTTTTTTTTTTTGTGCTGCCATTTGCTAACATGTTGCTTTATGTCCTTGTTAGCTGACTTGCCAGAGAATTCCGACGACTTCGAGCCATCCATGGATGCAACCTTTCACGATACTTCGGATGAGCTCAGAGAGGCAAAAAGTATTCCGCCGACCGTCGAAGAAGGTACTTTGTAATAATCTTAATATATTTTTTTTTGAAAAGATCATATTCATACCTTTTTGTCTTTTCATTGACAGACTGTGAAGCAACAGGAGAGGTTCCTCCTTCTTCCTCAGGGCCAGAACAGGGGATACCTACAGCCGGTCCCGAAGTAGGGGCTTCTTCCATTTTCAACGAGTCAGCTTCTTCGATTGGAAAGAGTTTATTGATCACTCCTCCAATGGGGCATGAGATGGGCAGTCGGGTGCCGGAGGTTGGCGAATCCTCATCTAGGCCACACCTTCAGTATGTAAAGAAGGTGTTGAAGAGTGTTTTGAGCTCATGGGTCGAGGCTCTCTCTTCAGGTCACTTAGAAGCTGGCTTTTGCATGATCAAGCATGTGCAGGACATCCTTGCTGATAGCGAAGAAGTCGGTCTGGACATTGCAAGTGCCAAGGATTTTGTTGATGAAGTCATCGCTTTGGGGAACAAGTGGACTGAGACCAAGAGTTTTCCAGATTGTGATTTTTTAATGAGATGTTTGTGATGCCCTCCAGCAAAGTCAAAGCCGAGCTGACTGAGATCTCGCAGACTCGGAAGAAGTTCTTTCGGGAGAGGAACGTTACCGAGTTGGCCATCATGGAGCTAAAGCAAGACTTGAACTGCCTTGATAAGGAGGTTGTTGAAGCTAGGCAGCGTCTTGAGTTTTTGGAGGAAGAAGCTGCTGCCAAATGGACCGCCATTGTAGAAGCTCGTGCCAAGGAGGGGACTCTCATTCGCCAGGTTGAGGAGGCTGAGAGTAAGTTCCGGAGGAAGACTCAGGAATATGAGCAGTGGCAGGTTCTCTGGGAAGAACTTCCTCGTGTTGCCAATGGGTTGCTGCGTTCGGCCGCATTTTATGGGAATGTTTTGAAGAAGCGTGGCCTGAAAACTTTGGAAGCTAAGGCCAAGAGTCTGCTTGAGGAGTTGAATCTTTAGTTGAAAACCATATTGGATTGAGCTCCTGAGTTGTAACAAACTCCTTTTTTTTGTACCTCCATGTATAAACATTTTTGGTACTATATTTTTTTGTATCCCTTCCTTTCACTTAAATCATTTTTTATGAAAACAAATTTAAGCAAGAGCTGTATGTGAATTTTTGTTTGAGAATTTGATCAAAAGGTTGTCATTTTGTGAAAATCTTTTGTCAAAGGGTTATTTTGGGCATGAAAGCCAATTTTTGTGGCAAAAGCCTGATTTTTGATGGCTTGAAAACCGAATTTTGGAATGGCATGGAAGCCGTATTTTTTTTTACGTAAGAGCCAAAGTTTGTTTGCTGCATGGAAGCCAAAATTTGAAATGGCATGAAAGCCGAATCTTTGAATTGGCATGAAAGCCAGGTTTTGTGGCATAGGAGCCAGTTTTTGAATTGGCATGAGAGCCGAATTTTTTTATGGCATGGAAGCCAAAGTTTTGGGAAGGCATGAGAGCCAAATTTTTTTGAGATGGCGTGAAAGCCGATTTTTTTTATGGCATGAAAGCCGAAATTTTGAAATGGCATGAAAGCCAGGAGTGGAAGCCAAAATTTGTTTGTGGCATGAAAGCGAAGTTTTTTTTTTTTTTAGTTGGCATTAGAGCCGAAATTTGGAGATGGCATGAGAGCCAAGATTTGTTTGTTGTTTTTGGCATGAGAGCCAGATTTTTTGAAAACCAAGTTTTGTTTTGTTGGCATGAAAGCCGACTTTTGTCTTTTATAGCCGATTTTGGCATTTATAGCCGATTTTTTGGAGTTTATAGCCAGGTTTTGCCGTTTATAGCCGATTTTGGCATTTATAGCCAGATTTGGCGTTTATAGCTGGATTTTGGCATTTATAGCCAGATTTGGCAATTATAGCCGAATTTTGGTGTTTATAGCAGGGTTTTGGTTTTCAAAATACAGGTATCGACCAAATGTCGCCTCCTCGCTGAATGGTCTTCAAAGTATCGATGGAATGTCGCTTCCTTGCTCATTCGGTTTGCAAGTATCGATGGAATCTCGCTTCCTCACGGATTGTATTTGCAAGTATCAATGGAATGTCGCTTTCTCGCGGGATTGGGGTGCAAGTATCGACTAAGCTTCGCTTCCCTGCTTTTTCAAAAAATTTGGTTTTATGGGTACTGACTTGGTGTCATTTCCCCACGATTTTTGAAATTTGAGGTTTTTTCGAACCATTTGAAATTTGGGTTGTGGATATCAATTGGAATGTTACGTCTCCACGATTTTTGAAATTTGAGGTTTTCTCGAACCATTTGAAATTTGGGTTGTGGATATCAACTGGAATGTGATGGAACGAGCTCCGAGGCGCCGTTGGGGCGGCTACCGGGGTCGGCGGAACGTGGGAGTCCGTCGGGTCCGGCCCTTTCGCGCCCTGGCAGGCCCTGAAGCGTGCATCAACATTACTTTTGTGTGGGTGTGCCAGATTTTCTATTTTACTTGGAATTGCAAGTGGTAATCCGGAGATCAACCTTCGCAAGTAAAAAGGAAATCAACTTCTTTCAAGTTTTCCATTGCACGAATATTTAAGAAAAGAGACATTTTCTTGGTTTACCGTGAAAGGCGATTTTGTTTGGCATTTATAGCCGATTTTGGCGTTTATAACCGATTTACAATTCTTATCAATAATGAAAGACAAGATTTGTGATTTTTGTCTCTTTTAGAAAAATACAAACTACAATGAAAAGCAAGAAAAGGAAGATCTAACTTTTCAGGAGATTGTGGGGGACTCGTTCAGATTGACGGTCGCAAGCCATGTATGGGCTTCGCCATCATCCATGCAGATGAGAACAGAAGATGCTCTTGATTCGCTTGGCTTGGCTATAACCTCAGGTTTTTAGAGGACAAAGACCAAGAGAAGGTCCTATGTCCAATAAAAAGCTAAGTAGACGGGCTGAAAAGCCACGTCTAAGCCATTGGAGGCAGCAGGAGAAGGAAAGGACCTTGGGGGGGGGTGCCCCCCAAGGGACTTTTGTCACCTTGTAGTGGTGGCCGGTGCAGAACTTCAGCAGAGTGATTTCTCTCTTTTTCTTTCTCTCAGATCTCTTTCTGATCCCTTTTTTTTTTTCTGATCTTCTGATTTTCTCCTCTTTTTTCCAATTCCCATTTCAATGGAATGCTCTCCTATTTATAGGCTTTTGGTAGCCATTTAGGAGGGTTTATGAGCCTTAATGGCTTTAATGGGAGGAGTTACAAGATTTATTTCTTGATTTTGTAACTCCTTTTTCCTTGAATCTGATTGGCCGATGGAGATTAAGGGCTTTTAATCACCTTAATTACCATAATGGGAGGAGTTTCATGGTTTAAATGCCATGAATCAATTGACTTGTAACTCCCAAATGCTTGCTTCTGATTGGGCCGTCCAAAGAAATGAATTAATGACTGCAATAAAGCTAGTCAATTAACCACATTAATTGGTCGCCGAGCAGTCGAAGAGTCGCGGGCCGTGCCGTGTCTTCTGGAATTCTTCTGGCGATGATCATCGATGGATCTACATGCTGATCGACATCGGATGAACATGTAACTTCAGACATTGATAGCTAAGAGTGGGCCGGTGACATCTGTCTTGTCGATTTCACGATCGGTCGGACAGAAAGTGCACTTTCTTGGTCGACCGGTTGGCGATCTTGGAGCGATCAATGATGATTTTATGCTTTTGGAGGTTGACCCGTGATTTTGACGGATGTCGGAGGATATGAGTCAATTTCAAGCACTAAAAATCACATTTTCAGGAAACCACAGGGGCCAAAGTGCGCGAAACGCGAAAAAAGACGGAAAAACGGGTCACCGGCGGAAAATCCGGTGACCCGGACCTCCATGGTCGCCGGCGACCATGGACCGGCGACCATGGGCCATGGTCGCAGGGGCCTGCGACCATGGGCCATGGTCGCAGGGGTCTGCGACCCTGGGGGATTTTTCCCCTTCGGAGCCCGTTTTACGGTCGTTTTGAGGTCTTTTTCGTCGCCGTTTTCTTCTGTGTTTTTCTTGACATTTCTTCTCATTTATTGGCTTGATTTCCCTGTAAAAAACCTGATGAGAATCCTTGCATTTTTAGAGTGCAAAGTTTCCAATTTTCCGGGAAAGCCGAAGACTTTGTCGCGTAAAGCTGCTGATTTTCCGCCAGAAGCTGAAACTTGGTCAAACGATGTCGGAATGACCTGAAATTTGAGGTGAAGCCTCCTGAGCAATAAATAAGACCAACCATAGGCTTTTGTTTGAGTTTTGAAGCCGTTTGGGGTCCCGTCGATGCTTCACTTGATTTTGCTGTGGGGAAAATGCCGAGCTTTGATATGTGGCCAAACGATGTCCGATTGACCTGAAATTTGACGGGGAGCCTATTGGAGTCATTTTGAGACGTTCCATGGGCTCCGTTTTGGATGTCATGGTCCCGGGTTGCTCCACCGCCGGTAGGCTTGATTTTCTCTCGGAGCATCGAAACCTGGTCAAACGTTGTCGGAATGACCTGAAATTCGACGTGCAGCCTTTTGGAAGCATGTTGAAGCCACTCATGCACTTGGTTTGATGAGCGAAGGCTTCGGTGGTTCCCGCCGCCGGGAGGCTTGATTTTGCTGCTCGAGCATTGATGGAGGGTCAAACATTGTCGGTTTGACTTGAAATTTGGCATAGAGCCCTTTTGAGACATGCTTGAGTCATCTGTAGGCTTTGATCGAAGTTTTGACGTCTCCGATGATGTCGCCGCCGGGAGCTCCCGTTTAGCTGTCGGAGAAGTGAAGTTAGGCCAAATGTTGTCGAAATGGCCCGAAACTTCATGTGTACTCTTCGCTTGGCTATCTTGAAGGATCTTGCAGTTTTTGTTTGATTCTGACAAGATTTGAATTTTTGGAGAAATTGCATTGCCTATTTATGGCAGGTTGCGACTTCATGCAGCTTTCTTGATTTGAAGAGGCAAAGTGACATTTTCGGTGTCAACAGAATGTTGCGTCTCTATGATTTTTGAAATTTGAGGTTTTGTAAGTATCGAATGAGGTTCGCTTCCTTGCGATTTTTTGGGTTTTGGAAGTATCTAATGGGGTTCGCATCCTCCCGATTTTTTGGTTTTGGAAGTATCGAATGGGGTTCGCTTCCTTCTGGTTTTTGGGTTTTGCGAGTATCGACTAAGAGTCGCTTCCCCGCGGTTTCTAAAAACTATGTTTTGTTTAAAGACATAAGGGTCGTAAATTTTGACTTAAAACCATTTTTGGTTGTAAAAGCCGAGGCTGACTAGGGTGGAAATTTCTAAGTCCTAATTGTTATTTCAAACCATGAATTTTGGTTTCAAGAATCGAAAATTTTGGTCAAGTTCAGGAAGAGGCTCTTAAACTTGGTTTTTTGGATTTGATTTGATTTTTTTTTTAACAATGAAACGATGAAAGTAAGCATTGTTTTGAAAGCTTTTTTTTTTTTTTAGAAATTTCAACATAAATATGAAAATTTCAAAAGGGGTGGGCTTGACGAGCAAGTACCTGGAAATAAGCTTTGGCCGTGTAGGTGTCGCTCTGACCCGTTTAAGGAAGTCTTCAAGGGTAGTACCGCTTCAAGAACTTGCCGTTGATGGGCAGCATACATCTGTCTCCTTCTATGTTTAGAAGAGCATATGTGCTGTTGGAGAAGACTTTGTCGATGACGAAGGGTCCCTCCCATTTTGGTTCGAATTTGCCTTTGGAATTGCAGCCAAAGACTATGGGTCTTTTTACTCCAAGAACCAAGTCGCCCTTTTGGTAGGTGCGTTGCCTGACTTTCTTGTTGAAAGATCCTGCCATGCATGCTTGGTATAGCTCAATGCTTTGTAGAGCTTCGAGCCGTCTCTCATCGAGATTATCTAGCTCTTGGAGTCTCAATTTGACATTGCTTTCTTGCGTCATGTTATTTTGCAGAGATACCCTTAAGGAATGAATTTGTACTTCCAAAGGGACAACAGCTTCGCATCCATAGACCAGAGAGAATGGTGTGCTATGGGTTGGTCCTCGAATGGTGGTTCGATGGGCCGACAAAGCTTTTGGTAGTTTGTCGCCCCAGTCTCTTTTGTGACTAGAGACCATTTTCTTGATAATTTTGCAGAGTGTCTTGTTGAAGGCTTTTGCTACTTCGTTCGCTGCCGGATTATATGGAGTCGAAGGACAACTTTGGATTTTATACTTGTCGCAGAACTTATAGAATCTGTGATCTCAGAATTGCGGTCCGTTATCATGGACGAATCTTTTAGGTATGCCGAAGCAACAAATAATGTTGGTGCGTAAGAATTGAAGGACTGATGAGGTCTTCATTTCACTGAGTGCAAATGCTTCTGACCACTTGGAGAAATAATCCATAGCGGCGAAAATGAAGTGATGACCTTTACTTGATGGGGGAGAGATAGGACCTATGATGTCCATACCCCAGGCTTCGAAAGGCCATGAGATTGCTGTAGGATGTAGCCATTCAGGAGGCATGTGGACATAATCTCCATGAATTTGGCGTTGTTGGCAGCGCTTAGCAAATCGTATGATAGGCCAATAATAACTTAGCCTTTTTACCTGATCGTAGAGCTTAGGACCAGCCTAATGGGCTCCACAAAGACCAGCATGTAGTTCTTTGAGAGTTTCCTCAGCTTCTTATTGTGACAAGCAGCGTAGAAGTACTCCGTTGAAAGATTTTCTGTAAAGTGCTTTTGAAGGAATATCCAAATGAAAGTTCGGGGCTCGTCTTTAAATGCTTACCCGCTCTTTTGGATCTTTATGTAGCATTCCGAACATAATGTAATCAATGAACGGATCCCTCCAGTCGCCGATCAGAGGTTTTAGGATAGACATCCGACTTCCAACCACTTGGTGACATTCAGCAACTTCTTGGTGTGTGTTAAAAGGAGGGAAAATCTTTCTTTGACACACTGTGATTTGCATGTTTTCCCCTTCTTGGATTGCTATAGATGCGGCGAGTCCGGCCAGGGCATCTGCACGGATGTTTTCACCTCTGAGGATGTGGGTGATGTGACAGATGTTGAATTTTTGTCGAAGTGACTGCGCCTGCTTGTAGTAAGGTAGCAAATCGGACTTCCTGACTTCAAATTTCTGATTAATCTGGTTGACGATCAAATGAGAGTCCCCAAAAGCTTCTAGCATGGTGATGCCGGATTCGAAGGTGATTTCCAATCCTATAATCAGGGCTTGGTACTCAGTTACATTGTTTGAACATGGTTCCAGTAGCGAGAAAGCATGTGGAGTCATGTATTTGTCGGGGCTGACAAAGAGGATGCCAATTCCCGATATTTTCTTTCTTTTTTCATTTGTCCTGGTTACGCCGTCAAATTACATGTCCCAGGAGGCATTTGATAAGGAAGTTTCCACGTTGTAGACAAATTCGTCTGGGAGATCATCCCTGAGTGGAGAATCTTTAGGCAATGGGTGCTCTGCGAGAAAGTCTGCTAGAGCTTGGCCTTTGATTGCTTTTTATGGTACATACCTAATATCAAATTGTGATAGAAGGATGGACCATTTTGCAAGTCGGACATTGAGAGAACCTGTTTTTGTGACAAGGATCTTTCAGAGGTTAATCCTTGAAAATAGGTAGACTGTGTTGGACAGCAGGTAATGACGCAGTTTTAAGAAAAACAACGCCGTAGGAATTTATTATGCAGCATAAACATGTCTCATTCGAAGTTGAAGAAAGCATATGCTCCATTGGAGAAGGCTTTGTCAATGATATAAGGCCCTTTCCATCTTGATTCATCGTTGATTTCAGATGTACGAACGAGAAGCAATGGCTTTTTAACCGCGAACACAAGGTCACCTTTCTTAAATGACTCCATGGGGTTTGGATCATCAAGAGCGATGTGGAGATCTGGGATGTGGTTCATACTCTCTATCAAGGAAGACTCAATGTCGTCATCTTCTTGTTTGATGGGTTCGCCCATCGTGTTGTCAAGAGAGATATTTAATTCTGGTACACGAAACATCCTTTAAAAGGTTCAAGTGCGGGACGTGATGAAGATGCTTCAAGATTGTGGAAGAAGATTGTTTTTTCTTCTGCCGAAGTTGCCAGAACGACAAAGGAAGCAGATGTAGGATCTTCTACATCAGCAGGTGTCTCTAATGGAGTGAGAGCGGGCCGATCTCGCTGAGTATCAGCTTGGCTTGACGCTGTGTCGTCTTCTGGCTCTGAATCCGAATCTGTGTCATGCATAATTGACACAAAGGATACAGTGAACTTGCCCCCAGCCTTTTGTTTTGTTTTCTTTGCTTTGGCAGTGATTACCAAAGGTTTTGATGTCTCGAGAGAGATCACGAAGGGAGCTTGACTGCTTACTTCGAGTTTGGTGGAAGGTTTGTTTACCTCTGATGATTGTTGAGGAGCCTTGCCTTTATCTTTCTGGAGATTTTTGGCAAAGTGTGTTGTTTCTTCCTTCTGCTCTTCTTTTCTATCTTTATACATTTGAGCGTCTGCAAAATGGACGTCCTTGCCTTTGAAGGGCTTCTTTTCTGCAAACACTCGATGTATCAAGCCGTCGTTGCCAACGTCGGTGTATGTGCCTGAATATTATGGACTTGGTTTAGACGATGATGAAGCTTTTAATGATGCTGCTTATCAAGTCTGAGAGCTACTGAAGGTGTCAATGGATATCCTGAACCTGGAAGATGAACAAAAGGTCAGGGCCCCAGGCTGCTATCAGCCAAAGGCACTCCGACGCCTGAGTTAGTACAGTCACTGAACTAGGGTGAAGTGAGGAAGAAGGTTCAGGCAGAATAATATGTAGGTTATATCTTGCGTACCTGTGATGGGATTACCATGTAGG
Organism: Umbellularia californica; assembly: GCA_028538565.1. Classification (NCBI taxonomy): domain Eukaryota; kingdom Viridiplantae; phylum Streptophyta; class Magnoliopsida; order Laurales; family Lauraceae; genus Umbellularia; species Umbellularia californica. The sequence goes on from JAPQWN010000003.1 coordinate 46,699,212, forward strand.
TATATATAGAAGAGAGTGGAAGGTCCCATAGTGGAGGTAGGCGAGAGACCTTGTCCCATCAGCCCATTCCTAGGACCCTTAGTGGGGGTAGGTGAGGGTACTGTCCGTTCGGATCTCTCCTCAAATCCATCACATAAATGTGGATGTGATTAGCTGATAGGAAAGACCTCTTATCGATGGCCGGCGGCCACCCTATCTGTCAGGGCTCTGTGGCTGTCCCATCTCATAATGGGGATTAGACGCTTAGTGCTCACCTCGGCCAAGAGACCGAACTGGAGAAGACACTGAGGTCGGCCGGGCCCGAGGTCGGAAACCAGCGTCGAGGCATACGAGTCCGAACCCGAGGGGAGGTGATCGGTACTCTTACCGAGACCAATTCCATCTCGGTGCCGATTGGCACACTGCCGTGCTGGATAGATGAGGCATTTCCGGATTGGTAATGTTACCGAAGTCAGGAGCAACCTCGGTTTCGGTAAAACACTCCACCCAGTAGGTATCAAGTATACTGAGAGTAGGCCATCGCGAGTCGAGTCTTGACGTTATAGGCATCAACGAGTGCCGTGAGGTAGGTGATGCACACCAAGCCTTATATATTCCGCGTTATTGTTCCTAGTAGCAAGTAACTCGTATTGAAATTTTGTTATGCACTTATATGTGGTTCTTTGGCCTTGTGATGATATCGACACATAGTTATATGCCCTTTTTTGTATTTATGATTATCCTATTTATGCAGCATTGGTATATGCTCACCCGACTCGTTGGGCCCATAAGTATGGTTTTGTTATTCAATTGTCACCTTGTGATGATATCGACACATAGTTATATGCCCTTGTTTGTATTTATGATTATCTTATTGGGGGATTTACGGGTAAAATCCCTTTAGGACGGCATACGTCCCAGCAGGACCCGGTTCAATTTCCAATACGGAAGGGATCCTCGTATGGGCTTTTTTTAATTTTTTTTTGTCGTTTTGCGTATTGTCAATATCGACAATTTATAATTGTCGATATCAACAATTATCAGCGTCTCCCCCTATATCTCAACCCGATTCCACCTTTTGTATTTCTCCATTTAGGTCGTCTTCAACGCTGCTCTGGAGTTTTTTTCTTCTAGAAAGGTTGAATTCCATTAAGAGAAAGGTACACACATTATCTACCACCTTAAAGTTCTTTATGTATCTTAAAACACCATAACCTAGATTCTTGCCCAATATGTAATTGTTAGAAACCCTAGAGACCGTGGGAAATCTTCTTTCTATGCCCTAGGGATCTGTGGTTTGTGGGGTTTGAAGGGTTTGTTTTGTGATTGCGTTAGCATCCATTACAATTAGAAATAATGTATTATGAATAAATCCAGCAGTGGGAGAACTGTTTGGTCATGAGTTGGTTTCTTTTGGAGAATGGGTGGAATAATGTGTGAGGGATAGCCACTGGCACTCAATAGCATTGTTTGAAAGCATTGTTCCAAGCTTTATAATAAATAGACTATTGATGAAAATGCCTTTTCTTTCTTTTGATAAAACTATTGTTGTAAATGTTTAGCTAGTCGTAAACGTTTTTGAACAGCTGCTTAATCTTTTTATTTGACATGGTGTGCGGAGTATTTATCAATGAATGTGAAGACATTTTCTCTACTCTCAGAGACATACAAATGCTGTTAATATAGATCTGTATTAACCGACATTTGTACCTAATGTTCATCTGATATAATGACAACATGTCAGATAGAGAGGTGTTGTTCATCTTCCACTATGGCGGTGACTTTGAATTCGATATAAGTCGTCCTGTGTACAATGGAGGAAAACAAAATATGAGATTTTTAGCTACAGACATAACATATGAATCTCTTGTTAAAGAAGCAACTGAAGCATCTAATGGGGACTTATCCATCCAGAATCTAAGCATGCAATACCTACATCACAACGAACGGGCATACTCCCTGGCCAGCGTTGATGATGTTAATGATGTTAGGAGTATGTTCAAAGCGTCGGGTGATGAATCGAATGGGATATATTTATATGTCTTCAACGGTCTGAAGAAGGAGCAATGCATAGAAGGAGATGATTGGAGGTACACTTGTTTGCATAAGTAGATTGTACAACACCAATTACTATATTCTCCTTCCGTCTTGCTTATTTATATAACGATTCATTGTAGGTTTCAAAGGAGCTCTATTCGTCGCTCTTGTTCGGACAAAACAAGGAAGTCAACGGGAACTTCAAACAAAAAACAAATGTTTAATTCAACTAGCTCTGGATACGTACCTACCATCAACATCCGCGAAGACAAAGACATGTTTTTTCCTTCTGTGCGGGTCGATTGCAGTCCAAGTCAGACGGTCGGACAAGACACTGTCTATGATGATTTGGTATTTGGGACAGACCGTGGTGGTGATATCCATTTTGATGGGCCTCCGTCTATAAGCCAAATCCATTCGATTCCATTGGCGAATGCCAAAAGTAAAGTTGAAGTAGCCAATCTAATCAATGAGAATGTTCACTGTAATGAAACTCTGGCTGAAGTTGCAGGAGCCGATCGAAGCAATGAGGCATTTTGTTGTAATGAAACTCCAGCTGTCGATCTTCAGGATAAAATGGAGCCCGAGGACATAAACACAGATGTTGGAAACAACTCGGCACGGGAAATGTGGATCGGCCGTGAGTTCCAAGATCAAATAACGTTCCGGAAAACTTTGGCTAAGTTAGCAATTTATGGCAACTTCACCCTTAAACCCCTGAAGACCAACGCGACCAAAGTAACTGCACGCTGCAGAGATCAGGAATGTCCATGGCGTATTCATGCTTCAATCATCGAATCAGGCCCAAAATTTAAAGTAAGGACGTACAATCCTAACCATAAATGCGCAAGGCCAATGATGGGCATGGCACATCGACAAGCATCTTCGGCACTTATTACAGACTTCATCATGGATAGAGTCAAACAGAATGTCAATTTGAAACCGAAGGAGATCATGAATGACTATCAAATGGAGTTTGGGCTGACCATTACCTACATGAAGGCTTATATAGTAAAGGAGATGGCACTGAATATTGTTCGTGGATCGTATGAAGACTCCTTCCAGCAGCTACCTCCATACTGTAAAAAACTTCATTTGAGTAACCCTGGCACTGTAACGAACATAGACACCACATCAGAGGACCGTTTCAGAAGATTTGTTTGGGCATTCGGACCTTGTTTAAGGACTTTCATGTCTTCGTTGAGACCGGTGATTGCTGTTGACGGTTCACATCTCCGAGGCAAGTATCCAGGTGTATTACTTGTAGCAGTAATACATGATGCCAATCAAAAGCTGCTACCAATAGCATTCGCCTTTGCAGAAGCCGAACGTCGTGATAGCTGGGAGTGGTTCCTTACTAATTTGTTCATTTCGATCGGGGAGCCCACAAACTTGACTATTGTTTCAGACCGTCAGAAGGGCCTCATTCCAGCGTTGAGGAACACCATGCCATCCGCATTTCACTGTTATTGCTGTCGCCACATTGCTGAAAATATCAAGGCTGCTTTTAGTGATGGCGTAATCGTAAGTAAATTTTGGGGGGCAGCAAAGTCGTATAGGCCTTATGAGTACGATGCTTCCATGATGGATATCCGTGCAGTAAGCCAAGAGGCATTCAACTACATTGACGAAATTGGGCGGCAACGTTGGGCGAATGCATTTGTAGAAGGCCATCGGTATGACATACTTACTAGCAACGCGGCCTAGTGCACTAACAGCCTCTTAAGAGACACAAGAGTCCTACCTATCACAAAGCAGGTAGAGGAAATACGTGCCAAGCTAATGGAGTTCTATCATAAACGACACCTCCTTTCAGAAAGCATAACAACTCGTCTAACTCTGTATGCGGACAAACTACTAAGCAAAGAAATGGAGGATGCTCGCCGAGTGCACGTACGAATAGCTGGGCTCGTTGAATTTCAGGTTCAATCTACGGAGTACGTAGATGTTGTTGACCTCGAACGGAAAACCTGCACATGTCGGAAATGGCAACTCTTAGGCATCCCGTATTGTCACGCATTGGCTTCAATGAAAGTCAGAAATTATGATCCGTACACATTTTGCGAGCATTGGTATTATTCAAGCACTTACCGTACATCGTACAGTGAAGTCTTACATGCTACTCGTGACATTAAACAATGGGAGCACACATGTGATGTTAGGGTTCTTCCGCCGAGAGCCACTCAACAGCCCGTACGTCCAAAAAAGAACATGATCCGTACTGAAGATCGTGGTCGCCAGAGGAGGGTCGTTACTTGTTCAAATTGCAAAGGAAGAGGGCATAACCATGGAGGGTGTCGCAATCCTCCAATAATAAGCTGATGGAATAGTTGTACAGTATTTTTTGGGAATGAGCCACTATTATTTTGGTAGTATTTTTTGGGTGGTCTCATTTGATGCATATAGTCTCGTTGGAAGTAAGAACAATTGTGCATGATTAGTTGTGCAGGAATAGCTAGTCTCATTTTTTGGTTGTATTTTTTGGGTGGTCTCATTTGTCTATATATTTGGAGAGACTATATGCATGACAGTAGTTGTGTTCCATTGTAATTATAAACCTAATTAAGTAAGAACAGTTGTGCAGAATTTTTTTTGAAAGCTGTAGAACCAGAATAGTTGGTCCTATTGTAGATGAATATCTCTGTATGTATATTTTGTATGGTCGTCCTGTTATGTAAGTGGATATTGGAAATATAGCAATGGTATTTGTCCCTTTGTGATTTGATTTGAGCTTACTTCAGTAGCACTAAAATGGTGGTTTTTTCACATAACGTACGTGTTATTAAGAATTTATATGAGGTTTGTATGTACAGATTTTGATGGTTTCGACAAATAATTGTTGTCGATATCGACAAATAATTGGAACATTAGTTTTCAGAAAAATGACAGTAGTTGTCGATATCGACAAATAATTGTTGTCGATATCGACAACTTAACTGGAACATTAGTTTTCAGAAAAAAGACAAGTCCTGTCGATATCGACATATTATTGTTGTCAATATCGACAACTTAACTGGAACAGAAAACTCGCGGGCCCTGTCATTTTTCTGATCCATTTGGGAAAACAAGACCTGTAAGATACCTGCAAGCTGGTAATTGAATGTTCACATAATAACATGAAAACGTATAGAGATTACACATAATATGGACACAGTTTTAAACAAAATGAATCCACTATCATCGAATTGGACTCCATTCACAATAAGGTTATCGTTAAACTCTTGTTTTGCATGGAAATAACATCAAATTAAACCATTCATTACATCCAAATGTCTTGTACATCCAAACTGTACAGTAGGGACAAAACTGCTGACAACTTCTATAACTTTTTACAGAAAATTTTCGTTTAATTGGATTAGCCTAACCATCACTTGTCTATCCATCAATCAGCTGGTTCATCTTGATTGGGAGTCTGTCGTCAGTTCAGTCAATCCCAGCCTGTTTGCATTCAATTGCCAACTCCTCTTGAAGATCTCTACAACGATTTTGATCCGAAAGTATGGGATATGGACTGATTGAAATTAAAGAGCAATCGGTTCACACAGTGAGCAGCGAAAGCCATTGCAAATACCCCACAATCATTGCTATTTTGCTGGCAAGGGATGTCTGTCCTCTCTACCCATGACCACAAAAACGGGTTGTTCCAACTGAATTGACTGTATTTCTCATTCAACCATCCCGCCTAGCATTTTGCAAACAAAAAATTAGCATTAGAATAAAGTAAATCAATGAAAGTAAACACGAATTTGCATTCAATTGGGACACCGAAAGAGACCAATATTATATGACACAATAGCTCAAATCTGCTTACAAATTTTTCAGCATGTTTCATTGACCGACGATCTTTTTCCAAGCTATTGTAGAACTCCCACCTCTTCTCATCAACGTAACCCACCAGTAGGGTGAAATGAGACCTGTGGTAGACGATGAAGATCAACGTGCGTGCTTCCTTCGAATCCCACACCCTATGGCCTTCTTTCCCGAATACAGCTTCCACCGCGGAATCACTCCCATCCCGCCACCAACTCTGCATGCATTATTAACAAATTTCACTTCATTCAACGCGAATTAGAAGATGTACAACACTACTTGCACAAGCAAACATTGCATCATTACTTACACGAACACTTGGGTCAGCAATGAAACAATTGTCACACCCTTCCCGTAAGATTTCAAAGTAATAGTATATGATGTTCGTGTCCATCCATGTGCCCTCTTCAAGGATCTTCCCCAGATCATCCGCCTTTACTAACGTACAAATCTGCTCCAACTCATCTTTCCTAAGGTAGTAGAGGAGATGTTTATCAAACAGAACATGTAAAATTGTCAAATTCTAACAGTAGAAAGACATTTATAACATGTGGAAGCCATTTCATCCTGGTTGCATGATATTCTTTGAAGCCTTTGAGAAAGAACTTGTCAGAATCAGACAGGAGTAGTCATCTTGAACAAGCGAATGAGCGTAGTCTTCAAACTTAACCGGTATCTTGCGCATCCGCGGTAGCCGTTTTATCCTCCACACTAATAACACAAGTGTGACCATAGGGGCTGGGACCACTGGGGCGGATAAACTAGAGACCGGCAATGGCGAGGCGAACAATGTCATGCTTAAGGGCAGGGAACAAAGTATTTCTTCGAATGGTGGGACACTAAATCCAAGTGAAGATTCTTGAACAGGCGAGGCCTCGGGTCCTTTTACAGATTCTTCAAGCAGTTCTTGAACAATGACCGGTGTGTGTGGCCTGCTACCCGAACCTTCTATCATCAATAGCGGGGTTTCATTGAAAATCGTCGATTTCCTTTTTTACTTTTGCTTTTTGGTTTTGCCTGGGCTTTTGGATGCGGGCCTCTTCTTATGTTTGAATGTAATTAAAATCTTCTTCTTCCTCACATCTTCATCGAACTGTGAGCTGCTACAACCATCAAATGCAAAGACCTCCCAATTTGACCCAAAACTGGACCTAAACTTATCCAATTTCTTCCCCATTGACAGGGCCAGCTTCTCTAGAGGAGTGTTCCTGTGGGCAGCCCGTTTGAGCGAGCACTCTATCCGGTCGACCAAATTTTTAGCCTAAAAAGAAAGACAGAAATGCAACATATATCATATATGTTTGGTAGTTTGGTTTGAACTATTGCTTTAATAACAGACAAGCAATTATGAAATGCAAAACCACTTAAACAACTAAAGAGGAATTGTCTATACATGTTTCTGTGGGATGGTGGCTTCATCTTGTTTGCCGGATCCCTCTGCCTGGACATCCTCTTGCTCAGCCATAGTGTGTTGTTCCGGTTCCTCTCCCCTGCCAATAAACATGACTGTGTTTGAACTATACCATTCCATATACTCAGCTGATTGCTCGGCTGCAATACATTCCTCACCATGTAGTCCAAGCTGGGCTCTTGCAGCCCACGACACTTTAATCCCTTCATCAATCAATTTTTCATAATCAACAAGAACAAAGTAGGTCCTTTCCTGTCTCGGAAATGGCGCTGTGAATGGAGGTGGGACTAATTGCTTTAGTCCAAACTGTTTCATAACCCTCCAAGTATTATGACGCTCGACGATCCAATAGAAGACAAGGACGGTAGACGAGCTAATGAGACTGCAATCAACTTTTGAAAGCTTCGATAGAAACTTCTTGCCGTACTGCTTATAAGGTTGCCAAATGAACTGCAATTGAGATAAGAAACAGCTCATCAAGCATTGGATTAGCTAGTATATTAACTCCGAATGCAAGGGTGTAATGCTTTCATGAATTTCGATGCTTACCCCATCAGGTTTCAAATTGTTTAATTGCATTCTAGGATCTTCCCCAGATCATCCGCCTTTACTAACGTACAAATCTGCTCCAACTCATCTTTCCTAAGGTAGTAGAGGAGATGTTTATCAAACAGAACATGTAAAATTGTCAAATTCTAACAGTAGAAAGACATTTATAACATGTGGAAGCCATTTCATCCTGGTTGCATGATATTCTTTGAAGCCTTTGAGAAAGAACTTGTCAGAATCAGACAGGACGTAGTCATCTTGAACAAGCGAATGAGCGTAGTCTTCAAACTTAACCGGTATCTTGCGCATCCGCGGTAGCCGTTTTATCCTCCACACTAATAACACAAGTGTGGCCATAGGGGCTGGGACCACTGGGGCGGATGAACTAGAGAACGGCAATGGCGGGGCGAACAATGTCATGCTTAAGGGCAGGGTACAAAGTATTTCTTCGAATGGTGGGATACTAAATCCAAGTGAAGATTCTTGAACAGGCGAGGCCTCGGGTCCTTTTACAGATTCTTCAAGCAGTTCTTGAACAATGACCGGTGTGTGTGGCCTGCTACCCGAACCTTCTATCATCAATAGCGGGGTTTCATTGAAAATCGCCGTTTTCCTTTTTGACTTTTGCTTTTTGGTTTTTCCTGGGCTTTTGGATGCGGGCCTCTTCTTATGTTTGAATGTAATTAAAATCTTCTTCTTCCTCACATCTTCATCGAACTGTGAGCTGCTACAACCATCAAATGAAAAGTCCTCCCAATTTGACCCAAAACTGGATCTAAACTTATCCAATGTCTTCCCCATTGACAGGGCCAGCTTCTCTAGAGGAGTGTTCATGTGGGCAGCCCGTTTGAGCGAGCGCTCTATCCGGTCGACCAAATCTTTAGCCTAAAAAGAAAGACAGAAATGCAACATATATCATATATGTTTGGTAGTTTGGTTTGAACTATTGCTTTAATAACAGACAAGCAATTATGAAATGCAAAACCACTTAAACAACTAAAGAGGAATTGTCTATACATGTTTCTGTGGGATGGTGGCTTCATCTTGTTTGCCGGATCCCTCTGCCTGGACATCCTCTTGCTCAGCCATAGTGTGTTGTTCCGATTCCTCTCCCCTGCCAATAAACATGACTGTGTTTGAACTATACCATTCCATATACTCAGCTGATTGCTCGGCTGTAATACATTCCTCACCATGTAGTCCAAGCTGGGCTCTTGCAGCCCGCGACACTTTAATCCCTTCATCAATCAATTTTTCATAATCAACAAGAACAAAGTAGGTCATTTCCTGTCTCGGAAATGGCGCTGTGAATGGAGGTGGGACTAATTGCTTTAGTCCAAACTGTTTCATAACCCTCCAAGTATTATGACGCTCGACGATCCAATAGAAGACAAGGACGGTAGACGAGCTAATGAGACTGCGATCAACTTTTGAAAGCTTCGATAGAAACTTCTTGCCGTACTGCTTATAAGGTTGCCAAATGAACTGCAATTGAGATAAGAAACAGCTCATCAAGCATTGGATTAGCTAGTATATTAACTCCGAATGCAAGGGTGTAATGCTTTCATGAATTTCGATGCTTACCCCATCAGGTTTCAAATTGTTTAATTGCATTCTCACTTCCTTCACCTTAGATTTCGGTGGGGCTTCAGGCAATCTCCTTCGCCACATCTTAAAGAGTGGGAATTGAATGTCATTTTTCCAACTGTCCTTTGGCTTAGGACACTTTCCGATAGACATCCTAGTGTAGGCCCATATCTGCGCCACAACATAGAAGAAACGAGTTACGTACAATATAATTAATAAGCAAAATTCCATTATTAATGAAAAGGATCACTTCTAATAGCTGCAGAGGACCGATTGGTGTCCTTAGTTGGTGACCCTCAATCTCTCCAATATTTTCCTCCTTCTCACCTCCATCACTTATTTTCTCCGCATTCCAAAGCAAGGCATTGGTCAACATCCTATAGAGATTGGCAAGACAAGCCGGTGCCCATGCGTAACGTTTGAACTCTTTAAAAAGCGGGTCCACGGGCAACGGAAGTCTACGTAACAATTTGACCGCATACTAAAAAGAATAAATAAGCCCGTGTTGCACGGATCTCTTCGTCTCTATAATTTTCGTCCTCAATTTTTTTCTCAAGTTCCTCGGCCTTGAAATTGTCTTCAAGCCACTTAAACTTCACGGTTAAGCCAACGTAGTCTAACTTCTTCCGTAGGGTAAGCCCAAGGACCTCCTCACACACATGCACTACATATTTCCCCGGGAAAGTACGACCAACAACTATGGGCCCATCTATTGGAAGGCCGTATATGTATGCCACGTCTTCTAGCGTGACAGTAGCTTCTCTCGATGGAAAGTGGAATGAGTTGGTCTCCGACCACCACCTCTCCACTAGAGCAGTGATAAGCGTATGATCTATGACCATCCGATCTATGTCTGCGTTATGGTGAAGGCCCGTCTGCCTCACGTAGTCCTTTTGTTGCTTTGTCAGTGACCATGTATCCTTGTCCGGGTTTGTTGGTATGCACCTCAGCCTCCCGAAGTCCTAGTGTGTACAATAATTTGATCAGGTTGTTGGCATGTAGATGATGTAACAAAACAAAAAAAACAAAGTATATCGATGCTATGAGTTAAGTTGTGGGGATATACCTCTCCGCGGCGGATTCCTTCGGATACATGAAAGCGTTGGTTGTATAAGAGATTTTTCGGAGCTTCGGGTGCTTGTTCATTATTCGTCTGTACATACAAAAGCAATTAGTGAAGATGAGTATACACATTGGAAAGCAAATTTGTTGTGAACAAGTTACATATAGATTTAAGGTAAAAATTATGTGCATTCCAATGTGTTGTAAACAAGTTACAAGAAAATTATATATAGGTAAATAATGCAAGGGATGGTGGATTCATTGGAGATTTAAGCATTAGATGTAATGCATACAAGATAAGTTATACAAGATACAGACACAAACCCTATCTATCTTAAATAGGAAGTTGTAAGCCGCCCAAATGAATCCAAGCCAAATGAATCCAAGAAAAAGGAAGTAAAAATACACATATTTAATTATATGTGTTTCTCTGTTTTAGTGGTTTTAAGTGGCTCACTTGCACATGGCAATAAGATCAAAGCTGCATTTATGGTTGTTTCCTCTTGACTTCATCGCCCACTGGAGGCCAATCAGAACCATCATGAGCTAATGAGAATCATCATAGGTATCTCTCAGCTCAAACTTACTAAGTATAAGTCGTTTTCAGGATTGGCCTTATCAAGCACACTATTCAAATCCCAGTCTTTTCAATCAAATTTCAATATGTTAAAAGTATGAGTCGTTTTCACGAATATGCGTAATACTGTTGAATTGTGATACTGCTGCATATATATATATATATATATATTCTAGTACAAAGGCCTTTGTTCCTTCTTTTAAACTTAAAATCATATACTCAGTTTAGCCAGTAGTAATCCCTTGCGACTCCAACAGATTTTAAGAATCTTACCTTAGTATAAAAGCTCTTATAATTCAACTAATTTAATGCTCTCCTAAATTTTTGAAGAATCACTGATATCAATCTTCAAGGGCTTAATTGTTTAATCACATCATAAAATAGTAATGAATTCCATGTATTGCTATCATTATCGTCAATGCTCATGCGGTGCATGCTAAGGTACAGCTCCCAATGATTCACAATTGCAACAGTTTTACATGGTAGGGGATACAGGGGTTTCTATGATCATACTAGAAGTTCAAAAAATAGATATATGCAATGAGAGGAAGGCAATTTGTTCTTTTTACCTTTACACATTGACAATGGATCAGATTTTATCTTGTCTGAACTTCAAGAGGATTGTTATTATTTAACTAATAAATCCCAATCTTCCCAACCTCACTCCTTGAAGAAACCATGGTCAAGATTATAATTTATTCAAAAGCTATATACAATTTGAAGTTTTAGATTTTTTAAGTTTTGTAATCCTTGGATATAAAACTCTTGTAACATTTTTCTTTATAGATATTAAAAAGTTTGTGTCACCTTGATCACTTTTATCTGTTGCCGTATTATGTCAACTCTAGAAACCACCCATTTGAAAAACTAGAATACCTGTAAGCAACTTTTGTGACGATTTCAAGATTAGGTTCCTCACTTGAATTTATTTACCAGACATAAACCAATTCTCCTTCATGTCTTTTTCCTCTTTTGCGTGGTTGTAAAATCTTGACTAAAAACAATCAAGTGAAGATGTTCACAAAGGTTTCCAAGAAAGCAAGAAGATATGGATTGCTGATTGGTTTGCACAGCTGAACAATAAAATAGGTGGTGATATAAAGAAAATACAGACTGTTGGTCGGAAATGAAGGTTTTTTTCTTTCTTTTAATTGATTGGCAGGGTGTTGTGAAGGCAATAAACGTGAACAAACTTACTTCTGCAGGCTGCAGAGTGAAGATATGGATTGATGATTGGTTTGCACAGCTGAACAATAAAATGGGTGGTGATATAAAGAAAATACAGACCGTTGGTCATTATCTAATTGAGATTTGGAAAGCTGTTGGAATGAATCTAGACAAAGTGGAGTTCTTATGGTCTTCAGAAGAAATTAACTCAATGGCACATGAATACTAGCCTCTTGTAATGGATATAGCTAGAAGGAACAAGCTTCCAAGGATTGTGAGGTGCATAATAACTTTTCCTCACATTCTTGTGTGTTCTTATTACTATTGCTTGATTCAACATGTGCTTATGTGTATGGGTATGTGTATGTGTATGTATATGAACATGTGCTTACTATTTCAAAAGAATGAGTCAAAAAGATCAGCCATTTTCCATGTAAGAAGAAGATGAGCAGGGGTCCGTTTCCATAGATGAGGAGAAGTAGAACAGCTCAGAGCACGTCCCCCATTTGGGTAGATGAGGAAAAGAAGACCAAAAAGGGGACGTCCCAGAGACATCAAAACAGAGCCTATGAAAACCTCTGATACCATTCAAAATCTAGGGCTAAAAAATAGGAAACAAAAACGTAAAGAGAACGAGAAAATGCACTTCCATGTGACCCTTTCGAAATTTGGCGCCAAGCTTCCTGGGACCACGAACCTGGGACCACTGCAACAGGGAGGCGTCGACCGTGTGGAGAAGAAAGGGACAAGGGAAAAGTGGGTGGAAAGGGGTTGTCGATAGAAAGGGGAAAATGACCCTCTACGCGAAAGATAAACTCACTATATTATCGATATCGACAATGCCACTAGACGCCAAAAAAAATTACGAAATCAATCCCTCGTGGCCATATCCGTGTCCGTTGTCAATGTGGGGCCTGTAGAGTGGTATAAGGTCCTATGGGGGTGTGCATGGTAAATTCCTCTATCTTATTTATGAAGTATTGGTATATGCTCACCCGACTCGTTGGGCCCATAAGTATGGTTTTGCTATTAATTATCGCGCTGTTTTTGTTTGCCACCATTTTCTCTGCACACTAGTATGCATCCATGCACCTGTTTCATTGTTCATTTATTTTCAGTATTACAGTAAATATTACATGCTATGCCATCCATGATTGATGCTTGCCAGAATGTATATGATACTGCATCTCAGTGCTTGCAGGCAACATCTACTACTTCCGCTAGCACAAAAGGTAAATGCTTACTTGAAACTGTGAGATTAGTTTGAGCAATGCACTTGGGCCATACTGATGATGGCTGGTTGCGTTGCTAAGGGCGGTTACATTCAGAAGATAATTTACTTTCGTATATTATGTACTTGGCCCTTTGAGGCTATAGTTGTACCAGTTGATGCTATAAAACATGTTGTAATCAGTACTATTGGCAACTTTAAAATAATTATGCTTTGCTCTGACATCTTTTATGGAAAATTTTTATGGGCTCATTTCTTGAAATATATGATTATTAGATACATCTACGTCACGGTTCGAGATTCGATGGGCCTTGAAATCTGGGGGCATGACACGTGGTATCAAAGCCCAAAGTGAAGCTTGGTGAATAAATATCAAGTGGGTATCAAAGTAGACAATCTTAGGGCGTGTTTGGATATGTGGTGAGGTGAGGTGAGGTAAAGCCTCCATTATTCAGACAAGAAAAGACAATGGGTCATATCAAAAGTACACAATTTCAAAATTCCCTCCATCTTTTTCAAAAAAAGTCAAAAAAGCACCATCATTTCTCCACTAAAAGACAAAAAAGCTCCACTTTTCTATACAAAAAGTCAAAAAGATTTCATACCAAACAACTAAAAATAAAACACCATCATAACACCTTATATTTTATTCTCTCTTGATTTGATGCTTCACCTCACCATACTCCAAACAGGCCCTTACGAATTGAAAGATGCTAGAAAACCCTAGGACTCGGTGTGAGACTAGGGTAGAATTGAATGGGTAACACTCATGTCAGGCCGCGGTTGTGCTTGATTTGACATTTATGTGTATCTTATCCTTATTTATTTTGACAAACAAAAAAAAAAAGAAGAAGCTTAGACGACATACATGAAATGCCAACAACCATTCGGGTGTTGGTCCGAGCAATCAAGGCATGGATGATGATCGCCCCCAAACGATATTGCAATCGTTGACAACTCAACAAGAACTTATGGGTGAGAATCAATGATCTAATCGCTAGCCCCCAAGTGCAAGGCCACCAATATTGTAGTTTTACAAGGTGAGTCAGATCCTATCCACAGGGAGTTCTTTACTTGAACCTATCCTAATAAAACTAAAACTAGCCAAAATAGAACCTATAGATCAATCGATCTACTGAAAAAAAAAAAAAAGTCTGAAATTTAAATTAGTTACATCCCATAAAAATTTCAATCTTGAGTAAAATACCTAATCTAAAGAAATCCTAGAGTATGCTAATGCTAAAGATTGCAAAACAAAAGAATCATTAGACAACAGATTTCATAAGAGTAAAACAACAGAATAAATAAACAAAAAATAAAAGAAAGAGAATGGGCTTTAGAACTCAAATTTCTATCATTCAAACTTCATGCTTAGGGCCACTGAATTAAATCAGAAACATAACACCAAACACGAATTGTCCCCCCACATAAACAAGCTATGTTGATCCATTAAAATCAATTAATGCAACTCACAAATCTGATTTATTCTTTTCACATCACTAAGAAATCATGAACAAGAATACAGAAATTGAAAAATAAATAAACTCACTTATACTCTAGTTACATGAAATACCAAGTCAAGGGAGAATTCGTCTCACGTTATACATCATCTCTTTAATTATCTTGACCAATGTTAACTTGAAGAATAAAGGTGGATGGAGGAAAGAAAAAGGGGAGGATGAGACAGAGAGACTGGCATGGGAAAAGAGAGGGATGAGTATGGACATCCCATGGGGTTGGCTCCCTTTAAATAGCTTTTGATTTATTCTTTGGTGAGAAATTTCTTCTTCTAATTGGACTATTTTGCTCGCTCCTCAAGAAACTCTCCTATCCTTAGCAACACTTTTAATTTGTATGGATCTCTTGCGAAGGATATAAAGTCTTCTTGTGCAACTCAATGTATGTGTGGGTCAATTTCCATCTTCATAATTGTAATCTCGAGCAGAAATTTCAGCACTAACTTTCAGAGGTGATTTCTCCCTTATTTTAGCTCTGATTTATGTGGTCTTGGGCTCCACGAACATCTACTTTAAATAAGCTATCCAAGGTGGGTAGATTTCGCAGATCCGACGGTTGGATTAAGGGTTATGGCTGTTATAAGTTGCCTCCTTTGAGAAAATCTAGGAATAATTGTGCAAGGAGGTTTCATATGTGTGGACATCCAAAGCATGTGGGCCCCATCTTGGATGTCCAAAAGAGCCTTGAATCTCTTTCTTGCTTAATTTATTTATCTTTCAATTTCTTTATCTTTCTTTCTTTCTTTGACTTTATCTCGTAGTTGGATTAGATCTCATCTTCCTTTGGTTCAAAATCTCTCAAACTTCTCTTGGAGTTTCTTCATCTAATTAAACATGTCTCTTGTTTAAATTTGAATTTGAATTCATGATGATGAGAGAGTCTTAAATCTTGGACATGAAAGGAGAGAAGAATTTCTTCAATTCTTGGGAATTTTCAACAAGTAGCAAGTGGGACCCCTCCCTTGGGGGTGCATAGGGATTCACACTCAAGGAGGGTATGGTCCCTACTTCTTCCATTTTTCTTCTTTCTTTAGTCTTTCTTTAATCTTTCTCAAGTCTCTTAGGTAATTGTCTCCTACAAAACAATGAAAATAATTAAATTAATTAATTGTGTGGGACTTATGAAAATCATGCATGGAACCCGATTAGGTTTTCAATGTGCCCAATTAAATCATGATGCAAAGATCAATGCATTTCCGAAAATCAAAAAGTCTAATTGGTGGAGTGATCATGTGGCCCAAAACCCTAATTTCATGAAAACCATGCAACTAGACCAATTTTGACTCATTTTGACCTAATTTCCAAGTTAATGCACAAATGCATGAAATTAATATTCATGAATTTTTATGCAATTGAATATGCATTTACCTAATTAAGTCCACTAATGTAGATGAAATGATCACTTTAAGTGCTAGTTTTGTGGACTTATCAATCAAGTTCAGATGCAAGAACACATTCTAGAAGTCATGTAGGGAGTCACGCAATTGTCGCATCACCCCCAAATGCAAGGGTGTGAAGCAGTAAAGTCCCGGTGAGTTCGGGCTCAATCCACAGGGAGTTATTTGACACTCTCTTGAAACTTGTCCTATGAAAAAAGAGGCTATTATTAGCCTAATCAATCTATATAATCAACAATCCTACTTTTGCCCAAAATATATTAATTGCAATCTTTTACAGTCCAATAAAATCCCTAACGAGAAAATCCTAATCTAACAAACCTATTTAAAATACTGTATTCACCATAAGAATCATCAGTTAACCAATTGAATGTGATTTTAGAACTACAAAATAATTATTAATAATAAAATAGATAAGAAATAATGATATGAAAAATTTGCAATCTAAGAATCAAGTTTCTGCAAGCTTCCCAAGGACTAAAAATATAAATAATGTCACTTATAATCCTCCCATAAGAAAAAGCTAAGATAAATTCAGAATTGTTAGTTATATGAGAAATATCACCATCATCTAGGCTCCAAAGGTAGTTTTAGAATCTAGCGGTCCCTAAGCATGCTATGTATCCGGAAAAAACAAAACATCAAAAGGACATAGATTAATAAAATAAACTAAACAATCTGAAAAATAGTTTATCTTACTGAATTTATTATCCAAAGAATCAGTCAAAGAATTACACATCATACTCCCATCATCTTAGACTACAAAACTAGAATCTACCCCCACCCCCCATCTTCGTTTTCTCGCTCAACATAATTGCAAAATTGATGTCTCACTCAAGAAGAAGAAATGGAAGTCAAAGGGGGAAGGTGTGAAGAAGAGAGAGTGTGTGTGGGGTGTCCCCCAAGGGGTGGAGAGCATAGCATAGGACGTCCATTATCCCTTTTTAAAGTTAATTTTGCAACTTCCTCTTCCTTTTTGGCTTGGGATCGTTTGCAACAATTTGGATTTTGAAATTGTTTCCTTATCTCTTCTTGCTTGTTGCGCAAAACCTTCCAAAAATACGACTCTTCCTTCCTTAAAACTTTCCTCACATGGACCCCACTTGATTTTAAGAAAATTTTCCAAAGAAAACTGGAATTTTGAATCGCTACAAGAGGGGTGGACCCTCTAGCCTCTAGGGCATGCAACACTAGTGGACCCCAGATGGGGTTGGGATTTCTTACAACTTATAGTGTTGTGATCTCGCCTAAAATTGCAGCAGTCAACTTTCTGAAGTCATATATTCCTTGATACAACTCCGATCGATGCAGTCTTGGGCTCTACGGATATCAACTCATCCTCTCACAGGCCCAATGTTTGAGTTTACCTTCACAAAATTAAAATATATATATATATATATATATATTAAAGAAAATAATCTTTTAATGTAGGAAAGGAACAATGCAACATGTGGGATCTAATTCACACTAAATGTATGCATAAGATGTCACCATTTTATCTAATTTTCTTTAATTAAATCAATGGTGAGAAGAAAACTCATCATTTCATGTGTGAATCAAAAGTTATGCTCAATTTCTTACTTTCCATGCCCAAATATAGAAAGTTTCATGATTTCATGTAAAAATGTGATTTTTCAATGAATTTTGAATCGAATTTTGACTTTGATGCATGGAACCATAAAATCATAATATTCCCACAAAATCAAGCATGTTTTGATGAATAAGTCCTCAAATCCTCTAAAATTGATGATGAAAATATGTATTTTTAATGACTTATCAGCAACCCGCACCACCGTTACAAATCGTTCTTGACACTTCTACGTCGTAACTAAGTATGCAATTCCAGGCATTCAGGAAGCTTGGAGCTGCCAATTCACGGGAGATGTAAACTCACTAGCAGTAGATGAGTGGTTGGTTCGAACCGAGAGGATTTTTCAGAATCTTGAAGTGCTCAAGGCAACATAAGGTGTACGGTGTACCTCTCCACTTTTATGTTATAAGGAGTAGTCGGGCTATGCTGGAGAAGTGTGGAAGAACCCTACCAGACTATGGAGGATGTCGTCACATGGGAGACATTTAAGTAACAATTTCTCGGGAGGTTTGTTCCAGAGCATGTGGCCACCCAGAAGCAGATAGAATTTGAACAACTGCAGTAGTTTCCATTGAAGCATTAGCATGGCACCGTTTGAATCGTTGTATGGCCACAAATTCAGAACTCTAATTTGCTAGGAAGAAGTCAGTATTAGAAGTTTTCACGGTCAGGGTCCGCTAATTTTAACAATTTACATTTACCAAAGAAAAAAAAAAAAACAATTTACATGTGTGAGTACGTATTACACATGTATAATACTTACATAGGAAGATGGGTGAAAACAAACCACCCCACAGAATTACTGCTTTGAATCCATCATGATTTCCAAAATGACAGTAGTTTCTTTTTAGAGTCCAAGTTGTTCATTCTACTCATTTCAAAAACATCCTTGCATTAGTTAATATTAAGTTTGACAATGTTTAACTTTTAAGCGCAGCGGGAGCTCAGATGGGATGATGATGATAGGAAGACACAGTTCGAATCTAATAGGAAGACTTCGCTCTCGTCTCTGTAATGTTTCCTCCTTGGCGATATAACACAAACGACTGTGCCCCTCATCCATCCATCGTGGTATGGCATTCTTAGAAAAGGTTATTGCATCTCCAGCCAAATCAATCACAAGGAGGAATTTTAGGGCCTGTGTGCTGAGATCAAATCCAAAGGATTCTTATCCTTTTGCATATGTTGATTGAGATATCCTCTAGTTGGCTTGACCGAAATTGTTTGAGAGAGATTCTCACAAAATGTAAACCATATAATGCTTCATCAAGAACCCATTGTGAGAGGCGTATTTTCTGTGATTGGAGGCCCACCCACAAGCAATCACACGTGGGCCCATCATAGATGCCAACAGTCAATCAATGGCACAATGTCAGCAAAATGTAAAAACTGAAAAACAAGAACTTTTCGGACCTAGTTAGCATCGTTCGCGTGTTGTTCCCAAATTTGTTCTCAAATTAGGTTATACTAAGATCAGGTTGTGTCGAGTTTATACTATGCAGAACTTGTTTGGCAACATTATATTAAATTACTCTAGTAAAATTGTGCTGTACGGAACTTGTTTGGTAATATTATAAAAGTTTTACTCCAAGGAGTAAATATAGGATTTATAATGTGGGGCCTCACCCTTTATCATATATAGGATTCACATGTAGAAGTTACAACGTAGTGCCCGCTTTTAAAAATTAGAATATGGAACCCATATCAATTGGATTTATAATGTGGGATCACCTTTATAGGAATTATAATGTGGGCCAATTTCTTGTAAATGTAAATATGGGCCCACGTTTGGAAATTAGAATATGGTCTCACATTCATAGGATTTACAATGTGTGTTCACCTTTTGCAAACGAGACCATGAAACCCATATTTATGAATTACAAAGTGGAGCCACATTTTTTGTAATTGTAGACAGGTCCCAACTTTAGAAATTAGAATGTGGTGCCCACCTTTAAAAATTAGAACATGGAGATAGGACATTTATAAAATCTACAATGTGGGACCACCTTTATAGGAATTATAATGTAGGGCAATACTTTTTGTTAATTGTGAATACGGGACCCACTTTTAAAAAATTATAAAGTGGTACCCACATTTAGAATCCGAACATGGGGACATTATTAAAATGTGGGGCCATACTTTTTGTTAATTGTGAACTAGGGACCCACTTTTAAAAAATTACAATATGGTACCTATATTTAGAAATCCGAACATGTGGCCACCATTAAAATGTGATTGTGGACACGGGACCCACCTAGAGAAATTACAACGTGATGCCTACCTTTATAAACGATTTATAATATGATCCCACCATTATAGAATTATAATAGGGGCTCACCTTTTGTGATTATGACCATGTGACCCACCTCTAGGAATTATAAAGTTGGGCCACCTCCTTTGGGATTGTGATCGTGGGGGCTTACATTTAGGATAAGTGAGAGGATTTAGAATCTTCAAATGATATTCTTTAAAAGGGCAAGAGATAAGAAAGAAATAACTGTGCCAAGCAAGTTGTTTCTTAGAAAAAAAAAATTCTTGTGGGAATACGAGGACATCCAAATGACACAATGCCAAAGGCACCCTTCTTTTCTTCGTTCACAGACCCTTCGGGATAAGGTAAAGGCCTAACTACTGTAGAGCTGGAGCCCGCAAATGTGAGGATCGGATAAGGGCAGATCAACGCCCAGCCCTGGTGCGGCCCCTCGACAACCGTGATTCTGATAAATGTGTCCATTGCCATTTATAAAAAGACACTGCACGCCTTTTGGTCGGGGAATCTGTGTGGGCCTGGCCTTCATCGCCACAGAGGATTAGGAACCATGTGTGAAAAAGCATCCATCTATCCCCATCATGGACCTGGGTGGAAGGAATGTGCAAAAGTGCCCCTCACGATCTTCCCTTCCTCTGCATCCATGCCTATCTCTCACTCTTTCTTGAATCCCATATGCAATCTTTCTGCACTAAAAGACCCATTGAAAAAGCCAACTTGCTTACAGTCTCTTTTACCTCCTTTGTGGGTGTTTTTGAGAATAGTTTCCTTTGGTTAGATATCTTTGTCAGAAAGGCTTCTTTCTTCTCAGTTTGGTGATTGTGGGTTTTGCTGTTTGAGTTATTCCCTTGTGAATTTTCTTTTCCTTGTCATTATTAAGGAAGTTCTCCTTTGTGGGTCTTTAAATTTTGTGGTATTTCGTTCTCTTTAAGGCTTTGTTTCTTTCTTGATTTTTCTCGCGTGTAGCATTTCTTCTGTTTTTCGGTTTGTGTGGGTTTTATTTTTGCTGGGCTTGTGTGGTTTTGTGCGTCATTGTCGTTTCTTTCTTTTGTCCATTGTTGGGTTCCTGGGCATACATGGTGGGGTGATGTCTTTGGCTGTTGGAGCTGTTTCAAGTTCCAAGAGCATGGCATTTGATGAAGGAAAGGAGGCTAGTGCTGTGGCTGAAAATGAAAATGCAGGTTCCGATGCTGCAGATGGAGCACACAAGAGACACATGAGTGAGGCTTCTTGTTATTATGAGTCTGAAGAAGATGATGATGAAGAAGGAAAAGGCAACAGGACCTTTGAATTGGGTCCTCAGTTCACTATCAAAGAGCAGTTTGAGAAGGATAAGGTTGGTTTTGTTACTGTTAAAAAGATGATTTTGAATTTTCTTACAATGTAGATAGATGGAATTTCCAAAATTATTGGTTATCTTTTGTTTTTGTGTTTTAATGAGAGAGAGAGAGAGAGAGAGAGAGAGAGAGAGAGAGAGAGAGAGAGAGAGAGAGAGAGAGAGTAAAGGAAAAAAAAATGGGGACATCCCATTTTTTTTTTTTTTTGTTTTTTGTTGGAGAGAATGGAGTCTCCAGAGATGTTACTTTATGAGAGAGAGAGAGAGAGAGAGAGAGAGAGAGAGAGAGAGAGAGAGAGAGAGGAGAGTAAAGGAAAAAAAAAAAAATGGGGACATCCCATTTTTTTTTTTTTTTTTGTTTTTTGTTGGAGAGAATGGAGTCTCCAGAGATGTTACTTAATGTTTGATTCATGAGTTTCTTATTCATTGAAAACTCTCAATCATCATGATTCTGATAGATGCAGAGAAATTGGATTTCTCAAGATGTTCTTCCTTAGGATACATGGGTCTTTCTTAATTATTTTGTGTCTTTGTTATGGTGGAGAGTGCAGGATGATGAGAGCTTGAGGAGGTGGAAAGAGCAGCTCCTTGGGAGTGTGGATTTGAATTCTGTTGGAGGTACCTGATTTCTTTTCTTTTCTCTAACTCATGTTCCCATATGTTCAGTTGAGGAGTTAGAAAGATTTGAAAGGTTGTGATAGATGCATTTTTTTCCTATCCCTGTTCATGATTTGTGATTTTCTAGAATCATGAGTTTGCCCTTTAACTTCCTGCAAATGAAAGGTAATAGTAAGATTGCTTTACGGGTCATTCTATTAGAATATGGATCTCAACTTCCAAACACTTATTTCCATTTTTCCAAACAGTTTAGGTATTTTTTTTCCGTCACTCTTTCTTGTTTGGGCTTTGGAGAGAACATGCATTTTGTTATTGAAAAGGTTCTATTGTATTGATTAAAAAAAAAAAAAAAAAGCACCAGATAAGTCCATGACATGTTACCCCATTATCATTCATGTTAGTCATAACTAGTTCCTATTCTCAGTTCCAGATTATAGTTTCTAACTATCACTCTTGCTTGTTTTGATGGAAAATTGACACGACCCGAGCCCGAGATTAATCTGAGTTAATCCCGAGTCGCGTCCCATACTTACCCCTTTGAACTTTAATCAAATAAGATTCAAACACATTATGCGGAATATTTATAACAAATATACATCGCTCATGTATAAAACAAAAATCCATTTACAATCTGAACAACATTCACTTGCACATTTAAATACAATAAAAGAAATGAAAAGTGTGAAACGGTTCCTTTTACTAATTTTTTTCTCCAAAAATTCTTATCAAATGTTATCACCTCATTTCCACTCAACTAGCCCTCCTGGAGGAATCGGATCGATCGTCTCCGCGAACGCTGTGGCCCCTGAAAGACCGATATGGGCAGTTGTGCCTATAATGCCATCAATAATACTATGAATTTAACAACTCAGCAATGTATAAACAGATACATGATTGAACATGCTAATCACACATTTCATCTGTCTAATCCAATATTAGACCAATACAATTACAATTTAATTCAGAATCAATAAGAGTCTTTATTTAAATTTGGAAAACTACAATATCATTTCAAATCAAACCACATCTTCCTAAAGAGGAAGAAATCACATCTTCCATATGGAAGGAATCATATATTGTGGGATTTATCAATGCCCGGACCAGGGACTATTGACATCACCATGGAACTCCGGAACACTCCCAAATCATCTGCTGCAGCAGAAGCAACTCTAATGAGATTAAAGAAATCACTATGTAGTGCCAAACTCAAGAAACAATACAGTTAATAGATTAATTCAATTCAATTACAATTTAACGGATTCAATTTGATATTATCAAATTCAATGGTCAATCTTTTACGGATTTAATTCAATTATAATCCAATTTGAACACAATTCAATGTACAAATTCAATTAAGTAATACCAACCATTTAGGTGAAAACCTCAGTTATTTAATGTACGTGTTATTCTCGGTGGACATCACAATTTTATGGGAATTTTTGTACATTAAAGTCCCCTTAATTAACACCCATGGAGGTAAAACAGTATTAACAGCCTTAATTAAATCAATAAGCTCTTTTCACTTAAATCTAAAAATTAATTCTGAAATCTCATTAGTTTTGGTTAACTATTCAACAACCTATCGGTTAGCTTTAAAAGCTATTGTCAATATTGAAATCCATAAATCCTACTTATGGAAATTCCAACTATTCTCTAAATATATTTGATTAACAATTTAGTCAACCAAACCTTATCATTGGTTTAACTGAACATAAATTCAGTTATAAACCAGAAATCCAAGAAACTCTTAAACTAAGAAAATTGCATCTTAATTACATAAAAAGACCTGAATATTTGCTTCAGGTTCACTCGAGCGGATGCCATGCAGAGAGTTGGTCGCCCGAGAGACCTTTATTGCTCATTCAAGCGATGACAGACAGAGACAAGTTCGCTCGAACGGATGTTCATTCGCTCCAGCGGATGCTATATAGAAGGTAGTTCACTCAAGCGGGCTCTGATTCGCTCGAGGGGATGCTTCATCATTCACAACCTGCAATATAAACACAATGTTAAACAGGCCCAAGGCCCAATAGACAAACCAGCCCAGCAAACTAATCTCACGTGGATTTGATTTGTAATACAACTGTACATATTTCCTTATTTCCTTTATTGATTGCTTTCTAAACTTAGATTAGGAATTGATGTAATTAGTTGGTTTCCTTTCTTAGAGCCTTGATTGAGGCATGTAAACATCTATTTATTAATGATCGACCTCCAGAGATGGGGAGACAAATCAATACAAACAGTTTTCGAGATCACTCGTTACATTCTTATGGTTTGCAATTATGAGAATGACATGGTATCAGAGCTAGGTTCAAGGAAAATTTGTTCTTTTTTTTTTTTCATAGCATCAAGACAATTAGATCATAGTATATTCATCTCTCTCGTCCAGGAAAAACAGATCAAGATCTGTCTCAGTCCCTTCTACACCATGCGGCTTCCTCATCTTCAAAGTGGGCCATCCCCGATCATTACAACCATCTCAGAGATCCAAATAGCCTTGGTCACCTGGTTTTTCTAAGTCCTTTGGTATTTTTTTCAGAATTTTTTGGCACCTCCAGGTTGGTGTTTCACTCCTTCTCACAGTTTTTCAAGAACTTTATAGTGTT
The DNA here is from genome assembly GCA_028538565.1 of Umbellularia californica. Classification (NCBI taxonomy): domain Eukaryota; kingdom Viridiplantae; phylum Streptophyta; class Magnoliopsida; order Laurales; family Lauraceae; genus Umbellularia; species Umbellularia californica. The sequence continues at coordinate 46,723,959 of JAPQWN010000003.1, forward strand.
TTCATCAAGACCATCCAAAATATTGGATTTTCAGTAGAATCAAATCATTCTTGTTTCAATAGAAATCATAACAGAGGGCCTTCTCAGATCTGTCCCCTGATCTTTGGCCCACACCAGTTGTGGGGCCCACATAGTGGATCTTCAGCCACTTTCAAGGTCGTCTGGGCCCTTTTTTGCACAATTTTTTGTGCTGATTTTTGGGTTCTCTTCCTGTTTGGTGGGAAAGTGTTTTCTACCCACAGGGAAGGGTTTTATACAGTTTCTCTTAACTGTTGCTAAGTCTTGTCACTGTTAAATCATATTTTTTTTGTCAACATTGATTGCAATGGAGAAATTTGAAGTCACCTTAATTCGATTCACAGGAAAGAACTACCCTACTTGGTCTTTTCAGTTCCAAATATATCTGGAAGCTAAGGAATTGTGGGGCTATATTTCTAGAGCTGACCCTAAACCTACAGAAGATGATAAGAAGATAACTTCTTGGCATACCAAAGATGCCAAAATCAAATCATGGATACTGGGATCAGTCAAGCCCCATCTAATTATGAATCTCAAATCTTACCCAACCTCCAAAGCCATGTGGGGGTATCTAAAGAAAGTGTACCATCAAGCTAACTCAACACGTCAATTTCATCTTGAATGTGCGATTGCTGAATATGCACAGGGGATCTTGTCCGTACAAGACTACTATTCGGGCTTCCGTACGCTATGGTCTGAATATGATAGTATTAAATATGCAGATGTGGCTGACAATGTTTTGACCGTTATTCAAGATCTTCAGGCCTCTAGTCAAAGGGATCAATTTTTGATAAAACTGCGTACTGAATATGAAAGTGTCCGATCTGCTCTGATGAATTGGACTCCATTACCTTCTTTAGATGTATGCTTGAATGAGCTCCTTCGCGAGGAACAACGCATTGAAACATTAGCTCATATAGCTCAACATAAGACTGAGACCTATTCAGTCGCCTTCTCGGCTAATAAGGCTTCTCAGCCTTCGCCTCGTGACTTGAGTAAAACGCAGTGTTACAGTTGTAAAAAATTTGGGCACATTGCCACTCAGTGCAAACAGAAGGTCTGCAGTTATTGTAAAAAGTCGGGACATATCATCTCTGAATGTCGCCGCCGCCCACAACATCCATCTCCACAGTATTAGAATCCTCAATATCAGACTCCACAGTCTCCAACTCCGGCTCTGCATGCTTATGTTGCTTCATCGGTGATCCCAGCTCCTACACCTGCACCCTCACATCCTGGGCCCTCATCTTCTCTCACTCCTGAATTAGTCCAGCAAATGACTGTCAATGCCTTCTCTGCTTTTGGTCTCTCAGGTACGTCCCCTCCATCTTCTATTTGGTTCCTTGATTCCGGGGCGTCAAATCATATGACGTATTCCTGTGCCTCCCTCTCCAATATGGCACCATACAATGGCAAACTTCAGATACAAACTACTAACAGCGACAATGTACTCATTACTGCTCTCGGAGATATCCCTGGTCCCATTCCTTTGAACAATGTTTACCTTTGTCCCAATTTAACTTCAAACCTATTGTCAGTTGAACAACTTGTTGAAAATAATTGTAACATCTCTTTCTCTTCTTCTGGTTGTATTGCGCAGGACCAGATGTTAGGGAAGGAGATCGCGAGGGGGCCTAAGTGTGGGCGCTTGTTTCTGCTGGATTTTTCTAAGTATTATAGGGATAAATTTGACGATGATGTGTTTTGTTTTTCTATTAGAGATAACTGCCAATTGTGGTATAATAGACTTGGACACCCTAATTCCAAAGTTTTGTCCATTATGTTAAATTTTGGTTTATTAAATAAAAATAGTGGTTTATCTTCTTGTGTGCCTTTTGATTGTGCTACTTGTAAAATGGGAAAGAGCAAAACTCTTCCTTTTCCTATCTCCAATTCCCACAGCACTCAGTGTTTTGATTTAATTTATAGCGATGTTTGGGGCATTGCTTCAGCTCTTTCTCATGCTCACTATAAATACTTTGTGACTTTTATTAATGATTTCAGTCGGTTCACTTGGGTTTATTTTCTACATTCCAAATCTGATGTTTTTCATGTTTTTAAACTTTTTTTTTGCTTATGTTAAGACTCAATTTTCCACATGCATTAAAACCTTGCGTTCGGATTCGGGCGGGGAATATGTGTCCTCTAATTTTCAACAATTTTTGAAAGAACTTGTCCTTATACTCCACAGCAAAATGGAGTCGCTGAAAGGAAAATTAGACATCTCCTTGATGTCACTCGTACCCTTCTTCTCGAATCATCGGTTCCTACCCGGTTTTGGGTTGAGGCATTAGCTACTGCTGCTCACCTTATCAATCGTGTGCCCTCATCCTCTATTGAAAATCAGAGCCCATATTACCGCCTGTACAAGACATCTCCATCCTATGATGATCTTCATGTTTTTTGCTCCCTTTGCTTTGTGCATTTACCTCCTCCTGAAAGGACCAAACTAACCGCTCAATCAGCTCGGTGTGTTTTTTTAGGTTATGCACCCTTTCAGAAAGGGTTCCTTTACTATGATCCCAACATTCATCGTATCCGTACCTCTAGGAATGTCGTGTTCTTTTAACACAAGTATTTTTTTCAACACCATATTGATCCCCCGGACTCCTCCTCATCAGTTTCCTTACCTAGTTTTTCTGACAGCAAGTCTATTGTTCGCTTTAATCCTAACTTTGTGTATCACAAACAGACTACAGAAGCGCCTACAGGCGACCCCCCTCCTGATCTTCCTCCAGCATCCGGTCCACCTCCGGCACTTGGTCCCACTTCATTGCGCCGTTCCACTCGCATTTCAGTTCCACCAGACCGTTATGGGTTCTCTCATACTTCCTTAATGGCCACGTTGTCATCCTCTTCCATCTCACAATCCTATTCTCAAACTGTGCAGCACCAATGTTGGAACAAGGCTATGCAAGATGAATTGGAGGCTTTAGAACAAAACCATACGTGGGATGTTGTCCTGTCTCCTGTGGGTGTCAAACCAACTGGTTGTAAGTGGGTTTTTTCTCTCAAGTTAAAATCAGATGGCACATTAGATCGATATAAGGCGCGTCTTGTCGCACTTGGAAATCGGCAAGAATATGGCATTGATTATGATGAAACTTTGCACCGGTTGCCAAGATGACCACCGTACGCACAATTCTTGCTGTTGTTGTATCTCAGTCTTGGCCTCTATATCAAATGGATGTCAAAAATGCGTTTCTTCATGGTGATCTCAAAGAAGACGTTTATATGCGTCTCCCTCAGGGGTACTCTTCCGACAGAGGTATGGTTGCCAAACTCCGTCGCTCCCTCTATGGACTGAAACAAGCTCCTCGTGCATGGTTTGAAAAGTTTCAAGATGCTCTTCTCCGCTTGGATTTTTCTCCAAGTCCATATGATCCTTCCATGTTTTTACATCATGCTCCGTCCGGGATAACTGTGCTACTTGTCTATGTTGATGACATCGTCATTACTGGTCCTAATGCCAAAATGATACAGGAACTCCAAGCTTCTCTTAGTGCGACTTTTCACATGAAGGATCTCGGCCCTTTAAACTATTTCCTTGGTCTTGAAGTTCATCAATCGCCTAAGGGTATAATTCTAAATCTGCACAAATATACTGTTGATCTCATAGACTTGGCTGGCCTTACTGCTTCAGCTCCCGTCGATACGCCGGTCGAACTGAATGTCAAACTCAGTCGAGAGGAGGGTGACATGCTTCCTGATCTTACTGTTTATCGCCAGTTAGTTGGGAGTCTGATCAACCTCACGATCACTCGTCCTGATATCTCCTATGCAGTCAACCTCATGAGTCAGTTCATGACTGCTCCCCGTCATCTCCATATAGCTGTTGTTCGCCGCATCATTCGGTACCTTATTCGCACACCGAATCGCGGGTTGTTTTTTCCATCGAACAATCCTATCTCTCTCAGAGCTTATTCAGATGCTGATTGGGCAGGTTGTCCGAATACTAGCCACTCGACCACTGGCTGGTGCATGTTTTTGGGTAATAGCCTGATTTCTTGGAAATGCAAGAATAATGAAAAAGTTTCAAAATCATCTACTGAAGCTGAATACCGCGCCATGTCTGTAGCGTGCTCCGAAATTCTTTGGCTCCGAGGTCTACTTTCAGACATTGGGTTTCCCCCAGCCGATGTTACCCCACTCTATGCTGATAACACAAGTGCAATTAGGATTACTGAGAATCCTATTTTCCATGAACGGACTAAACACCTCGAGATTGATTGTCACTTCATCCGTGATGAATTAAAGCGTGATGTGATCAGCCTTCCGCATGTCTCCACTGAGTTACAACTTGCTGATATTCTTACTAAAGGTCTTCCACGCCCACGCCACCAGTTCTTGGTTGGCAAATTGATGCTTGTTGACTCCCCCACATCAATTTGAGAGGGGGTGTTAAACAGGCCCAAAGCCCAATAAACAAACCAGCCCAGCAAACTAATCTCACGTGGATTTGATTTGTAATACAAATGTACATATTTCCTTATTTCCTTTAATAATTGCTTTCTAAACTTAGATTAGGAATTAATGTAATTAGTTGGTTTCCTTTCTTAGAGCCTTGATTGAGGCATGTAAACATCTATTTATTGATGATCGACCTCCATAGATGGGGAGACAAATCAATAGAAACAGTTTTCAAGATCTCTCGTTACATTCTTATGGTTTGCAATTATGAGAATGACACACAGGACATCCTGTCCTCTTCCCAATCTCATTCATACATCAAGACAATACTTCTATTTCACTTATACACCATTCAATCAATTCGACATGACATTCAATCTCATTCAATTCCTAACAAAATAGGGTTGAAATTATAGTTGCAACAAGATCAAAAGAAATCACATAAACTATCATTTAATCATCAGTAATCTATTTATATTAGCCTTTAGTTGTGGTTTAACACAAAAACCTCTCTCTTGAGCTCAATTTGAGACTAACTCTTCCCCAATTCAAAACCCTAATATCAAGAACAAACCCCAAAACGAATTTCTCAAACTATTCATACATAAACCATTTCAAATCAAATAGTAGAACTCAAGAATTCTATATTAACAACTGAACACTTACTGTGACTAGAAGAACAGGAAAATTCTAAGATCTCCCTATCACATCCGGGTCCCGAATCACCCTGGCCTAGGGCAATCCCCGAGGTGAGACACGCGTACTCCCATGTGTTGTACCTGTCTCGAGCCAAACACAACACACGAATGAGAGAAAAACAACTTTCCACACACGTGAGTTAAAAACTCACTAGAACATATCAATGGCAATTAATTATAGTGGAAGCTGTAATTCATTTATGTGAGGTATCAATTTCCCATTCAGTCCATTTAATATTTCAAGTTGTAATACAAAAGAATTATACAGTTATATACATTGATTTACAAAAGAGGGTGTATAAAGAACCCTATACAAACATTACCAAAAGTATAAACAAAAGAATAACTAATTATCTAAGTGTGACTCACACAAAAAGGAGCTAGCCACTCTCTAAAAGAGCTCCCAAAACAACATCACGCACTCCGAGGAAGGCGGATCTATATAGCCTCAGGCTCTGGCCACTCCTCTAGCCCTGAAGATACCTCTGAGGTAACCTTCTCTCCCTCCGAGGCCTCTTAAAGGCCGGAGGCTGCACCTGCGACTGGGACACCAAGAGTACCATCATCAATACAACGATTAAGCAAGTATAGGCAATAATAAGGAAATACATAATGTTTTTAAATTGAATTTAAGACAAGTAAATTAATAGATACTAATGATGCGTATCAACTAGGCAAATTGTGCGAAATTGAATAATTTATGCTTGTCAATCAAGTATAATGAAAACACACTAATTGGCTACTGTAACGCCCCAATACCGAAGTTACCGCCAATGTACCCGAATTTGGCGCGCTACTTCCCAGCAAATCTGAGAACTTCCAAGATCATAGTCCGTAGTGAGGTCATATTTTTAAAACTTTTTGAACAAATAGATAATCAACAGTTAAATTGCGGAAGCATAAGAAAAGATAGCGGAAGCAACAGGTATCATATAAGATAGATCAAGTAAGGCAGAGCTAAAGTCTAACAAAATCTCAAATAGTGAATAACAAATATATACATAACATTCTACTTCCCGCTCACTACAAGTTCACTCAAAATCCCAAAATAAAACTACTCTCGGACACCCGGTGCAGGCGCTCCATCCTTCAGTCCGACCACCTGGTCGACCGGTCCCCACTCAAAATCGCCAGCTACAGGCGCCTCATAGTACGCGTCATCCGCGGGGTCAAGGTCGAGACCTAAGCACCAAAGATGGGTCAGATCCAAAGATCTGGCAAGGCACCATATATAAATAACACAGGATGTATGCATCAAAGAGAATGAAGACGATCATTTAATCATAAGAATAACAATGAAACATAAACTAGGCAATTGTGCAGTAAATAACAATTTAGAATCAGAGATATCAAGTAATCTAATCTAACAGATATCAAAATGGCACATTCACACAAACTGGATACCGCGGGATATTATGCCACGGCCCTCCCATACTGAACACAATCGCAGTGGGGAAAAGTAAAGTAACAATGTAAAGGATAACAGCCCTGCTAATCATAATATATAAATAACACCGATCACACCCCTTTATCGCACTGATCACACCCCTTTATCAGGTTAGACCGGACCCGGTATCACACCGTCCGTCTAATCATAGCTCGTCATGATGGCTCTATCACAACCAATATAGCTCTTACCAGTGATAATCAGTCAACAGGCTGAGCTTAGATCAACTGAGTGAATGTTTAGTGCTGACCCGGGGAACAAGTACAGGTCTGTGTCTGTTTAGGCTTATCTCGAGCGAGTGAGGTCCTAACCAAGTCTCTAAGAGGTTCAAGTACAATTCCTTAAGATATAATCCAAATCCAAGTCCAATCATCATTGGATCCATATTAGGCCTATAAACCCTGGCCTGAAACAATATAAGTACAATACCATGTTCATTCAACAAGTAACCAATCCATACTCATACACAATGAGTCATCAATCCATCATAACTGACCTCTCCATTCTAGGGTACCACACACCTAACTTAGGCCATATGAGGGCCCGCCTAGCCACAGACATGGGTCATTTATCTCCGATTACATCACCGGGTCACCACTACGTAATCTTAGGTTCAAGTCCTCCAATTTCCATTTAATTAACAGATTTATAACAATAACAAGGATATGAAAGAAGTGCAATGAATAATAACCTCCAAGCAATAGAATCAAATGGAATAAAGCAAGGGTCCAACCTAGGTAATGGTCCACTCTCAAGTTCAGGGCCTCATCAGATAATTGGATCCCTAACTGCAGTCTCAGATGCCAAAATATTATATTTGGTACTCTTGAAGTTACGGGCATCTTTGACTTCATTTAAGGGTCGAATCACTGACAATTCTAATCCCTAAAACCTATTTGGTGGTCCCCACGAGTCAAGGTCGAACCACACCATTGACTCGTGCTTGGCACATTGATGGAAGTTCATTTAGATGGTCAATGGGCCCCACAATCGATCAATCACAAAACATAAACTAAACTCACAACTTACTGTTCACAATGTGGCAGGTTGACCTGGCGAAGGTCGGGTCGACCTGCTCCACAGGAATCAAGGTTGGGACTTGGTTTGGATTCTGGAATTTCCAATGTACCCGGTCGACCAAGTGGCCAGCCGGTCGACTTGGTACACAGGTCTACCTGAATCAACAGATTCCAGGCCAAATCTTAACTTCTGCGGTTTTCAGTGTGTCCGGTCGGCCGGGACAGGGTCCGGTCGACCACGCACACTGAATTCTGGGTTTGAGGAAAAATCCAGGTTATACACAAAAATTCCAATCACATGTTAAAGTCCTCTCTCTCCTCTCTTTTGTTTTCTTCTTTCCAACAAAGGTACTAGTCAACCTTACCTACTTGAGTCTCTCTCTTTCTTTTCTCTCTTACCTATCCCACACGTGGCATCTCCCTACTACTTTATACTTTTCCTCACTTTTTCCCGTGCACCCACGGACCACTATAATTCCTTCATCTTCCTATCTCCTTTCTTATCCCCACACGTCAAGCTCTGTGAAAATTGCCCATTACAGAACCTATTCCAGACTACGCCTCACGCCTGCAGCAACTGGGAGGCTTGGATGGTGGGTCCCACTGGGCCCCACTCAAGATCAACCCCTATTCTCAAGGTCGCCCAACGTCCCTCTACATGATGTGCGGTCCGGATTTCGAAAGGTGGCCCACCTAGGCCCACAGTTTCTAAAAAAAAAATGGAATTATACTTTCCACGGTTTTGGGTTTAACAGTTGGGTGTTCACTACATGGATTGTGGCCCCTCCCTGATCAAATTCAAATCAGACTTCACATACATGGTCGTCCAGCCACTTGCGACCCAAGGATCGGACCTGATCCATTATCAAATCGCCCTGTGGGTCCCACAACCGATCGAAGCTAAATCTTGTTTTCTTTTAAAACATTTCTATCTTTTTTATCAAACGCTGGATAGTGGGCCAAGGGGTGTCCTCTCACCATGGGACCAGCCCCTCTAGGGTCGCCCGTGGGTCCCCCTTCGGATCCACGGATCAGATCGACAATCGGGTGGCCCACCTGGGCCCCGATATCGGCGAAACAAACAATCCAATCACTATTTCATCTCCGGGGTCTGTTACAGTAAGTAAATCCCTGAACTTCTCCTCAACCCATTTACCATTCATCACATAAACATCAGCAAGCATGAAAATCACTTCTATAATTATCCATCAATCACCAAACCGGGCCATTGATCTTCCAAATGGGAGAACCCATCCATCAAATGGCCAAAAACCCATGAAACAAAGCTCAAATGGTAATTCTAGACATATACATACATCAATTGAATTAAAGTTGCAGAATCAATAGAAATAAATCATGCATTCTATGATATTAGTATAGGGTACTTGCCTTAATTCGAAATTGTAAAGAGAATTGACAAGAAGATAGGAAATCCAAGCTCCTAGAAGGTTGATAATGCAATAGAGGGAGGTGTTCTACTCTTCTTATGCTAGGATGTGGGGAATTAGGGTTTCTTAGGGAGAAAGATAGGGGAAGATGAGAGATCAGAGTGAATTAGGGTTTAGGGTTCATATTATTGTAATAGTTAGTATATATAGGTTAGGGTGTAGTGGCTATTTACTAGAAGGCCCTTAGAGTTAAAATGGAAAAGAGGTTTAGGGTATGGTAAGTTGGTCAAACTTAGGAATTTTAGAAAATTCTCTCAAGTAATACCCCTCCTAATAATACTAAATTACTAACTAAAACCCTAATTAAACTACAAAAATCACCCTATAACTATAAAGAAGTAAATAAAAAGCCTAATCTTAAGACTTATGAATATTAATAAACTATTCTAATAAATCCTATTAAATAGTATAATAAGATATCTATTAATATATTTATAATTATTCAAATCAAACTAAGGGCCCATAAGGGGTGGGGCCTCACAGCTACTACCTTAAGCTCCCTCTCAAAAGAGAGCGAATCTAGTTCGGATGTCACCAGCGGCCCGACCAAAGGCTAGCTGGCTACCCGGCTCTGGAGTTCCAGTGCTCCAGATGACTTATTGCAGTAGCTTCGAATAACTAAACCAAGTTCAACCCCATCGGGTATCATAAGGTCGAAGCTAAGTAGTGCCGACTCAATCGAATCAAATATTATTCGAATAAGACTCGGATTTGAGTAAGTTTGTATTCACTTGTTCTATAATCGAATCAAATAAAAATCACATATATTATGAATACTTACTCAATCCCATATACTCATCAAATACTGAATCGGATGTACAATACTAAAAATGACGAATTAAATACAAACAATAAGACCTCAATGACCATTAACAATACTATCAATCTATTAGGCAGGATTTGAGGTCAATAATGAAATTGTGCTCTAATATGAAATGCAATAATTTAGAGGAATCAAGATATTTTACGAACCAATACTAAACTATTGTTTTTAGTCCTTCACCGTCCAATACAAAATAGGTTGGAAGGATCAACGTATTACTACCTTAGTAGGTGTCACTATTTATGAGAAGTACGTTGAGTTTTCAAACTAACCTTCATGGCGTAGTGTTAGACTAATAGTTGTCCATTAGGCCAAGTGAGGGATTAAAGTTCCATTTTAAGGTCATAAAGTCTCAAAAGTCCTAAATTCCTATGAAAGTAAGGGTGAGAACCAAAATCCACTAAATGAAGGATTAAGGAGGGTTAAAGTGGGCTAGGAGTGTTAATACTCCCTTTAATTGGGCCCAAAAAGCCCAAAAATGTTGGCTTCAGGTCCGCTCGAGCGGAGGTTTCCAAAGGGGTGACGCGCTCAAGCGACCATTACAGAATTCCATTCCGGAATTTCCAGTGAGTGGGTCCGCTCAAGCAGCCTTATGCGCGCTCGAACGCCCACTCCAGAATTCCAGTTCGGAATTTATGATGGTGTTTCCTCTCCTTCCCTACCCACACTTCTTCTAACATAGAACCTGCAGAAGATGGAGCCTCCTTGCTCCCTTCACAACACATATAGTTCCTCCATTCAATTCCATCCATTATAGATCATAAACCCAAATCCAACCCATTCAATTATTAAATCCTTCCCTTCCCACACTTCTTCTAACATAGAACCTGCAGAAGATGGAGCCTCCTTGCTCCCTTCACAACACATATAGTTCCTCCATTCAATTCCATCCATTATAAATCATAAACCCAAATCCAACCCATTCAATTATTAAAAGAATAGAATCTTGAGAAAGAATAGTAGTAGAATCAATGGAAATAAATCATCATATAAATCCATATTAGAGCTTTTACTTGCCTCAGAGCTTTACAAATCTTCCTACACACTTTAGCTTAAAAGGGGTCCCAAGTTTCCCCAAAATACTCAACTCTAATCACAAATAAACATGGGAAAAAGGCAGTGAATATGCATATATGTCTACTCTAGGAGTCTTTAGGCTCAAATGCAACTTAAGGACATTAAACAAGGGGTTTGGCTCCTACCTCAACAAGAAATCTGAATTTGACAAGAGTAGGGGGATGAAGGAGATGGGTTCTTGCCCTTGAGGGAGAAAGGAAAATGAAGAAGATGAGGATGAGTCCACCTTTTGGCTCCCCAAGATGTAAGCCACCAGCTTCTTGATGACTGAGAAAGAGAGAAGAGGAGAAGGAGAAAAAGAGTAGAGAGGGAGGATGAGTAGAGAAAAGAGATGGAAAGGAATGAAAGAAATGGAATAGGGTTATATGTGTATAAGGATAATGTTGTCATTTTGCAAAAAAGCCCACTAAATTTGTTTATTTCTATTTTAAGTCAAATGAGGGTTCATTTATTCAACGATTGATCAAATGAAGGAGAGTCTAATACAAAAATCGATGTACTCGTCGAAATACACGCGATGATACCAAAATGACGTGCAAATGATGCAAAATGCGAAATTCGATAATTACGAAAAAAACCCTTGACTCTACCCAACCAAGTCAACTCTACTCCAACTCACCTATCCAAGATTCAAAACTCAACTAACTCAATCTATAAAGACTAATAAACACTAATTACCATAATTAGCAATTAAATTTAATTAATTTAGCTAAACCACCATTAATTAGTACCAATCAAGGTTAAATCGGGTCGGGGTGTAACATTCCCTCTCTATATAGTTCCAATAAACTTGAAGTTAATGATGAAGAAGATGATGTAGATGAACCCCTTCTAAAATCCTTTAGCTTAATCTCACTTCAAGCACCCAAGGAAAGAAAAACGAAGAAGAAGAACCTAAAGCTCTCACTCTCTCTGTTGTTTCAGCTGGAAGAGTTGAATAACATGGGTTCTGGGTTCATTTAGAACCTTATAGAATGTAATTTTACAACTTAACCCCCTACATTTTATATATCTCGAGTTCAAGTCAAATTAAGACTCACTTACCTCAATTGAGGTCAAATGAAATCGAATATTTTATGGAAGTTGACATACTCGTCGAGATACACATGCTGACATCAAGTTTTACCGTATCCGACAAAATACGAATCAATCCGTATTTACGAAAAAGTCCTTAGTTTCACCAATTTGAGTCTGAACTCAACTCAATGAAATCAATTCCTTCTAATTCCATCTCACTAAGTTCAATTCATTCAAATGAAACTAATTTGATCCATTTTAATCACTAATCACATTTACCTTGACTAATCACGTTTAATTCACATTAATCTCGATTAACTAGAGTTCATCTTGATTAGGGGTGAAAGTGGGTCGGCCCGCGGACGGCCCGTTATAGGCTCGGCCCGAACTCGGCTCAAAAGACAAAAGAGCCGAGGTAGGGCCTAGTAGGAGGCCCGTTTGCTTAAAAGGGCCGAGCTCGGGCTTGATGAAGCCCGGCTAGTAAGCCCTTGGGCCTACATATATTATATATATGTACACTATATAGTATATAATACATATATGATATAAAATAATCCATAAATCATAAACCTTAGTTTTAATCCAATATAAATAATCCATAAACCTTAAACACTAAACCCTAAGCACTAAATAATCCATAAACCCTAAACCTAAGCACTAAACCTTAAACCCTAATTTTAATCCAATATAAATAATCCCGAAACCCTAAGCACTAAATAATCCATGAACCCTAAACCCTAAATCTAAGCACTAAATAATCCATAAACCCTAAACCATAAACCTTTATTTTATGATGCTAGCCGAATACTTTATTTTATTCTATGATGTTATTGGAGTTTAATTTGATTTGTATTATTGTTGGAGTGTGATAATGCTCATCTACATTAACATTGAACTATTATGGAGTGTTGGAACTGGGCTCCCCTTGCTTTTATGGAGTCTTTCTTATTTTAGTTAATTTTATTGCTACAATCCAAATTATGGGAATGGGAATATGGGATGAATGCATGCATTTAACCATTTTTTGTTCTGGTTTGCATATGCAGATTTCTTTAAATTCCGACAGGATTTTTTTTCTTGAAAATATTTGCTTTCAGCTAGTGCTATATCATTATAAAACGAGCTGGGCTCGCGAGCCGAGCCTAAGGCCTCAATCGAGCCGGGCTCGAAGGGCCGGCCCTAGGGCCTCATAACTTGATAAGAGTCAAGCCCGAGCAAGGGTTTTTGAGGCCCTCTCGAGGTCGGGCCGGGCTAGGGCCTACTGAAAAATACTAGGGCCGAGCCTAGGGCCTCTCAAAGCCCAGCTCGGCCCGGCCCACTTTCATCCCTAATCTTGATTAATTCGGAATGGGGTGTAAGAGACTTTCTCCTCTTTAACTCTTTTTATTAAGTTATTACTATTTTAATTGGAAACTTGAATGTAAATTTAAATATAAAGTCTACTTTTTATCTTTGTTCATGAGTAATTCTATCTTGCAATGGATTCTGATCAGTTGTACCAGTTGTTGCTTGCTTTAGATTTCTGTTTCTAGAAATTCCGTATTGTTTGTCTCCAATGACTAATGTGCCATCTGTTCTTGTTTTCTTTCCCATATTGTAGAGAATTTAGATCCAGATGTGAAGATAGTGAGCATTTCAATACTCTCCCCCGGTAGACCCGAGCTTGCTCTTCCTCTTCCTGTTTCTAACCCCAAGGCCTTATGGTTTACATTGAAAGAAGGTAGCCGTTATAGCTTGAAGTTCTCCTTCCTTGTTAGCAACAACATTGTTTCTGGCTTTACATACACCAACACTGTTTGGAAAACTGGTGTTAAGGGTATGCTCACTCTCTCCCAGTAATTATCTCTAAGGATGTGATTATTTGTACCTCATATTCTGTAAGTGGTTTAAAAATTTTGGCAAATCAGATAGTCAGGGGAGGTGGGATAAAAAAAACAATCAAAGTAGGTGGGACAATATTTATCAATGCCAAGTGCCTGTATCATTTCCTGGGGAAGATCAGAAAATGGTACTCCACCAGTTCATCTAATGTATTTCTGATTCCATTTTTCCTTGAATACCAATCTATTCTCCCATAATAATCAAATTCGAAGTGACTGCAGTTTAGTGTACCTCCAAGCTGACCTTGAATTTCTTTTCAAAAGCTAACCCTGATGATAATCTGGTGTCATTCTCTATAATTCTGTTTTGGATCTTTGATATGAATTCTTAACCCATTAGCATTTTCCTCTCTTACCGTTATGAGGTATTTATATGACACGGAAAAGAAGTTGGGATCTGATCCAACATAGTTTGGATCACCACCCTTCAAAAAAGAGGATTTGAACCAGTGAGTTGGTAGTCCTCTACTCCTCTCACAGTTCTTCGGGTCAAGAACCATTGTTTATTTCCTCAGTTTTTTTTTTTTTTTTTTTTTTTTTTCATTTGATTGTAAATCACAGTCCTCCATTTTTTAGATCATGCTTTTTAATACAACATATCAATATAAAAGATTGTGAGAACTTCATTTTGAGAATTGCATGTTTGTGATCTGATGAAGTCTTATTTCAGTGGACTCTACAAAACAAATGATAGGAACTTTCAGTCCTCAGCCAGAGCCTTACATACTTGAGATAGCAGAAGAAACAACACCTTCTGGCATGTTTGCCAGGGGATCATATTCAGCAAAAACAAAGGTAAATTCACTTGGCCACAGTCATCTTTTAAAACTTTTCATACTTCTATTTAAAATAAAGCTAATGATACTGATATGGGTACATGAAATAGTTACAAGCTTCCAAAAGTACTTGCTAGGTGCTTTTGCTTCGTTTCTCTGAACAATCATTTTTGTGGAAGGAATTATATAATCCTCGACCTGTGATCATGGCCTTGGTATGATATGTAGACTGCTGATATGATGCTGGATCTTATCTTGAATGACCCATTCAACAAGAGGCTGCTAGTTCCTCATCGGTTCACACTGGTTTTCTTCCAGATGCCTTCGTCCATGTCTAGCTATGAATGCTGAGGATCTTCTAGACGATCCCAACTACAGTTCCCATCTTCCTTTAAACAGCAATACTAAGGAGTCACCTTTCTTGTAGTAGATCACTCTGCTGGATTCTCCACATCTCCAACTAGGACACGAATTAAGCCAGCAAAACCGAGTCGAATCTCATTCTAAGGTCACCTAGGACAAGGATTAAGACTTCAACTGGGGACTAACTCTTTGGCGTTAGCCGATGATTAATCTGACGTAGGGCATAGTGCACGATAGGCCACCAATTCTATCAGAGGGCCCATATGTTTATAACTTGGAACAAAAGTAGTTTAGTTCACTCATCATGTGGACTACACATGGACAGAGAAACTGGATGGTTGAAAAGAGGGGAAAGTTGATTGCCAGTCCCTGAATTTACATGTGACCAGTCATGAGGAGAGGACTGGCTTTATGCGGATCAACTGTGCCACACTGGATCCTCTTTTTATAATCCCATTACAAAATGGATATGTTTATCAAAAAGAGATTTGTTAATCTGACCGCACTTCATCAAAATTGCTATTTGAGCAAAAAGATTGCAATAAACTTGGGGTAAAAGTTTTGCCTCGAGTCTTCTCCTGTTAAATTGAAGTAGCAGTTTTTTTTTTTTCTGCCTTTGCTTCACATTCATTCTCATGTTCTTATTATTTTGTTTCTGCTTAGTTCATAGATGATGACAAAAGGTGCTACTTGGAGATTAATTACACCTTTGACATCCGCAAAGAATGGGCTTCGACTAGCTGAAAGTTCTCATATAAATTTCAGATGCTCGCGTCAGTAGAATTATATTTTCTGATTTATCTGAAGAGAATTATTTGTGTGCAGACACAAGTCCAAATACTCCCTTTACAGAACTTGATCTCCATTTTGACTTCCATGTTCCCTGAGATTGCAACTTCCAGTTATTAGGTGCCGAAACCAGCCATGCAGCAAATACAATGGCTAGATTTCCATTTTGGTATCTTTGGAGAATCTTTTTAAGGATTGAGCTCATTTGTTTTGCTATGTCAGGCTTTTTTTCTCTATGATTCTTTTACCATTTGTACGTGGAATGTTGATGTGAAAAGCAGTGTAGGTAATTTCATTTCTCTAGCTATCCATGGGCAAAAATTTTAGCCTTTAGCATGTTCTTTAACTCTCATTCCTTGTCTTTTGGTTTCCTTCAAGTTGAATAGATGCAGTTGTTGCCTGTTGGAATCCAACATTGCTATCAGTGGATATTTAATGACCCCAAAATTTATGATTGATGGATTTCACAGTATATGGTAATCACTTTTACAAAGTTAATATTTATATATAAGGTAATGTTTATATAAAGAACCATAGCATTTCAGGGTCCACTTATTGTCGAAGCAAGCATTTGGAAATGGTTTACAACTCCCCCTCTTCAATTTACACGGGCCCCAATGAGTTTGCACTCATGCGAATAGACTGTACACCATTAAACTTGTGGGGCCTGGATGAAGATGATATGTTGATCAGTTTAAGGTAATTTCATTTCTCTAGCTACCAAGCAAATGGACATGTTGATATGTTGAGCTTATTTACCATTTGTACTGACGAGGGGCACAGGGAGATCTTTAAATCCTCCTAGGTCCCAGCACCAGGTGGGCCCCTTAACAAGGTGCGTATGAGGCTATGCAGAACACCCAATAACTCATTGGGTACTATACAGAGGATTTGAAATACGGAAAAGAGGTACAATTCTGGTAATATTTCCAAAGGAGTTGCAAATGGATCTGTTGGTTCATCAATCATTGACGGTTCTAGAACCGCTAGACCTACGTTACACACAATATTGCCTAGAATGACTACTGGAAAAATATATAAAAGATCATTGGGCCATGCGGGTTCTCCGTAATAATTATGCCCTAGCACGCACACATACACACACATACATACACATATACATACACACACATATATATGTAATATATATATATAGGGAGGCGGTCCTGTAAGGACCGTCCTTACGATTTACGGTGCGGACCGCCTATTGGGGCCCACTGTGAGACCCCACTGGTCATGGGACAAAGGGGGATTGAAATATCCAAGTAGGGTCAACATATATATCAAATTTGAAGTCAATCTAATACCTCTAACCCCTTCATCCATGGCTCATAAGTTTAACAGCTTTATATCAAAGAAGAAAAATTGACCTTCAATCCAACGGTCAAATTCATCTGAATCCATGCAAATTCATGGGAGTCAGTCCTTATAAGGGGGTTATGAATGGGTGGTCACTTTAGATGGTTCATAAGGTAGGCCCCAGTGGGCGTTCCGAACGGTGCGGACCGTAAGGACGGTCCTTACAGGACCGCCATATATATATATATATATATATATATATATATATATATATATATATGGGGTATATTTAAGTGCATCAATCCCTCACCATTGTGGTGAAGGACACCCCCTTTTTGGGAAGTTTCAAGTACCTTATCTTTTGTACTTGAAACTTCCCAAAAAGGGGGTGTCCCTCACCACAATGGTGAGGGATGGATGCACTTGAATATTCTCATATATATATATATATATATATATATATATATATGGGGCCAGCTCTCCTAAGCTCAAGCTTAGGATAAGGTAAGCTCAAGTGTGTGGTGGGTCCTACTTGCGGACTCTCATGGGGATGGGGATGGGAGAAATTTCAAGGACTCCCTGGGATCCTCCTCTCTGCAAAAAATTAGCCCCAATCGTGATTTCTATCATCTCCATATGGGCCCAAAAGTTTAATGGTCAATAGTCCATTCGGATAGTCAATCTAACAGTCCAGTAAATTCGAATCTGACCGAAAGTTGGTAGACATGTGCAATTTAGGAGGGTCATGTGCTTGGCCCATTTGGATGGGCCAAAGGTGAGCCCCACAGCATGAGCTTACGAAATTTTATCCTAAGCTTGAGCTTAGGAGAGCCTTGCTATATATATATATATATATATATATATATATATATATATATATATATATATATATATATATATGTATTGTAAATTCCGAAAGCTTACGCTTGTGGGGCACACCCTTGGTCCATCCAAATGGACCAAACACAACCCCCTTGAAGTGCACATGTCCACCAACTTTCGATAAAATCCGAATTTATTGGACCGTTGTATCAACTGTGTACCGAACTGAATGGATTGTTAACTATTAAAGTTTTAGAGCCCAAATGGAGATGATAGAAATCACGGTTGGGGTTAATTTTTGCATAGAGGGGGTCCCATGGAGTCCTTGAAATCCCCCCATCAGCATCCTCATCCCCATATGGGTCATCGGGTGGGCCCCACCATATACTTGAGCTTACATTATTCTAAACTTGAGCTGAAAGCCTTGCCATATATATATATATATATATAAATTCTCAAAAATCCCCCTATCTCAAAAGGGGAGTTTCTGCCCATATAGGTTATTAGTGCACATTATGCACACCTTATAGTGGGGCCCACCTGATGACCCATCTGAATGGTTTGTACTATTAGATTGATGGTTCAATTTTTAAAGGGCTGAAACTTGTTGGCATGAAAGGGTTAGGATAATTAGATGGGGCCCGTATCTTATATACAAATAGGCCCCAACTAGATGAAGAGATGCCCAGTATTTCCATCCTCGAGTGGGGTCTCAAGTGGGCCCCACATCGAGGTGTGCATTTAAGTTTAAATGCACATGGTGCACACCAAATAAATTTTTAGAGAAAAATACCGTTATATATATATGTATATATTAGAAAAGAGAGAGACTAAGAGAAAGAAGATTTGAGGGAGAAGAGAGAGCTTTCTATTATCTCATTATATCTGTACCAATACAAAAGATAGAGAGCCTATTTATAGGCAAAGTACCATCATAATTGAGGAACCATAATTCTAACCCTAATTCATCTTAAGTGAGCATCCACCCAAGATTCAAATCTCATAACACTCCTGTTTGGATGAACACCATTCAAAGACAGTTGCCCCATTAAAAACCTTGCTTAGGAAATTCAGTGGGAAAAAAACCAAAGCGAAAGGAAAAAAAAGTACAACATTCTTCAAGATCATTGAACTGGTGTTGAACGTGCATAATGCTATCTCGTTAAAACCTTAACTAGGAAAACCCAGTGGGATAAAAACTAAAGGAGGAAAAAGAGTACAGCACACTAATGTCCTGGGTAGCATACTTTAGGATACTCCCTAATAAATCCCTCCCCCCCCCCCCCCCCCCCCGATGATAGCAACCATTCACATAGTTTGATGATGAACTCTACCCATGATGATGAACTCTAAGCATGCCAATCTCATATACAAACTTCTGGAACACTGATTTTAGTAAAAATTTGGTAAACAGAACAGCCAGGTTGTTACTTGAACAAACTTGCTTGACTTCAATTTCATTGTTCTTCTAAAGTTCATGAGTGAAGAAGAACTTCAGTGTATGTTTAGTCTTGTCTTCTTTAATGAAACCTTTTCGAATATGTTTTATGCATGCTTCATTATCTTCATAGTTAATATTCGGGGTACCTGCAATAGATGGTAATTGACAAGAACTACAAACATGCTGAATTAAAAATCTTAGTGATACACATGACCTACTAGCTTCATAAAGAGCCAAAATCTCAGCATGGTTGGAGGAAGTAGCTACCAAAGTCTATTTAATAGAACGCCAAGAAATGGCGGCATTACCGTTAAGAAACACATAACCTGTCTGTGATCAACCCTTATAAGGATTAGAGTAACAACCTGAATCTGCATATCCTACAAAACTGAAATCTCTATGATCATAAGAATAAAATATTCTTAAATCAGTTGTTCCACACAAATATCGTAGGATGTGTTTAATACCAATCCAGTGCCATAATTGGATTGAGTATGTAGGATGTTCCACACAAATATCGTAGGATGTGTTTAATACCAATCCAGTGCCATAATTGGATTGAGTATGTACTCCTTGGCTTTGCTTCAGGCAAAGGAAATCCTTCCGAGAATTATAGAACGTAGTTCTTTGTCCCAATCATCATCATCATTTCTATTCAATCTCTCTCTTGAATAATTATAAAGTATAGAGATCTCTTCATTATCCAGTACCGGTGTCTATTCAGGAGCTTCCAAAGTTTCACCAGGGACTTTCATTATTCTAGAGAGAACAGGTTTTACCATAACCTCTTCAGAAGTGTTACGTGCCTCTTCGGGAGGAACCTCTTCAGTAGCGTTAGGTCTCTTCGGGAGAAAACCTCTCCAGGAGCGTCACGTGCCTCTTCGATAGGAAACCTCTTCAGGAGCGTTATGTGCCTATTTGAGAGGAAATGATGATGATTGTTTATTTCTCCTTTTTCTCGAAGCTAAGTCCTTTAAGCCTTTAGGTCTGCCACGCTTATGGCTTATTGTAGATTCTTTTGTTGCT
Source organism: Umbellularia californica (assembly GCA_028538565.1). Classification (NCBI taxonomy): domain Eukaryota; kingdom Viridiplantae; phylum Streptophyta; class Magnoliopsida; order Laurales; family Lauraceae; genus Umbellularia; species Umbellularia californica. The sequence goes on from JAPQWN010000003.1 coordinate 46,744,312, forward strand.
ATATTTTGACTTTATCCTACATGGACATTAATCATGGCAAGTGCATTCATAGTTGGTACATGTGTTTTTGTCACATTTGCTGCATCGTTAAATGCATCAGGTAATCTATTTGCAATTTCTTGTAAGTGCACAATTCTCCGTACTTCATTTTCACATTGTGAAGTATGTGGATCTAGATGAGACGGACTAAAAGTATTCCATGTTACTCGTCGTTCTTCAGGAACAAGCCGGTTTTTTACAGGAATAATACGTTCTTCAAGAACTATCTTATCTCTTCCTAACGGTGGGAATATTGTCTCATCATATGGGCTCTTCCAGAGCCCTCAATTATTTGCACAGGTCCAGCTATAGTGGATACCTTTCATGGAATGAACAGCAATTTAGAGAAAAATTTCTTATATTTCATAATGGTGTATGTTGTGGCACTGTCTTCTAGACAGAGATTGTCCTCAATTCCACGATCCATACCTTAAACAAAATAATAAACTAATATAACTATGCAACCACATGATAAAGTTCAAACCATTCACCATAAAATAGAACATCAATTAAATAAAAATCCAACATAAACCATAAGTCTAAAAATATGCCTCTCAAAGGAACTAAAAAAAAAGTTTGTAAAGTTCAAAGAATTAATTGGTCTTTTAGACCATGCCAGGGGGTGCTCCTAAGAGAGTATTAAATGCCCCTCATTATTTAGAGGTTGGTTGTCCCCACCACTCTTTATAAAATAGGCCAAAGGTTCTCACTGAGTTTATAAAATACCCATGGTCCTTTTCCTAATTTCCATAAACTCAAGGGGCAAGGTAAATAATTTACAGCACTACAGGTCACATGTTACCTCATCAAGTCATCACCCATTTTTCCTCCTCACTGCTGTCAATCCTCCTTTGGGTTGCTGGATGGTAAATCAAACAGGGCCCACCTCACACGGGTCCCACATCTCTAAGGTCGACCCACCATGTCTGGCCCGATGACTAGACCAGATCTGTGATCAGATTGTCCAGTGGGTCCCATCATCGCCTAATGTCCAAACTGCTTTTCCCCTTTAAACACACCCTCTACTGATCATGCTTCAAGATGATGCCCCAAACAAGGTCCGCTGCCTATGGGTCCAGCCTCCTTAAGGTCGCCCGTGGTTCCATCTTCGGATCCCTGTGCTTGATCGATCATGTGGGATAGGTTGGCCAATGAAAAGTTGGAAAATCAAGTTCTCAACTTTAAGAATCAACACGGCTAGTTCTTTCAAGACTTCAGGCTTGATTTAGAACTTCAAGTTCATAATACATGAAATTAGAACTGCAGGTTCTGTCAAATCTTCAAGTTTGAAGTAGAACTTTTGATTCTAACAATTGATCAGAACTTCTGGTTCTATCAAATCTTTAGGTTTGAAGTAGAACTTCTAGTTCTAACAATTTATCAAAACTTCTGGTTCTGTCAAATCTTCAGGCTTGAAGTAGAACTTCTGGTTCTAACAAATGATCATAACTTTTGATTCTGTCAAATCTTTAGGTTTAATTTCATAGCCTTATAATTTGTTTGGATTTGAACAAAAAACTCCAGCTTTTGATTAATGGATATGAATCTATAGGTTCATATCATTATTCCAACTCCTAGGATTGTTGGTCCATAAATTGGTGAACTTCGGGTTCAAATTTAGAATTTCTGGTTCTATTTTGTAATCCATTCATAGTATTGATAAATTTAAATTAAAAATATAAATAAATAAATAAATCATGCAAGATGATGAACAGTAACAAAACACTATGAATACTATAAACAAGCATCATAAATTGATTTCATGCATTCTAATAAATTGGGTTTAACTATGGTTTAAATATTACTCACCGTAATTGCAGTCCAGAAAAATTGCTGACTATTGAAATGCTAATCTGTTACATCTACTAGATAGTGTCTGTTGCCATGAATCCGTAGAACCAAGCCTTTCGTCAATCGGAGGTCAAATGAAGAAGTTATGGCCTGACCCAAAAATAAGATGGACTTATGACGTGCATTCTGATACTTGATGGCACTTGTATGCATGTAGCAGAAAAGGCAACAAAAGTAAATTAAAAAAAAAAAAAAAAAGAAACTTGTTATGGCGCGTGTCCTGAGGCAATAGATGAAGAGATATAAAGGCACGTGGCTCCCTGCGGCTGGAAGTAAAAAGAAACTTGTTATGGACTTATTGTTGCATGCTTTTCGAGGCAGAGTGGTGGCTTCTTTGCAATGGAAACAGCAGTTTATCACTGTTGTACGGTAAGAAGATGGCTTCTTTGCAATGGAAAGAGTAGTTCTTCTTCCTTCTTTGTGTCTCGGTTTGTGTGCACCACAAGGGAGACCAAAAGATGACCGGACGGTTTCTTTGCACCTACAATGACTTTTTTTTTCTTCTCTACAGGATCGTGCTGATAACATGTTAGAAAAGAGAGAGACTAAGAGAAAGAAGATTAGAGGGAGAAGAGAGAGCTTTTCTATTATCTCATTATTTCTATGCCAATACAAAAGATAGAGAGCCTATTTATAGGCAAAGTACCTTCATAATTGAGGAACCCTAATTCGAATCCTTGCTCATCTTAAATGGGCATCCACCCAAGATTCATAGCTCATAACAGTGTGTGTATATATATATGGGGCCAGCTCTATGAAGCTCATGCTTAGGATAAGGTAAGCTCAAGTGTGTGGTGGGCCCACCTGGGGATCCACATAGGGATGGGGATGGAGGGATTTCAAGGACTCTCTGTGATCCTCCTCTTTTCAAAAAATCAACTCCAACCATGATTTCTATCATCTCCATCTGGGATATAAAAGTTTAATGGTCAACAATCTATTTAGATCGATACATAGCCAATCCAATGGCCCAGGAAATTCAGATCTGACCGAAAGTTGCTAGACAAGTACAATTTCGAGGGGTCGTGTGTTTAGTCCATTTGGTTGGACCAAAGGGTGGGCCCCACAAGCCTAAGCTTACAAAATTTTATCACAAGCTCGAGCTTAGGAGAGCCTTGCTCTATATATAAGCAATAGGGAGGAAAAATGCAAGCTGGAAGGCTATAGAGAGTAACATGTCAGCAACACAATAAATCTTCTTTCAAAAAAAAAATGTACGCATAAAATATACATTATTTTAAGGTGACTATCTTCATATACATTATTTTAATGTGACTATCTTCCTCATCTAAAATCTCTCATTTATGTTACATCTCAATTAAAATCTAAATCTAAATTTAAAATCTTATTACTTAAAATATTGGCATTAATATCACGCATTCTCTTTTATCTTCTTTCATCATATTTATCTTCCCTCACTCATTAGTATCTTACTAATCTTCTCCCTTATATTCTCCACATTAATACCTTTCCTCTAATTAGTAATTACTCCATTGTAAATGTATCATTCCAATTCTCAAACACAACCACGTCCACATCACCGATCTTATCCTCTTAACTTATTTCCAATGATGCACCAGAATTCCAATTTTATTTCTTTATTGAAGAGTCTAAATTATATGGATTACACCTAAACTAATCTTAATTTCTTTTAAACCTCTTTCAACAAAAAGTCTCCTTAATTTAATCAAAATTTGAAAACTTGCATCATTAAATACACGAGAGCCTGTGAGCTTACAAATGAGGACACAATATAGGTTGGATGGTCATGATTGAAGCCCATCATTTTTGTGGTCGATGACTATGCAAAAAGATGCATCTAGTTCATTGATTTGTTTGAGCAAGGCAAATAAAGAGATTATTTTGCGATGTGGGTTTGGGGAACTTTGTGCTTGGGGGCATTGCTGGTAGGATTTAGGTGTAGTTTAGTTTGATTGGACTTTATGATAGAAAGGGTACTCTATAAATATTAATGAAATTGGTTTTTGTATATACCCCTAAGGTTCCTAAGATTTGTAAATAGGACTATGTGGTTTCAGCGTTTGTAAATAGCCCCTGCCTTTTCTTTCTAATACCTTCCATGTCCCTAAAATCAGTAGTCCAAATGAGAAGGGCACCATCACAAGGTTTGTGTTGAATTTTATTAAAATGACAACTTTGCCCTTACATCAATAAAACAAAAATGAGCACATTATTATTTACAACAGATACCATTATTTTATTCCGAGTCCCAATAGTCGCTCTGTCAATAAACCTCACATGCACATGAAGTTCAATCCTGTATTTTGAAACTTTCATCAATACAACAGTGAGTCACGCACGAATTGAATCGATTATAACCAATGATAAGTACAGGTGTTGATAATTATATGATTAATTTGTGTTAGAGATTTTGTGTATTGCAATTTGATGGATGCATTATTCATTTTATTCATCATTTGATTTCACACACATGCATTGTTTTAGAAAAGCTTGAAATCTTGATTTATACATGCATTGTTTTAAATCTTATACACCTTATAATTTATGCATGTTTTGGTTTTAAACATTGGATGCATTTTTAGTTTTAAAAAGGAGTTTATAAATCAAGCTAGCCATTTGTTTTAAACTTTCAAATCTATCTAGGCTTTTTATGTTTCATAATTTTAAAGCACTTGGATTGGTTTAAATCATGTTTCCATGCTTGGTTTAATGGCCCAAAGATCCCACAAGAAATTTACTTTGAAAAATGCAAAAGTTGGGATTTTTGTCTTAGGCTGTCGGTCAACCGACAAGCTGAGTGTCGGCTAACCGACAAGTGAGCTGAGGACAACCGATGGATCTGTCAGTCCGAATTCCAGAGAGCTACAAACTTCAAATCTTCTCTGTCGGACCACTCGTCGGTTCATATCGGTCAACCGACACTACATAAAAATCCAGACCGAAGCTCTCTCGGTTAGAAAACCAGAGAGGTGTTTTCTGACCAAATTTACATTGTCGGTTAGGGTGTCGGTCAGGCCTCGGTTAACCGAACATGTCGGCTAACCGAAACATGCTTTATGGTTAGCAAATTTTGGAAAAATATGACCGTTGGCCTGTGACCGTTGGGGGTGTCGGTTAACCAACCCCTGAATGTCGGCTAACCGACAGGTAGCCGTTGAGCAACTTTTTCTATAAAAAGAAGCTCATTCCTTAGCCCTAAGTGATGATCTTTGAAGCCCTTCTTGAGGTATTTTGAGGGAAAAGAAAGGGGATCAAGCTAACGAAGGCTAAGGGTCATTAAGGAAAGCTAAAGCTTAGATTAATGAAGTTAAACCACCAAGTAAGCTTTGCCTTTTTATAATCATTGTTTTATGCTTTGTTTAGTCTTTGGTAAATGATTTTAGCATATAAACTATGATGTGTTGAATCCTCTACTTCTTTAATCTTTGATTTAAGTCATTGGATTCTTCACCTTGATTTCTAAACAAGTTTGTTTTAATACTTTATAAAACATGTTTTGTCAAAACCTTTGATTTGTTTTATAAACATATTTCATTAACTTGTTTAAATCATCTTTGTTGTTTTCATACATTTGAACTTTAGTTAAATTAGTTTGTTTTTGAAAATAACATTGAATATGCATCACGTGTTTAGACATAATTAATTTCATACAACTTGTGAGCTTTTGATTTCATATCTTCAACAAGTTTGTATTTGGTACATGTAATATTCATATTACTTCAATCAAATCTTTTTATGTGCATTAAATTTTTAATTGCTTCAAGCATAAATTGATTAAGCTTTATTTTAAATATTGATTGAAGTTTCCACACACTCACTTCATAAGCATACATCTTTGCATTCATAGTGTTTGTGTGTTTGATTTTCACTTTCATATTCGCCTAATCTAGAGGCAATTAAATTGAGCTTTAATTGTAATCTCTTAGGAGTGCTTTGTGAAAACACTTTCTTGAGAGAAATCATTTGATTGTAAAGGTTATTGCTTAGCCTAAGAAAAGCATTGTGTGAAGGTTATTGCTTAGCCTAGAAAAGCATCTTGTATAGGTTGTTGTTAAGCCTTGAAAAACAACATTATAAGGTTATTGCTTATCCTTGGAAAGCATATTGTAGTGGTTATTCTTTAGCCATTTGAAAAGCATAAATAGTGAAAATCCGGTGGGGTGTGAGATCACAAGCCGGTAGTAGATATAGACATTGAGGCCGAACCACTATAAATGATTGTGTTATGGTGAATGCTTTTGTGGTGATTGTTATTGTTTAGCTTTCGCATTTTATTTGTTAATCATCACTAGTGGCTAATTATTTTAAAGAAGTTTAAAATTGGCATAATTGGTCATTAAGTTGTAGTTCACCCTATTCACCCCCCCTCTAGGGTTCGGATCCCGGAACTTTCAATTGGTATCAGAGCAGGTTACTCCATTTAGGGCTTAAACACCCGGAGTTGATCCTTATTAGCTAAATCCTAGAGATTAGAACCCTAGTGTTGTGTTTACATGAAAATCATTAGAATGGATTCCACTATTCTAGACTTTGTAGATTCTTCTAGACCCCTCCTTCCATCTTTTGGAGATTCAAACATTGAAATTAATGAATCTAAATTTGAATTAATAGAAGAAGAAAATGATGAAAATGAAGATGACCTTCAACAAGCCTATAATGAATTGTATACATTTTCCATAGAACTTGTTAAGAAGAATAAAAGATTAGAAGAAAAATCTAAAAGTCTAACCAAAGAATTAGTTTCTTCAAAAGATGAACTTAGAGAGAAAGAAGAATTAATAAATTGTGTAGAATCTAAGTTCATGATCTCTTTGCATAATTTATCTAATGCTCAAGATGAACTAAATGATATTAAGATAAATTGTGATGAACTTAATAAGGAAAATTCAAATCTAAGAGATCATTTAAAAAATCAAGTTGAAGACATTATCAATTTAGAATCCAAGTTAGTAATTTCCAAAGAAAATTTATCTAATGTTCAAAATAAGATAAAAACTTTAGAACTTGGAACTATTGTTGTTAATGAACTTAAATTTGAATTAAAGAAAGCTTATGAAGAGACAAACAATTTTAAGGGAATTGAAAATGAACTCATTAAAGTTAAAAATGAAAATTCAACCCTTAGAAACCAAGTCACTCAACTTGAAGGTTACAAACAAAAGTATGAGTGCAAATTTACCCATGGTGAAAAAAAAATTTAATTGGGTAAATCTCAAGGAGATAGGACGGGTCTTGGATTTGATAGAAATATTTCTCATGACCCCATAGTCACCAACACATTTGTGAAAGGTGAGTCCTCATTCTCTAGCACTCACTCTCCTTTGCCCAAAACAAAATGTAATTATTGTGGCATTGAAGGGCATTTTAGGTTTGAGTGCAAACTAAGGAGAAGCCATGTGTCTAAACCCATCTATGAACCTAAGAAAGTAAAATCTAACTCTATCATGGATATGACACTAAAAATTAAGGAAGACTCCAAGAAGATTAAACAAGTTAAACCTATTAAAAAGGAGTCTCCTAAGATAGATTCTAAAAAGCTTAAACAAGTTAAAACTAATATAAAAGAATCTATCAAGAAAAAGCTTCTCAACCTACCTCCCCTAACTCAACAAATGAAAGAACTTTTGAAGAAAGTTGCAAAGTTAAATCTAAAATTCAAAAGTCAATTAAAGGGAGGAAATAAGAAGAAAAGAAATCAATCCCCTACTAAGAAAAGTCACCAACCTCAAAAGACTAATCACCAATCAAAGCTAAAACAAGTCAAATCTCCTAAAGTTGGTGAGACTTTTAAGATAGACCTCAAAGCCCAACCATCTCAAGACCTTAGGTGGATTCCTAAAGTTAGATACTTAGACAAACCTTAAGGCCTTGGAACTCATTGACCAAACAAACCTTTTAGTTAAATCATATTGTTGGTCATGATTCATTTGCATTTTATTCCTTCTTAATTACATTTCTTAAAATGCAATGTTTATTTATGATCAACTGATTTTGCCTTCTTGCACCATACTAGTTAAATATCATGGTTTTCAAAATCATTTGATTATAATTTCGTCATGTAGATTTGTTTTTTGCTCACATTGAGTTATATCTTTTGCAATGCATTTCTATATATGATCAATTGATTGTGATTTCAAAAGCTTTTATAACTAGATTTTTTATAATCAATTGATATTTTCAAATTCATTTGTTTGATTGTCTTAGTTAAATTATTTTGAAAAACGAATGATTTAGATTTTCCATGGATTCTTTCTCATGGAAAGTTAGTGTTTTGAAAAATCAACTTGTATGTGTTTCAAATAAGTTATATCTTTTACAATGCAAGTTGAAAAATGATTTAAGCCTCATTACTACATTCTTGATGAAAAATGAGGATTGAAAATTGATTTTCATTCTATGCTTACTAAGTTAGTATTTTGATATGAAAATTCAATTTCTTGATTTACTTGAGTTTCAATTGGTTAGATCTTTATAGTTATATTCTTCAAAATTGAATGTGTTTTTTATAAATGCATTTTTCCAATTGATATCAAGTTTGAAAAGTTTTTAAGTCAATTTGAGTTTTTGTAGTTATCCTTGATTACAAATTGAAATTTGATATTAGTTCACTTCATGGTTTTCTTAATCACTTGATCATGATTTTATGTTCCATTGTTGGATTTTGATTGTTGAAGTGAATTAAAGCCCTTTGGAAAATGTTCTAAGCTTTGTTAGTTATATTTATAGTTGCATTTTCCTTTGAGTTTATTTCCTTGTGTTTATGATTATATCTTTTAGAAGGAAATACTTGTTATATGCTATTTGCATCATTGCTCATTTGGTTGCATTCTTTTTATGCAAATGTCATATAGCTCCATGTATGGTTGTGCTCTTTAGTTACATTTATAGATATCATACTAGAACTTTCAAATCCATCCTCTATGCTTTCTAGTCTTTTTTTTTAATGGATGGTTATGATGTTGATTCATGTGTATTTTCCTTGTGATGTCATTCTTATACATGTTTCAACTTCATAGTAGTATTTAATCACATGAACCTCTTTGAAATCCATTCCTTGTATTTCATAGTTATATCTTTTGTTTGATGGATTTCTTATTTGTTGAATTCATATGACTTGACACTTTTGTAAATTACATCCTCTACCAAGTTATATGTATTTCTAAATGCAATTTCTCATGTTCATCACTATGCTCATTAGTTATATTATTCTAAGTGATGAATATCATTTTGTGATGCTTGTTGGGATTTTATGTTTGTCACATGCTTGCTCTTAATCTTGTTTCATATTCAATTGATAATCAATTGGTATCATTTTCAATTAGTATCAATAGCCAATTAGTATCATATCTTGAATTTGTGATAGACCTTGTGTACATTGGATTGAACTTGATAGTTATATTTTTTTATTCCATGTCACATTCCATTAGCATCATAAACTTTCATGTTTGCCTCCTCACTTGCACTTATAGGTAAATCACATGACCACCATGTTTATGTTTTCATAATTTTGGTTGGTTAATGGTGAGGTTAGCTTCATTATTGAACTTCATTTCATTCATCTTGTGCATGACAGTTATATTTAATGAATGTATGAAATGATTTCATAACCTTCATAGCATATGATTTTCATAGTTATATTGATTGATGCTATGTTTAGTAAACCTCATTATATCATGGATAGCTCTAATTTGGATTAATCGTAGTAGTTATATTCCGTTTAACTCCATTTTAGAGTGATTGAGAAAATAGTCATATCCTTGAATCTCAATTGATGTATTTTTTATTTCAATTGGTATCCATGATTGTTTATCCTCTTGACCTTGCTCGTTATATTGGTAATTTGATCATATTGAGCTTTATAGTCATTTGGAATCTAATCATTTCCTTGAAGTTTACCCTCAATTGGTAAAACCATCTTCTTCTTGAACCAAATAGTTAAATCTTTGTCAAAAAGTTTGACAAAAGAAGAGTATGGATTGAGGAGGACTGTAAATCTTCATAGGAAGTATTAGTTTTGATCAAATTCACCCATGTATTGACTTTGATACCCTTATATCTTGCCATCCATACATGATTCCTATTATGACTTTCATTTTCGATTTCTTTTGTTAACAGGTGCTACTAAAAGGTATTTTCCTTGTTTCATGTGTGTAGGTACCATTTAGGTCCTCAAGGGTCTTAAAGATATTCCAATTCCTCTTCAATTGGTATTTTGCAATTTAATGGCAAAGGGGGAGAAAATACTCAAGCTCCAAAGGGGGAGAAAATATTCAAGCTCTAAGGAGGAGAGAGTGTACAAGGGAAGAAAGAATGCATATCTTACCAAAGAAAGAGAATGCATGGTCAAAGGGGGAGAGATGAAAGAAGAAAGCTTGGGAGCTAAAGAAGAGATGCTTGACCAAAGAAAGATAGATGAAAGCTTGAAGGATGATCAAGCTCCAAGCATCAAGAAGATTGAAACCCAAGCTAAGTGAAGAAGCATCCAAAGAAGATTTCAAGCCATGTCCAGCTAAGGAGGAGCTGAAGACTATGTGTGATGAATTAGTGTTGAGTAAGGTTTGCCATCAAATTGCAAAGGGGGAGATTGTTAGAGATTTTGTGTATTGCAATTTGATGGATGCATTATTCATTTTATTCATCATTTGATTTCACACACATGCATTGTTTTAGAAAAGCTTGAAATCTTGATTTATACATGCATTGTTTTAAATCTTGTACACCTTATGATTTATGCATGTTTTGGTTTTAAACATTGGATACATTTTTAGTTTTAAAAAGGAGTTTATAAATCAAGCTAGCCATTTGTTTTAAACTTTCAAATCTATTTAGGCTTTTTATGTTTCATGATTTTAAAGCACTTGGATTGGTTTAAATCATGTTTCCATGCTTGGTTTAATGACCCAAAGATCCCACAAGAAATTTACTTTGAAAAATGCAAAAGCTGGGATTTTTGTCTTAGGCTGTCGGTCAACCGACAAGCTGAGTGTCGGCTAACCGACAAGTGAGCTGAGGTCAACCGATGGATCTGTCGGTCCGAATTCCAGAAAGCTACAAATTTCATATCTTCTCTGTCGGTCCACTCGTCAGTTCATATCGGTCAACCGACAGTACATAAAAATCCAGACCGAAGCTCTCTCGGTTAGAAAACCAGAGAGGTGTTTTCTGACCAAATTTACATTGTCGGTTAGGGTGTCGGTCAGGCCTCGGTTAACCGAACATGTCGGCTAACCGAAACATGCTTTATGGTTAACAAATTTTATAAAAAATATGACCATTGGCCTGTGACCGTTGGGGGTGTCAGTTAACCAACCCCTGAATGTAGGCTAACTAACAGGTAGCCGTTGAGCAACTTTCTCTATAAAAAGAAGCTTATTCCTTAGCCCCAAGTGATGATCTTTGAAGCCCTTCTTAAAGTATTTTGAGGGAAAAGAAAGGGGATCAAGCTAAGGAAGGCTAAGGGTCATTAAGGAAAGCTAAAGCTTAGATTAATGAAGTTAAACCACCAAGTAAGCTTTGCCTTTTTATAATCATTGTTTTATGCTTTGTTTAATCTTTGGTAAATGATTTTAGCATATAAACTATGATGTGTTGAATCCTCTACTTCTTTAATCTTTGATTTAAGTCATTGGATTATTCACCTTGATTTCTAAACAAGTTTGTTTTAATACTTTATAAAACATGTTTTGTCAAAACCTTTGATTTGTTTTATAAACATGTTTCATTAACTTGTTTAAATCATCTTTGTTGTTTTTATACATTTGAACTTTAGTTAAATTATTTTGTTTTTTAAAAACAACATTGAATATGCATCACATGTTTAGACATAATTAATTTCATGCAACTTGTGAGCTTTTGATTTCATATCTTCAACAAGTTTGTATTTGGTACATGTGATATGCATATTACTTCAATCAAATCTTTTTATGTGCATTAAACTTTTAATTGCTTCAAGCATAAATTGATTAAGCTTTATTTTAAATATTGATTGAAGTTTCCACACACTCACTTCATAAGCATACATCTTTGCATTCATAGTGTTTGTGTGTGTTTGATTTTCACTTTCATATTCGCCTAATCTAGAGGCAATTAAATTGAGCTTTAATTATAATCTCTTAGGAGTGCTTTGTGAAAACACTTTCTTGAGAGAAATCATTTGATTGTAAAGGTTATTGCTTAGCCGAAGAAAAGCATTGTGTGAAGGTTATTGCTTAGCCTAGAAAAGCATCTTGTATAGGTTGTTGTTAAGACTTGAAAAACAACATTGTAAGGTTATTACTTATCCTTGAAAAGCATATTGTAGTGGTTATTGCTTAGCCATTTGAAAAGCATAAATAGTGAAAATCCGGTGGGGTGTGAGATCACAAGCCGGTAGTGGATGTAGGCATTGAGACCGAACCACTATAAATGATTGTGTTATGGTGAATGCTTTTGTGGTGATTGTTATTGTTTAGCTTCTGCATTTTATTTGTTAATCATCACTAGTGGCTAATTGTTTTAAAGAAGTTTAAAATTGGCATAATTGGTCATTAAGTTGTAGCTCACCCTATTAACCCCCCCTCTAGGGTTCAGATCCCGGAACTTTCAATTTGGATTTAATAAAAGTGACCTTGTAATGATATAAATGGATTTATGGAGATTTATTCTCTCCCACTAAGTAAAATTACTAATGCTACAAGCATTAGAGAAAAATAAGTCCAAGCCTTTAAAATTATGCATATATAGATAAAGACATGGGAGAAAGTATCATTTCATTCTAGAAACTTATGGTGGTTAGAAGGCTATTAATTTTTGCGAACATGGAAGGTGTTAAAATAAAAAAGAAGGGGCCTATTTACAAATGCTAAAATCACTGGGGCTTATTTAAAAATTCTATAAACTTTAGGGGCTATATACAAAAAACTCTTAATAAAATTCCAGGGGCATATTTTCAAGGTTCCCTTTGGATATTTTATTTATCATGCTTTTAAGTATTACAAACTCTATTGTTTATAGTGCAATAAAGCCTAGATGAGGTCTCAACTACCTCCATTGGCCCCGCACCCCACCCCATGGCCACAATCATGCATCATCACTCTTAAAGAATACAGATGTGGGAAGCATATTGCATTGAGGACAATTGCCATGCAAAAGGGTTGCCATGAGTTTGCATAATTGGCAAGCATTCCCTCTTATGGCTCCCATACGGTCGAGATTTTTTTTTTCTTTTTTTTAGTTTTTAGGGGAATTTACGGGAAAAAAACCGCATAGGCGGTCTTTACACAGGTAAGGACCCAATAAAGTTTTGCAAACAGAGAAGGTCCTCTAGTTGCTTTTCTGCCTTTTTTGTCATTTTGCAATATGGTCAATATCAACCATGTAATATATAGTGATGGTCAATATCAACCATATCGCGAAACTGCTTTATATCATGGCCCGAGTCTGTTTTCCTTATCGCACTTTGTCTCTTCTCTACAACTGTTTTCCGGCGATTTCCCCTTTTAGAAAGAGCTATATTACTCCATCACAGTGGTGGCTGGACTCTATTAAAAGGTTGGTACTTGAACATCTTTTATATTGCATTATCTACCCCAAAAACATCATCAAATTGATTCCTTTTCATTATTTAGTTGTTAGAAACCCTAGACATGTGCAAGGTACTCTTTCTCTGCCCTAGGAAATTGTACCAATGTCCAATGTGAAGGCATTTTGTATCTAGCTTTGTGCATAAATGGTGGATATGCTCGTAAAGACCACCATCGTGTGTAGTTGTTATGTTCTTTTTGGGTTTAACGGTTTAAAAAGGGCATTGCTTCTTTATGCATTCTTTGAAAATGGCATTTAGTCTAGGGATTTGAATATCATAGTACAATTACTCTAATATGACTATAAAACGTTTTTTTTTTTTTTATCACACATATCCCATCTTGGGTATTTAATAATGGTCAATGGCTTCGAAACATACATTAGCACTCTAATCCTTTACAATGGACATTGTTTGTGTAAATGTATCTACTTATGTTGCTATCTATTTTCTTTTGATTTACTAATAGCATGTTAGATAGCGAGGTGTTAATCATATTCCATTAAGATGGTGACTTTGAATTTGATATAATTCGTCCGATGTACAATGGAGGAAAGCAGAAGATGAGATATTAACCGAGGGACATAACATATGGGTCATTGGTTACTGAAGTAATTGAAGCATCTAATTGGGGACTCATCCATCCAAGATTTAAGCATACAATACCTTCATCACAATGGAATGGCATTTTCATTGCTAGCATTGAAGATGATAATGATGTCAGGGGAATGTTCAAAGTACCGGGGAATGATATGAATGGATATATTTATTCGTCTTTAACGGTCTAAAAAATGAGCAATGTATAGGAGAAGAACAACATAGGTACGTGTATTGATTGTTATTAAATTGTGCATTATAAAATATAATGTTCATCTTCCCACTTATTTATTGTTTTATTAATGCATTGTAGGTTTCAAAGGACTGTTAAAGATCATTCTTGTCCCGAAAAATTGAGGACTTTATCAAGAACTTGCAAGGGAAAGGAAGTCTTAGAGCTAACGCATGTTCGAGAGCTACCTACCATTGATCTCCATAAAGATAATGAGATGCATTTTCCATCTATACCCAACAATACGACTCCACATCATTCCCTAGGACAGGATATTGTTATTGATGATATAGAGGATGGGACAGACCATGATGGTAAGGTTCATCTTGATGAACATCATTCTATCATACAAATTCATGGGATTCCAACGGGCATGGCCGAAAGTAATGGTGTTGAAGCTAATCCAACCAATACAGCAAATCGTTCAAATGAAACTTCAGCTGTTTATTTCGATAACAACATGGATCCTGAAGGACATTATCGCAGATGTTGGTAACAACTTCGCACAAGAAATGTGGGTTGAGCGTGAATTCCTTGATCGTGAGAATCAGGGCTTACAAAAATCAAGGCGCCAGATGGCATATAAAAGTACAATCTCTTTGTTTTCTTCTTCAACTTGTCTTTTCGAGTTTCCAGAGATTTTTCAAGAGTTTTCAGAGCTTCTTGCGCCCGAAGAATCCTCTTTAATTCCTTCGTCTTCCTTGAGCATCTTCTCTGCAATTTTTTGTTCTCCTTATCAAGGAAATTGCTGGTAAGCAATTTTTTTCATAAAATGTCTCCATTTTCTTTTCCTTGTTTTCACTGTGCATGTTGCTTTTGCTTCGGTGTTTGACAGAATATCCCTAACCCTAATCAAGAATTCTTGAATCTGGAATAGCCCTATTTTTTGTTTAGTGTTTTGCCTTAGACGATTATGGAATGCGTCCTTTGAATTTTGGTGCAAAGGAGCAATTAAGAAATTTTAGAAATGCAATTAAGAGCTTCCTACATGCTTTTTTTGACAAAAATGCCCTTAGTCATGATAACGAGAGTGTAACCTTAATATCGTGAGTTCACTTTTCTTTATCCACCTGCAAAAAGTCGAGAGAGAAGGTGAAGATAAGAAAAGACATTTTACAAGACCTCCCAATCTAAAAAAAAGCATAATAGCATCTCCAATAGATATGTTATTTTGGAGCTACCAAATTCCATATGAAGGCTTATATGGCAATTCTAAGGTTTGAAATTTGGCATCTGTTAAAGTAGGAACTCCACCTAATATACCAAATTTGTTATATTATTATATTTTTATCTTCTGATGGGAGCCACATCATAAAACTAAAGAAAAGGCTTTTGCATTCTTTTGGGCCCCCATTCCATAAAATAACCCACAATAAGAAAAGATATGTGCCTTTTTTCCATACTTAAAATTTGGCATACCAATCAGCCATGCCAAACAAGGGGCGAACCTAGTTTAGAGGCCGCCCCAGGTCTGAAATTAAATCCCATAGCATTTCTTCTTCTTCTTCTTTTTTAGAACCATGGAGTTTGAATGGGGCCTTGGAGTAGGGCTGGACCTTGGTTGGAGCAATCTGGGCCATTGCCTGAGGTCGGAATTGAAACCCTCATAGAGTTGAATGGCCTTGGAGCATGCCCCACATATGTCTAAAAATAGCTCCACATATATAAAGCTTCCAAGTACCGAACTTGGTGCAGAACTTCTCAAATCTCTCTAAAATTACCCAAACCTCATTCTAACCCATAAAATCACTCAATTAGGCTCTGATCACGCATCACTAACGGTTAAGCATAACTAATTAATGCTAATCACGATTAAGAAGGATCAGGATCTTACAGTGGGGATATCTGAAACTCTAAGTCCGGATAGAACAATAATCACCATGCTCCACATGCCTCCAGAGTAATCTGAAAAGTGTAAAACAATTAAAAATCAAGTTAGGCAATGCTTAGTATAAGGTATATCCTAATTTTAGGTTTTTAGTCCCTTAAACAAAGAATGACTAGTTGTAGTGGATTAAAATAGGTTTAAGAACCTCAAAGGCCCTCAATAAGGTCTTCTGGTTGTCCGAGACCCATCCTTAGGGTTGACTACCGACGGTATGGAGCACCTGCCGGGCGCATCAGGGCAGAAAGAGGCAAGCATTTAGGTGGGATCCACCTAATCTAGGTGGAACCGGAGTTTCTAACCACAGTGGAATCCACCTAATCAGTTCCTAAGGGTAGGAGTACATTTGGAGAGAGTTCAGGATTGGTTCGGGCTCCAAACCACCCAAAAATGGGTTATGCAAGGCACAACCGGGCTAGAAAGGGCCCTTTCTTGGTTGTGCACAAAAGCACAACACAGTGGGCTCTGGTTGTCATCGATTGTGTTGTCGCAATGTTCTTGGTCAACCGAGGGCTCTTCCTCGGTCGACCGCAGACACAACGCAGTGCTGTCGAGCAGCCTGCATAGCGCAATCGAGAGAATCTCGGTTGTGCCACACAAGTGACTTCCAAAAGTGATGTTCTTAGGGCCATTTTACTTCTTGGAATCCTTGGGTATCTTAGTAAAACAGAAATTATTCCCACATAATTAACAAAAAATCTAACAAGATCAACACTACTAAAACATTAATAAAACATGAATTTCATATTACTCAAATATAAGAGTAAAATTTTCAAGAACTAAATAATTCATCCAATGCATGCATGTTAATTAAAATGAACACTTGCCTTAGCTCTAAGCAACTCTAAATCACTTCTAAAACAGCTCCAAATTTTGTTGGAATCACCACAAGAAAATCCCCAAAAAGTACAGTCCAAAAGCCGCTAAAAATCAAAACCCAAGATAGAATTGGAATTACCCTATGCATGTGACATATAGTGAACAATTCAAGCTCTAGATCAAGGAAACGATCAAATGGGAGAAGGGTCCTACCTTTAGGAAGCTCAAAGAGGGAAGAGAAGAGGGTTGAAGGGACTGCCTGGCTGGGAATTGCACAAAATCGAAGTATGTTGCATAGGAGATGGTGCGAAGTCGATTTGCGGCGACGGAATTTCACTTGGATGCCTCTAGATAGATGATTTCCGCCATGCAAGAAGAAGAAAATGAGAAAAGAAGAGAAAGAAATGAAGCTATGCAACTGCTAGATGTGCAAGGAAGATGGGATGATTGGGGGTAAGTGGGTTAATAAAGGAATGGAGTTCGGTTAGTTTTTCTGAGTCCGCCACATTGCTAGTTATACTTGAGACATGAAAACAGAGATCTTTGGGACCTTGGACAGAATCGGCCAAAGAATGAGAGTTATTGGGAAATAAAACATCTTTCTAATACACCAAGAATCAGAATTTTCTGAGGTCATTTGCAAAAACTCATAATTTTAGAATTTACGAATGCCCCCAAAAAATAGTATCGGGGGTCGTGTTGGATTTTTGGGAAGTCAAATGAGTTTGGGCTAAACATGAAGGATGTTGGGCATGACAAGAACTAACTTTTGAGCCAAGAATGAAAATTTTATGCAATTTCCAAAATTCCCCATAATTTCCTAAGAAATTATAACACAGGCTTTTCTAAAAGCCGAACTCGTGGCAAAACTTCTCAAACTCTCTGAAACTACCCCAAACTTGGTTCTAACCCTTAGAAACACTTGATTAAAATCTTAAGACATATTGATATTGCTAAATGAAACTAATTAATAGTAATTGCGATAATTAAGGATCGAGATGTTATAGATCGCTACCTGAATTGCAGAGTCATCACACGATGTAGTAATAATCTCGGTGAGTCCTAGGTCCATCCACAGAGTACGGTAGCAGCTTCGCATTTGAACTAACCTAATTAGAACCTAAATTTATCTTAAATAAGATCTATAAAACTAGCCATGAATAATTTAAAAATTAATTGCAACTTTACATCTAATTTAAACTAGCCTAAAAGCTCTAGAATTAAAAATCCTAATCTAGAAAAGTATGCTACAACCAAAATAAACTGAATTAAATAACCAATTTCTAAAAAAATAAAAAATAAAAAATAAAAAAAATATGAATAACAATGAAATAAATGCTTCCAGGGATCAGGGATCTTGTTTCCTCTGAATGATTAGAGGTACAAATAACTCTGGATCTCTTCTCCAAGAGTAGGTTGTCTG
Source organism: Umbellularia californica (assembly GCA_028538565.1). Lineage (NCBI taxonomy): Eukaryota > Viridiplantae > Streptophyta > Magnoliopsida > Laurales > Lauraceae > Umbellularia > Umbellularia californica. The sequence continues at coordinate 46,762,700 of JAPQWN010000003.1, forward strand.
TCTATTCTCAAGAATGGATAAAAAAAATAATGTGTTTAACCAATTAATCTCAAAAATAGTTATTAAAGCATTCCATGGCACCAATTGTTCTTTTGCATGTATTTGCATCGTCTCTAAGCATGCTATATATCACCGATAAAATAAAGCATCAAAGAGTGTACTAAATAAGGCAATTAATGTCCAAACCATTCCTATATGTTAATTGAAAAATACATTGATTTCTAATAATTGTCCATGCACAAAATAAATAAATGTATATCATGAAAGATTCACCCCTTCTCCTAGAAAAAGTGGTCTAGCCTTCCATGATCAGATCCTACTCCACCATCTTCAAGCAGTTACGCATTACTGATCTTCAATTTTGAAGTAGAAAAGGCTAAGAAAGAGGATTAGAAGTGGTCGTAGTGGTGGTAGATAGGCCCAAAGTGTTGGTTGGCCAAGAAGGATGGCCTTTGAGTGAGCTACAATGAAAGAAGATAGGTGGAGCGGAGTGGAGGAGAGTGGAAAAGAGAGGAGAGGGGGCTGCCTTGGATTGGACATCCAAGAAAGGATGGCTAAGAGGGTGGGACGTCCGATGGCATGGGTCTTTTATGGTTTGCCTACACCTGTTTCCCAAGTTAAGTGGACTTAGGAACTATGCTAGCTTGGGTTTCAAGTTCAAGAGATTTTAGAAAAGTGGAGAGAAACAAGAGATTTTAAGAGTTCTTCCAATCTTAATTCCTTTTTGTGAAAGCGCTTTTAACTTTGTCCCATTATTTCTTGCTTTGAAATTTCCAAACATTGGGCCCCATCTCAACTTGAAGTTTTTCAAAGGAGGTGAGATTTGAATTTTTTCAACATGAGGGGGACCCACCTGCCCCCCTTGGGCGTCCAAGGCATCCTTGGATTTCTTTCTTTCTTTCTTCTCTTCCTTCTTTTGCTTGGATTCGTTAGCCTCTAAGTTTCTTGATTCTCTTTCCTTCTTTGAACTCTCTTTTTGAATTTGGGTTTTCCTAAAAAGTAGGAAGTCTTTGGTGCTTGCTTGGACTTTGCAACAAGTGACCCTACGACCATATAGCCCTATGGGTTCACGCCCAAGGTTGTGGGTCCCATGGGTCTTCATCTCTTCAAATTTATTCCTTCTCTCTTTAATTCTTTAATTCTCCTCTTGAGATTCTCTTCTGCGGGCCCCAAATTTTTGAACTTCCTATAAAAATGATGAAATTAAGTTAAAAGGAACAATTCTCAAGTAGTAAATGATGAGAGCCTAAAATATACATTTTAGGCCCCTCAATGAGGACTTTGTTATACCGTCTGATGAGATTCATTAGTTTACTTATGTTATTTTATTGTTTGCAGGTATTTTAGGTGAAGAACCAGAAAATGGAACCAAATGGAAACAAACCAAGATGACTCGGAGGTACTGCCTCCGGGCGTCCGGATGCCCGGCCACAGTGGACATGCCCAGTATGGGGCGTCCGGACGCACGGACAGGGTGGAGTCCGCCTCTAGTGCCTTTTGAAGGGATTTTTTGAGGAAAAAACTATAAATAAAAGTCCAAACTCATTTTTTAACATTATCCACATATTGGGAGAAGATTTGGAGGCTAGTTTAGGAGCTTTGGAAGAGCGCTAATGGGGATTTCGTCAAAGATTCTTCATCAACCTCACACCATGTGTAACTATATCTCTATCTTTGGGTTGCAATGAACCCCTAGTCTTGTATTTTGGTGATGTATAAGTTCTAGGGTTTTACTTTGAATGGTTTTTTGTTATATGACATTATTTTATCCATTGATTGGATTTTATTAATGCAATATCTCTTTCTTTGGTATTTTAATTTTGTAGATTCAAATACTAGTCCTATAGCGATGCTTGAATGAATGTGTTGTTAGATCTAGGATAATCTATGCCATAGAGATAGCTTATGCCCCGATCTACATTCACATCCCTTATTTGTTGACTCTGTGAAGGTTTGTAACCAGAACGAGTCTTTTTAACATTCATAGTGAAACCCTAGGTCTATACTTGTCCTTGTGCGAGGTTAGAGTGGATTCATACCTTGAGATCTTTTCTCTAATTGAATCAAATCTTTGTTTTTAATTCATTAGTTTAGGATCAGATTTCATCAAACCAATACTTCGTTTTCTAATAGGAATAGTTTAGGAATCAATACTTTGTTTTCTTTTAGGATTAGTTTAGAAATTTGGGAACCAACACAACTTAGCCTTTTTGTCCCAGTGGATACAACACTCGGTTAACATCTTTGCTTTTGTGAGTAGAGATAGGAGCTAGGGATAATTTATATTTGCAAACCCTGTTTTGCGATGATAAAATTTTGGCGCCGTTGCCGAGGACAATTAGCACGGTTTTTTGTGTCCTTTAATTCTAACGTTAGTTTAGTTTTTTCAAATTTTTTTTCACTTTATCATCTTTTCTCACATTGTTTACTATCTTTATTGCAGGTTACTAATTCTAAAAAAACAATCTTAGAGTTTGTGCAAGGATCCAAGAGAATTCACAAAGGAAAAAGGTTTTACTCAAGGAAATCGCTCTTCTCTACCAAAAAAATTGTACACTCTATACTTTTTGAATTATTTTTTTCATAACTTGCATAAGAGTTGTGTCAAAGCACTCATCTAATTTTCCACATAGAAATTCACAAATGGCGGAGGAAAGGAAGGAAGAGGAGGCTCCACCCGGTACGCCCCCTCTTTGTCCCTTAAAGGAGCACTATACTCCTTCGGAATATGCATCACCATCATGTATTCAGCTGCCTACAGTTCAGGCAGCTCATTATGAAATTAAACCTAGTACAATAAATCTTATTCCTTCTTTCTATGGTTTGAACAATCAAGACCCATATAATCATATTGATGACTTTCTATTATTTGCTATACTGTGAGAATAAATAATTTCGGTAGTGAGTCTCTAAAAATGTTTCTCTTTTCGTTTTCACTAAAGGACAAATGTAAGTATTGGTTGAGTAATTTACCTATAAAGTCCATCACCACTTGGGCCCAACTGCAACAAAAATTCATAGATAAATATTTTTCAGTGGGCAAAACCAATCAATTCGGGAGATCCATCACATCGTTTGCCCAAACTGATGGTGAACAATTTCATGAGGCATGGGATATATATTCAAAGATCTCATTAGAAAGTGTCCTCATCACCAAATTGCCAAGTGGCAATTGGTGCAGTTCTTTTATGATGGATTGTCTCTTGAATGAAAAAAAATAGTAGTCACCGCCAGTGGGGGGTCTATTTTGTTAAAAAATGAGGATGAGGCATGGGAGCTTTTTGAGAATATGAGCGAGACCTTTCAACACCATGTCTCTACTGCTAGATTGGAGAGGCCGACAGCCTCTAACTCTCAAAAACCTAAAGGGATGTTTGAAATTCAACCCTCTAATGAACTCACCACACAACTGGCTGCCTTAACTCAAAAGTTGGATCAACTATTGTCTGTGGGTCAATCTCTCCAATCTCCATCTACTTAGGGTGTTTGTGCTTTGTGCTCCAGTCCTGCTCATTTTGTGAACAATTGCCCTGCAGCCTCTCAATTCCCTGAACTTGTGCAAGAGCGAGTGAATGCTACACAGGGTTTTTCAAACTAGGTAATGAACAATTTTTTGATACTTATAACCCAGGATGGCGCAATCACCCTACTCTTGCCTAGAAGTCGCCCGGCCAAGGCAATTCATACTCTCAACCGCCTGGGCAGAATTTTCCTATTAATCCTGTAACCTATTATTCTCAACAATCCTACCAATACCCCACCCTTCAACCACAGCGAAGGAATCCATCCTTTGAAGAGACAGTGCTGTAACTTGTAAGAGCTCAAAGCAAGAACTCAGCTGGTCCATTCCCACTCCTAGTCCATAGCTAAGCTAGAGGCCCAGATAGGCCAAATAGCTAATGCTCTTACAGAAGAGAGGAGGGACGTTTGCCCAGCCAACCCACGGTCAACCCCAAGACTACATTCAAGGTGGGTAATGGCTCGCAACCTCGTGATTCCTATCATAAGCAAGCAAAAATGGTTGTCGCATTAAGGAATGGGCATGAGGTTGAAACTAGGCCTGAGGAGCCTAAGAAGGAAGTGAGAGACCCTAGTTCCAATCCCAAGGTTTCTAGGGCTGAAAGGGTTTCTAAGGGAAAGGTTTCTAAGGGAAAGGAGGTCACCCCTCCCAGTTCTTCATCTGTCCTGGTTGTGGCACCCCCATATGTGCCTAAAGCCCCCTTTTCCACTTGTCTTGACACACCCTCTCCCTTTAGTAAAAAAGGAGCTACCATGGATGAAATGCTAGATGTGTTCAAGTAAGTAAAGATCAACTTACCTTCGCTGGATGCTATCAAGCAGGTGCCTTCTTCTGCGAAATTTATGAAAGATTTGTGCACTCAAAACTAAAAATCTAAATCTCATGTGCCAAAGAAGGTTTTGCTCAGTAAGCAAGTGAGCTCGAATTTTCCATAACAACACTCCTAAGCTAAAAGATCCTAGCACTCCCACAATTACTAGTACGATTGGGAGTCACATCATTGATCATGCATTATTGGATCTTGGAGCGAGTGTCAATCTCTTGCCTTACTCGGTGTATGAGTAGATTGAGCTGGGGGAATTAAAGCCCACTCAGGTTACCTTGTAACTTGTTGATAGATCTGTCAGGGTACCACGGGATATAATTGAGGATGTTTTGGTCAAGGTCGGCAAGTTCTTTTTCCCTATCGATTTCATTGTCCTTGACACTGAACCAGTGCAAAACTCAAGGAAACACACTCCTGTCATTCTTGGCCGGCCCTTTTTTGCCACAGTTAATGCGAACATTAATTGTCGCACTGGAGTTATGGAGGTTTCCTTTGGTAATATGAAAGTGAGGCTGAATGCTTTTAGGGCCTCTCATCAACCTCCAGACAAGGAAGACTGTTTTGCAGTCAATGTTGTTAATGAGCTTGTGGAAAAAGCTCTTCAACCTGAGGATTCCTTGCCAGTTATCAATGCTCCTGATTTGTCTGACAATTAGGAAGATCATATAAAGAAGGTAGACATGAAGGAAGTGCTGAGTCATGTCTTTATGCGGGTTTGGATTGTACTTAGTAGGTTTTCTTCATTTTTGTTTTTTTTTTTGCTTGCCGCTAACATCTTACAAGTACTTTGGTCCGAGTTGGGGGGTGTCATTCCCGTTTTACTCCATTCCACCTTATGTAAGTGGTACCCAGATGATATCCTTCCTTTTCCTTTACTTTCCTTGTCCTTTTATCTCATTATTTTTGTGCTTCCCATTGTGGACAATGTTAGGTCAAGTTGGGGGGTGGGGTATTAACCTTTGGGTTAGTCTTAGTAGTTTTAATTCTTTTTCTTTATTCTTTTCCTTTATTTTTAGTTTTAAAAAAAATTATTGCTATTTTTATTAAGCTTTTCGGGGGATTTCTACGAGGATTTTTTATGAAACGAAGATACCTTGATTTTTGGAACTTTTATTTTGTGAGGAAAAAGAGAAAAAGGGTTCACTATCTTGTTTTTAGAAAAGAGTTTTTGAGAAATTGTTGATGTCTCACTTAACACATATTATATAGAAAATTTGAAATGTGAACCTATGATTTCCATACTCGTGAGAACTTTAGAACAATTATGATGGAAAGCCGACCCCTGGTCATACAATGTCTTGGTTCAACTGAGTGGATTTATCCACAAATCGGTGAATTAATTCGGGCATATGGAAAGGACTGCCTATGGTTGGGGACCACATTGAGAAGAATAAGAAGAATAAAAAGTTTTGTGACTAGTTTGGGTTCGTAGCCTTTTTAACCAAGGCAGTAAACCCGTAGGGACATTTACGTACCTAGTTCCCTAAAGACATCTGTTTTGGGAGTCATTGGTCTAATGCTCGTTATATGGTTTAATTAGAAAGCCTAAGGGACCTAGGCATTGCACAGTCACATTTGCGTGTTTGGTATATAAAGAAAAAAAAGAAAACAAAATATCACTAAAACAGTGTTGTCACGGCCTTTGAAAAAAACAAGTGTGAAAGCCACCATAAATGCCTTGAGAGGAATCGTGTTTTCTTTTACTGAGGTTAGGTGGCCCAAAATTTTGAAAGAAGAAGAATTTGTATTTTCATAGAATTTCTATATGTACACAATTTTCACCGTGCACTATCAATCTTTCCAACAAGATTTTGAGGATTTCTGACCAACAAACGGGATTTGTGAACCAAATTTGAGATATGTTTTGAAACCTCCATAATCAAGAATATCCAGTGTTTATAGATATTATTTTGGAAAAGACTCCCTGATTTTTGTGCTTTTGGAATTTTGTGGGTAAATTCACCGTAAACCCTTATGAGACTATAACTCATCCTCTAGGGGGAACTTAGAGATTTAAAGGCTTGTTATACGTGCTAAGTGCAGCCGTGCTCCCTACGAAAGTGGCATTAGTTTAGTCTTTGCTCTTGCTTTAGCTTTGCTCGGGGTCTAGCAAAGTGTAAGTTTGGGGGTGTGATGAGAGCCTAAAATATACATTTTAGGTCCCTCAATGAGGACTTTGTTATACCGTCTGATGAAATTAATTATTTTACGTATGTTATTTTATTGTTTGCAGGCATTTTAGGTGAAGAACCAGAATATAAAGCGAAATGGAGCCAAATAGAAAGAAACCAAGACGACCAAGAGGTACTGCCTCCGAGTGTTAGGACGCCTAGACCGGGTGGAGTCTGCCTCCAGCTCGTTTTGAAGGGACTTTTCGAGGAAAAAGCTATAAATAAAAGTCCAAACTCCTTTTTTTCACATTATTCATATATTGGGAGAAGATATGGAGGCTGGTTTGGGAGCTTCGGAAGAGCGCTAATGGAGATTTCGTCAGAGATTCTTTGTCAACCTCTCACCATACATAACTAAATCTCTATATTTGGGTTACGATGAAACCCTAGTCTGGTATTTTGCTAATGTATAGGTTCTAGAGTTTTACTTTGAACGGGTTTTGGTTATATCACATGATGTTATCCACTAATTGGATTTTATTAATGCAATATCTCTTTCTTTTGTATTTTAATCTTTTAGATTCGAATACTAGTCATATAACGATGCTTGAATGAATGTGTTGTTAGATCTAGGATAATCTATGCCATAGAGATAGGTTATGCCCCGATCTACATCAAAGTCCCTTATTTGTTGACTCTATGAAGGTTTGTAACCAGAACAATCTTTTTAGCATTGATAGTGAAACCATAGGTTTATATTTGCCATTGTGCGAGGTTAGAGTGGATTCATACCCTAAGATCTTTTCTCTGATTGAATCAAAGCTTTGTTTTTAATTCGTTAATTTAGGATCAAATTTCATCAAACCAATACTTCGTTTTCTAAAATGATTAGTTTAGGAATCAACACTTTGTTTTCTATTATGATTAGTTTAGGAATTTGAGAATCAATACAACTTAGCCTTTTTGTCCTAGTGGATACGATACTCGGTTAACATCTTTGTTTTCGCGGGTAGAGATGGTATCTAGGGATAATTTATATTAGCAAACCCCATTTTGGGACAATCAATAAACTATCATGCTATGCATGGGACACAATTCAACACATATGAACTCGAGAGTATATGCCATGTTGCTCAAAATCTCGTGTACTACGCAATAGTGCAAAGAAATTTTGGGAGTTTATGTGTAGTTTGAGAGTTACTAAAGAGGATAATAGGATAATTCAAAAGAATAATTTTGATAAAACCATGCGATTTCAAAGATTTAGACCAATTCTCTGATGAAATCAACTTTGCGAACATCATGATGCATGATTTTATGAAATTCAATGCAATTAACCCTAAATAAGCCCATATTTTACATGAAATGATGGAAATGAGATACAATTTTATGGACTTATCAAATTGCAAGAAATACCCCCCCCCCCCCCCCCCCCCCCCCGACTACACTTCGAGGGCACTATAAGAAAAACACTTTTAGAGACAGCCATTGGCTGATGCCATAACCTATAACGACGGCCAGCTTTAGATTACAAGGGTAAATATCTTACCGACAAGTGCCGCTATTGAAAACTTTTTGCGGCAGCCACGACCGCCGATGAAAACTTTCTTGAGTTAGTGAAACAACAAAGAAAACCTTTAGCGGGAGTCGTCGGCCACCGGTAAAAGTACAAATGGTCACTGCTACAGAAATGGTTTTAGCGGCAATCAGCTGGCCACCGCTAAAAATAGTATTTTTTTTCAAAAAAAATCCAATATTTTTTTAATTCAATTGCATTTTTTGTGAATTAAGTTGTTTTTTATACATAAACATGTTTAAATCAATGCCACCAAAGTCTACCAAGAATTACTAAAAATACTATTCATAACAATTTGAATTATAAACTATATTCATTACAAATAATAGTCATACATTCAATGCTCAAACAAAGGTCACATGCACATTTACATATAATACTCAAAATTCTAAAATATTTCATAAATCCCTACATAAACAAATTCATGCTTGCTGCAATTGGTTGTAGTTTCAATCCCTGTAGAAATAGAAAAAGGCACTACATTAACTATTTGCAACATCAAAGACATTCTACTCATATGTGACTTCTCTCATCCATTTACAATTTATGTGAGACAAATGAATTACTTTTTCATTTAGGAAAAGAGTATGATTTAAGCTAACAATGTCAACTGGTCAAATAAGAAAAGCATTATCAAGTACCTAGGGCTACTACCCGTCAAGTGCACGGGTGTCTATGAATAGATAATGGAAAATACGGGTTGAACTTACAGAGAGCGAATCAAGAAAAAAACTTCCAAGTTAAGAAAGATGACGTCACAAGTGCATAAAATCAACTAAAGCAACTAGATAATGAGATGAAAAATATCAATGATAATGAAATTAATCAAGGCATCGGAGTCCATCAAGCAATCCAAAATCAATTTCTTATTGAAAATACTTATTTGATCAATTTTTCTACTTTAGATCTGGATCCAATCAAGGCACCCAAATCCGGATGATAAAGCATTAAAAACCAATTTCTCAAAAGAGATTTATTTTTTTCTACAAAATTAATCAAATACCCAAGACCTCCTTCCCTTCATTAAATTACTAAAGCATGAGCGGTTTAGGAAACAAATATGTTCTTTCTTCCCACTCATCTTCACATATATCTTCTCTCTTGCTGCAAACTGACACATGTCCGGACCTCCACTATGGGGCTCACAAGATGATAACTTGAATTGTTCATCTTGAATCCCAATCCCACAAATTTCAATTCAATATGAGTGGGTCTCACCATTCAACTGAACACATAACATACGAAACATGATGAATATACATATATATATATATATATATATATATGTATGTATGTATGTATGTATGTATATATGTATATATATGTATGGTATATGTACACATATGCATATGTATGTATGTATGTATGTTCGTACATATATACATATAGGAGAATATTCATGTTCATCCATCCCTCGCCATAGGGTGAGAGACACTTACATAATTGGAAATATATATGTGCAAAAGAGGAAAAGCCATATATGGTCATATGTAGAAAAAGAGTGTTCATGTGTAAAGAGGGAAAGCCATGTAAGTGTCCATCACCCTATGGTGAGGAATGGATACACATGAATGTTCTCTGTATATACACACACACACACACACATATGTATGCCCGTACATATACATATATGTACATATACGTATGTACGTACATACACACATGTATGTATGTGTATGTATGGTGAGGGACAAACACAATGGGACTTGTGGGGGATGGAAAATACCTGGGCATTTAAAAAGAGAAACACCCCTTCCATCGGACCAATAAAAATCGAAAACTTCTCCCAAGTTGTTACTCGCATGAAGTTCTCAACTAAGAAACTAAGGTTGTGTTTGGTGACTTGTTAAAGAGACTTTTTGGGCATTTTTTTCTATTCCGAAAAACCAATAAGTCATGAGAAGCTTGTGTGGTTATCAGTCTTTTAAATGGGCTTTTCCAAAGCAAACGTTAAGATGACCTTTGCGGATAAGTAACTAGCAGCCCACTTCGCAGTGACAAAGGGCTTTGTAACTTATGCGAGAAGCAGAACGAATGCAGCAAAGCGGTAAAGTGTTTTTTTTTTTTTTTTTTTTTTTGGAAGACTCGAGTTTTTTCCTTTTCTTTATTTTCCTCTCCTGCTTTATCTCTCTCTATCTTACAAAAATTAGCCAATCTATTCCCTGCAACAGTGGAGAAAAGAAGAGTGCTCCTTCTTCCAATCATGCAATGGCCAACACTCCTCCAAACTCATCTTCTCTAATGTTTCTCTACCTCCTTTGTTCTCTCCCTTTCTTTCTCATTGGTCTTTTGCCTATTTCTCATCCCATTATATTATGGGTTTTCTAGTAATGAAATCAATCTAATATTTTTCAAGTAATATTAGGGGTGAATGAGTTCCCTATGAATTTATCCATTCATGCCTTGGATTTTTTTTTTTTTTTTTTTTTTTTTGCAAATATTTTTTTGATGAATCATTGGCCATTGTTGGTGCCCAGTTTTTCTTTTTCTCTACTAAACCAAACACCCGCCTAAGTTCATTTGCCAATCAACGCAAACCCTCCCAGATGATCTCAAGTGGAGAAGGATGCACGCAAGGAGTTGAGAAAGAAAGAGATGGGTCCATATAATGATTACTCAAATCGTTCAAAATGAATATCATCCCCTCTATTAATATATTCTAAAATTTCAGTTCAATAGAGAGGAGTTGTCAATGGCGATAAAGACAAGACTGGATCCTCTATTGCAGTTATTATATATTAACTTATAGGTTCGGGAATCCATCTTGGGCCCACCTAATTAGAGCTGTTCAAAATGAATACCATCCCCTCTAACGATATAGTCTAAAATTTTATTTCAATAGAAGTGGGTCCCACCACCCAATTGAGCGCATGATGGAATTGTGTAAAAAAACAACCAATGAAGTGGCCTGGGACTCCATCGTTGGGCCCACTTAAAGAAAATCTGGACCATTCAAAATGAATTCCATACCCTTCAAGGATATATGCTAAAATTTAATATCAATAGGAGTGGGGCCAACCGTCTAATTGACCATATGATTGGTTGTACATATTGCTACTTCAAGTGGTTTTTTAAAATAAAAGAAATCAAGAGGTTTGAGTTGAGGCCACATAAAATGGTCCGTCTATGATTTTATATGGAGCTATATTTATTTACATACAAGGCTCTCATATATTCTTTAGATTATTCTTTATAAAAATTTATAAGAATTATTTGATTATTATATGTCGAATGTATTAAGAGCAATGACCAAAAGGTTCTAGTAAAAGACGATGACATCAAATAAAGGTGGAGAGAATACACGAAGAGTACATAAGAGACATAAGAACAAGCGATGATACTTTATCAGTAGAACATATTTTTTTCCGTAAAATTAAGGCCGTGAAAGTGAGAAAAACATTTAAGCAAATGAAGACGGGAAAGACCACAGGTCCATATGACATTCCGACAGAGGCTCGGAAATGCTTAGGAGCAGTTGATCAAGGGGACAGGCTTACATTGTGATCTTTCTTTAGAGAATATAAAAAATATAGTCATCTCTGTTGACTGATCGATGACCAGGTCTCCGTTGATCGGTGATCGATGCATTACAATTATTTTATCCCGAAGAGCTGCTACATATCCCGACATCGGTCTGGATGTCGGGACAAATAGACTTTTTCTTTATCCCAACAATAAGTCTAGCCAACCTGAATTTATGGTCCGATTTATGGCTCGATCCTAGCTGGACTTCAGCTGGAGTCTGAGTTGGACCAAATATTTCAAAGCCCGCCAGAAACTTTTCATTAGAAATGCCCTAGAACTCTTTCATTCCTCTCCCATCCCAACCCTTTTCCTCTCTCTCTCTCTCTCTCTCTCTCTCTCTCTCTCTCTCTCTCGGATCCAGTGCAGCACCCCCATCGCAGCCATAAATCGCAGATGTTTCTCCTCATCGCAGCGTCTCTTCGTTTCTCCCCCATCACAGCAGCACCCCCATCACAGCAGCACCCGAATCGCAGTACGCCAAAACCCCTGCCTCCCGAGCTGACCCTAAATCCCAGTGAAGCCCCTAGAAACGTCATTGACAGAGGCCACCTGCATCTCTTCGTTCCTCTGCAGATCCAATGCCAGAATCTCCATTGCCAAATTTGATAGTCCGGGATCCTAACCCTAGAGGGGGGGGTGAATAGGGTGATCTACAAATTAATTGCCAATTTTAATTTTCTTCAAATTAAACTTCAACTAGTGATGATGACATGAAAAGATGCGAAAGATAAACAAATCAATCACCACAAGTCATTCACCATTGCACAATGTTTTATAGTGGTTCGGCCTCAATGCTTACATCCACTACCGACTTGTGATCTCACACCCCACTAGATTTCCACTATTTATGCTTTTCAAATGGCTAAGCAATAACCACTACAATATGCTTTCCAAGGATAAGCAATAACCTTTACAGACAAGGGTTTTCTTCTCAAGATTAGTGTCTTCAAAACACTTCAAGAGAATACAATTAGGCTCAATTGAAATGCCTCTAGAATAGGCAAATATGAAGGTGAAAATCAAACTCACACAAACACTATGAATGCAAAGATGTATGCTTATAAAGTGAGTGTGTGAAAACTTCAATCAATATTAAAAGTTTAAAATCAATCAATGTATGCTAAGAAGCATTCAAGGGTTTAATGCACACAAAGATTTGATTAAAGTTTAAAGCAAGTCACTTGTAACTAATTAGGGTTTAGACAAGTGAGCATGCTAAGTGTTGTTTTCAAAAACTAGTGCAACAAAGGTTTAGGATTGTGAAAACAACATGGATGATTCAAACAAGTTCAACAAAACATGTTATCAAACAAATCCAAGATTTTGACAAGAACATGTATTAAAGTTTTTAAAGCAAACTTGTTTTGAAATCAAAGTGAAGAATTCAAAGTTTTAAATCAAAGTTTAAATGGTTTAGAATTTAACACAACATAGTTTATATGCTATAAAATATTTACCAATAGTTTAGTCAAAGCATAAAACATATGTTTAAGATTAAGCAAAGCTTACTCGGAGATTTAACTTCATTGATCCAAGCTTTAGCTTTCCTTAATGGCCCTTAGCTTTTCTTGGCTTGATTCCCTTTCTTTGATCTTAATGTGTGTCAAAGAAGGCTTCTTAGATCATCAAAAATCATCAAATTTAGCCATGGAAAGACTTTGTTTTTATAGAAATTTTGGGCCAACGGTTACATGTCGGTTAGCCGACATCCAGGGGTCGGCTAACCGACACCCCCAACGATCACAGGCCAACGGTCATATTTTTGAAAATTTGCTGACCATAAAGTATGGTTCGGTTAGCCGAAATGTTCGGTTAACCGAGGCCTGACCGACACCCTAACCGACAATGTAAACTTGGTCAGAAAACTCCTCTCTGATTTTCTAACCGAGAGAGCTTCGGTCAGGTTCAGAAGCAAGGTCGGTTAACCGATCCCTGACCGACATGCTGACTGACAGAAAAATGATTGTAAAATTCTAACTTTCTGTTTTTCTGGACAGCATGCTTTCGGTTAGCTACTTTCTATTGTCTGTTAACCGAGACCTAACCGACAAGCTGACCGACGTGTAAATTATATGAAAATGCAGCTCTCTGGTTTTATGACCGACATGGTGTTCGGTTAGTTCATTTTCTATGGTCGGTTAGCCGACACACTAACCGACATCAGAAACACCCTTCAGAAAAGCTAACCAAGTGAGTTCGGTTAGGCTTCAGTCCAAGGTCGGTTAGCCGACACCTGACCGACAGGCTGACCGACAGTATGGTCAGACTGTTTTCTGAAGTTCTGAGGTTTTAAAGAAAAATCTAACTTTTGAAATACTTTGAAACACAGAATGTAAAGGTGTTTTTTAGACAAGGCTCTATCAAGAAAATGCTTTTCAAAATGAGACTAAAATCAACCAAAAGATTTGAAATAGAGTTTGAGCAAGCTGATTTAAAATCCTGTGATTTTCAAAATAAAACTGTGAGAAATGAATGATATGAGATGAGATGAACATGATCCTCTGTTTGACATCAAATTGCAAATCTAGGTTACAACCTAGGGTCTAACAAGATTCTCTCTCAGAACGCTCGCCAGGTCGAGCTTCAATCTCATCAGTCCCCCATCCCCAAGCAAGTGCTTTAGCATTGGTTGGAGTTAGAGGCAGCTAATCAATCTAATCCAGTATCAGGCTTTGGAAAAAAGCTTAGCTCCATTTTACATACTTATCTATCATAGTAAGGCCACTTCTCCTTTTCTTCTTTGTATAGAATTGTTTGTTTACTCTAAGTAATGTGTCCTATGAGAGATGTCTCAAGATGTTTTAGGATGTTTGAAATAGGTTTTTACGGTGCAAAAAGTAATTATATGGGTGGAGAGAATAGAATTACATCAAACATCTTTATGTATCAATTCATGCACAAGCTGAATGGCAATCCGTACTAACTATATAATATAGCCTCAGCCATGTAAATGTGCTTTTGCTTCTGAAAAGTCCATAGAAACATATAACTGAATATATTCTTTTTGGTTTACAGTTCAAGCACTTCTACCTTTTTTGAAATTTGGTTGTTGTCGTCTTGCTGACTATTGGGTTTATTGCTCAATTGCTCACTAACTAGATTGAATTATTTGTATCACCTAAGTTCGTAACTCCTTTGCTAGATTGTGAGTTCCTCTTAATACTTAAATACACTGATATCAAATATTCAATTGGAAATGAGTCATTGTTGCATGTTTATTCTTCATACAAACAATTACAAAACCATCCAATTCTTCTGGGAACAGTGAAGTGATAGAACTTGCTGGCCCAGATGGGTGTCATAACCGAACTCACCGAGAACTTTGTGTGTTCTGGTGTGGGGTGTCGGAACCGAACTCGCCGAGAACCTTGTGTGTTTTGGTGTAGGGTAGACCTGCGAACTCGCTGCGAATGCTCTCAGATCTACTGGATAATCAAACAAGGGTTCTCATCTCCCTTATATAGAGCAATCCCTAGGAGTCACGACTACTATAGACTTTACCCTTCCTGGAATCCTACATCTCCTGACCAACGTGGGAATTCTGCCAACCGAGAGTCTGAACTTGATTCAAACTCTACCACCAAGAGTTTGACCCTTATCTGACTCAACCATATCGAGACTTGTTGGGAGTTCATCCGCGGCATATCGTTGGGGCTCGATCTGGGGTGGGCCCAATGGCAATCGGGCCACACAATTTTCCCAATAGTCTCCCACTTGGCACGAATGCCATGTAAATCAAGCGTGCCAATGTACATCAATATATACTGTAGTCCATACATACATCTCCAGCCTAGTAAAGCCTTAATGAAGGAATCCACGTCAATTCCACCAATGGGATCCTTGAGATTATCTTAAGTTTCTCTCCCACATTTTAGGTATACAGATATAACAATTCAATATCTTAAGGGATTGTGGAACTGTGGTTCCATTCACCAATGTAATGGTGGACTCATGACATTTGTACCGGCTCATCGGTTCTTACCAACTTTAAATATCTATGAAGAGATCCAACCTAATAGCCACTTGGTTTACTACATCGCAGGTTGTATCACAGCTTCTATATTCAACAGAGCTACCGTGTCTGTTTTCTTTATACCATAAAATCAAGACCTTTGCCAAAATGTTAAAATATAACCAGACATGGACTCCCTCTCGTCCAAGTCACCATCCCAAAAGGCAACCATGTAGTTCCAAGACAACGACTGTGCCATAAAAAAACAGTGTAGCAAATGTTTTTTATGTACCTAGATTCCTCTTATTCACTTGCCATAATAGGCATACCCGAATAACTTAGGAATTTGATTATGAGACCAACGGCGATCCATTTTCGATCTAATAAATCCTAAATTACAGCATTTTATGCACGATTAGGATGTCATGCATTATGCTCCTCCCACTGTGCTCGAATAAGGCCTGTCTCCGGTCATGAGCATATCCTTCTCACTAATGGTATCCCGATTGTTGGACAATTTTATACACATGCAAATGGGAGTGTCAATTGGTTTGTACATCCCCATATCCAACTGTTTTGACACAACGTCCTACTCGGACCCATGTAACAAAGTCCATACCATATTCGGCTTACATGGTTGCTGCATATGCCCAGTACATAATGCTTCAACCCATGTTTTCATCTCGAATCAAGACTTCAACACTGTTGTTTGGAGATTACTTCCAATTCGCTGCCAACAATCAATATGTCATCCAATGGCAAATATATGTAACTACTCCCACTACTTTGACCTAAATGCATATTTCATATGCCGGGGATAACAAATTCCACATATGGCCTAGTGAAATTCCCATGTTAAAATAATTTGTACACATTTATCCTCATGATCTTTGCACCACCAAATCTGCAGATTACATGTAAAGCTTTTCCTACTTTTCGCCGTTTAGGAACTCGGCCTTAACATCCATCAGGTGCAATAACAGATTCTCACAACCAACCATTGCCCTTATGATTCACATGGATAGGAATTTACGCCTGAAGAGATAATCTCCATGTAACCAAATCCTTCCATTTCTAAATCCTTGTGCTACCCATCTTGCTTATCTACCAATCTGTCATTATCATTTTATTGCCAAGAGCCCATAGCCCTTCAATCCTAAGCTGGATCGACAAATCGCCATGCCATTATTTTATATTCACCTCTATAGTATACAATCAATCATCTTATTGCATAGATTGACATTGAATGAGAGATTAAGATCTTGCACAATTTTTATCAAACAGCTGCGCCAATCATCCAACCACGTCAAATGTTATTAATCCTATAGAACTCCCAATAACCCGGGTTATTCATTGTCAAGTGGGCCATAGCCAAGACTTATACTTCCAACGCTGCCAACGTTGAAACTCCCACTTTCCGTGACTCCTTCCATCCTTAGAGATGTTGTGGTGCATCTCTAGGAATTATTTGGGATCCATAAGGAAACACACATTTCGGCCCCTAATTGTAATCTGATATTCGTGATTGATCACAAGAAATCCCTTTGGATGATTCAATTTTTCAACGAATGAATGATTTTCTTCGTTTTCATTTATAGTTGGTATTAGAATTGTGACCCGCAATAGTTTGTGTACAACACATCCCCACAATGTCATAGGTCAAGTTTTAGGTTTGGCACCAGTCCATAACTCATAAATGGGTCTTTGGGCTAAATTTTAGGAGGTGTTCGACTCAATATATATTGTGCACTTAATAATATCCCCTCTTTACAGCACATAGCGGAAGATACGTGTGGTTAACATAGATCTCATATATCCAAATATAAAATAAATTTAAAGTTTCCAACCACACCATTTTAGCTGTAGGGTGTACAGAATCAAGTATATATGTATGACCCTCTCCATGCACAATATTCTTGAATTGCTCATAGGTATACTCCCCCACTTGACAGATCTCATCCATTAACTTTTCAGCCCTATTGGTCCATGACTCAGCAGCATACCACTCAAAGCATTTTTACAGTGCCTCAAGCTTATATCATAATAGATAAATTTAACTGTATTTGCTAAAGTCATCAATCGGAGTAACAAATCACTCCCACCCATTTAAATTTGGACAAAAAAAAAAAAAAAAAAAAAAAAAAAAAAAAAAAAAAAACGGTCAGCATATTATAGAGTGTATGATATCACTCAACCATACTTCTAGTTATCCCGAAAAAAAGTTACTCAACCATTTTCCTCTCGGACATGGCTCACAAATACCATGGTCAGGTAAAAGTATCATTCCAACCAGTCCATTTATTTTGTCTTTGTTCATATGCCTTGTTTTAATGCCATAGGTGTGCCAAATCACACATCTAACATATACAGAATAATTAAAAAATAGAAGATTGATATATTACAAGCTATATCAAGCAAGTAAATATCATCTCAGAAATAAATAAATAAATAAAGTGCAACAATCTCCCATGCATGCAAATCACAACTATATTGCCTCAGAACGGATTTCCTTAATATATTCTATCAGTAGTTGAGCCACGAATCTTACTCATCAGATAGTAGTAATTAGTAAAGCATCCCCAAAATATAAAAAATTGGATTTTTAGAGTCAAACGTAATTTAGACTCATGTCATTTTTACATCACAAAATTTGTTTCATATTTATAAATGCTCACAATCTCTGGATTTTATTTTCCTAAATTCAAAAATTCAATTTCCATCCTTGAGATCGCCTGGAAAACCATAAATCGAACCACCAGTTCCGTTTTTACACCTTCATCAGATCCATCATTATATGACTATAACCTTGGTATTCGATCCACTAGGTTGTTTATCCCGTCATATTTTCATGTCCCCTTAACTTAAATAAATTTTTTTTATTTCTTGCTCAAATTCCATTGAAATTTAAGTATTTATGAGGCTTGGGACTTAAGAGATATACCCCCACTGAAGTGGAAGATAATGACAAAAGACATAGAATTGGAACACATTGATCACTTAGTTTTCTCACCATGGTCACACTTTTATAATCGATCTGATCAACCTAGTTGTCAATCATAGACCCATCTGGCAAATGCATAGTACATGCATCCATCATAGAATATTTTCATCCGAGATTAGTGATTTTATCAAATTTTAAACAACTAACCAGAGATCATATGTCTCTTTTGAGCCGTTGGATTGTGCTCACATTCTTTTGATCAAATCATCGACCCCTTGATCCGCAGATAAAATATTTAGTGGATCAATTATTATACCCCCATTGCACAAGGTAATGCCCAAATTACCATTAAATAATACTGCAGTGGTCGTCAAGGGTTCATCAAAAGAGAATATGAGTTGGGTCTTATCACAACAAATAAATGAACAATTCCTATATAGGGCACCCATCCGATATCTCCACACAAGTGGGTTCTTCTTGTCGAAGATATCGCTATTAGGTAGGTCATACAGAGCAGATTTATATAAGACATATCCAACACATAAATAAAAGGAAAAAAAAAAAAAAAAAAAAGATACCACTGACTGTGATCGATGACCAAGAACTTTTCTAACCGTTGGATCGTCAATCTCTCACTGCCTCTGTATAGATCTTGTTGCTAAGAGTTAACGGGTGCAAACGGATCATCCATCGGAGCTCAGATGACCCAAATATCACGCGACAAATTTCAAGCGTCAAAGATGACTGCATCTGGTCCAAAAAATTTCCAACCATTGGATCCCAAATTTGTCAACGCTACTGGGTAGTGCTCATCACCATGATTCTGCAGAATCAAACTGCTCGTTGATCGGGGTCCTAATGAGCATGATATGGCTAGTCAAAGTTTCTGTTGACCGAAGGTGACCGGGACCATGGTTGAAAATCTCGGCCGATACCGGTTCGTATCGGCCGATATGAACCGGTATCGGCCTGTACCGGTACGATATTTTGATGGGAAACCGGTATCAGTATCTCCCATCAAAATATCGCCAAAAAATCGGAATGTATCGGCCAATATTTTGAATATATCGGTCGGCTGATATTTTGCTCTTCTTCCCTAACCCTTCTTCTTGCAGGTCAAAAAGGGGAAAAAAAAAAAAAAAAAAACACATGCAGTAATAGGAAACAGAGATTGAAGGAAAGGATGAGGAGAGGAAAGTACCTGGATTGGCTCCACCACTGCTACCTGCCGGCCGCACAAATCAAGCAGTAGCTACAGTACTCTTTTCACTTCCTTCTTCCCTTCCTCTCCTCTCTTCCCCTGTTCTTCCTCTTCCTCTTCTTCTCCTCCCCTTTCCTATCTTTCCTTTCCTTTTCTTTTCCCCTTCTTCTTTTTCTCCTTTCCCTCTTTTGTTTCTGGCCCTTTCTTCCCTTTCCTTTCCTTTTCTTCCCCCCCCCCCCCCCCCCCCCTTCTTTTTCTCTTTTCCCTCTTTCATTTCCGGTTTCCCTCTCTGTTATGGTTCCAGTCGAAATGGGTAAATGCCCTGTAAGCTGTTAGGGTTTTTTTTTTGGCCTTTTCTAACCATCAGTTGAGTATTAAACATTATAACCATGGCACCTTATGGGTCCCACAATGGAGCCCACCTACATAAAATCCAAACAGTTCAAAATAACTCTCCCTCCCTCTATCATGTCCTGAGAAAGTTTCACTCTAATCGGAAAATTTCCAACCATTAGATTAATCAATAAACCAATTTAGAAAAAAAATCAATCTAATAAGAACAAATCTCCTAATAAAATGAGATTTGGATGATGGCCCATGCAAGAGAAGGGCAACTATTTTGAGTGGTTTAAATTTTTGTAGGTGGATCTACCATGAAGACTACAAGATTTCCAAACTACCCTAATTAATTTTTAATTACACCTTACTAAAAGGGCCTAATTATCTTAAATCTAAACCACTTGAAGATAAATGTCCCTTCTTGTGTGGCCTTTTAATTTTTCCTACTCAAATAGGAGTTGGGCCCAGTGAATTAACCATTTATAAGACATCTAGAGTAATGATTCAAATCATGTAGCATGGCGAATTCAATTGTTGCCAGAGTATGATTCAAGAAAAAATTTTATAAAGCTATTACAATATGTGACAGTTATTTTTAATCATTGGGATTTTAAATATGGCTACATTAATGGGTTTGTAAATTATAAGAATGAACACATATATTATACATTAAAACTTGACATATTTAATAATTAATAATTAGTCAGCGATACAGGATCTTATGACTTAAGGTGACCGA
The DNA here is from genome assembly GCA_028538565.1 of Umbellularia californica. Lineage (NCBI taxonomy): Eukaryota > Viridiplantae > Streptophyta > Magnoliopsida > Laurales > Lauraceae > Umbellularia > Umbellularia californica. The sequence continues at coordinate 46,783,430 of JAPQWN010000003.1, forward strand.
GATTTTGATTTATTGTTGTTACTAATGGAAAAAATATTGTTTTCCAGTATTTTCTAATATTCTTGATTTTTTGGATATTTTTGCGAATTTTTTTGGATTAGAAAAAAAAAATTCACACCGTGACGACCGCGACGGACCGATATCCGCGACCAATACCGATAACATATCGATTTTTCGGCCCGGCCGATTCCGCAACCGAGACTGCGATTTTGAACCATGACCGGGACCCACGCTTGCGTCAACATCTATGTTGCATTGATGTCAACGTCCGTCCACGTCTGGCTTTGTTTGCTGGGTTGGGTCATACACAGGTTGGTTCTAGACGACCTAAACCAAAAAAAAAAAAGCTTGAAGCAGAGAATGGGTTCTCTCTTTGGCACGCGTCGTGAAGCAGGGAAAAAGAACAACAATGATGGTGAGTTGCAACAGAACAGTTGCAATAGGAAAAAGTTCAAGCCTATTGCTTCCTCCTTGCACGCCAAACGAAACCTACTATTGCAACATTAAATAAGAGAGCAAATCGTATGCCTTGCAACAGTTGCTGCAAATCATCTTGGGTCCTCCTTGCAAATCGTCCCTTGCAACAGTAGTTGCTACTTGCAATGCATTCCAAACGAAACAACCTCTTTTTGCCTTCTTGCAACAGTAAACAAGAAAAGGGCTTGAGCCATGCTACTTGTCCCGGGTTTCATGTCCCGGGACAAGCACGACTCCAAAGGCAGGGGCATTTTGGTCATTTTCAAAAATGACCAAAATGCCCCTGCCTATGGAGTCGTGCTTGTCCCGGGACATGAAATCCGGGACAAGTAGACTTTCTGAAAGGGCTTTTACCCTCCTCAATTTCTGCACCCATCAAACTGAGAGATGGGTCGTCTTCTTCAAGACTGGTTGCAAAGAGGAGAATGCAACGGAAAAGCAGGATGAAGAAGGTCTCAAATCCAATGATCACAGCCTTGTTGCAAAATCCGAACGGTCAAACATACAGATCGGGCTCTGATACCAATTAAAAGAACTTGCTGGTCCCAGATGGGTGTCGAAACTGAACTCGCCGAGAACCTTTTACATTCATGTGTGGGGTGTCGAGACCGAACTCCCCGAGAACCCTGTGCGTTCCGGTGTGGTGTAGACCTACGAACTCGCTGCGAATGCTCTCAGATCTACTAGATAATCAAGCAAGGGTTCCCATCTCTCTTATATAGAGTAATCCCTAGGAGTCACAACTACTACAGACTCTACCCCTCCTGGAATCTCACATCTCCTTACCAGCATGGGAATTCTGCCAACCGAGAGTCTGAACTTGACCCAAACTCTACCACCAAGAGTTTGATCCTTATCTGACTCAACCAGATCAAGACTTGTTGGGAGTTCATCCGCGGCATATTGTCGGGCTCGATCTGGCGACGGCCCAATGGCAGTTGGGCCACACAATCTTCCTAACATGAAGAACCCAATTTATGTTGACATAAAACTCAAAGTTACATGCATGTTAATGTTTGTAAACATTTCTTATCCAAATAGGAAAAAGTACTGTCATAATTACATAATCTCTTATCTAGTATGGCCAAGCAGATTATAAAGTGATTATATCAAGCATTTCGAGTCATCTCAGAATATGACTCGAAAGACGTTTTTTTTTTTACGTTTATTAACGTTGTTTGTGTTTGGGGATGACCAAGTTCAGTTCTGCTACCTGAAAATAAATACCAATAAACTATTGATGTTGTTTGTGCAATCAATTTCCGGAAATGAGAAACAGAAGCAACAGTATTGTCCATAAACAGAACCAATAGATAACAAATGGAAGAGTAATTTCTATTTTTTGATTGATTGTTCTGAAATGAGTATGTGTATTGAGTTGATCTGACTTTGCAGTGGGTTATCCTTTTGAGCAAAAATTGGTTCAAAAAGCATAACCAATTATCTATTTTGGTGGACTTGTGTTTGCCCTTCAAGGGTAAGTTTTTTTATTCATATTAAAATTGTGATAATTTACATTACAGCCAATAAGGTGATAAACCAAAAGCTATAAAAATAGCTCCATCCTCTACTTTAACCTGTTTGTAAAGAATTTGAAATAAATGACTTCATATTCCTCTACTGGAAATTCCAATTGGCCTCAACGTTTATGTCGATGTGGTGTTAGCAACTGTGTGATCAAGGTTCGCGATCAACGAATAACTATGGTAGGCAATATTATTCTTGTCCACCACCACCATTGGTAAGAATGCAATATACTTGGGCCTTTTTCTTATTTTCATTTTTTTGCATATAGATAAATATCTACCAACTAACGACATATATTTGCCATTTTTTGCGAGAGAAAAAAACAAGAATGCAACAACTTCATTGGTTGGTGTGATGAATATGTGAGATCGATGGCCAATCACCCATACCTTTACCAGAGTACTCCGCACTATGCCCCCCTAAAGCTAAGAGGCGTGTGGCAAATGTTGTTACAAGATTTGAGAAGCTTGAGCAAATTTGTCGAATCTTCACGGTTGTTCTGATTGTTACGGTATTCTGCTTGTGGTATTTTTGTGTCGAACGTAGCATCCATTATGTACTCTGCCAATATTACAAGAGATGGTGGTCACAGACTGACAGAATGACAATATTTCTCAAGTATTTGGAGAAGAAGATTAGAGCAGGGATGGATTTCTATGTGAAGTGTCAGAAGCGGAAGCCTTCTGAGGTTGTTATTCATCCCATTCTCCTGATGTTTAGTTTGGAAGAAAGACTGATTCCAAGAAGGTTTGGAAGCTACTATTATGTAAAGGGTTGGTTGATAAGGGATAGGTGAAATGGTAGAATGAATTTTTTATTTTTTATTATTTACTCTGATTAATGGAAGCTGCTGTTATGGAAGTGTACTCTCTGCTATTGTATGAACCCAATGATTTTTTAAATTTTATGTGCTTATTGGGTTTTTGGCCAGGTTCTCATTTGAAGGCACGGTTCTCTTTGCATAACTTCTTTGGGTGCTGAAAATTTAGATGAGTGCTCCAAGCCAGATCCATGAAGAGTGTATGAGAGTGTCATGAAAGGAAGGGGGGGGGGGGGGGGGGGGGGGAGGCATGAATGCTTCACTGGTAAATAACTTGTTGACATGGTAATCTTATTATAGAATGCAACCCCATATAGATATATGGGCTCCCAAGAGAACCTAGAAGTGTTGGACTGGTAAATAACTTGTTGACATGGTAATCTTATTATAGAATGCAACCCCATATAGATATATGGGCTCTCAAGAGAACCTAGAAGTGTTGGACTTCCACATAGATATCGTGAGTTCTGATTTGAAAAAACCCAGTTCGAATTTTCCTTCTTGGGAGCTTATGGTCTGGTTTCCAGGGAGAGATTGGCCAGGAGAGAGGGTGCCAGTTGCTAGGGATAGTGGATCTTTGGAAAACAAAGAAAAGATGGCAAGTCCAACACTTCCTAATAATACACATAGAAATGCTAGCACCCATCGGTACCTCTCATCATACAATATAACTAGCCATTCGTTGTCCTCTAACTGATATACCCTAACAAACTTGGCCCAATTCTCTTTAAACTCCTCTTTTTTCATTGAATCATAGACAACATTAAAAAGATGAAATTTAATTGAATCGTAGTCATTATACCCCCTCAATTTTTCAAGTTTCTTTTTCAAGATATACCACAAACACCACCGATGTCGTGCTTTAGGAGATACTATTGCTATAGGATTTTGCATGGCCTTATCTTGGTCGGTGATTATGGCAGTAGGAGGACACCCAGACATGCAATCAAACCAAGACTGAAACAACCATACAAATGTATCTGTGTCCTCTCGTGATATCAATCTACAACCTAATAGGACCGATGTCCATGGTAATTCACACCCACAAAAGGAGTAAACGTCATATCATATTTGTTAACCAAATAAGTGGTGTCAAACGTGACAACATCACCAAATTCAGTGAATGCTATTCTACTTCTCTCGTCAGCCCGAAAGATGTTCCTTACCCAATGCTCTATATCAAAATCCATGATATAAAAAAAAAAAAAAAAAAAAAAAAAGGATCCATTTTCTTCTTGCGTTTTTTTGAAATAGCTTGGCATTGCCTCAACATCCCCTTCCTTGAGTTCTAAGGGTCTAAGTTTATCCAGGTAATTTCTTGCATCCTTTACTAACTATGTCAAATTCTCATGCCCCACTTGCCTCTACCGCACATGAGCTAACAGTCTTGTTCAATCTAATTCTCGCTTTGTCATGCAATTCAAGCTGCCTCTTCACATGTGGTGGGATTACCCGATGATTCTTATGATATCGAACTCTGTTCATACTCATATCATGGTTATGCTCAAGTACAAATGAGTTCAGAAGCCACTTCTCGTCATACTGCAAAGAAAGATTTAATGTTACTTTGCAATTTGTTCTTCTTTGTGGACGGGGTTTAACTGGGTTGCTTGCACTTGTGTTTGGCTTTCTACCCTTAGTGCAAGCAATTGTAATAAACCTCTTTTTTCCATCCAATCTCTTTTTTTTTTTTTTTTTTTTGAGGTTTTTTGGACGACAACAAACCCAATTTGCCGGCATATCTTGCATAATATTCATGTACTTCTTTAATTGAATCAAATAGCATTCCCCTCTGAGGTTCCATTACTACCTCTTCTAAGTTTCCGCCTTCCTCCTAGGGCTTCTCCATCTCAACGCTGTTTAATTCCTGACAAACCATCCCCATTTTGATTTCATTGTCGTCTCCATCAAATTTGTGATAATTCATCTTCTTCTATGCTTCAAAAAACAAATAAAGGTATGGATTATGTTTATGTATAAACATGTTGAAGAAAAGAGGATGATATATGAGAAAACAGTCAATATTCAGAGTAATTGTCATCGCTGATGATTCAACTACGGTATCATTATCCCCCGTACGGTGCTTGCGGTAAAATGTTCGTACTCGCTAATCTTCATAGCATAAGGGGAGTAGTTCATTAATTCATTTATGACCAGGAATAGTTCAGTGAGTAATCATGGAAAATATGCAAATCCATTCATTTTAATACATGGGTTGTACCACATAAACTGGGGTTCATCTACGCCCCACTCCGATTCAAAATTGGTACCCGTTTATGTGGTATTGTCCATACCTCGATATATTTCTAATTTCTATTGCATAATGGATTCCCTTCTTCGTTAACAAGTGGCCTGACCCTCATGCAAAAATTCAAATTTATAGTTATATGGTCATTCATGGATTAACACGATTTCATAACACATGTTAGGTCATACAATTACTACATTTGGCCCAAACCTTCCCTTTAAGTAATAGTCTTGTACACTCACTATTCTAATAAATTGGGGTTTAAGAATAATAATAAAGGGAATTGTGAGTTATGTAGTACTCTAGGGTTCTGATTGCAATAATACAGAATCTACGCTAATGTAAGACAATTCAGTGCGATGCAGTGTCATTCTTCAATAGGCAATGTATACAATTACCAATGATAATTGAGTTTTATAACATAAAAAGAGGAATTATAAAAAGTAAGGATCCTGCATTTAGACAGGGTCTAAATCACAATTTCAGAAACTAAGAATAAACAGAAACTCAACAGTGTTCAACCCACATCTCATTCAATTATATTGAGGTTTATATAAATAACAACACAAGAGGTAGAACTAAGGAATTATGAAACAGTGGTGCGTTGAGATTGCAAATACCCGGGAGGCAGGGGTTTTGGCTCGCTGCGATCGTGGTGCTGCTGCGATGGGGAGGAACTGCGATGGGGAGAAACGAAGAGATGCTACGATGGAGAGGGATGTCTGCGATGTATGGCTGCGATGTGGGTACTACGCTGGATCCTAGAGAGAGAGGAAAAGGGTTGGGACTCTTTCATTCCTCTTTCGGTCTAGGGCATTTTTGTTTCTCACTTTTCATCTAGAAAGATGTTCCAACGGGCTTTGAAATATTTGGTTGAACTAAAAGTCCAGCTAGAGTCATAAATCGGGCCATAAATTTGGGCTGGCTAGACTTATTGCTATCCCAATTTGAACACATCGTCCACTATGGTCCTCTCAGTTCAAGATCAAGTTAGATCAACCGTACATGTTGCCAAATGCAAGGTGTTGCATCATGTTGAAATAGGAGGACAAGGCCAAGTTTGGGTTGAGCCCAGCCCTAGCAATTTTGATCCTTGATCCTTACCCGATGGATAGGCCTGGGTTGGCTCAATATCTCTAGTCGCCGCTTTGGGCTTAGGCATATTGAGCCCCATTACAACAAGTGGCCAAGCTGGGCCCAAAAGATAAGCCATACATACAGTTGTGTGTAATTGTAGTTGCTAGATAATGGAACCATGGTTTAAAATCTCGGTTTCAGTAGCAGTATCGGCCAGGCCAAAAAACCGATATGATATCGGTATCGGTCACAGTTATCGATCCGTCGCGGTGTGAATTTTTTTTTAATCCAAAAAAATTTGCAAAAATATCCAAAAAATTCAAAATATTAGAAAATGATGGAAAACAATTTTTTTTCCCATTAGTAACAACAATAAATAAAAATATTAGTCACCTTAAGTTATGAATTTTGTCTGTGTCGCAGTTTGTTGTCTTCTCCAGTATTTCATATAATCCAATCATTATTAATGCTCATGATCGATTTATTAGTGTAAAATATAAGAAAATAAAGATAACAAATTAATCATCATTTAATACTAACTCAATCTGCAAATAAGTTGTGGAATTCAAAATCTAAAAAAAATAATTTCAACACCCAAAATCATATGATATATATGAGTAGATCTAGCAAGAAAGTGTGTAGATTTAACTTCTAAGTGAACACAACACATGTGGCAAACCCAATGATCTTTACATTCATTTCTATGTTTTATCTAAAAAACACATAATAATAAAATTAAGGGAGTTAAGTTGACTTTTTCTTACCAAATAAAATATTTTCTTCAAGAAATAGTGATGGAGATGAGCTATGGAGTATGGATGGTTGCTGCTACTCTAAGGGGATGAGAGGAGAAGAGAAGAAGATGGGGAAAAAGTAAGAAAAATAGGGTTTTTGTCAACCATACAATATCTCGGCTAATATTTTCAAAATATCGGCCAAGATATCGGTAATACAGATATGATCTTCATCTTGGCCGATATTGACCAAGATTTTGGGGATATTTTGTCGATACTGATTTATCGGCAAAATATTGGTTCGGTATCGGCCGATATGAACCGGTATCGGCCAATTTTTTAAACCATGAATGGAACCATTTGAATATTGGTTGTGGGGCCCACTTGGATGATTGACAATCAAGAACAATAGACAAATAGACAGATTTGAATGTTGATAAGGAGTGTAACTAATATTAGTACCGTCAAATGATCATAACCCTCAATTTAAAGGCCTCAAAGTTCAACATCTTTAAATGGTTCTTTTCTTTTATTGAATCTAATGTTAACTACAGATGAGTGTCAAGCTAGAATAAGTGCTAATTCATAAGAGATAGATGTGATTGAAGAAGTTAAATTGATCATAGGTCAAAAACCTCTATTAAAATAGAGGTTGATGCAAAATAAAGCGGGTGGTCTTAATAATTTGTCATATTTAAATAGAGGTGTATGGAGTCTTAAATACCAATATATTTTGTTGGACCTACGGTTACAATAGGGGTTCTTTTTTTTTTTTTCTTTCTTTCTTTTTCTTTTTTTTTTTTTTCACTCATTTACTTATGTAAATTGCAACATTGTTTTCACTCATTTAGGCATGTAGTGTGAAAATGGTATATAAATGAGAAAATTAAGCACATGAAGAGGCGCTAAACCATTACACTCTTCTTTGTTAGAACAGGCGCTATTCTAGGTTACACTCCAGACAAAATTTTCAACTCTTATATGAGCCTTGAATTTTTAATCTAAACTGTTCAATTTATTTATTGACCCATTAAACCCTAACACGTTTAGTTACATGTTTAAATATTCATAAATCTTAAAATATATGATAATGGTAAATATGTGAACCAAGCCGGTCAATATTTACTGATGTGAAAATGGTGCTTCCAAGCGAATCTGGTATTGGTGTTTCATGTGTAATTCAAGTATGCAACATTCACATATATATGATTTATATATGTAAATGACTTTTTCATATCACATGTGCAAAAGACAAACCAACCCTCAGGCTTTCCTCTCTCACCCACAGGGCTTTAATTTAAAAAATAAAATATTTTCTTCACTAATAAACTTTAGAGTAATGTGAATTCTAATTGGAAAGGGACCACAGTCAATTTGATGCTCTAACTCCATCAATTGGTTTTTGTTTTGCTTGGGTAACCAATGTGAAAGAATTCTGAATTATCGCTTAGATGGTATCTCATCTAAAATATGATCACTGGTGACCTTAGTAAAGAAACTCCCATCAAGCCTTTATTATTAACCATTGAATTGAATCTTAATAAAATATATAATAAGAACATTAAAGTCAATGGCTATTAAATCCAAAGCTAGAATGATTTGATGAAATTATTTTATTTTTTTTATCAACCCACGTCCACGAGGGGACCTTTCTAACCGCACCTCATCTTTGTAAGTAAGTGGGGCCTTGCCAGCTCAAAAACCAATGAAAAGTGGGAACGTTGTCCCCTCGAGTGGATATTTTGAACTCATCCACGAAGTAAGAGACATCGGCTGGGTCCCTCTGACACTGTGGTCCCTCTTAAAATGATAGCATGGACAGCTAGCACCCATTTACATCACTCAGTCTCAGCATGACTTTAGCAAAATCACAGCATCACAGTCTCCACGCCGCACTGCAACTTTCCATCTCCCCTCTCTGGTTTCCTTTTGCACCTCAGGTTGGCATCTCTCATCAAACCCTTCTTTCATTCCATCTGATTTTTGTTAAGGGTTGCATTGTAAGTATGCTCAATCATTGTAAGTATGCTTTCTTGGTGTGGGCTGCAAATGATATTACTTGAAATCTTGTACATTTCATTGTTTTGTCTTCTTCATTTGATGAAATGAACAAGATCTGCTCTCTCTCTCTCTCTCTCTTTGATGGCAATGTAGTTATGTATAATGTTTCTGCAAAGAGAAAAACAATAAAACACGAAGACGAAAGGACATTGGTTGTATTGTACTTGCTTTTATGTAGTAATTCATTTATTTTTATGGTCCCATGGAGTTTTATTTTTACGGTCCCTTGGATTAATATTTTCTTCAAGTATAATCGATCAGTTTTTATGGTTGATAGCTTTGACGGATTTTATTGTTGCAGAGTTGAGTGAAATCTTTTTCTATTTTCTGATACCTCTTCTAATGAGGGGGAAAAGGCCATCATACTAAATCTTTTAAAATCCATGAATTTCCCCTTCTTCTAATGGGTTATTTCGGGTTTTTTTTTTTGGTGTGTGTGTTTTACACTGGGGAATCGGAGTTTGCACAGAAGGATCTGTTTTTAATAATGGGTATGGTTCCTACAGATCTTGAAGGGATATGGGGAGTTTGGTCTCTCTCCAAATAAGAAAGAAAATGAGTTGCATTTTATTTACTTGCCTCAGAGGGTTTTCTAAAATCTGAAGAAAGAAAGAAGGAATCAGGCCCCAGAAAAGGATTTGAGGGGATGCATTTGATTGACCTTTGTTTATATGAGTTGCATTTTTCTTCTGTGAGTCTGTTTGAAACTTTTTGGATATACCATAGTTGCAATCTTCCTGAGTATTTTGGCAGAATTGATGGTCCTCTATTCTTCCGTGCATCTAGAACAATCTAAAGATTGTATAGAATGTTAAGCGGGATTTTTTTGTTTTATTTTATTTTATTTTATTTATCACTACCACCTTCCTCATCCCATCAATATTTTGGCAATGACCCCTAGTTTGAATTATGTTAGAAAGGGAAAAGAAAGAAAAAATGCAGCATTTTATATTTTACAGTCCGTGCAATAATGCAATTCAAAAAACACACTATGCGAAGGCAAAGAAGGATATGTTTTTGTTGATAGGTATTGCTTCCACAGATCTTGAAGTGATTCGGTGAGTGCTCTCTCTCTCTCTCTCTCTCTCATAATATTGTTGCTCCTTTCTGTTAAGCAGTGATATCACCACTTGTGTCTTCTTCCTCCTCTTTTTTCTTCCTCTTCTCTCTCCTCTTTCTCTATCTCCCTACTCCGTTTCTCGCACAACCCACACCTCCGTCATGGGATGATGGATGATGATGGTGGGTTGAATGGGCCATGGGACGTAGATGGGAAGATGGAACTTGGAGGATATATGGGTGATGGCAAGTTTGTTTGTTAGTTTGTTTTTCAGGTCAACTTGGTTGGATATTGTGAAGTGGGCTGGCTGAGAGGTGGTCTCTGTGGTGGTTTTAGGCTCAAGTAGGTTAGGTTAGATGGTAGTGTGGAGATGGGTATTGGTAACGAGATACAGTTGTAGCGGTTCAGTTAACCGTTTATTTTGAGAGATTGAGAGAGCCGTTAACCGAACCGTGAATTACGGTTTTCAGTTTTAAAAACCGTAACCATATCCGGAAAAACCGTTAAAAACCGAACCGCTGTTAACCATTAAAAACCGTAACCAAACCGTATCTGGAAAAACCGTTAAAAATTGTTTTGTCAAGTGTATACTTAAGTTAAGAATTATATACATATTTCATTTAGGCCCTTCATTTTTATTTTTTTAGTAAAACAGTACGGTTAACTGTGTGCCGGTTAACCGAACTGTATTTTACGGTTCGGTTCGGTTAATAACCGTGAGTCAATACTAAATACCGTAACCGAACCGTAAAGTGTGGTTTTCCGATTTTAATAACCATAACCGAACCGTGAAACACAGTTATTAACCGCAGTTCAGTTCGGTTAGACTGTTTTCCGGTTTTCTTTTACACCCCTAGGAGATACAATGGGTATTGTGTGTTATTATTGGGCAAGTGAGGTGAGTGCATCAAATGTATGGTTGGTAATGTTTGTGGGTGCCAGTTAGGCTGAGTTGCAAGATGGGTCCTTTAGAAAGTGGCAAGTTATAGAGATGGGTTCGTATTAGTTCTGTGCAAGGTGAAGATAAAGATGGTTGGTGAGTTTAGGAAATCGTATGGCCCACATACCACAGGTCCCACGTCAGATCAAGCAAGGTAGGGGCCAATGGAGAATACAATCCCACTTAGAGTAAGACTTGATCTGTTTCCACAAATAAGACTCCCAATATGATCAGTGAATGTGGTTTTTTTGAGAAGTCTCCAGTAAGTGTGACTCTTTTGGGACTCTTGTCTATATAAGGATAAGGGAGCCCTACGGTTCCATATACCTCATTCCCATAGGAAAGAAAACGGGCGAAGAGATCCATAGAGCTTCCCAATCACCGGAATGCATATAGATCTCCAGCCGCATGTCAAAGTTTCCACATCTGTATTCATCAATTGGTATCAAAGCTCGACGCAGTGCATTTCTACCGTTTGGCTCTCATAGGCGACGTCTAGATCACTGTAGATATAGGTTTTTCTTTTGGACTCTAGGTCTCGGGTTTGTTCTCTAGAACTCAAAGTTAAAGGAAGAAGAAAATATTTTCCTTCTCTTATTGTGCACGAGGACCAAGGAAGGAGGTCAAGTAGAAAAGGCCTCAATTACTTCTTTACTTGCATATGCAAACCAAGGCATCTCATAAGTGAAAAAGGTGGTTGTTTTGTCTTCTTTTGCAAAGAGAATACAAGGCTCGATTTTTTAGCCAAGCCGAGGACTTTTTTACTTTTGAGATGCCTCGGTTTGTAAGTAAAGAGGAAACCGATGCCTTTTTTACCTGACTTCCTTCCTTGGTCCTTGTGCACAATAAGAGAAGAAGGAAAACGTTTTCTTCTTCCTTCACCTTCAAGTTGCAGAGAACAAACTCGAGACCTGGTGTTCAAAAAGAAAACCCAAGATCTACCACGATCCGGACGTCACCTATGAGATCCAAACCGTCAAAACGCACCGTGCCGAGCTCGAATACCAATTGATGGATCTAGTTGTGGAGACTTCGACACATGACCGAAGATCTATGTGTGTTTCAGATCTATTAGTGAGGAAGAAATAGGAATGAGTTGGCTAAGATCAGAGGTGTTGAGGGTGGTTGGTTGGGCGAGAAATGGAGGAAGAAGATGACACGAGTGACGATATCGCCGCTCAATTGAAATGAGCAATGAGATCATCCCTCATGAGGGCCTTTCTTGTTCAGTGGACACCTAAGGAGGTTTTTCTCGTAAAATCTTTCAGAAAATAACTTGCATTTTTGTTTTAGCTTTACAAGGGACCCAAAACTCACACACCCACTTACTACACATGTGACTAACCTGCTGAGCAACGGCCAGGGACAATAAGTTGCATTTTATTTTCCTTGCCTTCGCTATTTCTGTGGCGGTGGGTGGGGGACTGGGGGTTGGGGGGTTTTCTAAAATCTCTCGAAAGAAAGAGTCAGGCCCTAAGGATTCTGGGGGATGCATTTAATTGATCTTGGCTTGTATGAGTTGCGTTTTTCTTCATCTCAAGTCTGTTTGGAACTTTGGATGTAACCCAGTTGCTTGATTTATGAATATTTTGGCAGAATTCATAGTCATCTGTTCTTCCATGTGTTTGGAACACTCTAGATATTGCAAAGTATGTCGGGTAGGAATCCCTTTTTTTTGTCTAGCAGCTTCCCACCCCATCAATGTCTCGGCAATGGCCACTATTTTGAATTATGGTGGATAAAGTAGGAAAAAAAGCTTTTTCATATATTGTGGTGTGTGCAACACACTATGGAGAGGCCAATGATCTGTTTTAGTAAAGTGTTTGAAACTGATTCTCTCTGCTGTGATCTTCTGCAATAATCACTTTCTTTCAGAAAAAAGAAGAATTAGATGCATTAGAGTAGTAAGGCCAAGTTCATCATTTATTGGTTTTTTGTTCTTGTAGGGATCTGGGACTTAAATTATAGAAAAAGTTTGAAATTAAGGAGAAGTCAATATGAAGCTTCCTGTGATACTTATGATTACTATACTAGTACTGATCGGTTCCTCTCCTGCAAAAGCTCGAACCGCTGGGCCTCTATCTCCTTCACCTGCACCTGCACCAGCATCCGAACATCTCAACCTCACTGACCTACTCACTGTAGCGGGCCCTTTCCACACTTTCCTTAACTACCTTAGATCAACCAAAGTCATAGATACCTTCCAAAACCAAGCAAACAACACCCAACAAGGTCTCACTATCTTTGTACCAAAAGATAAGGCATTCTCATCTCTCAAAAAGCCTCCCCTAACAAACCTCACCAAAGAACAGCTCAAATCCCTCCTCCTCTTCCATGCCTTGCCAAAATACTATGCTCTTGCCGACTTTGAGAACCTCAGTCGATCAAACCCCGTCAGTACGTATGCAGGTGGATCATACACATTGAATTTCACCTATACTTCTGGCACCATCCATGTTAGCTCGGGATGGGCAGACACGAAGATTAGCAGCAGTGTGCACTCAACGGTTCCTGTTGCAGTTTACCAGGTCGATAAGGTTTTGCTCCCTCAAGCGATCTTTGGTGTCCCGCCACCTCCTTCTCCTACCCCAGCGCCAGCGCCAGCTCCTGACACCACACCTGCTTCTGATTCTGCTTCATCTCCACCGTCTGGAGATGCGTCTAGTGCATCCTCTCCCAAATCTGAATCTTCTACTTCCTCTTCTTGCAGAGTCAAGTTTGGCATCTTGAGTTACTTGGTTTTGGTGGTGTTAGGTGCCTTGGTATTGATCTTGTAAGAGAGCATTAGATATATGGATAGCTTCATTATATCTGGTGAGAAAACAATCATCTTCACTTCAATTTCTTTTATTTCATTTCTCTATCCTTGGTTTTAGATGTAGAGATGTTGAAGACTTAAAATTGGGTTAAGTATCTGTACCTTATTAGAAGGATTACTGTTTAATTTTCCTTTCTATGGGCTTGTGTTTTGCTAGTAGTTCTTTCCTTATTCCTTAGTAATACTACATTTGTTTTGAATTCATAGTTCATGTTTATTAGTTATGATGTTAACTCTTGAGTTGAGAATGTGGGTTGTATATGTGTTGCACTTGCACTGTTGCACACACTTACAGGTTTGGCCAGCTGCAGTATCTGTTACAGGAAAAAAAAAATTTGCTTGGGCCTCACCTCTTCAATATTATATTAAAAAGAATAAGAAAAAAGGAGGGCATTTAATTTGTTAGCAAACTAGGGTTTTCTTTCTAAGTGGAAACAGTAGAAAAGATAAATTTTGAGCATCCCTCACTCTTCCACCATGCTTCCCATTGTTGTTCAAGCCTGATGTCTTTATGGCATCTAATTCCTTCTGGAAAGCTTGAAAGGGGTTTGTAATAAGAATGTTGGTTTTAGGTAGACATCAAAGAGCTAACATTGTATCTTCTCTATCTGCCATCAGTTTTGGGCATAAATTTGAGAAGAAAGAAAGCATTGAACTCTCATATTTTTGTAGCCCTTCTCATTAAGGGTTTTTTTTTTTTTTCCCGTAAACCTTGTGTTATGATTTTATATTTGCTTGAGATACTTTGATATTTTTATTTTAGAACTTTCTTGATAACTAACCATTAAAAAATAAAAAGAAGGAAAAATCTTGATAACTAATTAAGCTCTAGAATGTTGAGAACTCATTCATGTACTTAATTGGGCAAATTTCCATCACTTGTTTGCCAGTAAATGGTGGAATCAACTTGGATTCTTACAAGTTTACAACAATACCACCGAAACCATCATTTATAATTCTGCAGCATGCCTTGATCAACAACTAATCAGTCCTTTTTGCTGAAAGTATCGTAGCTGATTATTGATCAGTACTGAGATTTAGATCGCATGGTAAGAGATAGGTGCGCTCATAATCCTCCTTCGCATGAAGTTTCAGAAGTACTGAAACTTTGAAGAAGGTAACCCAAGTTGGAAGCAACCCAGAAAAGAAATCTCAAAAACTATCTAGCCAATGGGGTTCTTTTAGTAACTCTTGGGGAGTTGATCTCTCAGCCAATTTGTGTGAAGGATCTAATTTATGAAGTCTATTAGGCAAGACACTCTGTACAATCTCAACCAATGAACATGCTTAACATTGTTCTAATATTGCCATTCAAACTTTGCAATGAGACCCTGATGTTTATGGTGTTAAATCAGTCAAATTGAAAGATGATCTATGAGGCACAATTTGCTTTGATTGCGTTGCTTTATTACCAAACAGCTGGCTGAGTGCCTAATATTAGACGGATTGGACAAATGTTTTAAAACCTGAACGCAGCCCCTGGCTCGGCCCCGTTTGGGTTGAGTCAAGTGAGGTCGAGTATGAAGTATCCGAACACAGCCTCTGACTCGGCCACGGTTGGGTCCAGTCAAGTCAGGTCAAGTCTCCCTATTTTCAATTGATGACATGGGTACCCTTGAGGATTGATCCCCCACCCACAGGACTAATCCACCGGTGGCACCTGCTAAACCCACATAAACAAACAGTGGGCAAATGTGGGGTTGTTTCCAACACAAGAAGTGGAGAGCAAAGCCACGCTCGCTCTATACCACTCTCCACCAACTCCTAGGTGGGTGAGGGTGAGTCTCCCATTTTTGGTTCCCTAAAATTTGGAAAAGAATTAAAAAATAAAATAAAGAATTGTCCCATGGTGAATTGATCAGAAGAGAAAAGCAAACAAAAAAGACACAGAAGAGAATCCAATATACATTTTGCTTCGTGGACTTGGTGTCCCTCTTGCACTTGACCCACCCGCGCTCTCCTAGGAGCGGGGGGCCCGACACGGCGAATGGGTGGGTCATGCCTCCCTCCCACGACAAATTTTGTGTCGTGCCAACACTTGGTAGGTTTAGAAATACCTCATCTTTCCTCTGTTCTCAACACTCATCTATACAACACTTTCTAAGCTCTTTTTCTCTCTCTGTAGCTCTTTAAGGCACCAAAAGCCCTCTTTAAGCACAAGAAGGCTAAGAAGTTTGTGGGTGACAAATACCACTGAAGAAGCTCTCTTTCTAAGAACTTCTCTATAGACCCTCTCTCTTCCGGGTATTTATTAATTTAGGTTTCAGATTTTTATTTAGTATTATATATAGTAATATTATATAATAAGTCTCATCTTTACTCCTTTCTTATATAAATTATTACAACAAATACAATATATATAATTATTTATTTCGTTTTTTATAAAACTTTTTTTTAAATGACTGGACCATCACAACCATTCAACCTTGACTTTGGCCTAAATGATTTAAATACTGCAAATTTGGGTCAACATCGGGAGGTAGAAAGCACTCATGAATCTGTTATCCAACCTTCTTTAGTGAAAAAGAAAAGAAAAGTAACTTCTGGCGTTTGGAAATATTTCAAATTAATTGAGATTAATGGTCCCACTAGAAATACAGTAGAAAAGGCATAATGCCTTTTTTTTTTTATAAAGAACTTTACAATTGTAAGTCATCAGGTAGTACTGGTGTCACGACCCGGGCCCGAGATCGGATTACTTCGGACGGACCCCCGAGTCGCGATACCATACTTACTCCCGTAAATCCTAAATTAACCGAAGTTAAAACAAGACTCACAATGGATATCAAATCACAAAGCCTGCCAATGTACAAATTGCGGAATATATATATACATTGACAACAATTAACTTTACATCAAAAGTAAAGTTCATTTACACAAAATCACAGTTTACTAAAACCAACACTGCACATTCAACCATGTAATTCCATTCCTTATCACTCCACAAAGTCCAATTCATTCATTTGAGGCTAATTCCATATCATTTGGTCATAAACTATCCTTAGTTCAATTAACTACAATTAATTAGCCGTAAACACAATCCATGTACTTAATCTCTTCATTATCAGTTCATTACATTCATTTGGGGCCTGATCTCATTGAGCTTAGTCATTAAGTACCATTAAACTAGTTAAACATGATTAACTAGCATGAATTTCAATTAATTAGAGTTAATCTTGATTAACTTGGGACGGGACCTTACAACTATCCCAACTTTTTGAACCATTCGGTCCTCCGAATGCAATTCAAATCAATGCAAATTAACTAAAACAATTCAATTCAAATTAAAAGTACCTGAACGAATAACTCAGGATACTTCTGAGTCATTTGCTCCTCAAGCTCCCACGTAGCTTCATTAGGTTCATGATGATCCCAAAGGACCTGCAGAACTGCCTCCTTTGTATCTATGATCTGAATTGGCTTCTCAACATATGCGGTGTTAGGCAACACTTCGATCTCTTCATGACGAATGACATGTGAAGGATCATGCACATACTTCCGAAGCATAGAAACATGAAATACATTGTGAATACCGTAGAGTTCTGACGGGAGGTCTAGGCGATAAGCCACATTCCCAATTCGACTCGTGACCTTGAAAGGTCCAATAAATCTCGGGGAAAGCTTCCCTTTTTTGCTCGAATCGAACCGTGCCTTTCATAGGAGAAGTCTTCAAAAAGACTAAATCATCAACTGCAAACTCTAGATCACGCCGACGATTGTCAGCATAGCTCTTCTGCCGTGATCTAGCAACTCTCAGTCTATCCTGTATTCTCTGGACTTTCTCTGCTATTTCAGCAATGATCGTAGGACCATGGAAACTCCGAGTTCCAACTTCTTCCCAGCTAACTGGGTCCTACACTTTCGACCATACAATGCCTCAAACGGTGCCATCTCAATACTGGAGTGATAGCTGTTATTGTACGCAAATTCGCACAATGCTAAATGGTCATCCCAATCACTCCCAAAATCAATCACACTGGCACGAAGCAAATCTTCAAGAGTCTGTGTAGTCCTTTCTGACTGCCCATCTGTCTGTGGATGGTAGGCAGTACTAAATTGAAGTCTAGTGCCAAAGGAGTTTTGAAATGACTTCCAGAATGTGGACACAAACCTGCTATCCCGATTGGAGACAATCGAGACCGGTGTTCCATGCAATCGAGTCACTTCTTTGACAAATAGTTTAGACATCTCACTGAATCCTATATCTTTTCTGATCGGAATAAAGTGTGCAGACTTTGTAAGACGATCAACAACTACCCATACGGCATCGTGCTGTTTTCTCGTCCTCGGTAAACCCGATACAAAGTCCATCGTAATGTGCTCCCACTTCCATTTAGGGATTTTCAGTGGATGAAGTAATCGCGGTGGCTTCCGATGCTCAACTTTTACACGCTGGCAAGTCAAGCAGGAAGATACATAACCTGCTATTTCTCGCTTCATGTTATTCCACCAGAATCTATCTTTCAGATTCTTGTACATCTTTGTACTTTCAGGATGCATAGAATATCTGGTGTGATGAGTTTCAAACATTATAGCTTGCTTGAGATCTTCTTGAGCTGTGACACATAATCTGTCCCTAAAGTACAGAACTCCTTCTACTAATACGAAATCTGGCTTAGTGGCAAGGTTATCTTTAATCCTTACCAAATCAAGGTCTTGAAACTGCCTATCCTTGATCTCCGTGATAAGCATTGGTTCAAAGACAGACATTGCTGCAAGCATTACCTTACTGTCTACCATTTCAACGGCCACATCCAGATCTCTGAACTCTCTGATTATGTCCCACTCACCAACTAACGATGCCAGGTCAGCTGATTTCCGACTCAAGGCATCAGCCACGACATTACCCTTTCCAGGTACATATTTGAATGGAAAGTCGTAGTCCTTGATTAGCTCTAACCAACGGTGTTGCCTCGAATTAATATCTTTCTGAGTGAATAGATATTGAAGGCTTCTATGATCACAATGGACTTCAAAAGTCTCTCCATACAGATAATGCCTCCATTGCTTCAATGCGAATACAACCGCCGCGAGCTCTAAATCATGTGTGGCATAGTTCTTTTCATGTTCCTTCAACTGACGCGAACCGTAGGCAATCACCCTACCATTCTGCATCAATACACATCCCAATCCAATACCCGAGGCATCTAAGTAAATCTCAAATCCTCCTCTTCCGTCGGGTAAAGACAAGATTGGGGCTGAAATCAACTTTTGCTTCAAGGTTTGAAAACTAGACTCACATGCATCATTCCATTCAAAGGAAGTGCTCTTACGAGTCAGTTTCGTTAATGACAATGCTATCTTTGTGAAGTCCTTGACGAACCTCCTATAATAGCCTGTCAATCCTAAGAAACTTCTTACTTCTGGAACATTCTTCGAACTCTGCCAATTGGTAACCGCTTCAATCTTAGCTGGGTCAACCGCTAATCCATCTCCAGAAATGATATGACCCAGAAATGCAACATGCTACAACCAAAAGTCGCACTTCTCGAGTTTTGCATATAACTGATTCTCTCTCAGTATCTGCAAAGCTGTCCTCAAATGACGTGCATGCTCAACCTCTGTCTCTGAATAGACCAGGATGTCATCAATGAAGATTACAACAAACTAGTCTAGGAAGGAAGCAAATACTCTGTTCATGAGAGTCATAAACATTGCAGGTGCATTGGTTAGACCAAAAGGCATAACTAAAAATTCATAGTGGCCATAACGAGTCCTGAATGCTGTTTTTTGCACATCCTGATCCTTGACTCGAATCTGATGATAACCAGATCGGAGATCAATCTTGGAGAAATATGATGCACCCTCGAGTTGATCAAACAACTCATCAATTCTAGGCAGTGGATACTTGTTCTTGATTGTCACTTGATTTATCTGCCCATAATCGATGCACATCCGCAGGTTGCCATCCTTCTTCTTTACGAACAGTACAGGTGCTCCCCATGGTGAGACATTAGGTTTGATAAAACCTTTGTCCAGCAAATCCTGTATCTGTTTCTTCAACTCATACAACTCCGATGGTGCCATTCGATACGGTGCCTTTGATATCGGTGCAGTACCGGGCACAAGTTCGATTGTAAAGTCCACTTCCCGAGCTGGAGGTAGACCTGGCACTTCATCCGGAAACACGTCCAGAAACTCACAGACTAGAGGAATGTTTTGCAATTCCTGTACAGGCTTCTTCTCTGAGATGAAGGCAATGTATCCTCCACAACCATTACGCATCATCCGTTCAGCCTTTAGTGCTGAAACAAGCCTGGTGTCATACTTCTTCTGGACTCCTTCAAAGAGTACACTGGCACTGGCCTCATCCACCATAAAGGTGATGACTTTGCGGAAACAGTCTAAACAAGCCCTGTACTTCGCAAGCCAATCCATGCTGAAGATTACATCAAAATCATTCATAGGTAGTATCACCAGATCAGCTGGCATTGATACATCTCCAATTCTAATAGTACATTGTGCAACATATAATTCACACACTACTTTTCTCCCTAAAGGAGAAGACACAGTAAAATCATAAGACAATTGCATGATCCGGTCTTGCATGCCACCAGCAAATGCGGGTGCTACAAACGAGTGTGTGGAACCGGGATCAAACAATGCAATTGCAGGTCTATTATCTACAAAAATTGTACCTTCAACCACATTTGTGGCAACATCAGCTTGTTCTCTATTAACAGCATATGCCATCCGAGCCATCTGTGGCCTGTTTGGCTGCTGTTGCTGTCTCGGTGGCTGCCTTTGCCACTGACGCTGCTGGCCTTGACGTTGTGGCGGTGGCTGTTGCTGTTGTGGTCTAGGAGGAGGAGCTGGTAAGGCTAACCTCTGCGGGGGAGCAGGAAGTGCTGCCTGACCCTGCGCAGGATACTGGTATGGAGCTCTATCATCCCTCCTAGCTCTTGGACACTGTGCCATTCTGTGTTCCAACGAACCACAGACGAAGCAGGCTCCAGTATTCCTCCAACATAGCTCAGTCCTATGACTTTTGCCACAAGTCTCACAGACTGGCATATTCTCTCTCCTCTCATTCCTAGGAATGAATTTCTGCTTCTGCTTCTTATTCTTAGACTGCCCTCCTTTCTTAAACCAGGAGTCACCACTTCTCTTGGTGTTCACAGTCTCTCTATCTCTCTCTCTCTGTGGATTTCCTCAGCGGTGTATGCCCTGTCTACGGCATCATCAAACGTCGTAGGCTTCTGTCCAGCCATTACGATCGCTTTGTAATCGGGGTTCAACCCAATGAGGAATCTCTTAACCTTCTTCTCCTCAGTATCTACCAAGTCGGTAGCATACTTGGACAACTGCAAGAAGGTATGAACATACGCAGCTACGGTCATTTGACCTTGCTTCAAGTGTAGGAATTCTGATTCCTTTTGCTGCTGCACATGCTCGGGGATAAACTTTCTTTGGAATTGTTTCTTGAAAGTCTCCCAAACGTCCGGTGTGGTCATGACTTTAAACGTGTCCTTGACACTCTTCCACCAAGTATTCACTCCCCCTCTAAACATGGTAGAGGTGAGCAACACTCTCTACTTGCGAGTGCAGACGACCGTTTCAAACACATCTTCAATGTGTTCTAACCATTCATCAGCTTGCATAACATTCTCAGTACCATGGAACTCTGTAGCTCCTCTCTTACGAAACCTCTCAAAAATAGCATGAGGATCTGCATCCTTATGCTGTAGCACTAACTGAGTCTCAACGTGAGGTTGTTGGACCGGTGGAACAGGTGGGGTTTGCATTGCTTGCAACACAGAAGTCATTTGGGCTTGCATACCCACTTGAGCTTCTTGACTCTTAGCAATCTTCTCGTTACTTCTGGCTAACTGCTCCAGAATAGCAGCGAAATCGAGCATCAGTACTCGATGCTGAGGAAGGAGGTGTAGTACCATCATTGACAGTCACCTCTACGAAATTACCACTTCCTGATCCAGAAGCCATGCTGCAACCAATATGGAAGGTAAGATATACATCTATACACTTCCATGACATTCATATCACATACAGTGAAAGCAATAAACACAAATCCCAAGTTGGATTTGTCCTAACCGTAACGTTCCTCACTTCGTTCTTAGTTGTACTAAGTCTTTTAAAAGTTTCTTAACCTAGTTCTCTAACTAGGCTCTGATACCATACAATAAGTATGTCACGACCCGGGCCCGAGATCGGATTACTTCGGACGGACCCCCGAGTCGCGATACCATACTTACTCCCGTAAATCCTAAATTAACCGAAGTTAAAACAAGACTCACAATGGATATCAAATCACAAAGCCTGCCAATGTACAAATTGCGGAATATATATATACATTGACAACAATTAACTTTACATCAAAAGTAAAGTTCATTTACACAAAATCACAGTTTACTAAAACCAACACTGCACATTCAAAATACAATGCAGTTGGTATCTAATTACATCTCAAAACTAATTACTACAAAAGTATTTGTCCAAAAGAACTCATTTATATCGCCCTCTGAACTACGCCCACTCCGCTAAACCTCCTGGAGGTATCGGACGGGCCTCCTCCGCAGGCGGTGCGGCCTCGGCAGGACCGGCACGGGCATCTGGGCCTGTGACATCATCAATAACACGTGAACACGAAGGTTCAACAAGATACATGCATTTTCATGATTCTTCATGTTATTTATCAATTCTATATAAGAATGCAATAATGCAAAAACTTAAACAGTTCGGCATAACACAATTCAGTTCCATAACAATACCTATGTCAAGTCATATCTCTTCATTTCGTTCATTTCGTGTCTTCCAACGGAAGCAGTGTAAGCACAAGGCGGAAGGGTAAACCATTCATGGCCTAGGCTTCAATATTGTTTCAGTTTCCTTTATTCAAGTTAATTAAGCACAAGGCGGAAGGGCAAACCATTCATGGCCGAGGCTTCAAGATTGTTTCACTTTTCATTACATGACTTATCACAAATGGTGGAAATTTTCCAGTGTCTTGATCAGAGAGCATTGGCATTCCACGAGGCTCCGGAACGCCCCTCACATCTACTGCAGCAGGAATCATTCATTTATTCACTTTACTGTCACCTTTAGTGACTATTCATTTCATTTCAATTCATTAATTCAATTCGTACATTCTATCATTTCGTGGTACATTATGTCATTTCGTGCATTATGCCAATGAAGTTCACCTCTGTGTCACTTCAAGGATTCTATTCATTTCTTATCAATTCTATTCATACCTCTAAGCCAAACAAACAAGTGAAGCGTTAGTTATCCAATGTACGTGTTATTTTCGATGAATATCACTTTATATATTTGATTTGTACATTAGGACGACCTTCGCTAACACCTATGTAGGGTTAGATATTAACATGGAATAGCCTGTACAACCTAGGCTTCGTTCCCATAATTTCTCTGAGTTTGACTCAGCTGTTGGTTGGCCTGCCGGTTAACCGACCACACAACGTCGGTTGGCATGTCGGTTAACCGACACTTTGTCGGTTCAAATTCCAGAAGCTGGATTTCCAGTCCATTTCCTGATACATCTGTCGGCCAGGCCTCGGTCAGGTATCGGCTGACCGAATATACCACGTCGGTTGACCGACATATTATCGGTTCAAATTCCAGAGAGCTGGAATTCACTGAGACAGATTTCCAGATCTGTCGGTTAGTCCGTCGGTCGACCGACACTACTATGTAGGCTGACCGACCCAATGTCGGTCAGAATTCCAGAGAGCTGAAAACTCTCTGATACAGCTCCCAGAGCTGTCGGTCAGGCGTCGGCTGACCGACACATGCCCAGAAGCTCAGTTTTGAGCTTCAGATTTTCTGAAGTAAAACTTCTAGGAATTGAGCCCAATGGACTCCAACATCTCTAAAACACTGTAAATCATAAGAATACACTTGTACTTGCCTCTAGTGAAGGTTGAATAGATGAAAACCTCTTACTAGAGCTTGATTCCAAGAAGAAAACCTTGATTCCAAGCTTCACACTTCCACAAATTGAAAACAAACTTGGGGAAGATGAAGTGAATGATGGAAACTTCTTGAAAACACTTGTAACTCCTTATTTACCTCTTGATTGAGTGAGATTGGAAGGAAAGAAGAGAAAAGCAAGAAGAAAATGAAGAAGAAAGGTGCCTAGTGTTTGAAAAATGAGATGAATGATCTCATTGGGCACATTTAGCTTATATAAGCTAAGTAATTGCATTAAAGTCCATCAATTCCACTAAATTACAATTCGAGTCAAATGAAGGGTCATTTGATCGGATCCTCGTCAAACGACTTCGAGCCTATCACGAAAGTTGACGTACTCGTCAAGATACACGTGTTGGTATCAAGAGTTTCAGTATGCGACGCAATACGCGAAAATTCGTATTTACATAAAAGTCCTTCATTTCAATGTTTGAGTCTAAAACTCAATTTAAACCATGTAATTCCATTCCTTATCACTC
Organism: Umbellularia californica; assembly: GCA_028538565.1. Taxonomy (NCBI): domain Eukaryota; kingdom Viridiplantae; phylum Streptophyta; class Magnoliopsida; order Laurales; family Lauraceae; genus Umbellularia; species Umbellularia californica. The sequence goes on from JAPQWN010000003.1 coordinate 46,807,619, forward strand.
CACAAAGTCCAATTCATTCATTTGAGGCTAATTCCATATCATTTGGTCATAAACTATCCTTAGTTCAATTAACTACAATTAATTAGCCGTAAACACAATCCATGTACTTAATCTCTTCATTATCAGTTCATTACATTCATTTGGGGCCTGGTCTCATTGAGCTTAGTCATTAAGTACCATTAAACTAGTTAAACATGATTAACTAGCATGAATTTCAATTAATTAGAGTTAATCTTGATTAACTCGGGACGGGACCTTATAACTGGCCACCTCAATAGACACGTGCGAGTGTGTATGCCCAAACATACTGAAGGGAATGTCAATCCGGTAGCAAGGGGTGGTGGCATTCAAACTCAACTATCTTGAAGTTCTTCGCTGGGTACGTTAGGGGTTTTCAATTATAACCCTGCTAATGTTAGATACCCGAAAGATTCTACACTTATAAAATTTATTATAATTAATCAATTACCATCTCTACTTACTGAAAATGAATCCTTAGAAGAATTTCTACTTACTGAAAATGAATCCTTAGAAGAATTTGTGTACCAATCGTTCACCCCTTTATTTAAAAAGCTTTTTAGAAATACTGCTATAAATAATGCAGTAAAAATGTTTAAAAAAGAAAAAGAGAATTTAAAAACTGCTCTTCAAAATATACCCGGAAAAAAAAATAACTTCAGATTTATGGACCTCCAAACAAAATATTGGGTACATTTCAATAATTGCACATTATATTGATAATTATTGGATTATGAAGAAAAGAATGATTTCATTGGCTTTACTCAAGCACCCACACACTGGTGTTAGATAGGGTCCACTATCCTAGAAAAAGAAAAGAGTATAATATTGAAAATAAAATAATTTCTATAACTTTAGATAAATCAAACTCGAACAAATAGCTCAGTTAATATACTAAAATCTGCACTCCCACTTAATATAAATAGGATTATGTTTCACAATAGATGTGCATGTCACATCTTAAATCTTATAGTATAATGATAAGTCCACAAAATTGGGTAAAAAAGACATCATTTTATGTGCATTCGTGGACCTAATTAGGACCAGTTGCATCATAATTTCATTATTTCATCCATGTGAGCATAAATTTGGAATTTCGGTCAGAACCAGTCAAAAACCATTGATCTTGCATGATTTTGTGAAGTTAATAGTTTGCATTACCCCTGGGTCCAAGCAATTAGATTCTAAACACAAGTCACCAACAATTAGATTCCAAGCACTGTGGCTCCATTGTATCAAGTCATTAGGCATAAATTGCACCAGGTAGGCCCCATGCATAGCATGCATAACACATTTATTTCATTTATTGCTAGTGATTTAGTTATTTCACTGTGTAGGAATTGTCATGAAAGGGGCCACATGGAGAGATAATTTGAAAAATGAAGAAATAAGAATAAAAGAAATGAGGGGACCACACCCCTACTAGGCGTGAATCCCCATGCACACCCAGTGATGGGGTGGGTCCCACTGTTGCTACACAAAATTCTCTCTCTCCAAGTGTTCAAGTTTCCAAGATTCCACTCTTATCAAAATTTGAAGTTCAAAACAAGGAAGGAGTATTCTACAAGAAATCCTAGATAGAGGTTGAGTTGGAAAGTTTTCCCAAAGAAGATCTAAGATGAGTCAGTAAAGCGATAGGAGTCCCAGGAAGATAAGAAGATCAAGTTTAAAAAGGAATGAGATAAAGTTTTTTGAGAAGAAAATCCAAAAGGGGTGGGGACGTCCAAAATGGGGGCCCACTCACCCCTCGACGTCCCACAATTCCCTCCTTTTTACTCCTCTGCTCAATCGACACCATTGGTTCTTCTCTTCACTGCACAAGAAATCTCTAAAAAGACCCACTGCTTAAAGCTTTGTTCAAGCAAGAGATCAAGATTGACAAGGAGATCGATTTGAATTTCAAAAGGGAATTACTTTGCTTAAACGTCAAGCCAAGATAACGTTCCAAGCCGAAGAAGATAAAAAAATTATAAAAGGAGCCATAGTGAAGGATGTCCACGGCATGCACTTCCTAGGGATGGACGTCCTCTCCCCTCTGTCCTTCCTCTGCCCCCTTCTAGATCTAGGGTTCTTCTAGTTCTAGGTTCTCCACTTTATTAGTATTTTTGTAAGAAATGTTGCTTTGAGCCTTCTCCAAGCAAGATGTAGATCTAGAAAGGAGCATAAGCTTTGTACTAAAGACATGCTATCAATGGAAAAAACAGTTTTGTTTTGTAAAATAGCTGGTTTGATTTGCAATCGAAGCAAAGGAAGAAGTTAAGTATTCCTAACCCTTTCTTTTTGTTAATGCTTGTTTGATTGAGTTACTAATTTGCTAATCTAATGCTTTAGTAGGCTTGTCTTCGTACTAGTCGGTACCTTCCATAGTATTTCTTAATGCTAGAGTAGGCTTTTGATTATTCATGCTTATTTTTTATAAATCATGCTTTGGGTTTTATTCTCTTTGATGGTCTATGCTTAGATTTGATAGGAAATGCTTAGGTAACTTTAGTGATTTTAAGAAGGGAAGGAGGACTTGGGTATTTGATAAATTTTGTAGAAAAATAAATCTCTTTTGAAAATTTGGCTTTTAAAGTTTTATCATCCGGATTTGGGTGCCTTGATTGGGTCCAGATCTGAAGTAGAAAAATGATCAAACCAGTGTTTTCAATAAAATAGTGGTTTTAGATTGATTGATGGATTCCTATGCCTTGATCAATATTGTTATTTTTGTTATCTCATTATCTTATTACTTTAGTTAATTTTCTACATTTTTAATTACCTGTGACATCATCTCTCTTAATTAGTAAGTTTTCTTCTTGATTCACTTTCTAATTCTATGGATTCGACTTGTACTTGCCACTATATATTCCTAGACACCTATGCACTTACGGTCATTTTTATGATTGATTAAGATCACATCATATAAGATGATCACTAAAGATTTTATTAAGTCTATCATAGAAGTAATTAAATACATTTTAGGTTACATTTTTCCATCACCTTCAAGAAAACAACATTGGAAGGAATCATGTACAAGTGTTACTAAAAATCTCACAGAATACAACTAAATGTAAAGCATAGGTGAGATATCGAATGTTAAAAGAAACTTGCAATTATAAAGCTGTAGTTAATCGATATTGAGCTTGATATATCACATGTAGATATTTCTACAGGTGAAGAAAACTAGTGGATTTTTCGAATAATAAGAGATTTTTTTTAACGTCATTAATGTAAATAATGTTTTTATAATCAAATCTTATTTAGAAGAATTTTTTATAAAATACTTTACCCAAATGGTAGATTAGAAACACCCTGTACCCCTTTAGGCCCTCCCCAACCACAAGGAGAGAAAAAGAAAGCTATATTGAATCTCCTTGTGAGCTCTCAAGGAAGAAATTTATCTTCCTTCGGATCCATTTAAGTTGTGAATGAATCAACGGTGTATCTACAGATTGGTTTGGTTGAAGTCGTAGATGATGATATTGATTTCGATCTTTGGGCATGGTGGAAAGCAAGTGAAAATAGATTTCTTGTGCTTTTCTCAATAACCCGTGATTTACTAACAGTTTAAGCGTCTACAGTGGCATCAGAGCAAGCTTTTAGTGCAAGTGGGCGACTTATTTACAATAGGAGGACAATGCTCAGAAGAACCGATCGAAACATGCACATGCCTGCGAGATTGGTTCTTAACAGTGAAGATAAAGCGTAACTTGATAGTGGTAAAAGAAAAATAATACGACTTTTCAACAGTAGGAATATCATAGCATTCAAAAACCAAATATCATAGTATTAAAAAATCATCATACTTGTAATTTTTGTCATATTTATTTCAAGTTAGAAATTATTGTCATAGTTGTGGTAACCTTTATTTTTAGAAAATTGTCATACTTATAATTTTTATTTTTTAATTTATAACTTTTATAAATTGGAATTATCATAAAACTTATAAATCTTATTTGAAGCTGAAAATTATCATTGAAGCTATTGTAAATTAAATTTATTTCAAGGAATATAAAATAGTTCACGGCTTCTTATTTTTCATTTGTAAATTAACATCAATGTTTGTTCATTTATTTTGGTAATTTTAATTTTATTTAAAGTTGAAAACCCTAAAAAAGTTTATAAAGTCATTCTCGGCTTATATAAAAAATTTTTTAAAAAAATAGTGCCTTGGGCCATGCTGGGTCAACCCTAGCTGACTTGAGCATGACACGGCACAGCCCAGTCAAGGCACGACTGAGCTCGGCCTAGCCAGCAGGCACGAACTGTCTTACACCCCCTGTCTCTCACCTCGTAAGTAGATTACAGCCTCCATACCATAGTTATTAATTTAATTTCATTTTGGCCACTTGACCGAATCGAAAAATTTCGGCCAAAACTTTTCGGTTTGAATTTCGGTCAATATCGGCTGAAATTCGGGCGGGATTTCGGCCAATTTCGGCCGAAATTCGGGATTTCGGCCGAAATGTAACTTTTCGGTCGAAATAAAATTTTACAAAATTAATTATTTTTTTTACCTTTTTTATACATATTTTCTATTTCTAATATTTTCACAAAATATAATTCCAAAAAAATTACTATAATGGATTAAATCTATATTTATTACTTTTTTTATTTTTTTACTCATATATGTATATATATTTTGTTATATTTTCCCCGAAATGTAATTCTGAAAAGTTTTACCGAAATCTCAAATTGGCCGAAACTTTTCATTTTGCAGGCCAGAGAGAAATGAGGTCCGAAACAATATTAACAACTATGCTCCATACCCATGGCAAACAAGGACATGGCTAAGTGAAGAAAGGGTTCTGATTTTCCTGAAGGGTCACTATTAAATGTTGATTTTCACGCTTGGTGACCAAAGTCTAGGTATTTCCTGGTACACTCATTTTTTGTGATATCACAAAACTTTGTAGCAATATCGCAAAACTTTATTAGATTCTTGGAAACGGGCATTGAAATACAAAGAAAAAAGGTGTAATTTTTTTTTAAAAAAAATCGGTTTGGGTGTTTTTACGTTTTCCCTCCCCTTCTGTGGGGGTAGGACCGTTGGCCGGATACCAAATGCTTGTCCGACTGCTCTTGGAAGGCTAGATAGCATGGACACGATGCCAATGAGACTGTGCCCTTCAATGCTTTTACGTTCCCGTTATTCCAATCTCAATCTCCATTTCCTCCCCTCTTGTCATTTCTCATCTCTCTCCCATAAACCTTCCTTTTTCCAAAATCCTCCATGGTTGGAACTACTACGCACTTCCATCTCCTTCAGAGAACTCTCCCTCGGCCAATGCGCCCATGCCTGCATCATTACTTCAGGCCTCAGTTCCGACCGTTTCTTCACCAACAACCTCATCACCATGTATGCGAAAAATGGCTATTTAACCCACGCCCGCCACCTGTTTGACAAAACTACTGATAGAGATCTCGTCACTTGGAACTCTATTCTCTCTGCTTATGCTGCACTATCCACCGAGTTTCATGACACCAAACAAGGCCTCCTCCTCTTCCGTGAGATGCGTTTCTCTTCAATTCCATCCGCCCGGCTCACATTAGCGCCGGTTCTTAAGTTGTGTCTGCAGTCAGGGTTGCCTGATACAGCTGAAACGGTTCATGGGTATGCTTTGAAGATTGGTTTGGATTGGGATATCTTTGTTTCAGGTGCTCTCGTTAATATTTATGCAAAATTCAGGCGGATTAAAAATGCTCGGTATCTGTTCGATGAAATGCCTGACAGAGATGTTGTGTTATGGAATGTGATGATTAAGGGTTATATGCAAATGGGTTTGGAATATGAAGCAAATTTGTTATTTTCAGAACTGCACCGGAGTAGATTGCATCCTGATGATGTGAGTATGCGTTGTATTCTAGGGGGGTCTTCTGATAGGGGTAGCATTGAACAGGTTCAGGCATATGCAATTAAAATGTGTTTGTTTAAAGAGAATTCGGATGTTATTTCGTGGAATAAGATGTTGTCTGGGTTTTTCCAAGGCGGCAAAAATGAGGATGTGGTGGAATGCTTTGTAGAGATGAAGAGATCTAATGTGGAATATGATAATGTGACATTTATAATCATTCTTAGCGCAATTACAAGTGCAAATGATTTGGATTCTGGGGAACAGATTCATGGCGTGGCCATAAAATCGGGATTGGATTCGGAAATTTCTGTTGCAAATAATTTAATCAATATGTATGCGAAAACTGGTGGTTTGGATTGCATGCAGAGGGTGTTCAATGAGATGAAAGAACTGGATTTGGTTTCATGGAATACAGTAATATCTAGTTATGCTCAAAATGGTTGCGAGGAAAAGTCCATCATGCTGTTCTTGGCTATGTTATGTGATGGTGTTTCTCCGGATCAGTTTACATTAGCAAGTGTTTTCCGAGGATGTACGGCAATCACAGAGGGTTCTGTTTTGGGTAAACAAGTTCATGTTCATGCGCTAAAAACAGGTCTTTTAGCAGATGTTTTTGTTTACACTTCGCTTATTGATGTTTATGCTAAGAGTCAAAATGTGCAAGATGCTGAATCTCTTTTCAGTGACATGAATGGATACGATTTGGCATCTTGTAATGCTATGATCGCTGGTTATGTGACAAATGGAGAGAATAATAAGGCTTTGAGTCTCTTTTCTTCCATCAGCAAGCGCGGTGATAGATTAAATCAGTTTATGTTAGCTACTGCCATCAAGGCATGTAGTTGCTTGGTTGGCTTAGAGCAAGGGAAACAACTGCATGCCCATTCTGTAAAGCTTGGTTTCAATTCCGACTTATGCATTAGTAGTGGAATTTTAGATTTGTACCTCAAGTGTGGAGATACAAGAGATGCATATGTTGCTTTTGGTGATATCTCTGAGCCCGATGAGGTTGCTTGGACATCCATGATTTCTGGATGCGTGGAGAATGGAGATGATGAATATGCACTTTTACTCTACCATCAGATGAGGCTCTCAGGGGTCCTTCCGGATGAATTCACATTTGCAACTCTCATCAAAGCGTGCTCATGCTTGACAGCATTAGAACATGGGAAGCAAATTCATGCAAATGCCATTAAGTTCGACCTTGTTTCAGATGCTTTTGTGGGGACCTCGATCATAGACATGTATGCAAAGTGCGGTTGCATAGAGGAGTCTTATCAGTTGTTTACGAGGATTGGTGTGAGGAGCATCGCTTCATGGAATGCAATGGTCGTGGGTTTTGCACAACATGGGAATGCAGAAGAAGCCCTTCATATCTTTCAAATGATGAGGCATTTGGGCTTCCAACCTGATGGCATCACTTTTATAGGAGTTCTTTCAGCTTGTAGCCACTCTGGCTTAGTGTCTGAAGCATACATGTACTTCGATTTGATGTATAAGGACTATGGCATCAAACCAGAGATTGAGCATTACTCTTGCCTAGTTGATGTTCTTGGCCGTGCGGGACTTGTAGATGAAGCAGAAATACTTATCAACTCAATGCCTTTTGAGGCTTCTGCATCAATGTGTAGAGCATTGCTTGGTGCATGTCGAGTTAAAGGGAATGTTGAAATCGGGAAGCGGGTGGCAACCCGGCTACTACATTTAGAGCCCTTAGATTCTTCAGCATATGTTCTTTTGTCCAATATCTATGCTGCTGTTAATCGGTGGGATGATGTGGCAGACGCTAGGAAAATGATGAAAACAAGGAAGGTAAAGAAAGATCCAGGTTATAGCTGGATTGAAATCAAGAACAAAGTCCATCTTTTTGTAGTGGATGACAGATCGCATCCTGAAGCAGATGCAATATACCACAAGTTGGATGATTTAATGAAAAAGATCGGAGATGAGGGATATGTTCCCGATACAGATTTTGTGCTTCTTGATGTAGAGGAAGAGGAGAAAGTGCGTGCCCTCTACTATCACAGTGAGAAGCTGGCAATTGCTTATGGGTTGATTAGTACCCCCCCATCTTCAAGAATTCGAGTTATAAAAAATCTTCGCGTTTGTGGCGATTGCCATAATGCAATTAAGTACATCTCAAAGGTCGTTCAACGTGAAATTGTGTTGAGGGATGCTAATCGGTTTCATTGCTTCAGGGATGGTTATTGTTCTTGTGGAGATTATTGGTAGTCCTAAGAGAACTATTTATTTTTCAGTACAGGTATCCATCCTAAGGTTCAAGCTTAGGGTAGCCATTTAAGCCCGAAAACATTATTATCACATGCTCTCAGCGGTGGTTTGCATCCGCAGCAAACCCATTCAGGCACAGCTCATCGATCTTCACTGGGTTGCTATCTGATTTGACATACTGACTGGTAGTTCAAGATGTAACGCCCCACCCCATCGGGATCTTACACAAGATGTACTGTGAATCATTTACAGAGCTGTTATTTTGGTGCAAAAGATTGAAAGTGCTATGCTTTTGGGTGTCACAGGAAGCAGAATGCGTTGTGACAGGCATTTCAAGTCCAATCCTGAACATAATAGATTGGAACAGGCATCATACCACCCTTGCTTTGCAGGGTATGTGCATTGTAAAAATATTTTATTTTTTATTGTTTATTTTGTAGAGTATGCGGCAAGTTGATAGCCATATAAAGAGTGGAGATTGATCAGTAACAGAGTAAAGAATGCGCACAAAGCATGTCTCTGCTTATTTTCATTGCATTAATAGTTGAGATAAAACCTTTACCAGTGCAGTGTCTGAAACTCAACCTATACAATCCTCTAATTAGTTGTATGTTATATCTATGCACAGGGATGTCAATAGACCTCCAATGCCTTGGTTACCTGAAGGATTGAACTGAAAATTCCTGGTATAGACTTTTTCCTTGACCCGATTTGTAAGCAGGTCTGGATCCAATTAGGTTCAGATGCAAATCTGTATGCCCATGTGTGTGATACTAATATATAGCTTAAAAAAAAAAAAAAAAAAAAAACTCCCTTAGGTTTGGCTCATTTCTAAAAGACCACCTGACAATTATTATTTTATTTATGAAAGCTGTTGTGAAATCAAGCCTCAATTTCGCAATTGATTTCAATTTCGGCACTCAATTTGGCAATTGATCGCAAAATTGGATTTTTAATTTTGACTGGTCATAAAATCTTATCCTAATCTTACAAGAGTCCAGTTATTATATGTGAAAGCTATTGTGAAATCAAGTCTCAATTTGGCAATTGATTGCAAAATTGCGTTTTTAATTTTGACTGATCATAAAATTGTGTTCTAATCTTACAAGAGTCCAATTATTATATATGAAAGCTATTGTGAAATCAAGTCTCAATTTTGCAATTGATTTCAATTTTGGCTATTGACTGCAAAATTGCATTTTTTTTGTTTTGACTGATCTTCAAATCTTATTCTAATCTTATGATAGTCCAATTTCATTGGTCTTGTTCGTAGATAGAACTAAAATTAGAATTATTTAGCAATTGTATTGTAAACAAATGATTTTGGTGATAGTTGCTTAATTTCACAAATGTTTCAATGTATTTTTTTTTTCTGTGATACATGGCATGCTATGGGATTTACTCAAAATGATCTATTAGGGTTTAGGGGTTATAGCTCATCTCCACACAATACGTCGATTGTCCCATGAAGACCACATAGAAAGGCCGTAGTGGAAGAGTGTATAAATCCCCAATCAAAAAATTGCTGTTCAAATCAAGACGGGGCCAAATTTTTTTGCACTATTGAGACAAATCGACCACATTTATGTTTCTTCAAAACCTAGTTTTGTATGAGAGTAATGCATAAGAATTGATTAGATCTTTTTATGTTTACCCCCTTAAGGTTTGTATGATTTGTAAATAGGCTCCTGGGGTTTTAGTATTTGCAAATTGGCCCTTGCATTTTCATTTTAATACCTTTTGTGTCCCCAAAATCCATGGTCTTCCAACCACCATAGATTTCTAGAGTGAAATGACACTTTTGTCAATCTTTTTTTATCCTTATATGCATAATTTCAAAAGCTTAGACTCAATTTTTTTTATAAAGCATGTAACATTAACAATTGCACTTAGTGGAAGAGAATAAGCTCACATAAATTTATTTTTTATCAATCCAGGGCTCATTTCATTAAATGCAAATTGACCATGACAACAATCAACACCTGTACTAATAATCGGTTATTATTTATCCAATCCATACATGACCCACCATTGGATTAATGAAAGTTTCAAAATACATTATTATACTTCATGTGTAGAGGGGTGTAAAAGAAATATGGGGGGAACGGGCAAAAGTAAAAAAATATATGTAATAAGAATTTTTAGAATTTGCGAAGGTGGTGGTATTTGTCTCTATGTAAAAGAAATATTAGGCAAAGGGGCAAATGTAAAAAGATCCATTAATTTTTAGAATTTGCAGAGGGAGGAGGGAATTTTAAACTTTTCTCAAATATGGTTGGAGGATTTGGTCCCCATCCCCTTGTACCTGGGTCCACCCCTGGTAATGTTCATGAGAGAGTTATTGAGAGAAACCATTGGGAGTTGAGATAAACTAAGGGAGGTAAGGGCGAAGCTGTCATTTATATAAAAACCCAATACAAATTTTATGGTGGCTGCCCATTCTTGTTAGGAATATTGATTTTAGGGACATTAAATGTATTAAAAGAAAAGGTAGGAGTCTATTTACAAATAGTAAAGAGCCTATTTACAAATAGTAAAATCTTAGGGGCCTATTTACAAATCATACAACCTTAGGGTGATATATAAAAAAAGCTCAATTGATTATTGGTCATCATAGACAACAAGCAAAAACAGCCTAGCCATAAATAAGAAATTATATATTTACAAAAGTCTTTAACTTCAACATGATTTTTTTAGCATTGTTAGTTATTTTCATTCATTTTGAGGCTATGGAAAACTATTAATTAAAAAAATTAAAAAAGAAAAATATTTTTAATTAAATGGCATTACCGTTACTATTCATTAAATGGCATTGTCATTGAAAAAATATATAAAAAAAAAACTGAAAGAAAAATAATAAAGGAAATGATAAAAGTAAGCAAACAATATTGAAAAGGAATTAAAAGAAGAAGAAGGGATAATGAAGAGAAGGAGATGCACTAAACCATCAAAGGATTATATATATAAATAAATGTGCAAGAGTAATGGAGGGGTCATTATTGAATAAAATAGAGCGAAGTTACATAACACATTGATCAAAATAAATTGAGCGGTCAAAATCAATTGAACAAATTGAGGCCCATGCTAAGCCTAGTAAAAAAAATTCCAATTTAGTGTTTTCCTTTAAATATTGTTTTATAAAAAATAAAGAGAAAGCACATAAATATATTTTCTCAAAAATGGCCCATTCTAAACTCCAACCCAACTAATAATATCTAGCTTTGAAATTGCTATCAAAGAATATAAAAAATAAAAAAAAAGATCGATGATATGATATTTGAAAATTATATTTAAATAAAATTAAGAAATTAGTATATCTAAAAATTGCTAAGTGTTTGTGGATGCATGAGTTCGAGTCTATTATAAGGGCCAACTATAATATTTTAATCATAGGAATGCCCTAACATGGCCCAGTCATATAATATTTCGACATGAATATAAAATAACTTTCATATTCTATATAAATTCATCGAACAAACAAGCCATAAAGAAGAATAACTAATTCCTAAACTTCGGAAGAAAGACTTCTGTTCTATGAGTCAGAGAGCCACATATGCAAGTCGGACTATTTTGAAGGGATTTTTTTCTTTAATTTTTTTCTCCAGATCCTTCCAGTCCAAATCTACTATAAGATCTTTCGTCGTAATTACCTCAAATTGAGTGCTCCGTAGAGAAGTTTATGGTTTTGAGTCCCTTGAAAATACAAACAAGGCCCACAAAAAGACAGTCTAAAAATATATTTTGAGATTTTAAAATGAAATTCACTAAGGCACACACCTCAACCAATTTCGATGAAGAAAAAAGCCTATAAGAATATGAAACAATTGAAATCAAGCAATTTCATAAGTATGGGTCAGTATCCAAACTTGTAAATTCCATTCCATATAGAACCAAACTTCTGTTTTGGGGAAAAAAAATTTAGGTTCTCCATTTACATGCTATAAAACCATATATATGCAACGTATAACAGGTTCTCTACAGTTATCCATTCCTTATCCATTGCAACTACCACCGAAAATTACTGGCTAGCATAAGGGAGAACTTAGGAAACCAAAGTGAAAAAATGAATTTAAACTGACAATGAATTTAAAATTGTGTATATGTAAAACACAATAGGTTATATATCTACTATCATATGTGTTCTTTATCCACGACAACTGCTAGTTAGCTTAAGAGAGAGGTCAATAAACTAAGGTGGATTCAGTAACATAAAATGAAATTAAAGAAAATGAATTCAGAGCCATCTCTTAGCTGTTTTGTAAGAAGAACCTTCTTATATTGAAGGGAAAAGTGTGGGGTCTACATACCTCTTCAATGGAGTGAAGACAAACAAATGGAGATGAGAATGCTAGGAAAAAGACAAATAATGGGGAGTTGTAGGGAAACTTAAGCCACCACTTTCCAAGGATTCTTTGTTGGAGAGGAGGATATCTCCAGTGACATTGAAGGATGTGACCAAATATTCAAAAAAATAATTGTAATAAAAAGAAAATTGGAGAGAGCCTAATATACCTTTAAACCGACCTTCTGTTGATTGGATTGGGAATTGTCATGGGAGAAACAATGACTTTAATCATTTTATAGTTGAATGAGTGATGATAAAGATGAGGAAGAAGGGTGAGAATGAACCTAAATTGTTGCACAAGATGAGGAAGAAGGGTGAGAATGAACTAAGTTGTTACAAAGGAGAAAGTGGGTTTCAAGAACTGAAAGGTGAAAGGCGTTAAAAGAGATCTCATTGTATTGCCTTCAAGAATATTAAATGAGAGATGAAGGCTGATTTAATATAGTAAGGATTAAAGCCGATTTAATATGGTAAGGAATAAGAATCTAAAATGAAGAGGGGCATGGAAGGGGTCAAGATAAATTTAAAAAGTCAAAATCAATTAAACAAATGCGTATTGATTTCTCAATTGAAATCAGCCGCTTTCATATATATATATATGGAAGTCATGTAAATATGTGACATTGATGGGCACTATACCATTCCATACACAACCGCCCTTCTTCTCTTTAGTCCATTGAGTCGGACTAACCAATATTTTGACTTATCCGACTCGTTGATTTAATCTGACTTAGTTCCTATGCACTGTACTAAGGATTCAGCTCTTATGCACTTACATAATTATATGCTCATGGACGAATACAGGACTCGGGTAGGTCAGATCGATCAATTTTTAGCCACGAAAATGCTATGTTGGTGATATTTATTTCATTCGAACTTGGATTTGCGATCCAATGATGCATGTGCGTTCCTGGAAGTTGGATCTATCTAATGGTAAGGTTGGATCATCCATCCAATGATAAATTAATTGGGGCATAATTATATAGTGATTTTTCTTTTCTTATGTGGGACCTTCCGCTTACAACTGTTGATCCCATCATTGACATATAAGCCAGTTTCAGTTCCTACTTATATTTTGAATCATAATATGCCCTAATTATGTTGAATCAATCGATGGATTAAAGGGAAATTTATGGTATATTGGTTTTATCATATGTAAAAGAATTGATTAGACTCATAATCAAATGCTCAATCAAAGGTTAATTTTGAACTATGATCCTATAAAGGACTAATCTCCATACGTGCAGTGTGATCTAATTAGGTTGCAGATGTCAATTATTGTCAAATTAAAGCATTTTAGTTCTAATGAAGCCCAATTAAAGTTACCAATGCACGTTATAATGTGATGGGCCATAATTGTTGATGAACCTAAGGATATTAAAATAATACACTTGACAATCATATTAGTGACAATGTAGATCACACCTCGTGTTGTTATATTTATCAAATTAAAATCCACAATTTTATCGGCTGTGTAGCCACCAAAGGGGCCCAGTCATGATAAATTGCATTTTTTTAAATTAAATTAAAGTCATTACTACAATTAATTGTAAAATGAATAGTAACATCAGAGTTGTAGGACCCATTTAGGAGATCAAGGATCGGACCACGGGTACGATCGTCTTTCAATTACTTGGAGACAAGAATAAGGTATCTTCACACGTACATCCTAAATAGACCGTGGCTGTTACATCCTAATTAGACTGTGGCTGTCTTACCCACTGGTGTCGCCCATCTTTTTATGTTTTACATAGTGGGATAGCCTTATCTTGTTGATTGGTTCATCCAAAGTTGTTGCCCTTTGACCCAAATGAGTTATTGATGATACATGATTACTAAATAAGGCTAATTTAACTTTTCTTCCCATACATATCTAAATTAGGCTAGCTCAATTTACAATTGCATGATTTAAATTCAAAGCATTTATGATTAACTGTGAATATGCATTTATTCCAACGGCCAATAATCAAATTTTGCCCTCTCAAATCTCTACTCTAACTCCCACTCTAGCTAGTAGTTTCAACCTTTTTATTGGAAACACTCATGGACATTTGTTATAAGCCTTTTAAATATAAATGTACTCTAAATGGTCTTTTTTTGGACATTAGATGGCCTAGCCAAGATTTACTAATACTATTAAAGGGTCTTTTCTTTGACAGTGGCTACATAGCCATCATCCTCTTAAAGTCAAATTATAGTAAAGTGAGATCATATGTTTCTTGTTGCACTGCATTGATCGCCTTAAGCTCGGACAAGTAAGGAGGGCTAACATCAGATTTAAAATCAATGCCCAATAGCTGGCTGATCAGATGATCAAATTCCAATAATAAGAAAGCCAAACTAGTCTAAAACTAGTAAAAAGAAAACCATGGACATGGAGACATTCTTGAAAAGAACATCCATAGACTCTCATACCTCTCAACAAAAAAATAATAATAAAATAAAATACCGAAGCACTACACCCATCCATACACCCCACCTCATTAAGAAACCGAGAAAGAAAGGCCCCAAAGAAAAATAATGAGTACATGTACAAACCCATAAACCCTTTGTCTATACGAACCTAAAAGCATCAAAACAAGGAAGACCCATTTCACATCCATCACAAAACATGCAAATACCATAAAAGAAAGACCATACTATTTTGAAACACACCAAATAAGTCAATAGAAAATAAAAGCATAACCACAAAATAAGGTTACACTAAGAAAGAGAATAATATAAAAGAGAAGTTAATAAAATTGAAGAATTGACATCAAACAAGGAAAGAAATAACAAAACAACATATACCAATTTCGCATCCACCATCTAAATAAGCAAAAACCCATAACACGTACTTATCTATTTCAAGAACACCACCAACCTATCAAAATAGCTGAATAGGAAGAAAATCAAAACCACCCAAAATATCAAATCAGAAAGTGAAACTAAGAAAGACCCATTACACAAAACAATACACAATCAAAGCTTTAGTACTAAAGAAGATAAAAAGGAAGGATGTGAATGGAGATGCGGAAAATTTATGAGAAGATCGGTTGTTGAATGGAGAAGATTAAAACAGGGTGACGAATGGAGAAAATAATAATAGATGAGAAGATGATCTAGGTATGGTTGAGGAGAATAGAGGCGTGGGTCCATTGAATGCACCTGAAAAATCATGAGTTTGGATGGTGGATGAAGAAGAATGAGGCTCCACAATGTTTTATTTTTCCTCTCTTCGTTTCCTTATTTTTCCAGTTGAAATTTTTGCAGGTTACCAAAATGGATACTAGTTCTAATTAACCAATACAGCAGACATAACCAAATAAATAAGATAGAACTAGCAATCTACCAATCACACACCACAAGAAGGCAGATAAAATATTTATCATAGAAACCCTATCCAGGAAGAAAAAACACGAACCAGAAATCAAGAACTCACGAATAATTACAAGATATACTCACAGCTCCTTTACCTCGGTCAGTACCTCGACATAAGGACTGCAGTCGTTCTTGCACAACTTCTACCGACATGACTTCCCCACCATGCACCATTCTCCTTATTTGATCTCCTCGCACCTTATCAACCAAGATGATCAATCTTCTACAAGAGAGTAGAAGCAATACAACTATCTAGAGCAGCCCTTCAAAACAATCTCTCAATGGCTCTAGAGAAACAAGAAAATCTCTCTTAGGGTATTCTAACCTCAAATTAAGAGATAGAATTAACTTCTTATCATCTGTATTAGGGTTGAGAGCAAACCCCTATAAATAGCCCCAAATTTGTGCCTTAGACTTAGTGTACAAGTAGGACTCAAATTAAGAAACAAAGTCTCAAAAAGGAAAGTAATTTGTAGTAGATCTTAACTCTTTCCCATTTTTCTTGCGCCATCCGATCGATCGCACAGTGCATTCAATAAATTGGACCACCTAAAATAACTAGGACGCTTCAGCACTCCAATCGATCGCACAGAGGGTTCGATCGATCGGTCCTCAGTGATTTCGCCCGGTCTTCCCTTTTTTTTTTTCTTTTCTTTGCTTTAGCTCTTCCGGCGAGACAACCATAGTCCATTTTAAAATAAGTTAGAAAATACAAATCAATGGACTCAAAGTTTTGCCCAACTCATGAATTGGCTAACATAAAAATACTAACAATCTCCCCCTTTGGCAATTCATGAACAAAACTCCCTAGGATAATACAAAGGATCTACCCAAAAGAAAAACTCAAAAATACATTGAATTTTCAACCCCATGGAATCTTCAGCACCTGTAGATATAGCATTGTCTTCTCCCTCTAGCTTCATTATTCTCCCCTTTTTGTCCATAATTGACAAACAATTATTTTCAAGCAACTTCTGTTAATCTGGATTCTGCAACCCCCCCGCCCCCCCTCAATTTTAACTCCCTATTAGTAAGATCTTCATATTAGCACTAAGGTGGGGGCTTGATCCTGAATATCAGGAGTGATAAAGCTTTGGTATGCACACTTGCATATTCAGGCATTTTACCAAGGTGTATATCAATACAGAAGATAGGTATTCTTTCTTGACCCAAACAGCTTTGGTATTCTTTTTCAACTCAATCTTATGTGTTTTCCATTGCATTTGATTTGGTGACTTTCGCAGCTTATTACAATGGGATCGAATGTGTCCTTTAAATCCACAGTGATGACATGTGGGTATACGTTCAGGACGTGACATATTCTTTCTTTTTGGCAGCTGTGTTTGCAACATGAACAGTAGGATTAGTAATAACTAGATTTTTAACAAAAAAGTTAGTACTTTTGGCTTTCAATGTAGATACTTCATCAGCGTAGCCAATGCCATGCTTGTCAATGTGTGCCTTTTGACTGCACAGGATGTCATCAAGCTTTTTAGGCCCAGTATTCATCATGTTTAGTGAAGCCTTTGTAGTATCCAACTCAGAAAGAACCATATTAAGTCTTCCTTGTAAGTCGGCATTTTCAGCTCATATCGTGATCAAGTAAATCACACTTTTGTGCTTCAGCAGTCAGTTTATCAGCTAAACAATTATTTTCTTTCTTTAAGTGACTCACTTTAGTAAGATCTTCTGACAATTCAGCTTTTAAAAAAGTATTCTGCTCTTTAGATTCTTTCCAGCTTGTAGCCACTTTTTCATTCATCTTCAGCATCTTCATGGTCTTCGCAAATAATATATGATATTCAGTTTTCCAGTCATGTTTTGTCTCTAACTCACTATCATCTTGAGCAGTCCTATCATTAGAAGAAACTGGTGGAGTAACAGAAACAAAAGTTGCCATGAATGCCATGAATTTTTCTTTGCTAGCTTCAAGCTTCTTAGTCTCAAAATTTTTATCATCTTCCTTAGAAGTATCATCATCCTAAGTCAAATTAAAAGCCTTCTATTTCTACTTTTTGTTAGCACAATCACTAGCAATGTGTCTATAACCTTAACACTCGTAACATTGAATCCCTTTAACAGATATCTTCTTTTCATAATTTTTAGGGTTTTTCAAATCATTTTTCTTTCCCTTCATAAACAATTGAAATTGCTTCATCAACTAAACAGCAACTTGGGGATCTATCTCCTTAAAGTCATAATCATAATCACTAGTAATTCTCTTGAATGAATCTTTGGAGGCTTTCAAAGTAACACCTTTGGATTATGATTTTTCATTAGTCCTTAGGTTTGCTTCAAAAGTCTGAAGGTTGACAACCAACTCCGCAGCTTTGGGAATATTTAGATTTTTATTCTCCTCTATGGCCACAACCTTTGCATCAGACCTTTCTGGAAGAGACCGCAAAATCTTGTTGACAATTCTATTCTTAGGAATTGGTTCTTCGAAAGTAAATGTATCATTCACAATTGCATTCAGCTACGAATTGAAGTCATTAAAGGTTTCATCATCTTCCATCTTGATGATTTCGAAAGCTATGTACAATTTCTGAAGTTTCAACTGTTTGATGGTATCAGTCCCTTCATACACAGTCTGCAGAATATCTCAAGATTCTTTTGCAGTAGTGCATGTAGAAATCCTACGAAACTTAGACATGCTAACTCCATTATAAATAGCAGTCAAAGCCTTAGAGTTGCAAGTGGCAGCCAATTCTTCATCCTTAGTCAACTGTTCCTCATATTTGAGACTAGTTACCCAATCAATAGTGACAGTGGGCAAAGAATAGTCATTTACAATAGATTTTCAAACTTTCAAATCTATAGCTTTCACAAAGGTAACCATTCTAGCTTTCCAATAAGCATAATTGGCACCATCCAACAGATGAGGCTTATTGGTAGAAGTGCCTTCATGGTAGTTATCCATTCTAACAAAATTCGGATGAACACAGTAAAATAGTGTAACACTCTCTAATACCAATTGAAAGTTTTGCATATTACCAAAATGGATACTAGTTATAATTAACCAATGCAGCAGACTAACAATCTACCAATCATACACCACAAGATGGCAGACACAATATTTAACGTGGAAACCTTATTCAGGAAGAAAAACCACGAACTAGAAATCAAGAACTCACATACAGTTATAAAATATACTCACAACTCATTTACCTCAGTCAGTACCTCGACCTACAGACTATAGCTGTTCTTGCACAACTTTCACCGCCACGACTTCCCCGCTGTGCACCGTTCTCGTTAATTGATCTCCTTACACCTTGTCAACCAAGATGATCAACCTTCTACAAGAGAGTAAAAGCAACACAACTATCTAAAGCAGCCATTCAGAACAATCTCTCAATGGCTCTAAAGAAACAAGGAAATCTCTCTTAAGGTATTCTAACTTCAAGTCAAAAGAGAGAATTAACTTCTTATCTTCTATATTAGGGTTGAGAGTAAACCCCTATAAATAGCTCCAAATTTGTGCCTTAGACTTAGCGCACAAGTATGACTCAAATTGGTAAACAAAGTCTCAAAAAGGAAACTAATTTGTAGCAGATCTGGACTCTTTCCATTTTTTCTACGCCATTTGATCGATCGCACAATGCATCTAATCAACTGGACCACCCAAAATAACTGGGACGCTTCAACACTCCAATTGATCGTACAGAGGGTCCGATCAATCAGTCCTCAGTGGTTTCACCCGGTCTTCCCTTTTTTTTTTTCTTTTCTCTGCTTCCGCTCTTCAGATGAGACAACCACAGTCCATTCTAAAATAAGTTTAAAAATACAACTCAATGGACCCAGAGTTTTATCCAACCCATGAATTAGCCAACATAAAAATACTAACACCATTTAAGTGCCCAGTGTAAGATTTAGGGTTTCATTGACATCAACTAAACGGGGGCAAAACAAGAATGAAAATTTGGGATTTGGGTTGAAGGACCTTTGTTGATATTATAAAATTTTGGGATCCTCAGTTGTGGTTACCATGTTTAAAGGGATTTTTTTTTTTTGGTAAATGTCCCTTTCTTTTATATAGAGTTTGCACAAATTTGTTTGGAAAAGCTAAAATATATCTATACCCCATGTATAAAAGAGAAAAGGTTGACATCCTTGGTTTGCTACACATTTGTCGTGGGCCGACTGCTTCATTATCTATATATCAACACCTTTGTGGTGGGGCCAAATCAGATGCAAGATGGCATAATAGCTCATGCTTCAAAGATGCAAGATGTAGCACTGTGCTCAGCTGGTAAGGGAAATAGGTGTCGTCTTCTTCTCCTCACTTTCTAAAATGGGAGAGAAAAAAATGTTGCACAACAAAGCTCCCCAGTGACCAAGAAGAAGAGAGGTTTAACCTTTTTTTGTCTGGATTACAACTCTTAGAAGTATTTTCTATCCCTACTATCATGCATCCTTTCAAAATCCTCTCTAAATATTGTTGTATTTTTTTCTAGAATTATTGATGTCTTTCGGATGTAACCAAATTTGGTGTTGTTGTTTGCTCTGTATCTTCCTCTCTATCTTTAATTGGTGATTCTGGATTTTCTCCCTTGATGAGCAATAGTAATTTCATGATTTCTCACCTACATTGTTTGATTAAACACCTTAAGGTGGAAATCAAGCGAAAAACTATTAACATCAATAGAGCTTAGGGAAAACATACAGAGAAGAAGCAGAGTCGTAGGGGCCATCTAGGTTCGAGACTGACTATAAAAACTAGCAAGTTATTATAAATGAAGTGTCATACTAAACTACCATATTTATAAAAGTCGAAAATGTTGTTAGAACTTATATATATATATATAAGAGAAAATGCTGGCATGCTTGGTTCGCTACACCTTTTGTGGTGGGCCGACTTGCTTCATTATATATATATATATATATATATATATATCACCTTTGTGGTGGGGCCCAATCAGATGCAAGATGGTGTAGCAACTCATGCTTCAAAGATGCAAGATGTCGCATTGTGCTCAGCTGATAAGGAAAACAGGTGTCGTCTTCTTCTCCACACTTTCAAAAATGGGTGAAAACAAGATCTTACACAACACAGCTCTTTGGTGACCAAGAATAAGAGAGGTTTAACATTTTTTGTCTGGATTGTAACTCTTGGAGGTATTTTCTATCCCTACTGTCATTCATCCTTTCAAGATCTACTCTTAATATTGTTGTGTTTTTTTTTTTTTTTAAGTATTGGTGTCTTTGGGATGTAATAAAACCCCTTTTGATGGTGTTGTTTGCTATGTTTCTTCGCCTCTGTCTTTATTCAGTCACTCTGGATTTTCTACCCTGATGAACAACAATAATTTCTTGAATTTTCAGCTAAGTTCATAGAATGCATAGTAACTGTTTGATTAAACGCCTAAAGGAGGAAATGGAGAGAAAAACTAGTAACATTAGTAGATACGTGGGGAAAAATAGAGAGAAGAAATAGACTAACAAGGGGGCATCCAAGCTCGGGACTAACTATAAAAACTAGCAAGTTATTCTAAATGAAGTGTTATACTAACTACCATATTTATAAAAGTCGAAAATGTTGTTACCCTGTATATGTAAAAAAGAGAAAAAGTTGACATGCTTGGTTCGCTACACCTTTGTGGTGGGCCAACTTGCCTCATTATATATATATCAACACTTTTGTGGTCCCAATCAAATGCTAGATGGCATAGTAGCTCATGCTTCAAAAATGCAAGATGTCGCATTGTGCTCAACTGGTAAGGAAAACAGGTGTTGTCTTCTTCTCGTCACTTTCAAAAATGGGAGAAAAAAAAACCTTGCACAACACAGCTTTTTGGTAACCAAGAAGAAGAGGGGTTTAACATTTTTGTCTGGATTGCAATTCTTAGAGGTATTTTCTATCCCTACTGTCATTCATCCTTTCAAGATCTTCTCTAAATATTGTTGTGGTTTTTTTTTTTTTAATTAGTGGTGTCCTTGGGATGTACTAAAACCCCTTTTGGTGGTGTTGTTTTCTATGTTTCTTGGTCTCTGACTTTAATCAGTCACTCTGGATTTTCTGCCTTGATGAGCAACATCAATTTCTTGAATTTTCAGCTACATTCATAGAATGCATAGTAACTGTTTGACTAAACGCCTAAAGGAGGAAACGAAGAGAAAAACTAGTAATATCAATAGATACGTGGGAAAAATTAGAGAGAAGAAACAGAGAACAGGGGCATCCAGGCTCGAGACTGACTTAAAAACTAGCAAGCTATTATCAATGAAGTGTCATACTAAACTACCATATTTATAAAAGTAAAAAATGTTGGTAGCACTTATATATATAAGAGAAAATGTTGACATGCTTGGTTCGCTACACCTTTGTGGTGGGCCGACTTGCTACATTATATATATATATATCACCTTTGTGGTGGGGCCCAATCAGATGCAAGATGGCATAGCATCTCATGCTTCAAAGATGCAAGATGTCACATTATGCTCAGCTGATAAGGAAAACAGGTGTCGTCTTCTTCTCCACACTTTCAAAAATGAGTGAAAAGAAGATCTTGCACAACACAGCTCTTTGGTGACTAAGAATAAGAGAGGTTTAACATTTTTTGTCTGGATTGCAACTCTTGGAGGTATTTTCTATCCCTATTCTCATTCATCCTTTCAAGATCTTCTCTTAATATTGTTGTGGTTTTGTTTTTAAAGTATTGGTGTCTTTGGGATGTAATAAAACCCCTCTTGATGGTGTTGTTTGCTATGTTTCTTCATCTCTGTCTTTAATCAGTTACTATGGATTTTCTGCCCTGATGAGCAATAGTAATTTCTTGAATTTTCAGCTAAATTCATAGAATGCACAGTATCTGTTTGATTAAACGCCTAAAGGAGAAATTGAAGAGAAAAGCTAGTAACATCAATAGAGACATGGGGAAAAATAGAGAAGAAACAGAGTAACAAGGGGGCATCCAGGCTCGGGATTGACTATAAAAACTAGCACGTTATACTAAATGAAGTGTTATACTAAACTACCATATTTATAAAAAACGAAGATGATGTTACCCATTTTATAAAAGAGAGAAAGTTGACATACTTGGTTCCTTACAACTTTGTGGTGGGCCGACATGCTTCAATATCTATATATCAACATCTTTGTGGTGGGGCCCAATCAGATACAAGATGGCATAGCAGCTCATGCTTTAAGATGCAAGATGTGGCATTGTGCCCAGCTGGTAAGCGAAACAAATGTCGTCTTTTTCTCCTTATTTTCAAAAATGGGAGAAGAACAAATCTTACACAACACAACTCTTTGGTGACCAAGAAGAAGAGAGGCTTAACGTTTTTTAATCTAGGTGGAAACTCTTGGAAGTATTTTCTATCCCTACTGTCACGCATTCTTTGAAAATCCTCTCCAAATATTGTTTTTTTTAAAT
Source organism: Umbellularia californica (assembly GCA_028538565.1). Taxonomy (NCBI): domain Eukaryota; kingdom Viridiplantae; phylum Streptophyta; class Magnoliopsida; order Laurales; family Lauraceae; genus Umbellularia; species Umbellularia californica. The sequence goes on from JAPQWN010000003.1 coordinate 46,830,787, forward strand.
TATTGATATCTTTCGGACGTAATAAAACCCCTTTTGGTGGTGTTGTTTGCTATGTTTCTTCGTCTCTGTCTTTAATAGGTGATTATGGATTTTCTACCTTGATGAGCAATAGAAATTTTATGAGTTTTTGCTACATTCATAGAATGCACAGTAACTATTTGATTAAACGCCTAAAGGAGGAAATGAAGAGAAAAACTAGTAATATTAGTAGATATGTGGGAAAAAATAGAGAGAAGAAACAGAGTAAGAGGGGGTTATCCAGGTTCGGGACTAACTATAAAAACTAGCAAGTTATTCTAAATGAAGTATTATACTAAACTACAATATTTATAAAAGTATAAAAATGTTGTTACCCCTTATATATAAAAGAAAAAAAGTTGACATGCTTGGTTCGCTATACCTTTGTGGTAGGCCAACTTGCTTCATTATATATATATATATATATATCAACACCTTTGTGGTGAAGCCTAATCAGATGCAAGATGGCATAGCAGCTCATGCTTCTAAGATGCAAGATGTCGCACTGTGCTCAGCGGGTAAGGGAAACAGGTGTCGTCTTCTTCTCCTCACTTTCAAAAATACGAGAAAAAAAGATCTTGCACAACACAGCCCTTTGGTAACCAAGAAAAAGAGAGGTTTTTTATATGGATTGCAACCCTTGGAGGTATTTTCTATCCTTTCAAGATCTTATCTTAATATTGTTGTAGTTTTCTTTTTTTAATTATTGGTGTCTTTGGGATGTAATAAACCCCTTTTGGTGGTGTTGTTTGCTATGTTTCTTCGTCTCTGTCTTTAATCAGTTACTCTGGATTTTCTACCCTGATGAGTAATAGTAATTTCTTGAATTTTCAGCTACATTCATAGAATGCACAGTAACTATTTGATTAAATGCATAAAGGAGGAAATGAAGAGAAAAACTAGTAACATCAGTAGATACGTGGGAAAAAAATACAGAAGAAACAGAGTAACAAGGGGGCATCAAGGCTCGTTACTGACTACAAAAACTAGCAAATAATTCTAAATGAAGTGTTATACTAAACTACTATATTTATAAAAGAGGAAGATGATGTTACCCCTTATATAAAAGAGAGAAAGTTGACATGCTTGGTTCCTTACAACTTTGTGGTGGGCCGACATGCTTTAATATCTATATATCAACACCTTTGTGGTGGGGCCCAATCAGATGCAAGATAGCATAGCAGCTCATGCTTCAAAGATGCAAGATGTGGCATTGTGCTCATCTGATAAGAGAAACAGGTGTCGTCTTCTTCTCCTCCCTTTCAAAAATGGGAGAAGAACAAATCTTTGATGGAACGCGCTCCGAATGCCGTGGATGCTACCGGGGTCGGCGGACGTGGGAGTCCGTCGGGTCCGGCCCTTTCGCGCCCGGGGGGCATGAAGCGTGCATCAACATTTCTTTTGTGTGGGTGTGCCAGATTTTCTATTTTACTTAGAATTGCAAGTGGTAATCCGGAGATCAACCTTCGCAAGTAAAAAGGAAATCAACTTCTTTCAAGTTTTCTATTGCACAAATATTTAAGAAAAGAGACATTTTCTTGATTTGCCGTGAAAGGCGATTTTGTTTGGCATTTATAGCCGATTTTGGCATTTATAGCCGATTTTGGCGTTTATAGCCGATTTACAATTCTTATCAATAATGAAAGACAAGAGTTATGATTTTTTGTCTCTTTTAGAAAAATACAAACTACAATGAAAAGCAAGAAAAGGAGGATCTAACTTCTCAGGAGATTGTGGGGGACTCGTTCAGATTGACGGTCGCAAGCCATGTATGGGCTTCGCCATCATCCATGCAGATGAGAACAGAGGATGCTCTTGATTCGCTTGGCTTGGCTATAACCTCAGATTTTTAGAGGACAAAGACCAAGAGAAGGTCCTATGTCCAATAAAAAGCTAAGTAGACGGGCTGAAAAGCCACGTCTAAGCCATTGGAGGCAGCGGGAGAAGGCAAGGACCTTGGGGGGGTGCCCCCCAAGGGACTTTTGTCACCTTGTAGTGGTGGCCGGTGCAGAACTTCAGCAGAGTTTTTCTCTCTTTTTCTTTCTCTCAGATTTCTGGATCTGTGGTGCTTTGGAAGTGATCTCCGATTGATCCATCCGGATTTCAATGGAATGCTCTCCTATTTATAGGCTTTTGGTAGCCATTTAGGAGAGTTTATGGGCTTTAATGGCTTTAATGGGAGGAGTTACAAGATTTATTTCTTGATTTTGTAACTCCTTTTTCCTTGAATCTGATTGGCCGATGGAGATTAAGGGCTTTTAATCACCTTAATTACCATAATGGGAGGAGTTTCATGGGTTAAATGCCATGAATCAATTGACTTGTAACTCCCAAATGCTTGCTTCTGATTGGGCCGTCCAAAGAAATGAATTAATGACTGCAATAAAGCTAGTCAATTAACCACATTAATTGGTCGCCGAGCAGTCGAAGAGTCGCGGGCCGTGCCGTGTCTTCTGGAATTCTTCTGGCGATGATCATCGATGGATCTTCATGCTGATCGACATCGGATGAACATGTAACTTCAAACAGTGATAGCTAAGAGCGGGCCGGTGACATCTGTCCTGTCGATTTTTCGATCGATTGGGCGGAAAGTACACTTTTTTTGGTCGACCAGTTGGCGATCAATGTTGATTTTGATACTTTTGGAGGTTGACCCGTGATTTTGACGGATGTCGGAGGACATGAGTCAATTTCAAGCACTAAAAATCACATTTTCAGGAAACCACAGGGGCCAAAGTGCGCGAAACGCGAAAAAGGACGGAAAAAAAGGGTCACCGGCGAAAAATCCGGTGACCCGGACTTCCATGGTCGCCGGCGACCATGGGCCGGCGACCCTGGGCCATGGTCGCGGGCTGCGACCCTGGGGGTTTTTCCCCTGTTTTTGGTCCGTTTTGTGGTCTTTTTCGTCGCCGTGTTCTTCTGTATTTTTCTTGACATTTCTTCTCATTTATTGGCTTGATTTCCCTGTAGAAAACCTGATGAGAATCCTTGCATTTTTTGAGTGCAAAGTTTCCAATTTTCCGGGAAAGCCGAAGACTTTGTCGTGTAGAGCTGCTGATTTTCCGCCAGAAGCTGAAACTTGGTCAAACGATGTCGGAATGACCTGAAATTTGAGGTGGAGCCTCCTGAGCAATAAATAAGACCAACCATAGGCTTTTGTTTGAGTTTTAAAGCCGTTTGGGGTCCCATCGATGCTTCACTTAATTTTGCTGCGGGGAAAATGCCGAGCTTTGACATGTGGTCAAACGATGTCCGATTGACCTGAAATTTGACGGGGAGCCTATTGGAGTCATTTTGAGACGTTCCATGGGCTCCGTTTTGGATGTCATGGTCCCGGGTTGCTCCACCCCCGGTAGGCTTGATTTTCTCTCGGAGCATCGAAACCTGGTCAAACGTTGTCGGAATGACCTGAGATTTTACGTGCAGCCTTTTGGAAGCATGTTGAAGCCACTCATGCACTTGGTTTGATGAGCGAAGGCTTCGATGGTTCCCGCCGCCGGAAGGCTTGATTTTGCTGCTCGAGCATTGATGGAGGGTCAAACGTTGTCGGTTTGACTTGAAATTTGGCATGGAGCCCTTTTGAGACATGCTGGAGTCATCCGTAGGCTCTGATCGAAGTTTTGACGTCTTCGATGATGTCGCCGCCAGGAGCACCAATTTAGCTGTCGGAGAAGCAAAGTTAGGCCAAATGATTCTGAAATGGCCCGAAACTCTGTACTCCTCTCTTGGCTGTCTTGAAGGATCTTGCAGTTTTTGTTTGATTCTGACAAGATTTGATTTTTTGGAGAAGTTGCATTGCCTATTTATGGCAGGTTGCGACTTCATGCAGCTTTCTTGATGTTGAAGAGGCAAAGTGACATTTTTGGTGTCAACAAATGCCCCCTCGAGGTACAGCGACGGGTTGCTTGACTTTTGTAGTCGATGTGCCTCGAAGAGATTTTTGAAGGAGAGCTTGTGTCTTGACCAAGAGTCTTTGAGCAATCTTTCCTTTGGTAGAGTAGCCTTTGAGCTTCCAGGGGAATTTTATGGTAAATAAAAGGAATCGAGTACCATCTCGAGGCAAAGTTTTGAAGATGACATCAGGGATGTGGATTTGGGCTTTTGTTTTTGACCTTGTGACCTAACAAGCTGTATGTGGCAGGTTTGGGGGTCGGGTTTTGGTTTTGATCTTGTAGACCTAACAGGCTGTATGTGACAAGTTAGGGGATCATGATTTGGTTTTTGGTTTTGGTCTTGTGACCTAACAAGCTGTATGTGGCAAGTTAGGGGACCAGGATTTGGTTTTTTGGTCACTCTTTGGGACTGTGTGGGTCCATTGGAGTGGTTTGGATTTTTGTGGAATGTCAATTTCAAGATTTTGGCTTAATTTGGTATATGAGGCTGGATGGTTTAATTTTTGGAAGCTCATGGGGCTTGGAATTTTTTGTATGGTTCAATCAACTCAAAAGAGGCATGGAACCATTTTTGTATGCTCTTGGCAAGAGGGATTTTTTTTCTGACTAAAAGCCCTTTTTTTTTTCTTTTTTTTTTAAGTGCCTAGGTGGTAAAACCTGGCTCATATGGGCTAACCCATGGGACCTTAAGCTTTTTAAGATGGCTTAGATCTCATGTATGGCCATTTTTGTAAAGAATATCTAAAGATATCTCATTTGGATAGAGAATATCTAAAAATATCTTTATGGGAGAGAATCTCTCATATTCCCTTAATTTGGGAGAGAATATCTCAAGATATCTTTCTTTTTGGGAAAGAATCTCCAATCTCCTATTTTGTTGGAGAGAATCTCTCATTGATTGATTTTGGGAGAAAATCTCTCAAAGACATCTTTCTTTTTGGGAAAGAATCTTTCTAATTCCTTCTCTTTTGGTAAGGTTACTAATTAGTAACACTTACCTTTCTTCTTTGTTTCCTTCTTTGATTTGCTCTCTCCTATAAAAGCAAAGGAAGAGGCTAGATCTCTTGCTCTTATTGCTTTCTTTTGCAACAATCTTAAGAGAGCTCCAAGACCAAGAGTTCTTCTTCTTCAAGGATCTTCAAGCTTTTTTCCTTCTTCTTCTCCATCAATGGCTTCAAGTAAGTTTTCTTTCTTTTTCTTTCAAGAAAACTCCATGTAGAGAATAGGATGGAAAAAAAAAAAAGTTTCTCTTCTTTTTTTTTTTTTTTTCTTTTTTTCTTCTTTTTTTTTTCTTTTTTCTTTTCTTTCTATTCTTCTTCTCTTTTTTTTTCTTTTCCACGTGATTTCTTTTTTTTTTCACGTGTGTCTCTTTTTTTTTTTTTTTTTGTGGGCCGTACGGACAGATCCGTACGGATCTGGTCCGTACGGCCACGTGGCCTGTGGGCCACGGCCTGATGGGCCTGATATGTTTTTTTTTTTTTTTTTTTTTTTTTTTGAGAAAGTTTCTTTTTTTTTCTTTTCTTTCTCCTTTTTTTTTTTGAGAAAGTTTCTTTTTTTTTTGTGCTCATCATGATGATGCGTTTTTTATGCAAATCTAGATGTTCATGCATGTACTTTTTGTAGATTGAGCATGATAGCATACCTGAAAATATTTGCAAATTTGGGAATTTGGAGCTCGCAGCGATGTTGAGCCCTTCTTAATTTTGCGGAGATTTTGAGGTTTCGAAAGTTTGGAGTTTCGGAGCTCGCAGCGATGTTGAGCCCATCTTCAAAACTTTCTATTTCTTTCGGGGTATTTCCCTTTTCTTCGGAATTGCCCCGGAACCATGCCAAAATTTCGCCAGATTTGCTTTTAGCGAAATTCTGTCATTTTGATGATGATCTTTTCTTTTTCTTTTTTTTTTTTTTCCAACCTTTGCAGGTGGTTCCTCCAGAACGAACAAGGGTAAAGAGCCTGCTACAATCGTACCTTGTCGATCCGCCAGATCTTCTAATGTGGCCGTTCAGCAGGCCTGGGAGAAGGTATGATTCTTCCTTTTTCTTTTTCTGCTTCTTTCATGGGGCTTTCCATGTTCTGATTTGTTTTCTCACCCTGCTGCTGCTTCTTTTTTTTTTTTTTTAGCAGAGGATGAAGACTTGGCGATGCCTGAGGTTCCGACCGATGAGGCGGTGATGGAGCCGGTTATGGCATCTGAAGAAGAACCGAGGGACTCTGGAATGATTCCAGAATCTCCAATTGGTATAACTTCTTTCGCTTTCTCTTTTTTTTTTTTTTTTGCCTGCGACTTGATTTGCTAACATTTCTCTTGTCAGCTGACTTGCCACAGGATTCCGATGACTTTGAACCATCAATGGACGCAAATGTTGATGATGCTTCCGATGAGTTCGTGGAGGAAGAGAGTGTTCCGCCAGTCGTCGAAGAAGGTACTTTGTAGTGATGACCCTGATGATTTTTTTTTTAACAGGATCATATTCATACCTTTTTGTGTTTCATTTGCAGGTTTTGAAGTGACAGAAGAGAGTCCATCGCTTTCTTCAGAACCAGAGCAAGGGATGCCAGAGGTCGATCCGGAGGTAAAGACTCCTACAACCAGTTCTGACGCGATAGAGAAGATACCTCGTGCTGAGATTCCTTTTCCAGTGGCTCCAAGTGGAAAGAGTTCTTTTGTTACTCTTCCAATGGGACATGACATGAGCAGCCGATCAACGGAGAAGGGTGAATCTTCATCCAGTTCGTCTCTTCAATTTGCGAAGAAGGTGCTGGCTCGGGTTTTGAGTTCTTGGATCAAGACTCTCTTTTCTGGACACCTGGATGCCGGATTTGGCATGATCCCACATGTACAGGAGATTCTCACTGATACCGAAGAGGTTGGTCTGGATGTCACAGGTGCCAGGGCGATCGTTGATAGGATCATTGCACTGGGTGACAAGTGGTTTGAGACCATGGATTTCCCTGACGACTAATTCTTCAAGGAGATGTTCTTGGACCCTGCTGATAAGGCTAAGTCCGACCTGAATGAGGCTACACAGAGCAGGAAGCAGGTAGTCCGAGAGAAGAATAAGGAAGAGCTAGTCATCCTTGGATTAAAGCGCGATCTTGACATCCTTGATGGAGAGGTCGAAATGGCTAGGAAGCATCTCGAGCATTTGAAGGCACAAGTTGATGCTAAGTGGACTGCTATAACAAAGGCTCGCGACAGGGAGAGTACTCTGATTCGCAGGGCTGCAGATGCCGGTCAAGTTCTTGAGAGGAGGACTCTAAAGAACGAGCAATGGCAAACTGCTGGGGAAAAGCTTCCCGTTGTTAAAGAAGGATTACGGCATTCGCCAGCATCTCATGGCAAGTTCCTGAAGAAGCGTGCCTTGGAAATTCTGACGGCTGATGCCAAAAGTTTGCTTGAGGAGCTGAAGCTTTGGCTGGAGACCATTTTTGGCTAAGCTCCTGATTTTTTGTAGCAGAAACTATTCTTCTTATTTTTTTTTTTGTACCACATATATTTTTTGGTACTTCTTTTTTTGTAGTGCTTGTGAACACTTTCTTTTTTTTTTTTGGTACCACATGTATTTTTTTGATACTTTTCTTTTTTTTGTAGTGCTTGTGAACACTTTCTTTTTTTTTTGCTTTGGTACCACATGTATTTTTTTTGGTACCTTTTTTTTTTTTTTTTTTTGTGTTCCCTACGCTCACTCGAATCTTTTTGTGATGAAAGCAATTGCTAAATGGGATTTGATCAAAAGCTTTGTCATTTTGTGAAAATCTTTTGTCAAATTATTGTTTTGGCATGGGAGCCTGATTTTGGTTGTGGCGTGAAAGCCGATTTTGAGATGGCATGGAAGCCGAAATTTTATGGCGTAAAAGCCAAAATTTGGGTTGGCATGGAAGCCGAAATTTTATGGCGTAAAAGCCAAAATTTGGGTTGGCACGGAAGCCGGATTTTTGTGGCATTTACAGCCAGTTTGGTGGCATTGATAGCCAATTTGTGGCATTGATAGCCGGTTTGGTGGCATTGATAGCCGGTTTGGTGGCATTGATAGCCGGGTTTTTTGAAAGCCAAGTTTTGGTTTGTCGGCGTGAAAGCCAATTTTTTGTGGCATTGATAGCCGGTTTGTGGCATTTATAGCCGGTTTTTGGCGTTTATAGCCAGATTTTGGCGTTCATAGCCGAGTTTTGGCGTTTATAGCCGAGTTTTGGTTTTCAAAATGCAGGTATCGACCAAATGTCGCCTCCCCGCTGAATGGTTTTGCAAGTATCGATGGAATGTCGCTTCCTTGCTCATTCGGTTTTGTGAGTATTGATGGAATGTCACTTCCTCGCGGGTTAGGTTTTGCAAGTATCGATGGATTGTCGCTTCCTCGAGGGCTGGGGTGCAAATATCGACTAAGCGTCGCTTCCCTGCGTTTCCCAAAACTTTTGGTTTTGCGGGTACTGACTTGATGTCGTTTCTCCGCGATTTTTTGAGGTTTTCTCCAACCATTTGTAATTTTGGTTGTGGATAGCAACTGGTATGTTGCATCTCCACGATTTTTGAAATTGGGTTGTGGATATCAACTGGTTTGTTGCTTCTCCACGATTTTAGGTTTTCTCGAACCTTTGAAATTTGGGTTGTGGATATCAACTGAAATGTTTGTCTCCACGATTTTTAGGTTTTTTCGAACCTTTTTTGAAATTTGGGTTGTGGATATCAACTGATATGTTGCGTCTCCACGGTTTTTGGATTTTGCAAGTATCGACGAAATGTCGCTTCCCTGCGATTTTGGGTGCAAGTATCAATGGAATGTCGCATCCTTGCTTTTTTTCAAAAATTTTGTTTTGCGGGTACTGACTTTGATGTCGTTTCCCCACGATTTTTGAAAAACCAATTTTTTTTGTTTAAAGACACGAGGGTCGTAAATTTTGACCTAAAACCATTTGGCGGTAAAAGGTAAGGTGGACTAGGGTGGAAATCCCTGAATCCGGATTTTTGTTTCAAACCATGAATTTTGGTTCAAGGATCGAAAGTTTTGGTCAAGTCAGGGAGAGGCTCCTAAACTTGGATTTTTTTGTTTTTTTTTTTTTTGTTTTTGAACAATGAAACGATAAAAGTAAGCATTGTTTTTGAATCTCTAGAAATTTTGACATTTGATATGAAAATTCTAAAGAGAGTGGGTTTGACGAGCGAGTACCTGAGAACAGGTTTTGGCCATACAGGCATTGCTCTTACCCAGTTGGGTAAGTCTTCAAGGGTAGTACCGCTTCAAGAACTTGCCGTTGATAGGCAGCATACATCTGTCGCCTTCCATGTTTAGGAGGGCATATGCGCCGTTGGAGAAGACTTTGTCGATGACGTAGGGTCCCTCCCATTTTGGTTCAAACTTGCCTTTGGACTTGTGAGCGAAGACCATTGGTCTTTTTACCGCAAGAACCAAGTCACCCTTTTTGTAGGCGCGTTGCCGGACCCTTTTGTCAAAAGATCCTGCCATGCGTGCTTGGCAAAGTTCAATGCTTTGTCGAGCTTCGAGCCGTCTCTCGTCGAGATTGTCCAGCTCATGGAGTCGCAATTTGACATTGCTTTCTTGAGTCATGTCATTTTGTAGAGATACCCTCAGAGAAGGAATTTGTACCTCTAGGGGCACAACAGCTTCGCATCCATAGACCAAGGAGAATGGTGTGCTATGGGTTGGTCCTCGAACGGTGGTTCGATAGGCCCACAAAGCTTCAGACAGTTTGTCGCTCCAGTCTCTTTTGTGACTAGAGACCATTTTCTTTAGGATTTTGCAGAGTGTCTTGTTGAAGGCTTCTGCTAATCCGTTTGCTGCCGGATTGTATGGAGTCGAAGGACAGCTTTGAATTTTGTATTTGTCGCAGAACCTGTAGAATCGATGATCCCGGAATTGTGGTCCGTTATCATGGACGAATCTTTTAGGTATGCCGAAACGACAAATGATGTTGGTGCGTAGGAATTGAAGGACTGATGATGTCTTCATTTCGCTGAACGCAAATGCTTCTGACCACTTGGAAAAATAATCCGTTGCGGCGAAGATGAAGCGATGACCTTTGCTTGAAGGGGGAGAGATAGGACCTATGATGTCCATGCCCCATGCTTCAAAAGGCCATGAGATTGCTGTAGGATACAGCCATTCTGGAGGCATGTGAATGTAGTCTCCATGAACTTGGCATTGTTGGCAGCGCTTAGCAAATTGCATTGCGTCGGGTACCATGGTAGGCCAGTAGTAACCCAACCTTTTGACTTGGTCGTAGAGCTTGGGACCAGCCTGATGAGCTCCACAAAGACCAGCGTGAACTTCTTTGAGTGTTTCTTCAGCTTCTTGTTGTGACAAGCAGCGTAGGAGTACTCCATTGAAGGATTTCCTGTAAAGGATTTTTGAAGGAATATCCAAATGAAAGTTTGGGGCTCGCCTTTGAATGCTTACCCGTTCTTTTGGATCTTCAGGTAGGATTCCGAACATAATGTAATCAATGAACGGATCCCTCCAGTCGCCGATTGAAGTTTGAAGGATAGAGATCCGACTTCCAACCACTTGGTGGCATTCAGCAACTGCTTGGTGTGTGTTATGAGGAGGGAAGATCTTTCTCTCACACACTGTAATTTGCATGTTTTCCCCTTCTTGAATTGCCATAGATGCAGCAAGTCCAGCCAGGGCATCTGCACGGATGTTTTCACCTCTACGAATGTGGGTGATGTTGCAGATGTCAAACTTTTGCAGAAGCGATTGTGCCTTGTTGTAGTAAGGCAGCAGATCAGGCTTCCTGACTTCATATTTCTGATTCATCTGGTTGACGATCAGTTGAGAGTCTCCAAAGACTTTCAGCATGGTGATACCGGATTCAATGGCGAGTTCAAATCCTAGGATCAGAGCTTGGTATTCAGCTGCATTGTTTGTGCATGGTTCCAATAGCGAGAAAGCATGTGGAATCATGTATCTGTTAGGGCTAACAAAGAGGATGCCAACTCCCGAGATCAGCTGTCTTTTTTCATTTGTCCTGGTTGCACCGTCAAAGTACATGTCCCAGGAGGCATTTGGCGAGAAGGTCTCCACGTTGTAGACGGGTTCGTCTGGGAGATCATCTCTGAGTGGTGAATCTTTAGGCAATGGATGCTCTGCGAGGAAATCTGCTAGAGCTTGGCCTTTGATTGCTTTTTGTGGCACATATCTAATATCAAATTGTGATAGAAGGATGGACTTTTGTAACAAGGACCTTCAAGAGGTTGATCCTTGAGACGAGGTAGACTGTGTTGGAAAGCAAGTAGTGACGTAGCTTTTGTACGGCGAACATCACTGCAAGGCATTCCTTTTCGACTGGAGAGTAGCGATGCTCTGCACCTACTAGCATGCGGCTGAGGTAGTATAGAGCAGCTTCTTTTCTTTCATCATTTTCTTGTGCAAGCAGAGCGCCTACAGAATGATCAAGAGCTTTTGTGTACAAGATGAATGGTTTTCCAGTGGCAGGGGCAGCTAAGGTTTGGTCAGGTATGACTTGATCTCTTGAAATGCGGCTTCACAGTCGGCATCCCAGACAAAGTCTACACCCTTTTTCATCAATCGAGAGAATGGACGGCATTTCCCCGAAAGATTGGAGATGAACCGTCTGATGTAGGCCAATCTCCCTTGGAGCCCTTTTAATTCTCTCAAGGTTCTTGGAGAGGGCATTTCTAGAATAGCTTTGACTTTTATGGGGTCAAGTTCTATTCCAGCTTTCCGAACAAGGAATCCGAGAAACTTACCCGACGAGACGCCGAAGAAGCATTTTAGAGGATTCATCCGCAGTTTGTGTTTGCGGAGTCGGAGGAAGACTTCCCGAAGATCTTTGAGATGGTCTTCTTTTCTTCTGCTTTTGACGGCGAGGTCATCAACGTAACATTCGACCGTCTTGTGCTGCATATCTTGGAATATTTTCATCATAGCCCTCTGATATGTGGCACCAGGATTTTTCAGACCAAATGGCATGACAGTGTAGCAATACACGCCAAATGGAGTCCGAAATGAAGTGTGTTTTTCATCCTCGGGATGCATTTTTATCTGATTGTAACCAGAGAAGCCATCCATGAATGTCATTCGCTCGAATCCGCAGGTATTGTCAATCATCACCTCCGGTATGGGGAGCGGGAATTCATCTTTAGGACAAGCGCCATTCAAGTTTCTATAGTCAATACAGACTCTGATCTGCCCATTTTTCTTTGTCACGGGGACAATGTTGGCCAACCATTCTGGATGTTGTTCCTCACGGATGAAGCCGACGCTTTTGAGCTTTTGAACTTCTTGTTCAATTTTATCCATCACATCTGGACGGAATCTTCTTTGGCCTTGTTTGACAGGCTTGATTTCTTCTTGAAGATTGAGTTCGTGGACTGCTACTTTGGGGTCTAAACCAGGCATTTCAGCGTAGGACCATGCGAAGCAATCAACGAACTCACGAAGAAAAGCGATATACTCGGGTAACTCATCATCCTTTATATTCTTGCTTATGAATACAGGACGTGGGTTATCTGGTGTTCCCAAGTCTATCTTTTCAACAGGATCTTCTGTTAGAAGGTTCGAAGGTAGCTCCTCCACAATATTTTCGGAGGCTTCCAGCTCAACAAAACCTTCTGGGATTCCAAGGGCATTTGTAGACCGAGGGTTTGTTCCTTTCCACGGGTCTTCTTGATTGGTGATCTTCTCAAGGCTTGCTATGAGATGGTCCCAATCGCCTGTTGAAACTGGGTCGAAGTAAGGTACTTCTTTTGGAGACGAGGGCTCTTCTGGGTCAGAGTAGCACAAGTCTGTATTATCGGACGATTCCTCTTTATCATCAGAGAAATCGTACCAATTGGATGAGCTTCCTGGATCTTTGTCAGGTAACTCTTTAAAGAGATATCCAGGGAGATCGATGTCTTCATGGACTTGAGATGTTGAGGCTTGGTCGGTAAAACGACTTTTAAGCTTTTGTGTCAACTGTCTCAGAGGAGTGTCGGGATCATACCCTAACCCATATGAAGACTTTTCTACATGACCGTAGAGTCTCCAATCTTCCAGCTGGCTTTTGGTCAAGGCGGGCCCCAATGGCGTGAGAATACCGCGGCCTTCTCCCAAACCGACTGGGTTCTGAGCGTCAAAGCCCATTTTCTTCATGATAGCTTGTGCCACAGGACTATATAGAGATAGTTGAGGCATACCTTCATTTTGGAAAGGTTCCAGCATGGAGTTTGATGAAGAAGCGTCCGATCTATGGAAGAAGATCGGCCTTTGCTTTGGTGATGTTGTCGGAACAACAAAGGTAGCAGACGTAGGATCTTCTACATCAGCAGGTGTCTTCGTCGGAGTGAGAGCAGGTTGAACATGCTGAGCGTCAGCTTGGCTTGACGATGCATCGTCTTCTGGCTCTGAGTCCGAGTCTGTGTCTTGCATGATAGACACGAGAGAAACAACAAATTTGCCCCCAGGCTTTTGCTTTGCCTTCTTCACTCTGGTGGTGATGACCAAAGGTTTTGAAGATTTGAGGGAGATGAGGAAGGGAGATTGACTACTCTCTTCTAATTTGCCGGAGGGTTTGTTTTCTTCCGGTGATTTTTGAGGAGCCTTGCCTTTATCTTTCTGGAGATTTTCAGCAGGGGGTGCTATTTCCTCTTCTTCTTTTTCTCCTTCATACATCTGGGAGTCTGCGAAGTGGACTTCTTTACCTTTGAAGGGTTTTCTGTCCGCAAAGACTCGATGTACCATGCCGTCGTCGCCGAGGAACTTGATGCATTGATGTAGAGTTGAAGGGACAACACCGTTCTCGTGTATCCAGGGGCGTCCGAGAAGGATGTTGTAGCATGAAGGGGTTTTTATTGCATACACAGTGACTTCAGAGATAAGATCACCGATCTGCAATTTGAACCTGATTTTGCCGATAGGCCTTTGAGTACTCCCATCGTATCCAAAGATAGATACAGATGTGTGGCTTAGCTTGCTGGGTGGGATGCCCAACTCTTCGAGAGCCGAAGTGGAGATGAGGTTGAGTGCAGAACCTGGGTCGACCTGAACTCTGTGTATAGGCATTTCCTTGATGTACCCTGTGAAGTACAGGGGTCGGTTGTGCCTTGCTTCGCCAAGTAGGAGGTCGTCCTTTGTGAAGGCGATGGTTGCACTTACTGCTTTTTGCACCGAGAGGCATTCAATGCATGATCCCTCAATTTTCTTTTCTCCCTTTGAGGAAGTTTCAGAGTTTTTGACCCGGTAGTCCATTTCAATTTGGAGGACTTGCGGGGCATGTTTGTCGACATCCTCATTCAGTTTTTGTAATTCTGAGATGAGATTATCACGAGTGCGTGGAGACATTTGTAATAAATCCAGGATGTGAAGACGTGCAGGTATGTGTTTGAAGTGCTCAACCAAGTCATACTTGAAAGCCTCCTTAGGGCCTGCATGCTCATCATTGTTGCCACTGGGGGCGCTTACAACATCTTTTCCCGAAGGATTTACATAAGTAAAGGAAGATTGGTTGTAATTTTTGTGGTAGTCCCGGCCCGAACGGGTGCCTCTACCAACTTCGAGAGCTTTTTGAGAAGGGTCTTCGCTTGGAAGATTGTCCTCAGGATCAAGAGGCTGTCGTTTCTCATTTACTGAGGATGCGTCTGCAGCAGAATTGCTATCCTCAGTGATTGTGTTGCATGGAGCATTTTCCGGGAGCGAGTCCTGAACAGCATCCAGCAGCTTTTCTTCTTCGTTGACCCATCCATCATCCCAAGTTGGGTTTTCTTCATGATGATGAGTCGGGAAGAGCGTGAGTTCTGAAGTCACAGTCTCAGGGGACGAAGCCTGAGAGGGTGTCATCTCTGTGAAATTCACGCGAGACGAGGTAGCCCCAGAAGATATGGTGCTAGGTGTCGCCGGTGTGTAAGTGATCTCATCAGATGATGCATCGGAAGAGCTATAATCCCGAATTATCACATTACAGGCAGCTCTTAAAGGAGACGTTGTCTGCTCGGAGTCAGACTCATCCTCGGATGTAAGAGGATCGTCTATCCAGCAATGTTCTCCATTTTCAGGAGTTAAGGGTGGAGGTACCTGATGGGCTTCAGGGACTTCAGGCTCTGGGTTGCGAGGAGGCTCGTTAATGCGATCTTGCTCTAGTTCTAGAGCGAGACGCTGCAAGATCCTTGCATACTCTTCAAGATCAGGCATGGGAGCCAGATCCTCTTCTTCGTCTTCTCCGTGTGGCTCAACATAGTTGATTTCCACTGGAGCAATGACAGGTGCTGGGTTAACAGCATCTTCTTGTGCAGCCACTTGATCTTCTTCATCATCAGACCAGGATCCTTGTGGTTGCAAGGGGTTATACCAGATTACTGGCATAAGGTGAGTTTCAGGAACCCATTCTTCGTCGGAGAGATACTCTCCTGTTTCAAGAGATTCCTCCCACTCGCCGGTGTAGTTGGGCTCGAATCCATCGTCGGTGTCGCTAGACTCATATCCATCGATGGAGAATCCAACTACCGAGTTGCAAGAGTATGATGCCCCCTGCATGGCTTCTTTTTTGAATTGAGGTGGCATGAAATCACTGAGAGTGAAGTTTCTTACCGCCTTTGAAGTCTCTGGAAGGGACGTTTTTGTTGCCCCGAGTGAACTGGTAGAGGAGGCCTCTGCCTTTTCATGGACTTCTTGTTTTGGCTGGGTCTTCTCTTGCCGTTTGAGCCTGAGGAGATGTTTCCTAGCCTGCCTTCGTTGTTGAGCTGTCGGCTTTGTTTTTACGATCTCCCGGTTTTCATCTTCCAGGAGATCGGGATGTACCCATATAGGTTGTCCATCTGGTGTTGGATAGGGAACCAGTTCCTCGGACGCTTGAATTTTATTTATCACCATGAAAGAAGTAGTGATCTTCTTCTTCGGTGATTTTGGTGTTTGTCCACATGACACCATGTTGACGGAGGCAGTCCCATAGTTTTTGTCAAAGGTGATGACTCCGTTTTTCCACATCTCATTGATATTCTCTCTCACAACAAAGCATTGAGGATGCGAGATCATCTGGTGGTATGGACAGTACCGAGGATCGTTGGTTTTGCCAACATCGCCCGGTCTTTTGGGTTCAGGCAAGGTGAGCTTGCCGTTTGCCACGAGAGCCCCGAAGATTTCGTCAACATCTTCATCGAACGGGTATTTCTTTTCTACTCGCTCTTTGAAGGCATCAGAGAGTTCAGGTCTCTTACCTGCAGCTCTGTTTTCAGCTTTCTTTGGTTGCTGAGGAGCTGACTTGGTTTGCACATTGAGGACCTCTTTCTTCTTTGGTTTAGAGGTTGCAATGGCGGTTGGCTCTTTTCTTGATGACTTCTGACTGTTGAGGTCTTTAATCACCGTTTCAGCTTCCATAGAAGCTTCCAGGAGTTCTCCCAGGTTTTTTGATTTGTTGCCGATGATAATAGAGCGTATTTTGGCTCTCATGTTGTTTCGGCAGATGTCGACTAGCGACGCCTGTGGCAATACATCTGAACATTTGTATGCCATTGCTTTCCACTTGTGAATGAAGTCATAAGTTGACTCATTCTCTCCCTGTTTTAGGCTGCAGAGCTGAGCCATAGTAACAGGATGATCCTCACCTTGGAAGTGGGTCAGGAAGCGTGTCTCTAGCATAGCCCAGTTCTGAATGGAGTTCTCCGGAAGAGTGGAGTACCAATCGAAGGCCGTACCTTTTAGGGTACTTGCAAAGAGGCGGATCTTGAGTGCATCTTGATCCGCGATAGCTCCCGTCAAAATCTTGAAGTGGATGACGTGCTGTCTGGCTGATCCTTTCCCCGTATATGTTTGGAGAGTAGAATGTTTGAATTTTGTGGGGAACGGGACCGAGTCCATCCATAAAGGATATGGTGGCTTGATCCCATGCTCCTTGAGTATATCCTCTTCTTTTGCTTTGGCGAGGATACTGTCTACGTCCTTTTTGGTAAGGGCGCGTGACTCATTTTCTTCTCCATTTCCCTCATTATTGCTATGATTCGGAGGAGGCTCATTGTTCACCTGATTTTGGACAACAAGGAGAAGGTTTTCCATCAAAGTTTCAATCCTCTGCTGGCCTTGTTCCAACTGCTGGATGCGTGTGAGCGCATCATCTTGAGGTGGATTCTGAGGTGGTGGCTCAGAACTTGTAGCCAAGACGTTCATCCCTCGGGATTCGAACGAAGAAACCGTCCTGGTGACTGAGCTGAGGCTCATTCTTTTTTATGAAGAGCTTGATGAAGGATTACTCTCCCGTCCTTGGCTGGAAGGGGCAGGAGATTCTTCGGGATGTCCTTGTGTCCTGGTGACGCTACGGGTCACCGGACATCGGACATGGATTTTTTATGCTGACTTTTGGCGTCTTCTAGTTTTTCCAACCATATGGACGGCAGCAAATTGGTCGGGTCTTTCTTTTTCGACCCATTTGTGGGAGACTTGAAGTGTAGGAGGCTGGGTACGTTGCTTCTCTAGTCTCTTTTGTCGATATGACGCACGGCGGCGTGCTCGACGAGCGATTTGAGCTTCAGTCAGCTCTGGCTGGGCTCTAACGATGAAGGATGTGCTCCCTCGGGCGCAGCAGCCGAGCTTGTCTTCTTTGTAGCTAGGCAAGGACAGGATCCGGACCCGGTCCTTTGCCTGTTGCAGCGAAGCTTTGAATTTTTCAAGTTCGGCCCCTGTAGAGATAAAGGGTCGAACCGAAGGAGTGTAGGCCTTAGCAGGTGCTTGTAGAGGCCTGGTGATGCATGATCTGATTTTGGGCCTGTAGGAACAAGTCGGCTCATGCTGGGTTGACTTGGGAGTCAAGTTGGAGATAGGTCTCTCCTCTTTCATGTAGGCAAGAGGGTAGAACTGGTTCTCCTTGAGTGGGGCCAGGTATGCTGGCTTGGTGGAGGTTTGAGACCTTCTTTGTTTTGGGGAAGGTCTTGGAGACCAAGTCTTAGGGTAGACCTGGTTGTTTGTGGGTCGAGGCTTCGCAGGGGTGCCGCGGGCTTCGGGCTTTTGGGCACTCGCCTTTGGTGTCACGAGAGTGACACGTTGAGAGGCGATCTTCTGCTTTTTGGCAGGAGCAGCTTGTTCTTCGGGAAGTGGGAATGGTCCCAGTGTCCCGAAGACGATGGTCCGGGGAGTCGAGGTCGACCCGGAGTTCGGAGAGTTGCCGAGGGAGTTGATGCTTCGGCAGCTGACAAGGCGCTTATGAGTGCGCGCGCTTTGCTTCTGTTGAAGCATGAGTTGGTGCTTGTTTTTATCGAATGTGATGATCAGTGAAGCTGCCATTGTTAGTTTCAAAATTTCTGAAACAAGACCACATCCATTAGTAATCACAAGAATATGATGATCATTAAATGGGGAATTCTATGATTTTGTCTTTTCAAATCGCTCAAGGGACATGACCCAAGCAATATGAAGAAGGCAAAAAGCCATAGAGGGTACAATTGTTCTGGTTGCAAGCATGGTAGGCTCAAAATGAGCGTTCCAATGACTGCTAGAAGCAATTGTATACCTAAATTCGACTTATCGAGAAGCGGAGCTTGCTCGAGATAAGAAGAAATTAAGGTAGGAGTTACAAATGTGCCGGTCACAGATACAGTAGACCCTGAAAGGGCGTACCAGTACTGCTATGCACAAATGTTGGAGATCGCATCCATGAGATGGGATTCTTTTTTTGAAAGGTCAGAAATGGATTCGTCAAAGAGAGCAGGTGGCATTCCGATTCAAATACGGGCTCAACGATTTCTGCGAGCGCCAGTACTCAGAAGGAAAGAGACCACAATTTCTCGAATCTGAATCCAAAAGTGACGAGTTTTTTTTTTTTGAAATGTCAAGATTCGTTCCATCAAGGAGAGCAAATGGTATTCTAATCTGAACACGGTCTCGGCGATTTCCGCGAGCGCCAGTGCTCAGAAAAGAAGAAACCAAAATTTCTCAGATCTGAAATCAAAAGTGACGAGTTTTTGAAGATTTTTTTTTTTGAAATGATTTTTTTTTATTTTATTATTTTTATTTTTTTTTATTTTATTTTTTTTTAAAAATATATTTTTATTTATTTATTTTTTTTTTTTTTTTGAAGATTTTTGTTTTTTAAGATTTTTTTTTTTGAAAATCTTTTTTTTTTATTTTGATTTTTTTTTTTTTTAAGATTTAAAGACGAGAGAGTACACATAGGCCTCCTAACCCGGTCTTATGAAACCTCAATTGATAGAATTGCCCCCAGGTAAGGGTAGGATTACTTAATGAACCCGTTTGGAGGAGCCTTGCCTAGAACAGTCAAGCTGTCTCCACACTCTGGACAAGGCTTTTCTTGAATCAATCGTGATCAAAGAACGCAATTGGTTTAACCTTAGTGGTTTATGTCCTTTTTTTTAAAAAATCCCAAATAGACTCATCGAAGAGAAACGATGGCCCAAAACCTTAGTCGAACGGGCTCAACATTTCTGCAAGCACCAAAGAACGATAAGATAGGATCAAAGTTTCTCAATTTTGAATCCAAACTAAGAAAACTGATTTTTTTTTTATTTTTTTTTTAATTTTTTTTTTGAAATCTCTAATGAACTCATCGAAGAGAAACGATGGTCCAAAACCTTAGTCGAACGGGCTCAACATTTCTGCAAGCACCAAAGAACGATAGGATAGGATCAAAGTTTCTCAATTTTGAATTCAAACTAAGAAAACTGATTTTTTTTTTGTTTTTTTTTTAATTTTTTTTTTTTGAAATCTCTAATGAACTCATCGAAGAGAAACGATGGTCCAAAACCTTAGTCGAACGGGCTCAACATTTCTGCAAGCACCAAAGAACGATAGGATAGGATCAAAGTTTCTCAATTTTGAATTCAAACTAAGAAAACTGATTTTTTTTTTTTTTTTTTGAAAAGAGAAAGAATGGAAACAAACTCAAAGAAATAGAAATTTCCAAAAAATCCCATCTCATTTTTTTAGGATGCAAAATCCAACATAGGCTACCAGCTAGAAAGTAGCCAAGGAATCCGGAAAAGAAGTATAAGCATAGAGCAAAAAGTATGCTATGCAAATATTTCATTTCCGAGCACCGTGTTCTCAAATGAACGAGTCCCACCGGGTGTGCCAGCTTGATGTAACGCGCTCCGAATGCCGTGGGTGCTACCGGAGTCGGCGGACGTGGGAGTCCGTCGGGTCCAGCCCTTTCGCGCCCGGGGGGCATGAAGCGTGCATCAACATTTCTTTTGTGTGGGTGTGCCAGATTTTCTATTTTACTTGGAATTGCAAGTGGTAATCCGGAGATCAACCTTCGCAAGTAAAAAGGAAATCAACTTCTTTCAAGTTTTCCATTGCACAAATATTTAAGAAAAGAGACATTTTCTTGGTTTGCCGTGAAAGGCGATTTTGTTTGGCATTTATAGCCGATTTTGGCATTTATAGCCGATTTTGGCGTTTATAGCCGATTTACAATTCTTATCAATAATGAAAGACAAGAGTTATGATTTTTTGTCTCTTTTGAAAAATACAAACTACAATGAAAAGCAAGAAAAGGAGGATCTAACTTCTCAGGAGATTGTGGGGGACTCGTTCAGATTGACGGTCGCAAGCCATGTATGGGCTTCGCCATCATTCATGCAGATGAGAACAGAGGATGCTCTTGATTCGCTTGGCTTGGCTATAACCTCAGATTTTTAGAGGACAAAGACCAAGAGAAGGTCCTATGTCCAATAAAAAGCTAAGTAGACGGGCTGAAAAGCCACGTCTAAGCCATTGGAGGCAGCGGGAGAAGGCAAGGACCTTGTGGGGGGTGCCCCCCAAGGGACTTTTGTCACCTTGTAGTGGTGGCCGGTGCAGAACTTCAGCAGAGTTTTTCTCTCTTTTTCTTTCTCTCAGATTTCTGGATCTGTGGTGCTTTGGAAGTGATCTCCGATTGATCCATCCGGATTTCAATGGAATGCTCTCCTATTTATAGGCTTTTGGTAGCCATTTAGGAGAGTTTATGGGCTTTAATGGCTTTAATGGGAGGAGTTACAAGATTTATTTCTTGATTTTATAACTCCTTTTTCCTTGAATCTGATTGGCCGATGGAGATTAAGGGCTTTTAATCACCTTAATTACCATAATGGGAGGAGTTTCATGGGTTAAATGCCATGAATCAATTGACTTGTAACTCCCAAATGCTTGCTTCTGATTGGGCCGTCCAAAGAAATGAATTAATGACTGCAATAAAGCTAGTCAATTAACCACATTAATTGGTCGCCGAGCAGTCGAAGAGTCGCGGGCCGTGCCGTGTCTTCTGGAATTCTTCTGGCGATGATCATCGATGGATCTTCATGCTGATCGACATCGGATGAACATGTAACTTCAAACAGTGATAGCTAAGAGCGGGCCGGTGACATCTGTCCTGTCGATTTTTCGATCGATTGGGCCGAAAGTACACTTTTTTTGGTCGACCGGTTGGCGATCAATGTTGATTTTGATACTTTTGGAGGTTGACCCGTGATTTTGACGGATGTCGGAGGACATGAGTCAATTTCAAGCACTAAAAATCACATTTTCAGGAAACCACAGGGGCCAAAGTGCGCGAAACGCGAAAAAGGACGGAAAAACGGGTCACCGGCGAAAAATCCGGTGACCCGGACTTCCATGGTCGCCGGCGACCCTGGGGGTTTTTCCCCTGTTTTTGGTCCGTTTTGTGGTCTTTTTCGTCGCCGTTTTCTTCTGTATTTTTCTTGACATTTCTTCTCATTTATTGGCTTGATTTCCCTGTAGAAAACCTAATGAGAATCCTTGCATTTTTAGAGTGCAAAGTTTCCAATTTTCCGGGAAAGCCGAAGACTTTGTCGCGTAGAGCTGCTGATTTTCCGCCAGAAGCTGAAACTTGGTCAAACGATGTCGGTATGACCTGAAATTTGAGGTGGAGCCTCCTGAGCAATAAATAAGACCAACCATAGGCTTTTGTTTGAGTTTTGAAGCCGTTTGGGGTCCCATCGATGCTTCATTTAATTTTGCTGCGGGGAAAATGCCGAGCTTTGATATGTGGCCAAACGATGTCCGATTGACCTGAAATTTGACGGGGAGCCTATTGGAGTCATTTTGAGACGTTCCATGGGCTCCGTTTTGGATGTCATGGTCCCGGATTGCTCCGCCGCCGGTAGGCTTGATTTTCTCTCGGAGCATCGAAACCTGGTCAAACGTTGTCGGAATGACCTGAAATTTTACGTGCAGCCTTTTGGAAGCATGTTGAAGCCACTCATGCCCTTGGTTTGATGAGCGAAGGCTTCGGTGGTTCCCGCCGCCGGGAGGCTTGATTTTGCTGCTCGAGCATTGATGGAGGGTCAAACGTTGTCGGTTTGACTTGAAATTTGGCATGGAGCCCTTTTGAGACATGCTGGAGTCATCCGTAGGCTCTGATCGAAGTTTTGACGTCTTCGATGATGTCGCCGCCAGGAGCACCAATTTAGCTGTCGGAGAAGCGAAGTTAGGCCAAATGATTCTGAAATGGCCCGAAACTCCTTGTGTACTCCTCTCTTGGCTGTCTTGAAGGATCTTGCAGTTTTTGTTTGATTCTGACAAGATTTGATTTTTTTTTAGAAGTTGCATTGCCTATTTATGGCAGGTTGCGACTTCATGCAGCTTTCTTAATGTTGAAGAGGCAAAGTGACATTTTTGGTGTCAACAATCTTGTACAACACAGCTCTTTGGTGACCAAGAAGAAGAGGGTTTTAACGTTTTTTTGTCTGAATTGCAACTCTTGAAGTATTTTCTATCCCCATTGCCATTCATCCTTTCAAAATCCTCTCTGAATATTGTTGTGGATTTTCTTTAATTATTGATGTCTTTCAGAAGTCAGGGCCGGCGCTACTCATATCTCAGTGGGGTCAATTGACCCCACTGAGATATGAAATAATATTTAAAGAATTTTTTTGATCTCATTCAATTTAAAAGTTTAACCCACTGAGATATGAAACAATATTAAAAAAAAAAAAAAACTTTTGATCCCACTCAATTTAAAAGTTTGACCCCAATGTAGCACTTGGTTAATTTTGGAAAAAAAATCTATCTTTAGATAATAAGTGTGTTACAATCAATACCCCAAAATAAGTTATTCCCACAAATATAACCCTAATTACTCCTGGCCAAAACCCTAATTACTCTTGGCCTTTATCTCAACCATTCAACCCCGGAAAGAAGAAAAAGAAGAAACAGCAGAAAAGGAAGATGATTCATATTGCTGAACTATAAAAAAAAAAAAGAAAAAGAAAAAAAAGAAAGAAAGAAAGAGAAGAAGTCCAGCCCGAGCAGAAGAAGCAGGTGCGTCTCCCTGCTCCGGTCTCCATTCTCTCTCAGTCTCTCCCAGTCTCCCTAGTCCCTTCTCTCTCTCGTTTCTCTATTTTTTCTCTTTCTTTTTATGTCGGTTCGGATGGTGGCTCTCTCTCCCAGGCTCCCTGCTCTCTTTATTTTTCATAGTTCATCATGTTCATTCCAGCTGTCTCCATTGTATCCAACTTCTTACTACTTTTCTATTTTTATCCTTTGTTTAATGGCAACGCTTCTTTTTTCCACTTCAAGTCATCCAACAGCCACCTATTGTTGCCTTTTTCAACGATGTTGACATGTTATCTCTTTGCAAAAGTTATCTCCAACTTTTTATTAATTTTTTATTATCTTTTTGTGCTTTTGTTAAGTACTTTTATATAACCTTTTTACATTTTTTTTCCAGTGAATGTGATTCCAGTGGTACCTTGCTGGGTCAAGAGACTAGTCTACTATAATACTACTTTATCTTGTCTTAGCCTGAATCCTCCTAAGTATAGTATTGCAAATAGAACTCAACCATTGATTTTTGCAATTAATTGATTTTCCCCTCTACTATGCACTAAATGTATGTGCATATACATTAATACATGTCAAATTTAATATTTCCTTTGTCCTTATGTTTGTTCGTTAATAGCAATTAGTTTATGCTTGTGCTTATTTAAATATTCATGCAATATTCTAATTGACTATGTTATTATTTCTTCTATAGTTCTGCAATTATGGAAAGATATTTTAAAAGGAAATCGCCTATGGCAGAAGGCTCATCTCCAGCCCAAGAATCTTGTGGTGATAATCCCATAAAAGATTCTGTTAAGCAAAGTCATTTAGACTTGACCAATCTTCTACGGATCCTGGGCTACGACAAAAAACCTCATCTTATCATCCTAATGATCAAGATGAGATTAGAAGAGCATACATACAAAAGGGTCCTTGTCAACCTGATAGCCACAGATTCCCTCATAGAGAAATTGGTGGAATGTTAGGTTGATTTAATCCTGCTTGGTTCAAGAAGAATGGGAGTTGGTTGGAGTATAATATTGAAAAAGATGCAGCGTTTTGTTTGTGTTGGTTTCTATTTAGGCCTGATAAATGTAAGCAAGCAGGAGGTGATAGTTTTGTGACAGGTGGATTCACAGCCTAGAATAAGCATGAAAGGCTAGTTATTCATGTTGGAGCCCCTAATAGTGCGCATAACCAAGCTTGGAACAAGTGTCAAGATCTAATGAAGCAAAAGCAGCACATTCAAAGTGTTTTTTGAAAGCAATCCGAACAAGCTAAGATTGAATATCAGACTCGCTTAAATGCTTCGATTGATTGCATAAGATTCCTACTACGCCAAGGATTAGCTTTTCGTGGCCATGATGAATCCGAAGATTCAAGTAGTAAAGGAAATTTCCTTGAGCTACTACAATTTTTAGCTAGTCACAATGAATCAATTAATGAAGTTGTGTTGCAAAATACTCCGAAGAATAATAAGCTAACCCACCATGATATTCAGAAAGACATTGTTAATGTTGCTACTTGTGAAACTACCAATGCCATCATCAAGGATCTTGGGGATGAATATTTTCCATTTTAGTGGATGAGTCTCGACAAGTGTCGGTCAAAGAACAAATGGTTGTTGTTGTGCATTATGTGGACAAAGGGGGGATTGTTACAGAGCGTTTTCTTGGTATTGTACATGTGGTAGGTACCACCGCTCTCTCACTAAAGGGGGCAATTGATTTATTATTCTCTAGGCATGGATTGAGTTTATCAAGATTACGTGGCCAAGGTTATGATGGAGCCAGTAATATGCAATGTGAATTCAATGGTCTTAAAACTTTGATAATAAGATAGAATGAATCTGCTTTTTATGTTCATTGCTTTGCTCATCAACTTCAAGTGACTCTTGTGGTTGTTGCTAAAAATCACATTGATATTGCTTCACTTATGTCCTTGATTACTAGTTTGGTGAATGTTATTGGAGGGTCGTGTAAACGAAGGGATATTCTTTGAGTTGCTAAAGTTAGTGAAGGATTAAATGCTGGTGAACTTTCAAGTGGACGAGGTTTGAATCAAGAAACTAGTCTTAAACGAGCTAGTGATACATGGTGGGGATCACATTATGGAACTATTTTGAACTTGATTGTGATGTATTCTTCTATAATTGATGTACTTGAGTTTGTTTAAGAGGATGGCACACTCTCCGAGCAAAGAGCTAAAGCTCGTTTTCTTATGGGGTCGGTGCAATCTTTTAGTTTTATCTTTGGCTTACACTTGATGAAAAACATCTTGAGGATCACAAATGAGTTGTCATTAGCATTGTAGAGGAAAGATCAAAATATTATGAATGCCATGAAACTAGTTAAAATGTCTAAGCTACAATTGCAGAAAATGAGAGATGATGAATGGGAATCTCTATTGACCAAAGTTTCTTCATTTTGCAACAAACATGATGTTTCTATCCTGAACATGGATGATATATTTGTAGTTCCTGGGAGGCCAGATGCAAAGCCCCACAAATTAGAAATTTACACCACTACCGTGTTGAACTATTCTACACAGTCATCGATATGCAACTTCAAGAGCTCAACATCCGTTTCACAAAGGTTTATACCGAGTTACTTCTTTGTGTGGCTTGCCTGAATCCCACGAATTCATTTTCTGCTTTTGACAAAGAAAGGTTGGTCCGTCTTGCTCAGTTTTATCCCTCTGATTTTTCTGCAATAAAACTCGTGGCACTTGACCATCAACTTCAAAACTACGTTGCTGATATGTGCTCTAGCAATGAGTTTTTAGAACTTAAAGGAATTGGTGACGTTGCTAGAAAATTAGTGGAGACAAATAAGGATATCATATACCCATTAGTTTATTTACTTCTGAAATTGGCGTTGATTTTACCAGTAGCGACAAAAACTGTAAAAAGAGCTTTTTCAGCAACGAAGTACGTAAAGAACAGATTACGTAATCGAATAGGACATCAATGGATGAATGACTGTTTGGTCACATATATTGAAAGGATGTGTTTGCTAGTATTGATAATGAAGCTATTATGCAACGATTTCAACACATGAAAACCAATCGAGGGTAGCTGTAGGAGTTTATGCATTTGGATTTTCTTTTTGGATTAAGAACTATTAGTAATAATGAATTAAAATTTCTATTTGTTTTTGTTTGAAAATTCAATATTATCTTTGTCGGATTCTCGAAAATAGATTATTTGAGAATTTTATATTATGTTTGTCGAATTATCGAAAGTAGATGACAGATGTTGATAAAGGAGAAAATAAATTTATTCTATTTACGGATGATATGCCTTTTGTTGACCCCACTGACTTGAATTCCTGGAGCCGTCCCTGTCGGAAGTAATAAAACCCCTTTTGGTGGTGTTGTTTGCTATGTTTCTTCCTCTCTTTCTTAAATCGATTATTCTAGATTTTCTACCTTGGTGAGCAATTATAATTTTATGAATTTTCAGCTACATTCATAGAATGCACAGTAATTGTTTGATTAAAAGCCTAAAGGAGGAAATGAAGAGAAAAACTAGTAACTTCAGTAGATCCGAGGGAAAAAATAAAGAGAAGAAATAGAGTACCAGGGGAGCATCCAGGCTTAAGACTGACTATAAAAGTTAGCAAGTTATACTAAATGAAGTGTCATACTAAACTATCATATTTATAAAAGACGAAAATGCCGATGGCATAGCAGTAGCTCATGCTTCAAAGATACAAGATGTGGCATTGTGCTCAGCTAGTAAGGGAAATAGGTGTCGTCATCTTCTCCTCACTTTATAAAATGAGAGAAGGAAAATCTTGCACGACCCAGCCCTTTGGCGACCAAAAAGAATAGACGATTAACATTTTTTGTCTGAATTGCAAATCTTAGAGGTATTTTCTATCCCTACTATCATGCATCCTTTCAAAGTCCTCTCTAGATATTGCTGTGTTTCTTCCTCTCTATCTTAAATCGGTGATTCTGGGTTTTCTGCCTTGATGAGCAATAGTGATTTCATGAATTTTCAGCTACATTCATAGAATGCACAGTAACTGTTTGATTAAACGCTTTAAGGAGGAAATGAAGAGAAAAACTAGTAATATTAGTAGATACGTGGGAAAAAAATATAGAGAAGAAACAAAATAACAGGGGGCCATCTAGGCTCGAGACTGACTATAAAAACTAGCTTGTTATTCTAAATGATGTGTTATACTAAATTACCATATTTATAAAAGTCAAAAATGATGTTACCCCTTATATATATATAAAAGAGATAAAGTTCACATGCTTGGTTCGCTACACCTTTGTGGGCAGCCGACTTGCTTCATTATATATATATCAACACCTTTGTAGTGGGGCCCAATCAAATGCTAGATGGCATAGCAATTCATGCATCGAAGATGCAAGATGTCGCATTGTGGTCAGCTGGTAAGGGAAACAGATGTCGTCTTCTTCTCCTCATTTTCAAAAATGGGAGCAAAAGAGATCTTGCACAACACAGCTCTTTGGTGACCAAGAAGAAGAGATGTTTAACTTTTTTTTGTTTGGATTGCAACGCTTGGAGGTATTTTCTATCCCTACTGATCGTGCCTCTAGTGTAAGGTCGTCACAATTGTAGTAATAACCAGTGAAACTGTGTCGTCCACAGGGAGACCATGATCGCAGTATATCTATCCTATTGGAAAACTAGTGCTAGCCTATCAAAAATATTTAAAAATCACAAATCCTACTTTAATTAAAAATTAATTACAAATCTGGATAAAATTGATTACAACCCGAATTAAAGAAAAATCCTAAACTGAAAACCTAGTCTAATAAATTTATGCTAAAAACTGCATCCACCATAAAAATAATTAGAAAATGATGCAGCAGCCCTATCTGGCCGTTGAAGCAAGACTCATGGTCCAATTGTGGAACCCAAGCAAGATTAGGAATTCTTTATTGTTATTAGTTTCTAATTTTTATTTAAGAAATTGCTTTTATGATTAGTTTGTTTCTAATTTGGATAGGATTATTATTTAGTTTCCTAGTTTGATTAGGAATACTTTCTCATGGCTTAAGTTTCTTTTATTATATATATGACGTTGTAGAGGTTAATAATCTCACTGATTTTGGAATTAATAAAATTTCCCTGCGTGGGTTTATCATGGAGATTATCTTCATCGTGATTGTTCCAAGTGGGAACCCTAATTGTGCCTTAGCACTTGCAACCTAACCCTAGGGCCTGCATCAATTGATATCAGAGACAAACGATCCCTCGATCGTCGGCGTGTTACCCCTATCCCAACCCCTACCCATCATCGACCCACTTTGTCCATTCCCTGCTCCCATCCCTAACAACCCACCATCTTCCATCGCTGTCGTCCCCATCTCCAATCCATCATCTATCTCCCTGCATAACCCACAATCTCCCTGACATCTCCAAAGCTCTAAACGAACAACAGCCTTCTCGCCCACTGCTAGACTTCCCCCCATCCACCCAAACCCTAATCAATCAAACCCCTTCACCAATACCTTTCCCTAAAACCCCAACCCCACTTTAGCACCCTACTCACTGATCTTCTGCACTACCGAAAACCACTGGAACCTCCATGTCCGAGTGTCCCGGACTACAACCCCTTCAAAACCCTAAAACCACAAAACCCACACCACCCTGCACCTTGCCTACGCCCAACCCAGCTGAATCCCATACACCCCTTCGCCTCCCAATCGCCCTCCTTCCAACCCAGAATTCAATCCAGAGAAAAAAAAAAAAAAAAAAAACAGAGAACGAACGAACAAGAAAAAGAAACATACCTTGCACCACAGTCGTCCGCTCTCCTCCGGCTGCCTCCTCACCCTCGCCATCGCCAGAGCCAGAGCCACAGCGCATCTTCCCAGCTCCATCTCTTCAAAAAGGGCAGAGGAACCCCTTTCCTCTTTGTGCAGCGAAACGTGCCAACTTAAGTGTTATTGGGCCTGGGCTCTAATTCAAATCCAGGTTGAAATCTAGTCGATTCAACCTTTCTCTTGCGGCCCAACATATTTCGCTGACCTCATCACTGTATCACAAAATCAGATTAGTAGCACATTTGGCACGATCAACGGTTGAGATTTCTTCTGACGATATCGGGCTCATCCACCGTCCAATTTCATATCAATTTTCACCAACGTGATCGTGGAAGTCAGATCTACATATCAGGTCAGTCACAAATTTAAAATGTCCATTAACCAAATATGCCTCCCAAAAAGCAGGTTGACGCGGAGTCTTCCTTTCACAATGATGATGATTTGAGGGGAACCGTTACACAATTATCGATAACTGTTAATCAACTATCAGCAACGGTAGCTCAAATGCATACGACTCTTGATAGGATTGAAGCCCGATTAACAAATTTGGAAACTAATCGGCATAAAGATAACCATCGGGATGATGGAGGACATATTCGGAATCAATGAGATCCACATGCCGTCAATGTTAATCGTGATTTGGGTATTAAATTTGTGATCCCAAAATATGATGGAAAATTGAAGCCAGATGAATTCTTGGATTGGTTAGTGTGTGTTGAAAACATTTTTGCACATAAACTAATGACAGATGCTCATAAAATCACACTGGTGGAAACTCGATTTCTCAATTATGCTGCAATATGGTGGGCCGAGTTGCAAAAGAAGAGGAGATACCAATAAATTGATCTTGTTGACAAGTGGGCCGAGATGAAAAATCTATTATAGAAATTCCTGCTTGTCAATTACTCCACAGATCTTCGTTCACGTTTTCAATACTTGAAACAAGGATTTAAAACGGTTGTTGAGAGTTCTGAGGAGTTTATGACCATGCAAGCCCGTTGTGGTTTGAATGAAGATGATGAAGTCTTAGTTGACAGATACTTTAATGGGCTTACACTTGACATTCAAGATATCCTCGTATTTAAGCATTTTGATAATGTTGATGAGATTATTCAGCATGCTATCAAAGCCGAGAGAATTACAAATCATCAAGCCCAAAAACTTAATGTAGCTAAATGGGTTATGCAGAAGAATTCCTCGATGGCAGGTTCTAAACCGAGTACGTCATCGGAGAAAGTTTTCACCAAGCCTGACGGTAAAAATAGACTCACATGTTTTAATTGTAAACAACAAGGGCATCATGCAGCAAAATGTCCAAAATGTATCCATCTCATTGAGACCAAAAGTGATGTAAAAGATGTTACAGATGATCCTCACGAGAATGAAATAGAGGAAATTGTGGATATTCCGCCTGAGGAGGGTCTTGAGTCTTTTTTGATCATCCAAGAGGCTACATCCACTATCACAACTGCAACAAAATGGTTGCGAGAAAATATTTTCCGCTTCAAAGGAACAATCAATCGTAAAGAATGCACGGTCATCATTGATGGAGAAAGTTGTCAGAATATCTTATCCCAAGCTTTTGTGGATCACTTACAGCTGAAAGTTCGGAAGCATCATCGTCCTTATTTTGCTAGATGGTTAATGACGAGTGATGAAGTGCAAGTCCGATATGCATGTCCAGTTACCTTTTCCATTGGTGCATATTATACAGATACCATTTGGTGTAATGTGATACCCATGGATAGTTGTGATATCTTGTTGAATCGTTTATGGATGTATGACAAGAATGAAACTAATGGCATATGCGATAACACATACACATTTATGCATGGTGAAAAGCAAGTTTCACTCTGTCCTTTGAAGCTGACGCTACGAAAGAAATGGTCACGTTCTCGTCTTACCAAGGAAGCGCTTCACGTGCACACTATCTACAAAAGCAACATCAAGAAGAAGAGTTGAGTTCGAGGTAGTATTGTTTTCCAACCTGGGGAGAATGATGCAGCAGCCCTATCTGGCCATTGAAGCAAGACTCATGGTCCAATTGTGGGACCCAAGCAAGATTAGGAGTTTTTTTTATTGTTATTAGTTTCTAATTTTTATTTAAGAAATTGCGTTTAGGATTAGTTTGTTTCTAATTTGGATAGGATTATTATTTAGTTTCCTAGTTTGATTAGGAATACTTTCTTATGGCTTAAGTTTCTTTTATTATATATATGACGTTGTAGAGGTTAATAATCTCAATGATTTTGGAATTAATAAGATTTCTCTGCGTGGGTTTATCATGGAGACTGTCTTCATCGTGATTGTTCCAAGTGGGAACCCTAATTGTGCCTTCGCACTTGCAGCCTAATCCTAGGACCTGCATCAATTGATATCAGATACAAACGATCCCCCGATCGTAGGCGTGTTACCCCTATCCCCACCCCTACCCATCATCGAAGGGGTGTATGGGATTCAGCTGGGTTGGGCGTAGGCAAGGTGCAGGGTGGTGTGGATTTTGTGGATTTAGGGTTCTAAAAGGGCTGTAGTCTGGGACACTCGGACATGGAGGGTTCCGGTGGTTTTCGGTAGTGCAGAAGATCAATGAGTAGGGTGCTAGAGTGGGGTTGGGGTTTTAGGGAATGGTATTGGTGAAGGGGTCTGATTGATTAGGGTTTGGGTGGATGGGGGGAAGTCTGGCAGTGGGTGAGAAGGCTGTTGTTCGTTTAGAGCTTTGGAGATGTCAGGGAGATTGTGGGTTATGCAGGGAGATAGATGATGGATTGGAGATGAGGACGACAGCGATGGAAGATTGTGGGTTGTCAGGGATGGGAGCAAGGAATGGACAAAGTGGTGAAGAAGAAAAAGGATAGAGGGGTAATTGCCTACTTGTAATCTAAGGAGAAAGGGTGTAAGTTGATTTATTTTTCTGGAAAATATTTATGTGAGAACTAGTTCTCATATATTATTTAAGAACTTTTTTTGTGGGGTCCAACTAGCAATCCATCCAAACCTAGCAACCAATAGGTTACCCCTAATAGTAACTAATCCCAACGATTGGCACACATCTGAATGGATTGAACCGTTGGATTGAGGGTTGAATCTTATTTTGAATATGAAGCCCTTAAACTTGTGGGCCACGGATGAAGGGGTTAAGGGCGGGCACGGAACTAGGATCAAACTTGATAATTGGGGTGGTCTCACTTAGCTCTTTCCATCCCTCCTGGTCCCATCCCCAAATGGGGCCCACAATTGGGGCCCACAAAAAATTCTCATATAATATGTGAAAACTAGTTCTCACCTGAATATTACTGTATTTTTATTAATTGATTTTATGAGTGAGCAATTTTAATTCAAAATATATTTTTTTAATTTATTAATCTATTTTCTTTATTTATGTATTTTTTATGCCTTATTTTCAAATGATATATTGCAAGCTTAAAGGCCGCTAAATACTGAAAATATTTGAAGGATACTAGAGTCTTTTTGAAATTTCTCAAAAATTAATAAATCTAATTTTTTCAGATTTTGGATCTTGAATGAAATCACCATATTTTCAGTATTTAGAACACAACTCAATCATGACGCTTAGATTGCAAGGCTCTCATTCAATTTAATTATTTCTGAATTTTTAACATCTCCAATTGGTTTTCTGATGCAAGCCCTAGGGTTAGGCTACAAGTGCCAGGGCACAATTAGGGTTCCCACTTGGAGCAATCACGATGAAGACAATCTCCACAATAAACCCACGCAGGGAAATCTTATTAATTCCAAAATCACTGAGATTATTAACCTCTACAACGTCATATATATAATAAAAGAAACTTAAGCCATAAGAAAGTATTCCTAATCAAACTAGGAAACTAAATAATAATCCTATCCAAATTAGAAACAAACTAATCCTAAATGCAATTTCTTAAATAAAAATTAGAAACTAATAACAATAAAAAAAACTCCTAATCTTGCTTGGGTCCCACAATTGGACCATGAGTATTGCTTCAATGGCCAAATAGGGCTGCTGCATCATTCTCCCCAGGTTGGAAAACAATACTACCTCGAACTCAGCTCTTCTTCTTGATGTTGCTTTTGTAGATAGTGTGCACGTGAAGCGCTTCCTTGGTAAGACGAGAACGTGACCATTTCTTTCGTAGCGGAATTAATTTTTGCTTTGGCCTTATATAATAGGTGAGTCAAAAGAAACAATGGAAAGAGAGAGACGGAATAAGGAGAAGAAAAAATGCACATGAGAAAGATGGGAGGAGGTGAGAGAGATTCACGTCAGGGATTGAGAGGAATGGGAGTGAGACGTCCCCTCTGGGGATTTTTTATCTTTTTGTCTTTATTTGCTTCATCTCTGAGCCATTTTTTGAAATTTGAGTTTCTTCCATCTTAGACTCCAAATTGCAACTAATTTTAGCAACAAATTTCAGTTTTCAAATGTATCTCCTATCTTCAATGCCTTCTTGCATAATCCTTCTAAGAATAGGGCTCATCTTGGTAGCTTACAACTCATCACTTGGGCCCCACTTGATCTTGTGAAATATTTCAAAAAGATTTGAAATTCAAGTTGTTGCAAAACTTGGAAAGGAATGGAACCCTATGGGCATGCAACATCTTGTAATTCCCCTCTTGGACGTGCATTTGTTTTGTTGCAAATTTCTTGGCTTGAATTTCCTTTCTTTTATTCCCTCTTTCTTCTCCACCAAGCATCCTAGATTTCGTTCCCATCTGAGCTTGAAATTCAAATTTTTGAATCTTCTAAAAATCTTCAAATAAAAGAGAGGGAATTTGAGTTTATGCAACACATGTTGGACCCACTTTGGATGTCCACTACCTTGGGATTCACGATCAAGGGGTATGGGTCCCATGGTGGGTCCTCTTTAGTTTTTCTTCTATTTGATGCTCTTCTTAATTTCTTCCTTCTTGCAGGTCCCGATTTCTGGATATTGACAAAAAAATTAAAACTAATTCATAAATAATAATTTTTATTAAAAGAAATGATGTTATGCATGGGCCCAAAAATGTAGAATTTGATCATTTCACCAAGACATGCATTTTTATGAGGTCTTACTTAAATTCAACTTAAAGAGTTTAATTGCGTGATTTTGTGAAAATCACTTAATACACTGCATCTTGTTTTAATTAAGCCCACAAATTTATGTGAAATAATGAATTAAATACCTGATATTGTGGACTTATCACCATGGTTAAAAAAATCGGCCGATACCGATTCATATCGACCGATCCGATATCTTCTAGAGATATCGGTATCGGTACAGCCCCAAAAAATATCGCCAATATATCGGGTAATATCGGCCGATATTTTGAAAATATCGGCCGATATATTGAAAAAATCGATCCAACAGTCTCTCACTCCACTCGTTCTTAGTTTTCTTCCCTAATCCCTCAGCCTTCTTCATCAGTTGATAATCCATGAGCCTCCTTCATGCAAGTTAAAATGGAAAAAAAAAAAAAAAAAACTGCATGTTGCAGTAAAATAAAACAGAGATTGAAGGAGGGGATGAGGAGGAAAGAAAGCACCTAGATGGCTGGATTCCATCCCGCCCTTTGGTTACTCCACTACTACCGGCCGGCTACACCGCCGCACCACTGCACCAGCCGACCATTGCTCCGCCAGTCCGTCTTCTTCCCCTTTTCTCCTCTCTTCCTCTTCCTCTCCTCCTCTCCTCTCCTCTCCTCTCTTTCCTTTCCTTTTCTTTTTCCCTCCTCTCTTTCCTTTCCCTCTCCTCTCTTTCCTTTCCTTTTCTTTTTCCCTTTCCCTTTTCCTCTTTCCTTTCCCTCCTTCGTTTCCCTCCCAGTTTTTGTTTCAGGCGAATGATGAAATGAAAGGACGTGTGAAAGGGGGAAAAGGGTAAATATTCTGTTAGGGTTTTCTTTTTCCTTTTCTAACCATCAGTTGAGCATGTAACATAAAAACCATGGCACCTTATGGGTCCCACAAAGGAGCCCACCTACATAAAATCCAAACAGTTCAAAATAACTCTCCCTCCCTCTATCATGTTGTGAGAAAGTTTCACTCTAATTGGAAAATTTCCTACCATTAGATTAATCAATCAACCAATTTAGAAAAAAAAAATCAATCTAATAAGAACAAATCTCCTAATAAAATGAGATTTGGATGAGGGCCCATGCAAGAGAAGAGCAACTATTTTGAGTGGTTTAAATTTTTGTAGGTGGATCTACTATGAAGACTACAAGAATTCCAAACTACCCTAATTAATTTTTAATTACACCTTATTAAAAGGGCCTAATTATCTTAAATCTAAACCACTCGAAGATAAATGTCCATTTTTGTGTGGCCCTTTAATTTTTCCTACTCAAATAGGAGTTGGGCCCAGTGAATTAACCATTTATAAGACATCTAGAGTAATTATTCAAATCATATAGCATAGCGAATTCAATTGTTGCCAAACTATGATTCAAGTAAAATTTTTACAAAGCTATTACAGGATGTGACAATTATTTTTAATCATTGGGATTTTAAATATGGCTACATTAATGGGTTTGTAAATTATAAGAATGGACACATATATTATACATTAAAACTTGACATATTTAATAATTAATAATTAGTCAGCGATACAGGATCTTATGACTTAAGGTGACCGAGATTTTGATTTATTGTTGTTACTAATGGAAAAAAATATTGTTTTCCAATATTTTCTAATATTCTGAATTTTTTGGATATTTTTGCCAATTTTTTTGGATTAAAAAAAATTCACATCTCGACGACCGCGAGGGACCGATATCCGCGACCGATACCGATATCATATCGATTTTTCGGCCTGGCCGATACCGCGACCGAGACTGCGATTTTGAACCATGCTTATCACCTACTGTCATGCATCCTTTCAAAATCCTCTTTAAATATATTTTTTTTAACGTTATTGATGTCTTTCGGATGTAATAAAATCCCTTTTGGTGTTGTTTTTGCTATGTTTCTTCCTCTCCGTCTTTAATCACTGGTTCTGGACTTTCTGCCTCAATGAGCAAAAGTAATTTCATTAATTTTCAATAAATAATTTTTATTCCTTTTTTATATAGATACATGCTCGTGCTTTAGGCATGGGATTAAGCCTGTGTACTAATTATCCTATAATTTCATCTGAATTATAGTTGTCAATTTCATTTTGGATCTTATTTTGGTCTAGCCTTTAGAATAAAGTTTTTCGGTCAATTCGGAAGTTTAATGAATCATTTCGGAAAAAAAGATTGAAAAAAATAAATACTCATTTAAAAAGAACATATAATTGGTGCATTTGATTTATTTTACTAATATAAAAGGAGGGTCAATAGATCTGCAAGGGCCGGCAATCTAAGCTACTTAATATAAATAGAGGTTAATAAGTGGGCATCATTGTGGAGTGTGGGGGGCACAATCTCAGCCCTTCATGCAAAAGAGTGTTGGTTTCTGGAACCCCTTTAATAGGTGACTAGTAATACAGCCCGAGCTTTAAAATATATATAAATTTAATATTTTCTTTAAGATATTATTGATAAATACAAAAATAAATAAATTATTAGAAAAATGGCTTGTGTAGTCCCAAAAGTACCTACTTAGGAAAAAAAGCAATGGAGAAATGAATAGAGAAAATCTTTTCTTAAGAAGCGAAAGTAATGTGTAACATGTACCGATAAGAAATAAAAGAAAAAAAACAAATAACATCTATTACTCACTCTATGAAGAACACAAGCTCTTGAGTTATTCATTCACCTGCACATTTAATGGGCTTGCATCACTAAAAATCAATATATGAAACTAAAGAAAACACAATGGAAAATGCATCAAGCAAAATCAGTATCTTGACATTTTAGATATATTATTTATGTATGAAAGATTCTTTCAAAAGAAGAAAAGGCATAACTAACTGATATAAACTACAAATTAAAATAAAATTTAAAACTAATTGGTTCAAGAAAGTAAATCATATGTATTATTATAAAAAAGTGAAATGCAAGAAAAAGCAAAATTAAACAACGCTACATGTGCTAATCCCAGGTCTAAATCAAAATAATATATTTATAAAGATTAAAGATTCTCTAATATATTTTGATTAAAACGACAAAACTAAAATTATCTATCTTGTATCATACCAATCTTTGAAATGGATCACAAAACCTGGACCATTCATGTTTTTAATGATAAATTCCATTCAACTAAAATCAAAACCTGGACCATTCATGTTTTTAATGATAAATTCCATTCAACTAAAATTGTGTGCGCATATTCAAGTATATGAAAACTCCAAAATAGCACTGTGTGACTTCCCATGGGTGAGCACATTTCGATTTGATGATCCCAACCATATAATAATTAGGATGAGCCCTGCTATTATGTCCTTTTATGTGGAGTCGGGCCAGTCCCGGGACAAAAGTCCCAGGACAATTAAACTTTTTCAATTAGGATCTCAATCTTCTTATTTGTGGAAAACAGAAAGAAAAAAAGAAAAAATTAAGGGCATGTTTGGCAACGGCCCTCAAGTCATATTTTTAGCCGGTTTTCCGTGATATCAAAAAAAGCCCACATTTGGTTCACTTTTAGTCCGTGGAAAGGAGACGCTTCTGTAATGCCATGGTTTTGTAGGATTCGACCACCCCCATCGGATGTCAACAATCTGCGTTTTTAAAGGCCATGGTATATAAACCCACTTTCTGCGAACAAAACACCCTCGAGTCCTTTTCAATCCCCCGGACCCCTTTCTCTCAACCTCTGGCTCTAACCCATCTCTTCTGCTGCTGCGATTGGATTCCACCGGCGATGGGAACGACCGATCTCCCCCACTCTTTTCCTTCTTTCAACAGCGATTGGAGGCTTTAGCTGGTGCTGGGATTGGAGGCTCCTTCGACACTGCACAGTCAACCACTCTCCCTCACTCCTCTTTGTCTCTCGGCAGCAACCAGTACGATCTGTCTACCTTCATTCAACGATTCCTTCTCAGCTACTTTCCTCATGTAACTATGGATTCTCTCATTTCCTTTTTTTTTGTGTTCTTTTCCCTAGTTTTCATGCATCGACGATCTCATGTTATTTTCCCTCATTCTCTTCTTCTATCTCCAAACCGAATTGATACCAAGGCATAGTCAGGATATATTTTAGATGAGTTAGGTCATGTACTCTGTTTCAACTTTGTTTGGCTATGAAGTGTGTTTTTTTTTTTTAGGGTTTGAATCCCTTTCATGGATGGAAAAGGAAATCCGATCTTGGGATGATTGCATATAATGCTAATGTGTCTTTGGTGATCCTCAAGTCAGGGCCAGTACGTCTTTGGTGATTGCATATAATGCTAATGTGTCTTTGGTGATTGCATATAACCGTGAAACAATTCTTAGCTATTAACAATCTTAGCATGGTCTCAGGCATTCTAGATGTGTCAGAGGCCTCAAACTGTTATTTCTCAACTGAGATTACAGTATGAGCCAATACACATCACTCGGTTATTCCATCCATTCTCTCTCTCTAAAAAAAAAGAAAAAAAAAAGAAGAGATTATATGTTTTTAATATAAGAAAAAAAATTACAAATCTTCATTCTCATTATAGCTTTTTTAAGCTTTTACATTTGAACACCATTATCATGACTGATGCCAGGTCTAATTTGGTAGAGGATGACATCCTATATAACTAGACCTATAGCTAGTTTAAATTTAGAAGCATACCTTTTTGTATATGTTGACAAATATGAACTGGTTTAATTATCAAGAAAGTGATATGGTATGAATGTATCATCCCCAATTTGCAACTGCATCACTTGTTAGGCTATTTCGTATAGTTGATGATATGGCCCATATAGCCATATGTTGAAACAGATTTCTATTTTAAGCTATAATAAATTCAAGCTTTGGACCTCATAGCCTTAGATGGACTTGGAGATTTCTGATGTTGAAGGAGTAAAACTCCACTGAGGCTCATTTGTTGAACATCAGAGCTGCAAAAACTATACACCCACATATCTTACCACAATAAGTGTTGGTCCCATTGTATAATTAATCATCTAATAGAAAATGTGATGAATGAAGAAGGCATTGGTTCTATGCATTGTGCTTCATTTTATTTATTTATTTATTTTTTGTTTCATTCAGAATAGACTTTGTGCATTGTCCTTAATATTAAACTTGTCTAATTAGAGGATCCATTCATTTTATAAAGTGGAATTTAGAGGTTCTGTTTTCAACAAATTATGTAAGCCATTGATTCTTGAAGGGCACCTTTGGCAACGGTCTTCAAATGGGAATTAGCTTCACAAGATGTTGACATTACTGATTGGACTGTTGGAATGAATTTAGAGGATATGGAATATTTTTTGGGTTAATGGATTTGAGATGGAGAGTTTTTTTTTTTTTTTTTTTTTTTTTTTTTTTGCGGATTCCTCTCTCGCAACCAAACTTGGATTCGAAAGAATCATCGCAGATTCCTTTGTGCTCACCAAACATGAAATGTGATGAATCCTCTTCCTTATAAATCCTCAAAGAAGAAAGTCTAATTCCGCAGAACCAAGGATTCCTCCAAAGAGAGGATTCCTCCAAAGTTACCAAACGTGCCCTAACTGATGAAGTTTTTGCCACTAAATGACATTTAGAATTTCTTTGATTGAATAGGTTGTCTTGTTTGGTTTTGTTGATGGGTTTGAGAGGACTATCCACAGCAAATCTTGTTGGATTTTGCATATTGGAAGGTTGAGGAAGAGAACCATGTACCGGTATTTTACCACCTAGGACCCCTTTGAAGTAAATACCAAAAATCATAACGATTTGTTAGATAGATTTTAAGATGGATTAAGATTGGAGAGTGATTTGAGCATTAAGATAGGAAGATAAAGACAAAAGTTAGGAAGAGAGAGATTTAAGGGGAAGTTAGAAGAGTTTTAGAAATGTAGGTTTATCGAAACCATAATCTTA
Source organism: Umbellularia californica (assembly GCA_028538565.1). Classification (NCBI taxonomy): domain Eukaryota; kingdom Viridiplantae; phylum Streptophyta; class Magnoliopsida; order Laurales; family Lauraceae; genus Umbellularia; species Umbellularia californica. The sequence goes on from JAPQWN010000003.1 coordinate 46,870,621, forward strand.
ATTTAAATGTAGAGATAGGAGACTTGGAGAGATGTAGTGGCCCACATGAAATTTAAAATTGTGTATATTTTTTCAAAGTGTTTTTTTTTTTTCCTTAAAAGAGAACTCTATGAGTGCTAACATGGCGCCTCGTATAGCCTCCTTCCCTGTTGCTTTAATATAATAATATATATACATATATTTATAGATGTGTGTGTGTGCGCACATGGTTAGAAGTGAAAAACTGAGAAAGTGAAGGGAAAAAAGTAAAAAAGGAAAATGGATAGGAGAGGGAAGGGAGAGAAGAAGAAAGACCGCCAGTGGCGACTTGTTACGACAACCGACTTGCTGCTTGAGGACGTCAACTTCTGTTCTTTCTTTCTTCTTCTTCTTTTTTCTCCCTGGATGTTGCCCATGAATCGAGCATCAAAGTTACGAAAAAAAAAACTCGAAGTGAAAGTGATTCCGGAAAACTATGATATGATCATATGAATAGTAGGAGGTTTTGACTAAGAGACATCCCAAGTAGTTGTGGAATCCTTAAGTGGGCCCACCGATTGAAAATTCAAGCCATTTAAAATAAATGTAGTTCTATAATATTATGGAATATGGCATAAAAAAAAGTTCTAAAAAAATTGACTAAAGTGAAGTGACTATTGACATTATTAGAATTTTGATAATGAAATTAGAAAAAAATCGAGTTCAAGGAGAATTAACATGTCAAAACCTAAAAAAAAACAAAGAAAGAATCCTTACTAGGGCGAACTTCTATTTTGGAGTAAACTCTGGTGAGAACCCATAGGGCTTTTATTTTTGCGGCTCAGATTTTCTTTGGGTCAGGGTGCGCCCGACTATGAGGTTCCCAGTTCCACTATTAATAATTGATTTCTGACCCCCTCCAATAGAAAATCTATTTCTGCCCTCTCCCTCCAATCTATCATCCCCTTTTTCACCAGCCCATCCGACACGCCGCTCTCAGTACGCACAAAACAACAGGTTCTTTCTCTTTCTCTTTCTCCTTATCTTTTTTTTTTTTTTAGGTATTCTCTTCTTCTTTGAATGTTACAGCTCGGTCTGGTTACAAAAAAAAAAACACCCAATCAATCTTTATTGTGGTGTGCGATTTCATCTCTTTGTGGTTTGATTTACTGCAATTTGTTGTTGTATGTATGATAGATGTAACACGAGCCTAAACCATGAATATCAAGTGTATGTTATAATGCTTGGAAGAAGTTTTGATGAATGGAAAGATGTAATTTATTTTAGAAAGGAATTAGCTACATAATTGGTGATAACAAACAAACATGGTAATCTTAGCAGTGGGCGAATTCATTACACACCCTTCAAATGCTTATGTAATCAAAACATATGATTTGATTAATGCATATGTATTGGTTGTGAAAGGAATGTCTACTTCTCATTTGAGAACCCATTTTACTGATGCACTTGCTTTTAGTTTTTTGCTGGGGTATACTGCACATTGATTAAGTGGGTGGCAAAAATCGATTTAAGGATAGAGACATTGTAATGTCCATTGAAATGGTAATACTTTTATCCTTTGTGATCTTTCACCTTTTCAAGGATACTAATACCAGCAAAATTAACCCAACTAAGAGTCCTTCTAAAATCAAAACACTCACTAATTCTAATTCAAGTGAAAAAATACTAAAATAGAAAACCCATTTATACTTTCTTAATTTTGAGACTCTCTTTTGACTTAAGAACAAAATAAATCATTAATAAAATTTCTAATTTAACAAGACATTCTCCACCAAAGCAATAGCACCCCACAATCCTGATTTGCGGGATCTAAAGCCAGGATTGTGCCACCACCCCCATTTGTTCATGCCATACTTAACGGCAATGACCCTCCTCCAAAGAGCCCCTCTCACCCCCAAAACCCCCACCACCACTTGACTAAAAGTGCCTTGTTCCTATTCTCCAAACTGCCAAGACCCAATCCCTTATTCCGTCTTGATTTAATCACCTCACTCCATTTGATCAAGTGTAATTTCTTCTTATCACCCTGACTCTCCCATAAGAAATTCCTACGAATGCGGTCCTCCCTCCACCACTGCCTTTGGCATCTTGAAAAGCGACATATGCAATTCGAAAAATTCAATGAGGTGGGCTCTTTCAATTCACTTTTGATTTACTTGATTCGAAGTTCAAGTTCGACGAGTTTGATGCACTAATTCGATGTAATTTGATTCAATTCGTGTTGATTCATGGGTATAATTTGGCATATATGTACACCGAAATATTATGATGAGAACCATTTTCCTGGTTCTTATGTGTGATCACACTTTTTTCTGAGCCGCCTATACAACCTATCGTTGTGACCAAGTTATCCTCTCACAAATGCTACCTCCTTTGAATTTCTATAAACCTAGATTTGACACTCATCCAAACATTATCACCAGTGAAAATCTGAAAAGAAAAATAAAAATAAAAACCTTCTAAAACAATTAAACGTGAGGGAGCCCATATCTAAAACCCTAACAATTCATTGTAATTATCCCTTCTTAATCTCTTTGTTAGATTTCACTTCATTTGGCATTAGACACTCTCATATTCATCACTCATATGACGAGATAGTTTATTTTGTACGTCTTATTCACGTGTTTTACATATGAACAATCCGATCGTGGGTTTGGCTCCATTTAGATATGAGATTTCGCTCATGGATAATGAATGCATTAGGTGATGGTGATTTTTGAGTTGTTTGAATTTTTAGATGGGCCCCACATATTGTTATTATTATTTTTTTCTGGATGGGTTAGTGGTACATAACATGTGATGCAACCTACCTACCTACAGATCGATCCCTGGGTAGCTGTGTGAGATGACACCCTTGCCACCGGGGTGTCTCTATTTTCTCGATGGGGCCCCACTTATTGATTTACATATTATTCTTTAATACGGGTCAAGAGACATCGATTTAAAGGGATATATAACCCTTGGTCAAATCACCTCTTCTCCACCATACACACACACACACACACATATCTAATTACAAACTCACTAAAGGCCTATTTGGCAATTCTTATTTCTTTGAAATAAGGCTGTGTTTGACAAAACCTATCTATGTGAAGTAGAACTGTGTGATATAGATCTTTTTCAGAAGGACCGGTTTGAAATAGATGACTTACAAATAGACTAGGGACAAAAAAAGTGGTTGAAATAGACAATTTAAGAATCAAATTGTTCTCGATTTTTCACCAATTTCTCAAGATCTATAATGAATCAAGGGCTTAAATTTGAGCATATAGCCATTTTCAGCCTGCCAAAGAGGATCAACCGTTCCGATCTTTATTTTGGGGCCAATAGAACTCTAGATATGCAGATCTAAGGTTTTTCTTTTTTTGCAAATATCTCGAGATTTGAGATAGATCAACAGCTGAAATTTGAGCCAAAAGTTTTGCTTGGGCTTAAGAATATTTCCAACACTTTGGGTCATAATTTAGTGGCTCACAATTTAATGAGAAAGGGCAAAAAATGGATGGTAAAAATCACGTAGATTTGGCTGTTTTTGACCCGAGGATATCCAATGGTTTTATGTTTTTCATCAATTTCTTGAAATTGCCAGGAATCAGGGGCTAAAATTTGAACCCATAGCTATTTTCAGTCTTCCAAAGAGGATCAACAGTTTGGATCGTGCTTGTGGGGCCCACTTGCATATATATGGTTCTACCTTTTTCTTAAATATCTCAAGATTTAAGACAGATCGACGGCTCAAATTTGATCCCATAGCCATGTTTGGGCTTAGGAATATTTCCGACAGATTGGATCATAATTTAGTGGCCCTCAATTTTAATAAAAAAAAAAGAGAGATAGGATCCATGTCGAAGCATAGCGGAAAAGATTTATATCTATATGGAAAATCCCATTCACAAGTACCTCTTAGGATTCAAGCGTGAATCTCATGATTTGATACTTGCTATATTTAGTTTCATGATTCAGCTGATTTCCGGGTGAGAATGTCAATTACAAATTGTATTTATAGTAAAAAAAAAATAATAATAAATTGGTGTTTCTTTTTCAACGAGGTTATCCAGTTAATTTGTGGGATTCTAAGAAGTTTTCTCAGAGAAACAAGAAATAGGCTTGCTATTGAAGCATTTGACTATGGGTTTGGGTTTCACCCTAAATTGATTCTCCATTTTTTTTTCCCTTTTTTCATAAAAATACTTCTTTAACTTCGGACAACACATTTTAACCATTAAAAGAAAAAAGACTACATTATACATTTCAACTGGTTTATTTTTTTCGGTAACGTCAAGTCTTAATAATTTTCAACTATTCACACATATATCATAATTCATAAATAATATATTGTTGTATGTCAATGGTGTTTTCATATGAATATTTAATGTTATCATAATCCATAGCCGTATTTATTAGTATATTGATGTTTTGCTAGGGATGAAAAATAATTGGAATATGAAGATAACTATTTTTTTCTTTTTAATCCTTTCATTGTTTACAAAAAAGAAACCCCACTTTTCATGATAGTATTCATGAATTGTTTCAATTTTGGACCCTTGCGTGATTTGCAGTATATTTTTTAAGATCAAGGATAAGCACCGTCAAAGCCTAGGGACTTGCGCAAATCCCTTTGGGATATATACTCCTTTCACAAGGTGAGTGCCATGTGGAACCCTGAAAACATGACTGCATCGCAACATATTGTGACCCAAGTTGCTTTACTTTGTAGCCATGATAGAAGCTCCATATTCAGGAGGCTCTAATGCAAAACATAGAATTATAGACCTATCATGCAGGATCAGAAACTGGGGTATGGAATACCTACTTCATTATGAATTTTGAGTTCTTGAGGATAACTCTCATAGCAATTTTTTGTTAGATTGTGGGCAGCATCAGCAGCTTTTTTCTGGCCTGGGTTTTGATGATATTCTATTTCACCCTTGTACTACTAGTTAGGGGTGTAACGGTTCGGTTGACTAATCATTTTGGGAGAACCGTTAACCGAACCGTGAATTACGGTTTTCAATTTTAAAAACCGTAACCGTATTCAGAAAAACTATTAAAAACCGTACCGCAGTTAACTGTTAAAAAACCGTAACCGAACCGTTAAAAATCATTTAGTCAAGTGTATACTTAAGTTAAGAATTATATACATATTTCATTTAGGCCCTTTATTTATTTATTTTTATTAGTATAACGGTATGATTAACCGTGTGCCAGTTAACCGAACTATATTTTACAGTTTGGTTCGGTTAATAACCATGAGTAAATACTGAAAACCATAACTGGACCGTTAATTTCGGTTTTCCGATTTTAATAACCGTAACCGAACCGTAAAACACGATTATTAACTGTAGTTCGGTTCGGTTAGACAGTTTTCCGGTTTTCTTTTACACCCCTACAGTCCTAGTTAGCATTGACAGTGAGAAGTAATTAAAAATTTTATTTTTTAAACTTTTTATTGCTATTCCTAGTTGTGGGAAACTATTTGTGGATAGGAAGGACTGTGGGGAAGTTTCATGAGAAGTTTTATTTTTTTTTTCTTTTTTCTCTCACTAGCGAAGAATCTTCTGAAGATCCCTCTGTTTTTTTTTTTATGAAGCTGCAGAGTGCGTTGCTCCTCCAATTTATCCGCATATACTTTCATCTGAAATGGAAGGATTTGTTGAAGTATCACCTCTCTCTAGTGCTCCAACCATTGTATCTTCTGATTCCATGATTATCAGCAATGAAAGTTATGTACCAATTCACTCTTCCTCCCAAATTCTTGTTGCCCAAGATTCCAAAGAACTGATAAATGTTGAACATTACAAGGCTGCTGTCCCTCATACAAATGAAAAACACATGAATGATGAAAAACTGGGAAAAAAGGTAGCAATTATAACTTCTATATTCTTTGCTACTTTTTTCTTGGTTTATCTCAGAATTATTTGATTTAATCAGGCACCAACAGTCACTTCTGGTTTGGATTCTCTTGATGATGTTCTTTTTCAGCCCACCAAGACCACTGGTAAGGAACTGAGAACGCTGGCAAGAATTTTTTTTTCTTCTATATTTAGTATCATATGTGATGGGTTAATGTGATTGGCAGTTGGAGGAGTTGGTAAGTTCCGACCTAAGCCAAAAGCCCGAACTGTCACCTCAAAATCCTGTGCACCTGGGTCTCCTGCTGGTGAAGTGGTTCCAGTTCCTTCTTCACCTTTAATCACAAGCTCAATAGTTGCAGAGGTTGTCTCTCCTCCACCTGATGCTCAGCTCCTTTCTTCTCAATGTGAGGGATTGAGGGACATATATCCTCTGTGTAATGGTCCAACCTGTGTTTCTTCCAATCCGCTGACTGTCAGCAATTGCAGTTCTGCATCGTTCAACCCTCCTTCCCAAGTTATTGTTGCCGAAAATGCTATAAACCTGATAGATTTTGAACATTTGAAATCTGCAGTCTCTGATGCAAATGAAAAATTACTGAACAATGAAGAATTAGGTGAACAGGTTGCAACTCATAACTTCTATACCCTTCCTATGTTTTGCTTGGATTTTCTCTGAATGATTTTCTTTGGTTTCAGGAACCAACAGTAACTTCTGGTTTGGATTCTCTTGATGATATTCTTTTTAAGCCCAAGACTACTGGTAAAGAAATGAGAATGCTTGCCTGAACTTCCCTTCATATTTTATTTGGTACCTTATAGATTTAAGTGATTGGCAGCTCGAGTAGCTGGTAAGTTCCGACCTAAGCCAAAAGATCCAACCACGACCTCAAAATCCTTTACAGCGGTGATTCCTCCTGTTGACATGGTGCCGGTTCTTTCTCCACCCCCAGTCACACCTTCAAAATATTCAGAGTTTGTTTCTCCTCCATTTGATTCTCGTCTCCTTTATTTTGAAGTCAAAGGATTGGCGGACAGATCTCCTCTCTGTTATGTTCCAACCAATGTTTCTTTGGATCTCTTGACTGTCCTTTTGCAGTTCTGCACTGATAGATCCTTCCTCCAAAGTTGTTACCCAAGATGCTGACCCAGTACAGGTTGAAAATTCAGAAGCTGTCGGCTGTAATGCAAATGAAAACATACAGATGAATGATGAAAGATTGGGAAAACAGGTTGCGACTCATAACTCATTTATGCCTTTCTATTTTTTTTTTTTTTTTTTTTTCTACTTTTTATTTTGGACATCCTCAGACTGATTTCTTTTATTTTTTTTATTGAATTCCAGACACCAACAGTCACATCTGTTTCAGATTCTCTTGATGATATTTTTTTTCAGCCTGCCAAGACCACTGGTGAGAAGATGGGACCGCTTGATTTAACTTTTCTTACATATTTTGTTTGATATGTTATGGATTTATGTGGCTGGCAGTTCATGGAATAGGTAAATTCCAACCAAAGCCAAAAGTTCCGACCACTACCTCAAAATCCGTTGCACCTGTGATCCCCCATTATGTTGTGGTGCCAGTTCCTTCTTCCCCAACTACAACTTCAAACATTGCAGAGTTTGTTTCTCCTCCATTTGATCCTCAGCTCTCTCCTCAAATTGAAGGATTAGTGGACAGATTGCCTCTCTGTGATACCCCATCTAGTGTTTCTTTTGATCCCTTGACCACCGGCACTTGTTTTTCTACACCAATTGAAACTTCCTCCCAACTTCTTATCGACCAAGAGGATGCGAACCCAACAGATGGTGTACATTTCAAAACTGCAGTCTCTGATGCAAATGAAACTTCACAGTTGGATCATGAAAATTCAGGAATGGAGGTAGTGAAATAACTTATACATTACTACCTATTTTTTCTTGGGTAGCTTGAAATGTTGTTTTTAGTTTATCTTGGGAAATTTGATGATTTTAGTTTGTTTTCAGGCACCAACAGTTTCTTCTCGTGTGGATTCTCTTGACATTCATTTTCAGCACATCACAACTGCTGGTAGGTAAAGCGAATCTTTCTAGAACTTTTCTTTTGTGTTTTGTTTTGTGTTATGGATCTTCATCTATGTATTTGTTTGCTTTAAGATTGGGTGTTTTGCCCAACTCAAAAGTCCTAGCTACTGCCTCAACTTCTTCTTTTCTTTTCTGTTTTACAATTTCTGTTTGATGTGAGAAGGATTTGATTCACTGGTTAAAATAAAAGTAATTTCGTTTGAGACCTGTTTTCTTGAGGATGTGGTGCCAGTGCCTTTCACCCCTAACCACAACCTCAAAAGCCATCACACATATCGTTCCTCCTTAGGACATGTTGGCTCCTCCACAGGGTTCTCATATTCTTTCTTCCGAAACTGAATTCTTGGAAAAATGGTTCACCTAATTCCTTTCCACTCAATGTTTTGGTTGAGTTCTCAACAGTGAATTTGCCCTATGATTCCACACCAACAGGTCCATACTCACAACACTTGACCCAACAGTCATCAGACCGTTCTGAGACTCACTTGGAAACTGCAGTCGCTGAAGGGGATGGGTATTTGCAAACTGATCCTGTAACATCAAAAAGAGAGGTGGGCTTTTGTAATTTCCATGATCATCATGTATTTATATTTTTCATGAACAGGCATATTAATGGTGATCATGGTATCTTCTTGTTCTACTTTGTGTCCTTTACTGATTTGCATACTGATTTTTCAGGGTACTAAAGGTAGAAAAAGGAGAACTTCGGCATCAGTTAAAGAAACTGTAGGAAAATCTTCAACAATTAGTGAAGAAAACAAAGCTGGCAATACGCGAATGCAACTGAGAAAGAGGAAAGCTGTCCTTAGTCATGTTGATGAAAATGGTGATGGAATTGAGGAAAACTCTAACATTAATTTAATGGATGACAAAAATGGGAGTGAAAATGAGCATAATGGGGAAGATAGGGAGGATACAATGAACAGGAGGAAGGTACCAAGAAGGACCAAGGGACCTGCAACTAAAACTGACAAACCAAGTCGAAGGCATAAAAAGGCATCTGATGGTGCTGATCCAATAAACAAGGAACCAGCCAAAAAGAAATTTTGTCATTCTACCCGAAGAAATAGGAGGACTGGTACTAGAATTTCCCATGAGTCTTATTAAACTGGATTTTTTTTTTTCTGATGTGCAACTCTTACTAAAAGTTTGATAATCCCAACTTCAATTTTCCTAGTGAGCAAAGAACTACTTGAAACAGCGGAAGAAGATCTCGATCATAGTAAGCTGAGGATGAAGGACCTTATCATTCTTGCTGAGATCAAGGAACGTAGATCGGTATGCATCCTGTTTCTCTTGTCATTGGGTATGATAAACGAAGAACTATTGGTTAAAATCTTCCTTTTTTGCTGCTACATTTCTTAGCTAAGCCAGAATTGTGTTTGCTACCGCATCATTTGTCTTGTTTTGCTGTCCCTGACTACATAATTGTCTGCAGAACAAAGAAGCTGAAGCACTGAAAAAGTCTTTTCCCTACCAAAGGTATTGTATTCGTCACAAAAGAGAGAGCACCATTCATGCATACATTTTCCATACCATACTCATGGAATCTTAGAGCTTGTTAGGCATCATAGGGTTATGTTTGTCATAATGGCCCTTAGGACAAAGGCCCATGCCAAGAAGGGCACTGGCCCATATTTCTGTTGTAATCTAGAGAATCTTCCTCTTGTAATCTAATTAGGAAACTAGATCATCTAATTAGGATAGACTACAGAGAGCTAGTTTCCTTCCTCATCTTGTGATCTAAGATGTAGTTTCCTTCCATCTATGTACCTCTTGGTAATGCATACGTACATACATAGGAGCACTAGAAAGCTCCTGAGGATTTTTTTTTTTTTTTTTTTTTTGAGAAAAATGCCCCTCCTGGTGGGGTCCACTATGATACATGACAACCATGGAAGTCGTTGGATGAAAAGATCTGGACAAGACCTACCATGTTCAAAGTTTTAATTCCATTAGATAATCCTAACCACTTGATCTATGGCCCTAAAGTTTAATAGTTTAACAAGCTTTGTTTTTCTTAGGATTTCAATCTAACGGTGAGCAAGAGTTGAATGAGTGTCAAATTTGGACTTGTGGCAATTCATGGGGGGTAGTGTGTGAAAAGATTGGATTGGCTCAAGATGGGCTCCACAGCCTTAAAAAAGGGAAAAAAGACGGGAGTTTTTGAGAATTTCTCATATGCACACACACATCTAGGGAAATGCTCCTGTGAGATTTAACTCTCACCGTCTTACAGTGAGAGACACCATATGGGCCCCACCTATCGCCATTCTGAACGATCCACATTCCACACACACAGGACCCCACCCTAAATTACACTAGAGACCATGGATTTGAACCCATCCAAATGGACTGGACCGTTGGATCGTGGGTCAAAAAAATATCTTTAACAGACATTGTTAAACTTGTGGGCTATGGATTAAGGGGTTAGAGGCATGGGATTGAATTCAAACTTGAAGGATGGCCTTTTCCATCCCCCACCGGTCTTGTGATCAGTTGGGCTCCGTGTCGGACCCATCATGACGTCTCTCAGAGGTGAGAGTTAACTCTCACGGGAGCATTTCCCTTATATCTATATATTTATTATATATATATAGATGTATGGGAAGTATTCATGCGCATCCATCCCTCACCATATTACGGTGAGGGACAACATAGTGGGACCGACTTTATAATACATCCAAACTGATGCAATCCTAAGGTTAGGATGCAAGTGCCGTGGCACAATTAGGGTTCCTATAGGAACAATCACTCGAAGAAGAAACAGTCTCCAACGAAAAATCTACACAGGGAATTTTATTTATCAATTCTAATATCTGAGATCAGTGATCTCTACAATGCTATATTTATAGTAAAATAAACTTAAGCCCTAAGAAAGTATTCCTAATCAAACTAGGAAACCAAATAATAATCCTACCAAAATTAGAAACCTAATTCTAATTACACTCTTTACTAAAAATAAAACTGATAACAATTAAAAATCAGGGTTTCATGGGTCGCACATGTGGCCCACGATTCTTATTGCAATAAAGTACATTGCTGCTGCATCATTCTCCCCGGGTTGGAAAAGAGTTCGACCTCGAACTCGGCTCTTCTGCTTGATGTTACTCCTGTAGATAGTGTGCACGTGAAGCGCTTTCTTGGAGAGATGAGAACGGGACCCTTTCTTTGGTGGCGTTGGCTTCAGAGGACGGAGTGTGACTTGCTTTGCACCATGCATGAAAGTATAGGTGTTGTCGCGCATGCCATTAGTTCCATTCTTGTCATACATCCATGGACGACCCAATAAGATATCACAATTATCCATGAGAATCACATTACACCAAACTGTATCCGTATAATCTGCACCAATGGAAAAGGTAACTGGACATGCATATCGGACTTGTACTTCATCACCCGTCATTAACCATCTAGTAAAGTAAGGACAATGATGCTTCCGAACTTTCAGCTGTAAGCGATCCACAAAAGCTTGAGAGATAATATTCTGACAACTTCCTCCATCAATGACGACTGTGCATTCATTACCATGGACTGTTCCTTTGGAGCGGAAAATATTTTCTCGCAACCATTTCTTCTCAGTAGTTGATGTAGGTTCTTGGATGACCATGATAGACTCAAGACCCTCCTCGGGCGGAGTATCCACAATTTCCCCTGTTGCATTCTCTTGAGGATCATCTTTAGGATCATCTAGAACATCTTTGCACATCACTTTCATTCTCAATGAGATGGATACGTTTTGGACATTCTGTTGCGCGATGCCCTTGTTGTTTACAATTAAAGCATGTGAGTCTATTTGGACCTTCGGGCTTGGTGAAAACTTTCTCCGATGACGCACTCGGTTTAGAACCTGCAATGGAGGAATTCTTCTGCATAACCCATTTAGCTGCATTAAGTTTTTGGGCTTGATGATTTGCAATTCCCTCGGCTTTGATAACATGCTGAATAATCTCATCAACATTATCAAAATGCTTGAACGCGAGGATATCTTGAATGTCAAGCGTAAGCCCATTAAAGTATCGGTCAACTAGTACTTCATCATCTTCATTTAAACCACAGCGGACTTGCATGGTCAGAAACTCTTCAGAATATTCAACAACTGTCTTAGATCCTTGTTTCAAGTATTGAACACGTGAACGCAGATCTCTGGAGTAATTAATAGTAGGAATTTCTGCTTCAAAAGATTTTTCATCTCAGCCCACGTGTCAATAGGATCAATTTGCTGATGTCTCCTCTTCTTTTGCAACTCGGCCCACCATATTGCAGCATAATTGCGAAATCGAGTTGTCACCAGTGTAATTTTATGCGCATCCGTCATTGGTTTATGTGCAAAAATATTTTCAACACACACTAACCAATCCAAAAATTCATCTGGCTTCAATTTTCCATCATATTCTAGAATCACAAGTTTAATACCCAAATCTCGATCAACATTCCGATAGTTATCTTCATGCCGGTTAGTTTCCAAATTTGTTAATCGGGTTTCAATCCTATCAAGAGTCGTTCGCATTTGAACTTGCATTTGAGCCATTGTTACGGATAGCTGAGTAACAGTTGCTGATAATTGTGCAACGGATTCCCTCAAATCATCATCATTGTGAGAGGAAGACTCTGTGTCAACCTGCCTTTTGGGAGGCATCTTTGGTGAAGGCAAATTTAAAATTTCTTACTACCTGATGTGTAGATCTGCTCTTTACGATCACGCTGGCAAAAACGGATCGAAAATCTGATGGTGGATGAGTCCGGTATCGCGAAAAGAAGTTTTGACCGTTGAGCGTGATCCAACGTGGGATGTTATTTCTCTGCTGAGTGTATTGGGCTTTTGTCTGAATGGGTCCAGATCAGTAATTAATTTGAAAGAAGCCTGTGATGGACTAGGCCCAACTAGAAAGAAGGCCCAATGGGCAGAGGAATTGTCTGCTTCGAATCTGGCGCCAGCAAGAAGAGAAAAAAAAAAAAGGTTGAAACCCTTCTCTGTTGCTCCAACGAAGGGAGAAAAGAGAACTAGGAGATGGGATCAATGACCACACTGAAGCTCGGCGACTTCAACGATGACGACGACGACAACGGAGATGGCTGTGGTGATGGCGAAGGTTGATGCAATGCGCTGGCAGCGACGGTGCAAGGTACGCTTCCTTCATCCCTGCTGCTCTTCTCTGTCTTCTTCTTTCTTTCTATCTTTCTTTTTTTTTTTTTGGGGAGATGATGGGTGTTGGCAAGGCAGTGGAGATTACGGGTTTTAGGTTCCCTGGGAAGGGCGCGATTGGTTGTGGGGGTGTGGTCTAGGCTGGGTTTTTTTTTTTTTTTTTTGGGTGGACGAAGTTGGTTGCGGCGAGGGATTCTGCAGGGGGGTTCTGTGTCGGTGAAGGTCTAGGTTCGGGGGCTTACGGAGATGAGATGGGTTGCAGGGATGGTTGGGATGATGAACGGAAGGAAGCAATTGATGGGGTGGTTTCGGCAGGGAGTGGGGGGTTGGGGTTTTTTTGTCGGGTGTTGGCTGGAAGCAATTGATGGGGTGGTTTCGGCAGGGAGTGGGGGGTTGGGGTTTTTTTGTCGGGTGTTGGCTGGCGCGGGGGGGGGGGGGGGGGGGGGGGAGGGGATGATGGTGTTACTCTGAAGAGGGTGGGCTACTGGTTGGGCTAATGGGTGGGATTTGTGACGGCTGGGAAGGGTTGTCTGTGGGTGGAAGGCGAGCAATGGAGAGGTATGGATGGTCGACGGGCTTGGAGTGGGCGGCGAGGGTTGGTGTCGGTGGAATGGGGATAACGGCTTTCTGGCGGAAGTGTGGGCTGAGAGTTGGATGGGGACGACGATGGGTATGGTTTGGATTTTCGATGATGGACGGGGGTAGGGGTAATGACGCCGACGATCGGGGATCGTTCGGCTCTGATACCAATTGATGCAATCCTAAGGTTAGGATGCAAGTGCCGTGGCACAATTAGGGTTCCCACATGAACAATCACTCGAAGAAGAAACAGTCTCCAACGAAAAATCCACACTGGGAATTTTATTTATCTATTCTAATATTTGAGATCATTGATCTCTACAATGCTATATTTATAGTAAAATAAACTTAAGCCCTAAGAAAATATTCCTAATCAAACTAGGAAACCAAATAATAATCCTACCCAAATTAGAAACCTAATTCTAATTACACTCTTTACTAAAAATAAAACTAATAACAATTAAAAATCAGGGTTTCATGGGTCCCACATGTGGCCCACGATTCTTATTGCAATAAAGTAGAATTGTTGCTGCATCACAAACCATCTACAGACATGGGACCCCAAGAATTACATTGGTTCTATCAAATTTTCACCTATCCAAATGGATTGGACCGTTGGATATAGGGTCAAGTTTTTTTCTTAAATATAAATCCGTTAATTTTGTGGGCCACGGATGGAGGAGTTAGAGGCATGGAATTGACCCCAAGCTTGATATATGGGCCCATCAAAGATGTCTGTTTACATCCCCCCAAGTCCCATGATCAGTGAGTGCTAAATAGCGCCCAGGCGTTTTGTAAATGAAAGAGGGTATCTCACTCTTGGTGAGTTGGACTCGTCATAAATGAAAGTAGACAGCTCCTTCAACAACTCCTACTGTCTATCCCTCTTTATTTTCTTCTTTGTCACCTTCTTAATTACGTTGTTTCCTCTCTCTCTCTCTCTCTCTCTCTCTCTCTCATGTCTTCAATTGAAGTATCCTTAATTTGGCATTAATCACCGTTGACACAAAAGAAAAGAGGGTCCTGATAATAGATTTTTAGTGTTGTCATAGATAGATAGTGTTGATCCATTGGCAGGCCTTTGTATAAAAATCCAAACTGTGAATGAGAAGGATTTTAACCGTCAAAAGAAAATTTTAAGATCTTGCTTATATTCATTTCCTGCCTCTGCATATAGCACTATGTAGAGAAATGCTATGATTTTGTAATTGTTTTCTCTTAAACCAGTGTAGGAAGTAAAACATCAGCATCGGGGGAAATCTGCTACCTCATTGTCGACATCATAAATTATATATTTTAGTACTATTGTATTACCTACACTTTGAAAAGTAATCTTCTAATCACGTTTTACTGTGCAGTGCTGACAATCCCACTCCCAATGATGCCCCATATGATGATGAGGATCCCTTAGCCTCAACAGAAGGTCTAAACCCCGAGGATGATCAAGCTAATCTTAAATATGAATCAAGTTGCCGTAAATTGAATTACCACTCCTTTATGAATAGGACACCTACAGAGAGATGGTCAAAATCTGATACTGAAATGTTTTATGAGGTATTTTCTACCTGACCTTATTGCTAGGTTGACAGTAGTAAAATAATTATCTTTCCAGACCAGCAGTCTTGTTGAGCTATTCTGAACAAACAGAAATATGGTGTTATTTGCATGTAATGGCTCTTGATGATGATGATGATGTGTCTCACGGCTCATGGATGCATGGTGTCCTTGGGCTTCATTGCCCATGGTTCAATAAACTCGATGCCTTGTGTTTTGGGATTCAGGTTCCTTTTTTTATGTGAATTACAAATGATAAACTTCCCAAAACCCAGATCTCAAAATATTCAGCTTCCTGTTTGTGGCCTTTCTTTGTTAAATGCGGCTGTTTGTTGAATGCCAAACCGAACCATGTCTTGCTGCCGCCATCATTTGAAGGGGGTAATTGCTGAACTGCAACTTTTGTTGGTCATTGCTTTACCCCGCCAATGAGATTTTGGGAATCTCATCAGTCAAATAGTGCACGGGTATATCCATGGTGGATCCCTTAAGATTAGCATCCTCAATTAACTTGATATTGGGCTACATGTATAAGCCTGAGGATACTATGCGATTTAAATCTCTATCAGAAAGAGGAGGGGGGGATCCCACTTATTCTTTGACTGGAGCGAGGATCATATGATTTCTTAAATACTTGATTGGTCAGGCTATTCGACAATTCGGGGCAGATTTTGCTATGATACAACAGCTATTCCCTGGCAGAACACGCCATCAAGTGAAATTGAAATTTAAGGCAGAAGAACGCAGACATCCTTTGCAGGTTAATGATGCTTTGAGTCATCGTTCCAAAGGTACAAGTTGATCCTGTGGCAGCTTTCTTTATATCTATTTTTTTATGAATTTATTTGAGGTCATTTAGTGCCGAAACTAGTGAATGGTCTGAATCTCCTATTTGCTCAGGCATGGCATTGTTTATTTTCAAATATGCCCCTTCTTGATTCGCGTGCATTGGAAATGTGGGCTCTCTAAATCTTTTGTGCAATTCTAGAAAGCAACTTAAGACCTGTTTGTTTTATGTAATTTAATTTTATGAATTGTAATGCTTTGTATTTCTTTAAGTGGTTAAAAATGCAGAATCAAAGGGGAATATCCAAAAATGACTATCAAAGAACCTCCCCCTCTTATGGAAGTTGAACCAAGGGAACATGGGAATTGGGAAATGAATACTCAACCATCACACTAGTAATTCAAATCTTAAGAAAGTCAAGGTCCCATCTTCACCCCTCACCTCATATCCTTCGCCCATCAATTTGGGTCGTGACTTAAATCCTTGGGTCAATTCCTATGTTCTACATGCAAACAAACCGGCCCTTAGTGTTATTCAAATCTCAGTTCAAAGGTTGTTGATATTTTGAGGTTGGAATACTATCATGTAATTCTACTTTTCTGTTGCAGATCTTTCACATTTTGCACTTGTAATTGAACGGCTACAAGAAGCCCAAGCAGAGCAAAATGCTAACAGAGATGCAGACTTTCCTGATGTGCCTAGTGAAAATGAGGTAACTCCTAAAACCAATTCTACATGCGCTCACTTTGAACTTCACATATTCCCTTTCCTCCAGGTTGTAATTACGGCAAAGGTTGATTGAGCCCAACTTTCAACATAGACAGTCATCCTGTTTGACTCATCATAGTATGAATCTTGTCATAATGTCTCTCCGGATGAATCTTTTCCATTGATGGTTAATAATAAACAAATCTTTTCCATTGATGACTTGCAAAAGGGTAAGTTTGCGGCAGCTTCACATTCTACCGTGAGAATTTGTTTAGGATCATCTAAATGGAAGAATAGCATTTAAATATGATTTTTATGTATCCTATCACCTACGCACCTTTCAATGGAGTCTTTTTCTTTACCCTCCTTTTCTTTTTTATCCTTTCATTTGATTTTTTTTACAATAAATTGTATTATACATTCCATTAAATTCCATACTTTCCCTTTTTATGTTAGGAAAGGCTTAAAATTTTTCAGTTGACATGCATAATGCAATTGTTTTCATCAATCAAACATATAATTTAGTTTAAATGTAAACAACTAGAGATAAATAGTGAAAAAGGAAGTGATGATATTTTGTTAAATTCGGTACTTTGCGTCTACAACCCAATAAATTTTCAATTGAATCATTTTTTTAGACTGAAAAAAATCTGATTATTGTGATATGATGTCAATACTAGTATGATAACTCAGAAAGAGTTTATCATGATGAGATAACTAGTGGAGGTTCTGGCCATTGATTTTTCTTAAAAGCAAGATGTTTATGGGGCATACACCTTCCAATATGGAGCATGACTTCAGTGTATGCTTCAAATACAAGCAATGCCTTAGGCTGGCACCTGTATTTAGACATGTTACCCCAAGGCGAGCGTTTAGTTTCAGCTCCAAGAACCTCAAAAACACTGATTTGGATAACCAAATGGTTAGCTCAAATGTGCAGAACTGCAGATCCCCAACACAGAATACACATGGGCACACACTACCACCACCCCTCCCTTCCCCTTTCTTCCAATATGCTGCCGCCGTGTGGCCAGTGGGGGGGAATTTAGTGTCAGGGAAACAAGTCATGGGTTTGCACCTTTCGCTCCTAATATTGGAAGGTACGTCTTCCATTGTGCAGAGTGTGGGTTCTTCTTATCTACTGTTCTTAATGCTCTTCAGGTCTTTAGGTTCAGGTTTGCCCTATCAACTTGGCCTCCTCTCTAATGATATCATTGCTTCTCTTGCTCAGGAACTAGGTGCGGAATCTGAGCCAAAGGGGGAAGAAGTGGCAAAAGAGGAACTTGAGGCTCATAGTCCTGTGAAGTCAAATGCAAGCCAAGATTATTTTGACCGGAGCCAATATGGGACTGCTGATGAACCGTACCTCCAAGATATGGAAGAATTTGAATATGTCTCATTCTAGACAACAGTAAGCTGACTAGCAGCACAACTGATTTATGGTTAGAGAAGAGATTGCCATCCATTAACTCCATTTCAACGAGGTTAGTGGATGGGCAACTAACAAGCCATTCTACAAATAATGGCCCAATTATTCTGTGGTGGGATCTATAGCTCAAAGGTGCAATACAGTCCTGCGGCATACCATCCATTCTAACTTTTTTTTTTTCCGACTACACGGAGGACTTGGAACTCATGCACTCTTGGCCCCCAAGGAGAGGGATGTTTGATGTCTCCAACCCGCTGAGCCACAGCCGGGGGACCATTGTACCATGTAATTTACATTCAGCAAAAGGGGTCATATTTGACATTTGATAGAACTTAGAATAGGAGAAGAACACTTTGGATAACTGAATGATCCCTTTGATGGATCCTTTACTTCATTTATAATCTCTTCTGAGCCTTAATCAAGGCAATTACAATCTATTACAATCTAATTACATTGAAAGAATATATATTACATTGTTGTAACATTGGAAGTGAATATTTTACATTGATACTAGTTAACTACAGTATCCCACGTGATGGGTTAGTGTATTGATGGACTGATCTTTCATTCATGGGCCTTGTGGGTCAGCTTGTATCAACACCCCCGTCAAATTGATGCTGGTCAAACAGTAGCAATTTACAAACCTGGAACTCATGGCGAGGCCTAGGTAACCCTTTTGTGAAGATGTCTGCAAGTTGGAGTTCACTAGAAACATGTGGAAGACCAGATGATTCCTTTGATTGATCTCTTGCTCCATTTATAATCTCTTCTCAGCCTTAATCAAGGCAATTACAACCTATTACATTCTAATTACATGAAAAGAATATATATTACACTAGCAACTCTCTCATTTTATTAGAGCTAGGCAATATCACTGGGATTCAAAAGCAAAATTTTCTTCTCTATTTTTTTTTCTCTTTTATCATCAGAAGATTTCAGGTTCGTGGATTCTAGAAATCTTCATCCTCTCATCACTAGAAGATCTTAGTCTCTTGATGTAGGCTGTTGTGATCAATCGTGGCCCACTTGGGATCATCAACTCATCATCAGATATCTACCCAGATCTGGTCGCCTAGTTTTCCTCAATATTTTGGAGATTTTTTCAGAATTTTTGCTGGATCAATGGTAGGCCTTCTGATCATTTATATGTTCCTTTAATTGTTTTGAACAATTTTCATCAAAACCGTACAAAACTGTGGATGCAGTCAGTTTTTCGGAAATTTCTTTTACAGTAGGAAGATATTTTGAGCCTTCATCTCATCTAAAACTCTGATCTAGATTGTGATCGGAAAGTGGGTCCCACGTGGCAATCTTAGCCCCATTTTCAAGGTAGGGCAATTTTTCGTATTTTTCTGCAATCTGGTTTGTTCTTAAGCAAGATCTAGTGTTTTGTCTTGGAGTAACTCACATATTCTCTACATTTCATCAAGCCTCAAGCTTGTGTGAAGAAAGACACTGTTTCTACTGCTTTTTTCTTATAGTAGCTGCTTTTGCATCAAGGATCTCCTTTATAGATTTATTTATACTCTGTGTTACGGACGAGAGTGCAATCTCCTTTTTATTTAATTTAATGGGACCAATTACACATTGTGGGCTTTTCAATTTCAAATTTACCTTAAAGATTAAGAGTTATGGGGTCATGGAGAAGGGTCCGATCCCAAACCCAAAGATGACACGACTGATACTAAAGCAGTTGCCAAATGGGAAGTAAAAAATGCCTAGATTATGACTTGGCTCCTAGGGTCAATTGATCCACAATACATTCTCAATCTCAAACCCTATAAAATTACAAAAGGAATATGAGACTACCTGAAGCAGATCTATCAACAGGATAACTCGGCTCGCAGATTTCACTAAGAACATAAACTTTCTCAATTTGTTTAGGGGATCATGTCCTTCTAAGAGTATTATTCTCATTTTGTTCATTTATGGATTGATTATTCTGAGATTATTTACTCTACTCTATCGGATGCTTCTATCACTATAGTTCAAGACATTTATTCCACCAGTCAAAGGGATCAATTTTTAAAAAAACTACGATATGAATTTGAACAAGTCCATTCCAATATGATGAGCTGATACTTAACTAACACTCCCCATTGAGCAAGACATTGCCCGGATCTGAAGCACACTCCTGCACAAGATTATAATGCGGCATGAGGCCTTCTTGCCTTGCGCAATTGCGCCCGCACAAATACAAAACACGGCATGAGGTATTTTTGCCCTACGTGGTTTTGAACTTGAGACATCTAGCTCTGATACCATGAGACTTGATAGAACTTAGAATAGGAGAAGACGACTTTGGGAAACCGAATGGTCCCTTTGATCAATCCCTTGCTCCATTTATAATCTCTTCTTAGCCTTAATCAAGGCAATTACAACCTATTACAATCTAATTACATAGGAAGAATATATATTACACCGCTGTAACATATGAAGAGAATATAATCCATTAATACTAGTCAACTATAGTATCCCATGTGATGGGTTAGTGTATTGATGGATTTGGACTATCATTCATGGCCCCTGTGGGCCAGCTGGTGTTAACAATATTTTCTTCATGGGTTATGAAACAATTCTATCTATTAACATGATCGTTCTGGTAAACTAGAGTCTAGAAAAAGATGATCTTTTTCGTCATTTATTTTTTATTCCATTTGATGCATTAGAGGGATGGTTTTTTTGTTTTCACTCAATTTAGTGTTGCTAGTTACAAGTAATTTTCATAAATGCATTCCAAGTTTATTTTTACTTTATTTAATTGTGTTCCTCTGTCATAGCCATAGCTACCACGCCAACCTTGATGCCTCCATGGGTGGTTTGTTGTACTTGATTTATTTTTTATTTTTTGGGTTATAATGAGAATAAAATATACATGGTAGGAATACAATGAGCAGTTGTATACAATGTACCTGACTATAACCCAAGATTTTTCAAAGTTCTTCTTTCATCTGCGTGACATTTATTATGAAACAATAAATCAATTGTACGAAGATGAACCCCTTGGGCCAAATAGTTGCAAGAAGGCTTTTCCTTCCCTTTGAAAGTTGGTGCTTGTATTAAAAAAGCGCAAAATGCACCAATAAAGGAAAAAACATATGCCTTCCTTACTGAGGGGAGGGGAGGGATCGAGGCTTGGATACAAAGAAGAAAGGTCAAGGTCAAGGTCAAGGTTAAAGATATACATAGGTATGATTTCACTTTCATTGGGGGGGAAACAATGAAATCTATTTTATGCATGTTTAACTCGTTGTAGCTCCATTTAAGTCACCATTAAGACTTGATTAGTTCCATCATAATTTATTTGATTATTATTAATAGAAATCTATTGATTATTATTTCATGCTTAACTGTTATGTAGCAAACATGTTATGCTACTCTTATTAAATGCCTGTCAGCCGTTGTGCTTGACTTGTTCCTTTTGGTGCTATAGATATTGCCCCCAATCCCTTTGAGGCGGAGCCACCGGAGGAGGCTGATGAGCCGCAGGGCCAAATGTATGGTGCGCTAATGATGTTGTCTAAACGTCAAGCTGCACAAAACTACTGGAGTGGCCGATCATTTTGGGAGTGTTTTGTTATTTTGGGATTTTGTTTAATAATTAACGTTGGCTTCATTATGGGATGTAATTAAAGTTTACTTTTGTGTAAATACTTTAACTTATGCTATGGGAATGCCATTTTGACGAATGTGACTATATTTGATGCATGTCTTTCCTTATTGTGTAGATTTTGCATGTATGATTTGCTACAAGCTTCCGCTGAAACATACTTCATGTTAGAGTAAGATTTCGTATGGGATCCTCACCGTTGAAACCTATGGGAAATCATGTGCACGGGCAAAATATTTTGCATCGTCCAGCGTGCGCAGTGGCATGGCCTCGGGCTAATGACTCTCATTGGTTCCTAATCCGGTCCGGGGCCATGAGAGTGGTCTTCCCGCCGGGAAAAATCATTTTTTTACCAACTTTTTTTAGGGTCAATATCGACCCTTACAATATGAAGCAAGGGTTGTATTGTAAGGGTCAATATTAACCCTCTGCACGTGAAAAACACAGTTTCTGTCATCTTCCTGATCCTCTCTTTCCCAAACCCAATTCAAAGGAGAATATACAAATACTTAGTTCCACACTAGACACTCAAGCCCTGTTTGGCATTGTTCCTCTGATGTTCCCGATTTGTGCCGAGACAAGGTTGTGCCAGGATGAGGTTGTACTAAGATTATTCTGTGAAAACCTTGTTTGGCATTGTTATGTTAAATTGTTTCATTGAGAATATGCTGTGTGGATCTTGTTTGGTAATAACTTAACCCACTTCACCAACTTAACAAAACCAGAATTCAACTTCACCCACTCACTCCCTTGGCCTCCTTTCTTCTTAACCACCATCACTCGCCAACTCCCTATCATCAATTCATCATTCAACTACCTACCGAAGCTAAGGAAACCCAACTGTGTGACCCCACAAAAGCATCCATTATCAACCCACTCACTGCACACACCAGTCGTTCATAGTTCATCCTTTTTACACACAGAGACAATAATAAGACTGATAAAATCATATGAAGAACACAATGGACATTGCAGTATGTTAATACGTGATTTACTAAACATGTTAAGAGACTTAAGAAAATGTAATTAATAAATCATACCCATAATAAAAAAATATGTATGTAAGTGGATACAGAGTATTTATAATTTCAAAACTGGAATAGATGGGCAGGAAGAGAGATGGTAGGGGGTGAGAGAAAGAGGAGAGAGAAAGAAAAAGTGAGATCAAAGGGGTGGGAGCTGACAAAGAAGAAGAAAGAAAGGGAAGAGAGGCATCGTGTCGGGGCCGGTTGGGTTGTGAAGGAGAGAAGAAAAGAGAAAAAGGAAAAGAAAGAAATGACAAGCAAAGAAGAAGAAGAAAAAATCGGAACTGGGTCGTCTGGGTGAGGGAGAGAGATTTGAAGTGCTGGTGCATCAGACCTTTTGGGGGAGAGAGAGGATTGTAGATGATTTGGAGCCGCATGGGAGATCTTACACAATGCCCTCTTGCAAGTCGAAAGGAAATGGAGAAGTAACTGTACCGGCTAGACGCTTCCATAAAAAAAATGAAATTTTGTCGTTTTCACTTCCTTAATCCAACGGGACAGATTTTTTGAAATCCTTCCACAGAGAATTAAATTGGGAACAATAATTTTGCTAATTAAACGTGTTTTATACGATTTTATCCCATGGAAACATAGGATTGTCCCATTGGCATGATGCCAAACAGGGCCTCGGATCAATGAACCAATCTGCATGCCTTCAATCGTAATCTTGAGAGGCACCCATCTCTATATTCATTAGCTATTTTTAGATGAATGGTTACATATGTAACCATTCATTAGAGATGGGTGCCCCTCAATATGTTGGTTGGAGGCATGCAAAGGGGCTCATTGATGTGAGTGTATGGTGTGGAACTAATAATTTAGATCTTCCCCTTTTAGTTGGATTTGGGAAAGAGAGGAGGAAGATAACGGAAATT
The DNA here is from genome assembly GCA_028538565.1 of Umbellularia californica. Lineage (NCBI taxonomy): Eukaryota > Viridiplantae > Streptophyta > Magnoliopsida > Laurales > Lauraceae > Umbellularia > Umbellularia californica. Next base: position 46,894,230 of record JAPQWN010000003.1, read on the forward strand.
GTATTTTTACGCACGGATGGTCGATATTGACTCTTACAATAAAAAAGAAGGGTCGATATCGAGCCTCGAAAAAGTTGGTAAAAAAAGGATCGAGAGCTGCTAAATGCAAAAACCAGTGTGATTTTTTTGGTAAAATCCTCTAAAAGCAATGGTTGTACCTCTTTTAAAATCCAAAAAAAGATAAAGAATGAAGACAAAAGTATCTCCGGTGGAATGTGGTAATGTGCAGGATTTGCGAGTTGCTTGTAGATGAGTAGCCACTCACGATATCGCGACTCATGGGCATTTTCCCTTTAAAAAAACCCTTTAGCTCTAGGTTATCATTTTTTGGAAAAATTTTGAATCATTATTAGTATTTGGCAAAAGGCATAAATCTTTATAACTTTTTGGTAAAAATCCCTTGAGTTTTATAGAATCAGAATCTAGATCTTGAAACTTTTGTTGAAAATTTACAAGCTAATAAAGTAAAAACTACTGGGTCAATAGGCTGGATGGATGTCCATTGCTGAGGCCCAATGGATCAAACATCTATGGATTAGCTTGATGGTCTGATGCATTATAGTTAGGCTCAGTGGGCCAGCTCACTACTAATTAGACCTAATGAGCTAGCTGATGTGGGCCTAATCTTTTGAGTCTCTTTTATGATACTAGGCTGGACGTTGAATTCGACTGCAATCCAACACAGCAAGCCTAAGGCCCCAGGTGGGTCAGGACTCCATCCAGAGTCAAGTATCCCAGGGTCTGCGGAAACAAATCCCCTGCTGGGACAAATCAGGGGGTGCCAGGTACGGGAGAGGAGGAGAGAGAAACTGTCCAGAGTCAAAGTATCCTAGGATCTGTGGAAACAGATCCCCTACTTGGACGAATCAAGGGCGCCACGTAAACACTCTCTCCTCGCCCCCCATGCAAACCCCTGTTTCGTTCAAGCAGGCCTTGTTTGGACGAAACTGGGGATCCGGATCCAGGGTCTGGACCGTTTTTAAGGCATTTATTCCCTCATTTGCAAAACATAAACTACGACAGAAAGTGGCATCAACTAAGCCCTACATCTCGATAAGTAGCCGATCAGTTCCATCATAAAAGTTGTATTCATGAGCGTGCTTTTACGAGCATTGCCGGCTCGTGGTGCGGCCCAAGGTGTCATAAATCTTATGTGAACCGCACGTCTCAACCTATATTTCCTGAATGCTATCGGTGTCATCCTCAGTTCAATGTAGATCATCTCAAGCCTATGGTGGGTCCCATTTTATATTGAATGCAATGAGTGAAACTGCCCTAATGAAATTCAAAACGACGGCCCTTTTGGCCTCTTCATGTACGGAATGCTCTTATATTTCACTTAAATAAGAGATGGTTTTATTATATGATTAAAATTAGGGGTGCACAAAAAAAAAACATTAAATTGATTTGGACCGATTCCGACGGTTCCTACCGATTTTGCAATAGATTGGTTTGGGGCTTTCCCACAGTTCGGCTCCTACCAAAAGATCCATGAGGATCAAGAATCATTATATCAATCCCATTTCTTTGGGTCTGTCATGTTAAATCCTATTTGATGTAAGGATCCAGGTAAAATTTTATGGAAATAGTGGCGGCTATGTACGTTTTAAACATGTAATCATGATTGATGAAATGGCATGGTGGCTATGTTGCATAGAGAAAGGCTATTTGCAGACCCTGAGCCTTTTTCAAGGAGTCATGATTGACATATAAATATCCACCCAAATCTAATTAAAAAATAAAAATAAAAGGTGGATGTTAGGATTTTCCATGTATTTGACTAATTCATTGGTCGGACAGTACAGTACTCTGGCTCTGTTGTAATTTTCTATTTATTTTCAAATAAACTTTGGTTGTATCACCGGAAAACTAAGTCAAGATTGAATTATTTTGGAGCAAGGAAGACAAACTTCAAGGACATTGAACGAGTTGGAAACAAAATATAGATGCATGGAGTTCGGGACATAACAGGGTCTCACTATAGTGAGGATTCTGAATCGTTGTAGAGAATCTAAAAAAAAGCCCAGTGCGATCCATTTTTGCAATTCGAGTTTGGTTTCACTTGCTATTCTAATTCGATTCAAACTGGTTGCACAAATTAAGGGCTATTTAAATGGGTGTTTCTCCCGAACCTAGGTAAGACAGGAAGTATACTCTCTCTTTTTGTTTTTAGGCAAGAAAACCCTAAGAGAGATTCCTAGTTCTCTAGAGTCATTATTGAGAGTTTGTATTGAAAAGTTGCTCTATAAGGTTTGCTACTTCTACATTCTTGTAGATGGTCTGATCATCTTGATTCTCAAAGTGTTGGTGAGTTAAGTACATGGATCAATGCGTGACGAAGAAGTCATAGCAACAGTAGAAGTTGTGCAAGACCAACTGCAGTCCTTAGGTGATGGAATGACTAGGAAAGGGAGCTGTGAGTATATCTTGCAATCGCTTAATAGTGTTTGACTTTAGATCGTGGTTTTCTTCTTGAACATGGTTTTCACGTACCAACACCCGTTCTAGTAGATAAGAGGGCTTTCAATGGAAAAGGTCAGTGCTTCTCCTTTTTTCACCACAGTTTGGATAGGGGTCTTCATGGGCCATGCTAGCTCGAGCACAATCTGGGCCCATCCCGACTTGGGCCGAGCTTGGATATATAATTAGGGCCCGTTTAATAATTGGGTCAGTCTTGCATAAGTGATAGAGTGCCTAAAGCCCAGGCCGGCTAGGCACGGCCCTGATCATGTAAGGAATGCATGTAATTTAATTGAATTTGTCCAAACAATTGCTAAAAAGTCACAAAAGTGATAAAAGCCCATTTCACCCGACTCAATTGACTAAATGAACAGGCTCGGGCATGGCATTAGCGGCCCGTGTAGGACTTGGGCCGGGGCGCCTAAAGTTGAGTTGTTCCTAAATTTGCCTTAACCCAGACCATAAATACCCCTATGTTCGTTTGGGTTTAAATGCACATAAAACTCCTCTATCTCAAATCCACCAAACCTATGACCAATGCTCTCCACACATTGATTATGACTTTGGATCCATCTCGCACCTTTCAAGTAAATCAATAGTGTAAGAGGAGTGCCTCCAATCATTTTCTTATACAAGGGGAACGGTGGTCTCTTTGACCCATGCCGACTACTATGCCCCACTTCAATGATACTTAACGAGGGGTTGAGGCAAATGGTATACATCAAGAAGATGGAGAAGAGGAAAACTGTGTAGAGTGTTTCCCTGAAACCGAGGTTACTCCTGACTTTGGTAATAGTACCATTTAGGGACTACCTCGACTTCATTTATCCAGCACGGCAATGTGCCAGTTGGCACTGAGATGGAATTGGTCTCGGTAAGAGTATTGACCACGTTCCTCTGGGCTCAGCTTCGTGCGTCTCGGCACCGGTGTCCGACCTCAGGCCCGCTCGACCTCAGTGCCTTTTCCAGTTCGGCCCCTTGGCCGAGGTGAACACTGAGCGTCCAATCCCCATTATGAGACGAGACATCCACATTGCAGAGCGCCTTGACAAGTAAGGTGGCCGCTGGCCATCGATAATGGCTCTTTCCTATCAGTTGATCACATCCACATTTATGTGTGGGATTGAGGAAAGATCCGATGGGTTAGAATCCTCACCTACCCCCACTCAGGATCCTAGGTATGGGCTGATGGGACAAGCTCTTTCACCTACCTCCACTCAGTATACTTCCACTCCTCTATATATACCTGTATGGTAAGCCCATAACAGGTACGCAATATACTGTGCATTACACTACACTATCTTCCCTGAACCTTCTTCCTCCTCACTTCACCCTAGTTCAGTTGACTGCACTAACTCGGGCGTCGGAGTGCCTTTGGCTGATAGCAGCCCTGGGCCCTGAATTTTGTCTATTTTTCAGGCTCAGGACTCCCATTACTTCCAGACCGGATAAGCAGCATCATTAAAAGCTTCATATCCGTCTAAATCAAATCCATAACTTTCAGGCACTTACAAAGACCATTAGAATAAAAGTTCCCTTCGTTTCAAAAGCCAGTAGCGGATTCTCATTACTGTTGAAAAAAAATTGTGATGGAAAACAACAGTTTTGAGCGGTTGTCATTTATTTAGTCTTTCTTAGAAACTTAGAATTTTCATGTCCTTTTTTAAAATAAGCGAAAAATCTATGGGTTTCTTTGAAATCTACATCAAGACCGACGATCCATCTCCGCGTTCTTTAAAGAAATAAAATCAGTGGGGCCCACAACACGCCACGTGCCCTCTTCGCAAGGCTCATTTGTTTTTCCGCATTTATATATATAGACTATAGAGTCTATATAGATCACTATGTATAGTAACAGAACATGAAATTAGCATGAAGGAGCACAACTGACACTTCCCGCTCCGGAGTACGTCCAATCTCTCTCTCTCTCAAAACCCAAAAAGAAAAGTTGGGGTTTTAACCTTTGGGTTTCTCGAAACCCAAACGTCGAAGACTCTAGAAGAAGAAATTAGGGCTTTTATTTTCTTCTCTCTCTCTTTCATCTGAGAAGATTTTCTGAGGTTGGTAATGGCATTTGCAGCGATGTTGGTTCGTTTCTTGGGCTTTGCTTCTGATGGTTGTGATTTTTACGGCTTGTTGGTTTTGATTATAGCTTTTGTTTTCCCGAGCATTCCATCCCTTGGTGCTTGACTCTTCGCTTACCGTTGGGTATTTTATATCTATCTATCTATCTATCTATCTATCTATCTATCTGTCTTGCTATGGCTGTTGGAGTAGTAACGTCGACTTTAGCTAATCTAATAGCATTTTCTTTGAAATGCTCTTACTCTGCGGGAAAATACTAGGGATTTGTGTTTTCCTTGGGAGAATTCTTGTACGTAATCTAATTTCTCTGTGAATGATTTTGATTACTCCGTTGAGATATGGGTGCATTGATTTTGATGTGAATCATGGCTTTAGATGATGGGTTGAATGGTTTGATGCTTGTTACATTGCCATTACTGGTTTTTGTGGTAAGGGCTTGAACTTTTACATCTATTAAAGGGGGTACTGGACTGGAGACTGTTATATTGCATTCTTAGGTTACATTACTTCAGCAACATATAAATTCTGATACAGCTTAGAAACCATTAAAAATATATATCTCTGTCTGATATGGAGCTGGTATGTAGTAGTACGGAGAAAACAGTGTCGAAAGTTGTTTTTTTTTTTTTTTTTTTCAATTACTGTTTCTCACCTTCCTAATCAGCTTTGAAACTAAGACATCAGTGGTTGTAATGTAATAACAAGAAGAATGTCTTTGTTCTATTTCCTTTTGCTATTATAATGGAATTATGATTATTCGGAGAAAACCAGGAATCAGATCCAGCTTGATTGACTGATGAGTTATGATCCTGGCTAGCAGACAGTGTCAATCAATTTCCTTGAACTTTTGACCAGGTCAACTTAAAATCAATAAAAATGATGCTAAGAAATGAACCTAACCTTTGTTTTTTGAGAAGAAACTTCAGTTCAGAAATTCATTGATGTAGAAAAAGCTTTTAAAATAGACATGGAAAATGAGATGATAATGTTTGAATAGATCTAGGAAACCGACAGTATATCGTGGGTAATGGAGAGGGTGATGAGGCCAAATTAATATCGACTTATACCAAGAAATACACAATGCTCTACCTTAGAAATTCTGTAGACTTTCAGGCAATGCATTTGCTACAGATTGGGCCCCATGTCTCAGTATTCAGTAGTCTAAATCATTCATCTTCATTGATGGGGGATGCAACATGGAGTTTCTCTATTTGGGAGTTATAGCTATATAAACAGTGGCTTGTAAGTGGGAAGCTTAATTGATATATGGCCAAGAGTTTGTACTCAATCACATAAACTTCATGAGTTCGATCATTGTGTGATGTAGGCCAGCCTGATTGGATTGATCTATAGGACCACAACCAAAAGTGGCTGCTCCAAACTCCAAAGATCGGACAGCTCCTCTAATCCACTAAAGTAATGAACAGACAACACTGTAAGCAAGGAACCTCAACACAAATTGTCATGCAGTCACAGACCCAAGCCAAACTACCCATGTGTTGTAAAATTGAATTGAGCGATAATTCACATGAGGGTGGGTGGATATGAGGGCTTGGATTGAATATAGGTAGGCTTTAATGCATAATTATGGCTTAAGGGGCCGTTAAACTTTGAGGCCCTTAAATCAAGACTTAAAAATAATCTAATAGGACTAGCTTGGGCCGTTAAACCTGTCATGTGATAATTCCATCCGCTCATCTAATGGGAATTGGTATACATCTACATGGACCCACAAAGTGGGAGCACGCATCTTATATCAATCTGAATTGATGCTATCATGGATTATCAAGTTTGTACAAGTAGGGCCACCAGCTATGGCCTATGGTCTGACGATTCCGATTGTTGAAATGGTGGACTCTAAAACTTAATAGATTTAATAATAGTTAAATATTAAACAACGATGCATCATGTTAGTTTATATGTGCACTATTTGGAAAAAAATTGGATTCTAGAATTTTTCTGTCTTATGGATGTTTTGGATGTTCTTTCAGTCTTTTTCTTATTTTTTTTGGGTAATTATAAAAAAAAACTCATGCCAAGACAGGCTGTGACGGTTGTGAACTATATCAGTTTTCGGGATCGATTGCAGCCCCCAATACGACAATGTTTTTGAATTTGAACCAAATTATAAAAAAAAACTCATGCCAAGACAGGCTGTGACAGTTGTGAACTATATCAGTTTTCGGGATCGATTGCAGCCCCCAATACAACAATGTTTTTGAATTTGAACCATTATCTCCCATACTTCTTTGTGAAGCTGCAAGGTAAAGCAAGATGCAGCCGATCTCTTGTCATCTACCAATAGGGGCCATCAGATTTATGGTCAAGACTAGAAAAAATTCCTTGTTTGCAAGTGCCAAATGTGAAGTTTCTTTTTTCTTTTTTCTTCTGTTCGCTTGGGCATCTTGTTATATTTCTATTTTTGACGAACATCTTGTCCATCAGCGCTACCTTTGGCAAATCATTTAGGACATTTGATTTGACTTAAGAAGTTAGTAGTTCTGGACGTGCTTAAATACATCTCTATTTGTCTTTCTAGGCAATCATGGTCAGGCACAGGTCATGTGTGCTGCTGTTTGGGTCCATCTTTTATGACCGATGATGTGATTGTCGTATATTTGAGCTAGGGGTTGTCCAAGTATGAGAAGTCTTTTGACTAATTTTTTATTTTTTTATATTTTCAAAGCTTCTGATTTCTATTTTTCAATAACCTGATTTGATCATCACCGTAGAAATTTCTTGATCTGGCTCTGGTCAAAACCCATTCTTCATGAAAAGAGTTAGTTTTTAGATACTGTGAACACCACCTTAAAATGAACTAATGATATTGGGCAGCAACACCTTCCGATGGTTGGCTAGGAACATGGAGAGAATTCTGTACATATAGTCATATACCCCGTAAGACAGATAGGTAAGAAGTCACTCCATTGAATTTGGGGCACTTTTGGGATGAGGTTGATGAAGGTTGCATTACACTCCTTTTTCATGTGATACCTAGTATGGGATTCTGATAATAGCATTGCAAGGAAAGGTAGTCCTTTTTCCCATTTCTTGCAAGGATGCTTCATCCTCTTCTTTCTCATGCCTTGCAACTTGTGACCACTGTAACAGAAATCATTCTCTTCTTTTAGACAAAATCTCATTCTGCACCTGTACATGGGACTGTGCATTTGTCTCCACCTGCATTTGGAATTGATTTGGTTCGAACTCTTGATAACTACATTCCTTGCATGATACCTTCTTTGAAAATTTTATTCTAAGAAAGTTTTTCCTTTAGTGCCTCTACTTCCATTTGGTTATTCTAAGAAAGTTTTTCCTTTAGTGCCTCTACTTCCATTATTTGGTTCTTATGCTTTATTTTCTTCTTATGTTATGTCAAAAGGATATAAGAAGTAGGTAGATGAAAAATGCCAATCTCTGATGATGATGGAGAACCTGTGCCGCAGTCTGTAACGGACTACCACTTCGTAGATGATAAGAACAATGTCATCTCATTCTTTGTTTTGCCATTTGAACTGGGCAAGGGTGAGAGAGTGGGTGGCACGGAAAAGGCAATATTCTTGCATGGAAAAGCTGATGGGGGCCTTCAAAAAATCTACAAACGGGTTATCAGATGGAAACTGGATCTTTCAGGTGAGCAGCATGAGATTTCAGTGTTTTCCATGGAAAGTTGCTGGATTAAGCTTCAGAAACCAAGGAAGAGTTTTGAGGGTGCAATTAGGACAATCTTAATAATTATTTATATCCTTCACTTTGCAAAGAAGAACCCAAATGCATCATGGAAATCTCTTCGGAAACACTTGGATAAAGTTTTCAGGTTTGACATTTTGTTTGGTTATTTGATTCATCATTTTTATGTTGGTGCTCCTCATTAATCTTATAACTTCTATATGTTTTGTAGCTTACATGAGGCCATACCTACTGAGGGCGACCTACGGCAACACCTTCCTTTGATTAGAGTTATGCTTAGGAGAGATGAGGCACTAGCAAAATCCAAGGTTTTTGAAGCCTTCATTTTGTTAACATTTATAATTTGCTATGCATTGAGTTCTATCCTGTTATTTTATGCGCACCCAAATGGTTTGATGGTATAAAAAAGTAGAAATAATGCATTTTGATATAATTTAGCAATTAGTTGATGATAATACCAGTTGGGATGGGAGAATTATAAACAAACATGATAAGATTCATGAGAATCCCGTCTTAAAAGAAGACCAAGATGCCCAAGTAAGTGGCTATTGTTACAGATAACCTTTCCATAGTTGCGAGAGCGCATTTGGATGCAGTAACTTAACTGAATAATTTAGCACAAAAAATTGAAAGGGAGACCCCATATTGAAGATCCAAACATTTTGCACTATGAACAATACACGATCCAGGGAGAGAATGGGAATGGCTGGGGACCTCAAACCCCTACCATGATACAGGGAAGACAATCTCCCTGTTCTTGTCCAATCCCCCTGTCTCCATTTCTTCTCCAGAGCTCAAGGCAATGTTCTGTAGAGCTGGTAGAATTTTGGACTCCGTCATTCCAAAAGACATAGCTATTGGTAAAGGCAGGGGATTTGCCTTCGTTGGATTTGGGTTGATGAGAGAGGCTGAACGAGCCATTTAGCTTGCCAAAGGCAGATCGTGGGGAGGGAGGAGAATTATTGTGCAGCTATCCAACCAAGGCAAGAAGGTAGAGTCTTTGTAGTTTGTTGATCGGCATCATTCAGAGCCCTTCCTGAGAGATCCTGGGAAATGTGTTTCCTCACTTGATAATCCATGGTTCAATCCTCCCAGACGATTGACATTATCCACCAGGAGCTCGTCTCAAGAAGGGTGGATTATGTATGTCACGACCCAAATTCCGGGGTCCTGTCGGATATTCGGATCGTGATCATATAGCAATATTCATCATGCACACATCAAATAATATTCACAAGGAATCAGGCATTTAGTACAAAATATATTTTCAATTATAATTATCAAATATCTCTGAATAATCAAACTTATTATGTCTTGACTCAATTCAATAATGTGCTAAAACATTAAATAACTTCTCCTAAACAAGGATTAATAATTCTATCAAATATTCAAGTTTTTCTCGTTCTCTCCTTTCAGCCACGCATGCCAAAATCTACGTGCTGATTGTCAATCCGCTCTGGCCCACTTACAACATGATTACCTGAAGGGGGCAACACAATATCAGTATTACTGGTGAATGAATTTTCCTAATTGCACAAGCCACAAACATAATATTACATAATCAATACATCTGAATCAATAGATTACATATCATTAAAGTACATCCACACACAAATCCGTGCCCATGCACATTACCACGCCTCAAAAGGCCTATCGTATACATGTATACCGGTCACCATAACCCTGTCTCATCAGACACGTCCACTAAGGACCATCTATAATGATGGCCATTCTCGTCCTCTAAGGATCAGCGGCTATAACGGCCCGGACACAAAGTCCAACATCCCACGTCTAGGACCTAGTGCACAATATCACATAACAGCCATAATATGAATATTGAATAATATAATTGAACACACATGTAGCAGCGTGAACCCAACCGATGCATATCTCAGTGATTACTGCCCCTCTTTTTATCATCATAGGTAAGATATGATGTAGGAATGACCCACCTTCATCGCATAATATATAAATAACAGAAGCATACCAACATGCCCAATTTAGCATAATTTACACAAAACCGTCAAATACCATAGATAGAAGGGCCATATAGTAATTACATACTCATCCTAGGGTTATTCCTTAATTATCTAACACATCTGTACACACATGCACCATCACAGAACATAGTCCACATTTGCAACATTTCTATTATAGAATTCAATGGGTCCCACTGGACCAAACTAAGATCAGACCTAATGTCTAAGGTTGTCCAGGGATAGGCTTTACTCTTAATGGATTGGATTCATCATCAAGCATCCTTAATGGCCCCACAGTCTCAACAAACACGCAGAGTAAGCCTCACGGTTAACAAAATTGAAGCTTCTGGATATCTGGGCAGATGAGGCCCATGCCACATGGGACCACCACCATCCAGGTTGTCCCTGGGCCCTCTTTAAGATGTGGGGTCCTAATCTTTGGTCCACTTAGTTAGTGGGTCCCAGTGTGGATGTCGACCCAACTCCCTGTTTCGTCAAATTCACGCCTGAAACATTAAAATCAAGTGGATAGTGGCCCAAACAGGGCCCAATCCACATTGGTTCAACACTGTCCTGGTCGCCCAAGGGTTTCCTAGAAGATGGTTGGAATTGATTTCCCATCATGTGATCAGATGGGTCCCAGTAGAGTCTAACGATATACAATCACTTACACTGTGACAGACGCCTCCTTGACATTATATTAATTGGATGAAGGCCCAAGTGAGCCCCACTCTCCATGGATCCTCCACTCTAAGGGTCGCCCTTGGGCCCACTACAAGATGTGGGGTACTGATCAATGATCAGGTGGGCCCAGTGGACACACACCCCTTGTCGATCAAAACTGCTCTATTTCCATAATTCACTCCTCTGTTATATACTTCCCATGGATGGTGGTTAAAGTGGGACCCAATTCCTATGGAATCAGTACCACCTTGGTCGTCCATGGGTTATCTTCAGGATCCATGGACTAGATCCTTGATCAAGTGGGCCAAGTGGTCCCACTATTTCCAAACGTAAATCTTCATCTAAGCTCTATTTCTGGATTTTTGCATAAACAACCAATAATTCAACAATCAGCAGATATGAATGGACTAACAATCACTATATCACTGGAATGAACCCATCTAAAGTGATTTCATGAGTTTCTGGCCTCCAGCTATGATCTACTGCAAGTCGTTATCTTCCATTACTATCACTATGTACAGCAACATTACAGAGCCATCATGAAACAAGTTTTATCAATCATCTACCATATTGTTCAGGGATAACTAGGAAGATTCACTCACCTTTTGTATGTGATTGTTGCGTTAGCAATGTGCGGGCGTGAATAGGACATCCGCCAGTGACCTTCTTCTTCTCCTTCCCCTGAACTGCAGCCCACAGTCTCCCTCAGAATTTCTCCAAAATAAAACACCATAGTAGTGGTCGTTGGTTTGCCTATGTATATAAAAGGATGGGGTGTATAAACTTCCTAATTCTAATCCTTCTCTTATTTCTTCTATTAGAGTTGTTATACAACTCCAGTCCCAAATGTGAGACACTTTCCAATTCCATAATGCTTCTAATTTCATAATGAGGAAACACTTCTAATTCCATCCTAAGTTATCCATTAAGGTCCTACCCGGGCCAAACTAATCTTGGGCCCAGGTAACTCAAGATATTACAATGTAGAGAGGAGAGTCCCCCATGGTGGGAGTGTCTCCCTGGGTGATTAAAGAAGGATAGAACTCCCTCACCAATAGTCTGGTTGGATTCCTGAAGCACTCAGAGCATGGGTTGTCTAGGGTCCGTAACTGGTTGAAGTCTCAATGATGGAAGCAGCCTGAAAAGGTTAGGCTACTGGACCATAGTACGGTATGGATGCGGTTTGCATATGAGAATGATGTAGAAGAATTCTTACTATCCCTAAAAAATGAAGATGGCACTCCTTTCCGGGCTGTGGATAGATGGATGGAGGTCCTGGGGAGGCTCCCTGGAGTAGTCTGGCCGAGGTTCAAAGGTGTCCCCTTGCATGTGTGGAGGGAAGGTGTCTTCAAGCTTCTAGGTGATTGTTTGGGTTAGACTTTGGAGGTTGATCACAGAACAATCCAGCAAGAGGATCTCCTCTTCAGCAGAGTGAAGGTGCTATGGGATGAGACGAGAAGTCTCCCCAAGGAGATATTTATATGGTTGGATGATATGCAGGTGGCAGTGATGGTGGAGGTTGACAAAGTGGTACCTCATCGAGAAGGGTACTCTCAACAATGGTTGGATCAGAGGGATGGAGGCAAAGATTGTCCTATCTCTGGCTCTGATGATGGAAATCAAGAAGGTGATGATAGCATCGAAGAGGATTCCAGCGACTCTGCAGAATCTTGCTCAGAGACTGAGCTTGAAGATGATGTCGTTAGATATCCAAATTTGAAATTCAAATTAGATTGTGTTGCCCTTGAATTAGACAGTGTGGGCCGGGTCCACATCCATTGTAATGGTCCTCAATGTGGTGAGCCGATGGCAGTGGAGGCCCAAGAAATGAGAAAAGAAGATGGCCCATTTACAGAGGCCCATTCTAATCTTGACTTTAAGTCGACAGTTCCTCGAGAGTCTGCGAAGAAATCCTCTGGGTTTCCTGGCCACATCTTGCTATTGACAAAGGATACAAACAGGGACGAAGAGATCCTCAAGCTGGTAGAAGTTCGTGGCCCTTCTCATAGTCGATGCTCTCTAGAGAGTCAGATCTGGATCCCTACCCTATCATGACGTTCTCCATGAACCAAGGCGACACGGTTGCAACGAAACCCAGACAAGTTGCTTCTCTAGAACTTGCTGGGAGGTACCTTGGCTCTTAGCCTATGGTGATCAGGTCGACTACTACTATGCGATGCTTCTCTAGAACTTGCTGGGAGGTACCTTGGCTCTTAGCCTATGGTGATCAGGTCGACTACTACTATGCGATTAGTGTCTACCCCAGAGTCTTCTTTTCCAAGGGCAAGGGATGCTGATTCCCCACACGTCAAATATAGTAACTGACTGGTTGGGTTTCTGTCAACTAGAAAAGAGGGGGTTTCAACTCCCCCTCCAAGTTGTGCTGTGAGAAGACCACCCCACTCCTTAGCAGTATAGACAAAGTGTCCCTGTCAACTCCTAGCACTTACGGATGTGTCGAATCTCAGGTGAACATGGAAGCAGTCTTCTCCAAGGTTAGTCTGGAGCACTGTTCAAACTCTACCTCCTCTGAATGGCTACCAGAGATATTGAAGCATTGATGGAAGGTCGTGGGGCTTTCTGTCAATAAATGTGAAAAAGGTTGGGAGAGTCTTATTGATTTTGGCGAGGCTCGTCAAAAATAAAATGAAGAACTTTCCTTTTTGGATAAATCGAGTCCAGAGAGTTGCAAGGTCTTCTAAGTCCCATTAATTATGAGAAATGTGGAAGTAAGCATACTGGGGCAGGTAGCAAGGCTAACATTGCTCAAGGATCTTAGGTGGCTAGAAAAGTTTGCAAATAATTCTTTCTTGGAATGTGCGTGGTCTGGGTAGCTCGAACTGGCGGGTTGTTGTCAAGAGGGTAATTAGGTAGTCAAGGGCATTTGTGGTCCTAATTCTGGAAACCAAAATTACTTCTTTGGATGGTGATCTGGTAGGCAAATTATTGGGTCTAGATTCTTCAATTGGGTGGGCTTAAATGCTGTGGGATCTTCAAGGGGCATTTTGCTATTGTGGGATTCTCGAAAATGGGCGATGTTAGATCATTGTACTAGGATTTTTCCTGTTTCTACTATTGTGAGGGATGTGGAGCTAAACAAGGAGTGGATCATTTCTTCTATTTATGGGCCATCTGGTACTGGAAGTAGAGATAGTTTTTGGAGGGAACTGGATTTCATTAGAAATAAGTGGTCTGGTCTTAGGTTCCTAGGAGGAGATTTCAATGTAATCAGGCACCCTGAAGAGAGAATGTGAGGGTGTCGTGTCTCGATAGAGATAAAGAAGTTTTCCGATTGGAATAATTCACATGCCTTCCAGGATTTGCAGCTCCATGGGGCAAAGTATACATGGTCAAATCACCAAGAGAACCAATTTTGTCAAGAATAGACAGACATCTCCTATTTGGTGACTGGTTCAACATATACCCAGACATGATGCAGACAGTGTAGAAAATAACTCATCAAGATAAGGCCTAGGCCCAACTCGGCTTGGCCCATGTATAGTCTTGTATAATATCCCATGTGTGGGACTTGGTTAGAACACTGTACAGCAGAATTTCTTCTCTTATTTCCTTGTATAGAAGATTAGGATTTATTCTTTCATTATTCTGATTGTAATGACATCCTATGACTAGGCACAATGATATTATAAAACGGGATAGTCGATCCTCTCTTGGGACACGGCTTTTTCCTCCAAAACATCTTCTCTTTCTCCTTTCTATCTCTCAAGTCTCAGATACTATGATATGGTATTAGGGCTTTGGTTTTGGAGAGTTGGTTCTTCTTAGTTTGAGAAATCCTTCATCTCTCATTGATCAAGTGCTTCATCCTGATCACTACTGACATATTCCTTCTTTGTACTGTTGTTGATCTTGTCTGGAGTGCCCCTGATCAACGGTGGCCTACCTTCGATCAAGCACTTGTCATCAGCGGCTTCCATGCTTATGATCGATAGACCTTTTAGGTTATTTTGAAGATTTTTCTGGACTTTTTCATCTCCATTTGAGGTAGTTTCTAAGGTCTTCTTCCTTCGTTGATTTTGGGTGTTCTTTCTCAGATATAGTTCATCAAGATCGTCCAGATTTGTGGATCTATATAGCCAATACCCATCAAATTTGGATTGAAGGTAGTAACCTTGAGCTCTTCCAAGAAGATAAATCTTGATCTGTGATTGGATCACTGCGTGGGGCCCATGCATAGATTCTGCCCATAAAATCAATGTCGCTTGGCATTTTATTTTATACTCTGGATGGTTTTGTTGCTGTTTATTGTTGGGTGATTTCCTCTGCCACTAGATCTGCATCTTTCCCTGCTTGGTTAGTAAAATCATCACAAATCAGAACACTTTACTGTTGGCTGTCTCTTGCTTATATGAGGGCTAATTTCTCAAGTTGCTTGCTGATTTAGTTTGTTAAGGTGAGTCGAAGTTCTTCTCGAAGGACTTATTGAAAGAAAGTATCAAGATTGGTAGAGACCTTTCTATTCATGAGAGCCGAATGAACAGATTCAAACTCTGGTCTTAGATTTATAAGAAACTGGGAAACTGGCTAATGTAAGTTACCTCTTGTAATTTAAGAGCTTCAAATAGAAATCCAGAAGAGACGGTTTGAATGAGCATAGAGTCCCGTTCAGTCCATAAGGTGAGAAACCATTGAAATACTCCTGCACAGATTTATCCCCTTGACTATATTTAACACTTTCAGTATCCAAGTGAAACTTTTGGGCTTTATTGGTTTGATAGTAGATCTTCTTGAGATGAGCCCATATATCAGATGCTGCAATATAGGCTTGAAGATCCACGATAAAAGAGGGATCAATAGAGTTAAGTACCCAAGTGATCACTTTAGCATTTTCCTTGGACCAAGTGCTAAGGCTTTTGAGTCGGTAGTACTTGTAGTAGGCTTAGTTGTGGATCCATCAAGATAACCAACTACAAAATTCTTTAGATGGAGGGCCCAGGACACATAAGTATTCCCATTGAATTTAATTGGAATAATGTCATATTTTATCATTATCTCCAAATGCAGCGGAATAATAAATCAACAGACAGAGGAGTTAAACGCTCTTGAGGCAACAAAACATGAGAGTTGGTATCGACCCTTGAATGAGCATATGTTATTGGAAGTAAATGGATCTATTTCGTAAAAGTTCACTCTGATGGGAGTCTTGATTGCTACAAAGCCAGATTGGTTGCATAGGGCTATAAGCAGGAATATGGGATTGACTATGAGGAGACTTTTGCACCGGTGGCTAAAATGACCACCGTTTGCACCCTTCTTTGTGTAGCTGCAGCCCACAACTAGCCTCTGTGGAAAATGAATGTCAATGCGTTTCTCCATGAGGAATTGCAAGAGACTGTTTATTTAAAGCCACCTCTCGGTTATGCTTGTCCACCAAAGCATGTAAGTTGCGGAAATCTCTTTATGGACTTACGCAGGCTCCCCGGGCTTGGTTTGATAAATTTCAGGAAGTAATCCTTCAAGCTAGATTTCGTCAGTGTCATTTTGATAATTCCCTATTTCTTAGATGGACAACGAAGGGCTACACATTTCTTTTGGTTTATGTTGATGATATGATTATTAGTGGCAATGATATTGCAGGCATTATTGCTCTTAGACACCATCTCACTCGCCACTTTAGTATGAAGGATCTTGGTCCTCTCACTTACTTCCTAGGGCTCGAGTTTGTGTGTAACAAATCCGGCATTAGGGTTCATTAACGTAAGTATGCTACAGATTTGATCACTTTGGCTAGGCTTGATGATGCTAACATTTGTGATACACCTATGGAATTGAACAACAAAATCAGTACAAATGACGGTTCTCCTCTGGATGATCCTTCTGTTTTTCGACGGAGCGTTGGTAGTTTGCTCTACTTAACTATGGCCAGGCCGGATATTTCTCATGTGATTCATACTGTTAGCCAGTTTGTTAGCAATCCCCACAAGCCTCACCTTATTGCTGCTTTGCGAATACTCCGCTATGTTAAATCCACTCTTAACCATGGTATCTTCTACTTTTCTGGTGCTTCTTTGCACTTACCAGCTTATTCAGATGCTGACTGGGCTGGCTGCCCAAATACTCGGAGATCTACCATTGGCTGGTGTATGTTTATTGGGGAATCTCTCATTTCTTGGAAGTGCAAGAAGCAAACCACGATTTCAAAATCTTCTGCTGAGGCAAAATATCGGGCAATGTCGTCCGCCAATGCTGAAATCATCTGGCTACGCCGTCTTCTTTGTGAATTGTGTGCCCTTATTGGTACTTCTACACTTCTTTATGCGGACAATACCAATGCCACCAGAATTGTAAACAATTTGATTTTCCATGAAAGGATGAAGCCTATTGAGATTAATTGTCACTTCATCCATCAGCATGTTGTTACTAAGAAGATAACATTGCCTCATGTCTCTACTCATCATTATATTCACAAATGCACTTTCCAAAACTCTTCATAATGATCTCACTAGCAAATTGATGTTTTGTTTCTTCCCACATCAATTTGAGGGTGAGTGTAGAAAATAACTCATCATGATAAGGCCTAGGCCCAACTCAACTAGGCCCATGTATAGTTTTGTATAATGGGACTTGGTCAGAATACTGTACATCATATTTTCTCCTCTTATTTCCTTGTATAGAAGATTAGGATTTATTCTTTCATTATTTTAATTGTAATTATAGCCTATGATTAGGCACAATGATATTATAAAACTGGATAGTGGATCCTTTCTTGGGACACGACCATTTCCTCCAAAACATCTTCTGTTTCTCCTTTCTATCTCTCAAATAGAAAGCTCTTCCTAAACCAACATTTGATCATTGCCCCATTCTCCTAGACTCTAGGAAAGAGTGGTGGGGCCACCGCCTTTCATATTTGATCTCATGTGGTTTTAGGATAATTCTTTTCCTCATATAATTTGAGATTGGTGGAAGGAAACTTTGGTGGCTGGTTGGGCAGGGTATAGAATTGTGACCAAACTTAAGAAACTGAAGCTTCTTATCCGGGAATGGGCTGTTCATCAATTTCGAAGCGAGGATCACTCTATGGCTTGCCTTCTGCAAGAAATTCAGGAGATCGATAAAAAAGAGGAATTAGGTAAACTCTCTTATAAGGAGTTTCTTAAGAGACTTCAACTGAAAAATTCTTATTAGAAAAAGGTTATAGGGGAGGAGATTAAATGGATACAAAGATCTAGAGTCAAGTGGATTATGAATGGGGACAAAATTTCCAAATTTTTCTTTAGTTTTGCCTCTTTCAGGAAAATGATCAACAAGATTGTCATATTGAGGGATGGGGACAGATGCATCGAAAATAAAAACCGCATATCCGACCACATTATTCAATTCTTCAAGGCTCTATATTCTAAAGATTCTTGGATTCAACCCACTTTTGATAATCTGCCTTTCAATGTGCTGGGTTTCGATCTGGCTTCTTCGCTGGAAAAGGAGTTCTTAGAAGAAGAGATAAAAGTTGCTGCTTTTGAATTGGGAATGATAGGGCTCCTAGTCCGAATGGTTTTCCATTAGCTTTCTTTCTAAGGTTCTGGGTAGATATCAAAGAAGACTTGAAAGATTTTATGAGAATTCCATGCTACAGGTAAACTCTCCAGGCACTTAGGAGCCACTTTCATTACACTTATTGCTAAGAAGTCTGGAGCTGCTTGTATCAAGGACTTTCGCCCCATTAGTTTGATTGGGTCTATTTATAAGATTCTTTCAAAGGTTTTGGCATCTCGTCTACAGACGGTGTTGCCCAATTTGATTTCGAAAAATCAAGGAGCTTTTGTCAAGGGGAGATAGATTTTGGATGGGGTTCTTATTGGTAACGCTGGACTGGGAATTCCTTCAATATCTCCCCACATGGGTTTTGGGCTGAGATGGAGGATGTGACTTAGGATAGATCGGAATGGTGAAACAGAATTCATGTAGCCGACCCCAACACAGTTGGGACAAGGCTTTGATGATGGTTGTGGTGGTGGTGATGATTCACTAAAGCTTATGGTAGAATCGGTATGAAATCTTCACCAACAAGTTGTTACAGACTACCAAAAGTTCTGTACATTATTTGCTAGAATATAGAAATGACCCCAAATTAGGGTAATTGTTGTAAATTAGATGAAGATGCTGTATTTAGCCCACAAGAATTCTGTAAGAACAGGAGATCTCTCACATTGAGGGACACCGAATTCCATCACAAAATTCCTTGCTCTTATGTGTGTATGAATCTCGTTCTTCTTGGGTGCATTTGAATCTTTGAGTGATATTTTGCAACCACCAGTCCTCTATGAAAAGAATGATGTCCTTTTCTTGAAAGAGTGATTCTGCACGTTCTTACCTTAAATGCCAAGGACTGTGGTAGGTACAACTTTATGTTTTGCCTTGCAATTAGGTGTTCCTTGTTTGGATATTCAATTTCTTTGGTCATAAAGGCGTAGTTCGTTATGAGCTCATCCCCTCTTGTAGGGTGATTCAAATTGCACTTCTAGGGGGAGAGTTGCCTCCCACCCGTAACAAGAGAAACAAAGGTGTTTTGGGTAGGCCTCCTAGCAGTAGCCCATTATGACCATAGCGCTTTTGGAAGCTTCTCTCTTCAATTTTTCCCATTCCAGCAACCATCTTTTCAATAAGCTTCAAATAGTCTTATTGAAAGCCTTTGTGATCTCTTTGCATCTGGTTTGTAGCCTATTCTTCCAGGTATGTCCTGTAATTTTTAACTATGTACAAAAGCAGTGGAATTGGTGGTCCTGAGATTGAGGATCAGTCCCATGTATAATCTTGTTTGGTACTTGAATTGATACATGATATGGGTTCTTGAACTTTATAATGGGGATGACTTCGACCCATTTGGAAAAGTAGTTTATGGCAGTGCGTGTAAATTGATGTCCCTAGCTTGATCAAGGATTCTTGGACCCACAATATCCATTCCCCAAGCCTCAGAGGGTTATAAGGGTAATGTTATGTCGAGGCTTCAGGCCCTGACAAAAAAAACTTACTAGGATGTGGCATGACTTGTGATATTGGGCATGCATTGCATCTTTAACCATGGTGGGTGAGAAATAACCCTGCATCCTTACCTAATCCTATATATGGCTGAAGCCCGGGCTGATGTGCGCTGCTTCCTTACTGTTGTCCATTTCGTATATGACCCAACATAACTTTCGCATCCTCGTCCACGGGCCTGTGAATGACTCTTGGGTTTGAGAGCCTGCCCTAGACATTCTAGTCCATGATACTCAGATCCTTTAAAATACCATGGGCACTTGGTTAGATGTTTGACATTTGGATTAGATAAAGGTAAAGACTGTATCTCCCTTAACAGATTATCCAAAAGAGATTAAAAAGAGAATAGAATGAGAGAACAATTTTCTTATACTGGAGAGTTTGTTGCAAGAGCTGATTACAAGGAGTCCTTAGTCCTTACCTAAGTGATAAATCAAACTATAAAATAATTCTTATCTTAAGAGTGTACTGTTACAGCAACTTAATCTATTCTTATCTAGATTTACAATAGATTCATAAGCCATCTGATCCACAGGCCCATGACAGACCATTAGAAGGGTTATAATTTTAGATTTTGTTTAAATAATAATTTTTTTCTACAAACCCTGTAAATTTTGTTTGGGATCAGTTTTAACTAGGTTATATTTATGAATTTTAACCAACTCTAGTTGTGTCAACATCCTAAGAATTTGTGATTATGCAGATCCATTGTTCCCAGTTCTTGTCATATTTAATGCTCTTTATTCAGGTATATGGCTGTTGGTATTTTCTGTTGATACTGTGGTGTCATGCTTTAGTGTGACAGGGAAAGAAATTGAAGAGGATGTGGAGCATAGTGCTCATAGTTGGATAGTGTTTGTTATTTGAGCTTTATTGGACTGATGGTTCGTTCTGAAGCTTGGAACTTGGAAGTGCTAGAAGACCTGATGCAGAACATTTAAGACATGAAGTTACAAATAAGGAGACCTGGAACTTAAATGTTTCCATGAATGACAATGGAGTGCTTTATTTGCATTATTAACTCTTTCATTTGTAGTTTTGCTGACATATATAATACAGTATATTGTAATTATCTTTTATCGACTCTTTTACTGACATGATTATATTTCTTAATTTTTATTTGGTATTGAGAATCTACTCTGGTAATGCTATGTTTCCTTTGGATGCAAGTTTATCTAATTATATCGTTGTCATAATAATGAACTGTTGAACAGATTCTACATGCGTTTTTGGAGAACCCAAAGAGGTGCCGAATGTCTCTTAAGGTTCGTGTTTCTATGTAACCGTGTTAGTCCCTTGCTCCCGCATTGCTTTGTTTTCTTTTATCTTTCTTTTATCATTAATTTTGTTTTGAAGTTTTGATAGAGTCTTTTACTAAATGGTTGATTTATTAGGATATGCAAAAAGTGGAAGAGTACAAATTTATAATAGATTGGGAAGACATGGATGAGGAATTAGAGAATGCTGTTGGTGATGAATACAATGATGACCCTGAGTTGTTTGATTCTGTTTGTGCCATTTGTGACAATGGCGGTGAAATCTTGTGGTAAGTTTTTCCTCATTGGGGGTTTGTTCTTTCAATGTATTCCTATTTCCATGTTTTGCTTGTGTGTTTGTGTGTTAATGATCTGGTCAGATGCTGCAATGAATGAGATGATTTTATACGTCACACTTGTGGATGAGTCCCAAGTGCCAACCATGAAGAACATGGGAAGATATTGATGAGGGAAAGGTATATACAAAAAACCAATCCCATCCAATCATCCTAGCTCCTTCATCTTAATAGTTTACATTACATTTGTAAGTCTTCGCAACGACTGAGATAAAAACTCCCCATTTCACATATCAAACCCTGATCATGATCTTTCAATCCTGCTTTTGGGTGGCACTCGGCCAGGTGGGCCATATAAAAATCATCTCTCCATCTCACCGGATCATCTCTCTCTCTTTATATATATAAATATATATATGAGGGACGCTACAAAATGCTTGGGCGTATTTGCTAGGAAAATGCCCCCCATTTTTGGGCCTACGAAAGCGGGGCAGCTGTAATCACATCTAATGCAAATGGGCACATTTAACTAGATTTGGAGAAAGGCAAGGGGAATAATTCCAAAACTTATTCCCACCCAAAACAGTCGGTTGTCTCTTTTGTACCCACGTCCCCTTTTCATCCAATCTCATTGTCTCGGTTGGCAATTTAAATTTAAACATCATTACCTATATTTATGGCTTAGAAATAGCTTAAATCTAAAATCCAGCATGGTTGCCAATTTTATTTGGCAGGCAATTTGTAGTTTTTTAAAGCCAAACTGGTTTAAGTTAAATGAGAGTACAATAATTTATCAGTGGGCCCATTGATAGATAACGGGTTATAATTTATAAGTGGGTCCACTCGTGCACTTTTATGTCCAACTATTTTGAAATAGAGCCCATTTTTGTTATATAAGAAGGTAAAGGATTAAAACAGAGTTGATGTTTTTTGAGAGGAGAAGAAGGTGGAAGGTAATAAATGACTGCTTTAAAGGAGGAGAAAGAGTCTCCATTGCTAACTTATCTCTCATTGGACGTTAGACATGGGGCAGAAGCAGAGGGGCAGTTTGTAGAATTTCTATATATATATATATATCATCATCATCAAAGCCTTGTCCCAACTATGTTTGTGTGTGGTAATATAAAATAAAGGTACGGTACTGGTATTGTTGAATGAAGCATCTCTCCCTCTCTCGAGCATGTATGTATGGAAACAACTGGTCTGTTGTGGATAAAATAATAGCCTTGTTATGGCATCCACCTGGGCGTATTCCAATCATGATCCGTTGGGGGTGAATGGTTAGGGGGATGAAAATGCCTATACATGAACTAAGTATGTGAAAAAATTGGTAGCGTGCAGTGGTGTACCCAGGATTTTCATTTGGATGGGGCTAAACTTTTCCTCGACTTTTTCCACATTAACAATAGCAAAAGAGAAAAAAAAATATAATTTAGTTGTAGCACTACAGGAAAGAGGAAAACCCACATCATGATTCAGTTATTGGGTAACCACAGTAAGAGGGGAAAAATCATACACTACGGGTAATTGTAGAGAATATATACTGAATCCATATAACAAAGGAAAAAAAAAAACCAAAAGTGAGAGAGAGAGAGAGAGAGAGAGAGAGAGAATTACGGGTTTGGATGGCTTTGGTTTGCAAGGAGAGAGAAGAGGGGTGGAACCGATGGTTTGCAGACTTGTATATGCAGTGGGTTTCTGGCGGGGCGATATATATATATATATAGAGAGAGAGCTAAGCTTGGAGATGGAAGTCTTCTTTCGTTTCTCGACGGTGAAGTAAGACAAGCTCATGAGCTTATTATCCTAGGTCGGAACAAGTTGATAGGATCCCCTTTTTTACGTCCCCATGCCCCTCCCTTGTGGCGACATGGGGGTGCAAAAAGGAAAGAGAGGGATGGGCTTTCTCTCGCTTTTGGCATAGCAGGCAGTAGCTCAGTGGTAAAGAGTGCCCACAGAGAGAGAGAGAGAGAGAGAGAGAGAGAGAGAGAGAGAGAGAGAGAGAGAGAGAGAGAGAGAGGTTTAGACTTTGACTTTCAAGGAGAAGAAGGAGAAGAAGTGGAACTTTGTATATTGACTTTGAGAGGGGGGTTGATATTACCAGATTCTATTCTACCGCCTGCTGATCTGTGGTGGAGAGAGGGTGGAGAGAGGGAGAAGGGTGTTCTCGAGGGAGAGGGTTTTGCGTTGTGTCGATTTGGGAAAAGCATAGATGAAAATAGCGGCCGCTACGAAGTGTAGCGGCCGATATATCGGCCGTGGCGGCCCAGGCCGCCACGCTAAATTGAAAAAAACGGTCATCTGACCGCTACGTGAATGTAGCGGCCGCTACGGGGTGAGAAAATTTTCTATTTTCCAAATTTTTTTAAAATGCATAATAAAACTTATTTTTTTTCTTCTTCTCTCCAAATAACATTTCTACACAACTCTTTTACCCTTTTATGTTTAAAAGAACACCAAAAAGCACATGATCTCGCCGAATTATAGTCGATACAAAGAGTTCTTCTCAATGATTCTTCTCTAAGTACATCCTATTAGACACTCCCTTTGGTATATGCATTTTTTTCTCTAGGTACTCTTTAAGTCTTGACTTCATGACATAGTATTTTTTTTATAAGTCTTTCATTAGTTTCTAAGTTAGCATAACTAAGCAACATGAACACATGTAAAAAAAAAATCATTACTATTATTTTCTATTTATACAGCGATACAGGACCTCATATAGTGAGGGGACCGCTATGCCCCCTTACCTTAGTTACTTTTGCAAAAAAAATACATTTTCTCTCATTTTCCAATATTCTAGATTTTTTAGAATTTTTTCAAATTTTTTTGACTATTTTTTCAAATCGCACCGCTACACCGCTACGTAGCGTTTTGGCGGCAGGCCGCTACGCCCACCGCTACCGATATTTTCATCCTTGGGGAAAAGGGAGTTTTTCGAATGAACTGAGATTTTGTGTTTTGTGATTTGGGAATTGGGGCTGGGGTAATGTAGGGTGGGTCGGGATGAGTTTTGGACTGAGGCTTGGGCCACATGGCCCATTATGTCTAAGTAGTTTTCTTAATCTCCCTGGTGCGACCCCACCCACATCGCACAATGCGTCATTTTGTTTTTTAATGTCAATAAACAGTTCTGCTACTTACATTGAGAGGATAATGATGTGAATTGTTGTAGATTTAACAATCGTTTTTACTTATCATTATGCCCGTTCTAGTTGTGCTACATGCTATAATAATTTTTCTGTTGGTGATTGCCTTTTTGGTCATTATGTACAAATTTTCTTTTCACACATGATTTTTCTGAATAAGGGAATTCAACTGCTGTATGAAACTACAAAAAATTTCTTTTAATATATGATCAAAGGCTCAGTGCAACTTTTAACCATGGTGGGTATTGATCACTTATAAAATAAATTAGAAATCTTCATTCATTTCTTGGTAATAACTATTTTATAATGTAATTATCCAAACAAAAAATACATAACTATTTTATGTTTCTATGTTACTGCTCAATAATCTATTGATATCTTGTTGATTCAGCAATTATATATATTATTGTTGTATACTTTTATTTATTTTCTTCATTTGCGTATGATAAGTAAAATCTTGTTGTATTCTCAATACAGTTGTGAAGGGAGTTGCCTGAGGTCTTTTCATGCAACCATTGAGGCTGGTGCTGACTCATTATGTGATTCTCTTCGCTTGTCTGATGCTGAAGTAGAAGTACGTTCGTATTTGTTTCTTTATTTCATATGTCGCTTCTGCTTTTGCTTATTTTCCTGAGAGTGTGTGTGTTTTTTTCCCAATGCATTTCTTCTAAATATCAGCGATATTAATTCCGCTAATATTGGTTGGTGCAGGCAATGCAAACATTTTTATGCGCAAATTGTCAATATAAACAACACCAGTGCTTTGCTTGTGGGAAGTTGGGTTCCTCTGATAAATCTTCTGGTGCTGCCGAGGTTTGATTTATTTTTATTGGATTTTCTATTCCTGTTAATAGTGTGATCTCTTTTAGTTTGATGCATTTAAAGTTTCATTATATCGATAATAGTAGGAAATGGAATGTTAACTAAATATGCGTGCTTGTTAAATTTTTGACAGAGAGCTTCCTTTTGAAGTAGGAAAAAAGGACAGAGCTTAGAACTTTTCTCATGTTATTTTTTTGTAAACAATTTCCATGTCATGACCTGAAATCTGGATTTCATTTTTATTGGATTTTCTATTCCTGTTTATAGTGTGATTTCTTTTAGTTTGATTCATTTAAAGTTTCATTATGTAGATAATTGTAGGAAATGGATATTAAAAAATAAAGTAGGAAATGTTAACTAAATATGTGTGCCTGTTAAAGTTTTGACATAGAGCTTCCTTTTGAAGTAGGAAAAAAGGACAGCTTTTCTTAGAAGTCCATATTTCGTGCCGCAAATATAGTTTCTGCAGTCGTGAGAATACGGAAACTTGAATTGCAATTGAATATTATTTTATTTATTTATTTTTTAAAACATCAAGCATTTCATAATGTAGCACATGGTATTAATAAATCTTAGTTTTTAAAGATTTATTAATCAAATCAAATGTCTAACCAAATATAAAACTTAATCAAACCAAATATAACCTTAATCAATTCAAGGGTCTTATTACAGTCATCCAATTTAATAACTAAATTAAAATTAATGTTTCTAAAGTGTCTCTGAAGATCGAAGTTAAAAAAATGGGACTTGGGACCCGACTTGGCTGGGACTCGGCTGGTCCTCTGAAATTGCCAGAAAAAAATGTAAAAAAATATAGAAGGGGAAAAAAGAAAGATGAAGAGATGATGTTTGATGGCTGAGTTGCCGTGGGTCCAGTTCAGGTGGCGTGGGTGGAAGAAAAAGAGGGGCAAAGGTAGGTTGGATGGGCTAAGAGCCTAAGACTGAGAGTAGTGAAAAGAAAAAGAAGAAGTGTACCTGGCACCTGCAAGCACCATTCCAATAAAGCACCAGCGAGATCAGCAACAGCAGAGTACTGTAGCGGTGAAGCCCTCACAGCACCATGGAGCAACAGCAACGGCAATACCACCAGCAACGGCTACATTACAACAAGCTACAGCCTACAGCGACATACAGACCCAGGTATGCTTTTTTTTTTTTTTTTTTAAAATTATTTTCAAGGGCTTCTCTGTGTGTGTGTGTATATCCAGTGCTGGCAAGCTGTCTAGCACTTTTTTATTGTCCTGTCCTCCTGTACCCTCCTCTTTTTTTCCTTCCTGAGTTGACTCGTGGGAATCGGAACTAGTCCGGTGGGACTCACTCGAGTCGCATGGGACTCGGATGAGTCCCACCCATTTGAGTCTGTGTCCATAGGACTTGATTTGTATGTGCTGAGTCTAAGTCGACTTGGCCGAGTTGACCCGGACTCGGCCGTTTTTTTTAAACCATGCTGAAGATATTTAGTCAATGTCATCCACACTCCACTCTTGATTCCTCTGAAGCTTGTCCTCATGTATGTTTCTTGTTCTCTAGGATTACCTTGTTATCTTAAAAAGTGCTCATGGATAGGATTAAGTTAAGGGATCTTAGCTAGTAAGCAGGCCCTTAAAATATTGCATACAATGATACAAGTACGAGTCAACAAGTAATGATTGTATGAGATCAATATGATAATAACAATGCATGAGTAGTGTACGAATAGAGTTACAAATTAATACAAGAGCCAATATGGCAATATAAAAAAGTTACAAACTTAATACAAAATGTCAATCCACATGAGCTAAAGAGATGTATTATAGCCCCACTAAGGGCGGTTAATGTGCTGGGTATTGTAGCCCCGTTGGCAGACTGTCAAAATCAGTACCCAAGAGATCCCGTGGAATATGACCATCAATATATCGAGTTAAGGTGGTACCTGGTGCAGGATAGAACCATGGTCCCCATGGGTCGACTAAGCCTTTGTGCCCAGCCCATGCAATTATTTAGCTTATTATTATTATTTAGAGTGTTTTATGTTTATGTTTTAAGTTCTTTAAGTGGATTTTCTTTATCTTGACTGGAAAACTGTTTGAATGGTCAAGATTTGTTCTAGGGTATTTGTTTTCTTCTATAATGATGTAAAGCCTCTTCGCTTTGGGGATGACATGATTAATGATGATGAAATTGAGTTTTGATCATGGTTCAAAATAGCGGCTGGTACGTAGTGTAGTGGCTGCATTATCGGCTGTAGCGGTTGTGGCCGCTACACTATTTTAAAAATAGTAGTGCTATTTTTAAAACCTAGTAGAGCTAAGTTGTTTTAAGACTTTTCTAAAGTTCCTACCCTTATATGGTTCCAAATCATTAAAAAATACAAGATTGGCTACTACCAAGGTTTAAAATATCAGCCGATACCAGTACATATCAGCCGTTTAGTACCCATATCGGTCCATACCACAACGATATCTCAATGAGAGATTGGTCGTGGCCTCATTGCGGTCGGTATCACATAAATATCGGCCGTTACGATCGAAACAAAAAAAAAAAAAACCTTTCTTTAGCAAAGAGAAGTATATGATGGAACTAAGAGTAGAGGAGAGGAATAGAGCAGAGAGAGATTTGTTAAATGCTATTGTAGGAGGGGAAAAAAAAGATGAAACTACGAGATCATGATGTGTTGTGGAGAAAATTAAAAAAATGAAACAAAGAAATAGAGAGCTAGAGAGATGAAAAAGAGGAGAGAATCGTACCTGAGGCTGAAACCCCTACTGCTGCGCCCTCGGACTTCTCATAGTCTCGCCTCATCTCAGTGTAGACCTCTTCCTCTCTCTCATCTCCTCCTCTCCTTTCTTTTTCTCTTCCTCCGCTCCTCTCTCTCCCTTTTTCTATTCTTTTTTCCCTCGCTCGGTATCCCCCACTTTTGTATTGTTTCCATCGAAAGGTGAAAAAGCCTTCTTTTTTAGGGTTTTAATTTTGAGTAGATGGATGGGCTTAATTTCTGGGCTCACCATTTGTAAGCAAAACTAACATATGGGCCCTACGATGAAGCCTACAAATCCTATTGTATTTGACTTTTTTTAAATATATTTCATACTTGTCAATAAAGCCCACTTATAAAAGAATGAAAGTATTCAATTAAATGCTCATCTTGAATGGACCTTCAACAAAATATTCTCAAATACAAGTTTGGCCCATTATAAGATTGATTGCTTAAAAAATATCTTAATATTCTTGGTGCCTAGGTGGCGAGTGGAACATTACCAGATTCCCCTAAGAGAAATTTTGAGGTGGGAACACTACAACGGACATGCAAGCTTTCTCAGATTGGATTAACTCCCACTGCCGTGTGGATTTTCAATTAGGAGCTACATGTGGTCCAATCATCAAGGTCCTCCATCGCTATAGCGTCTTGATAGGTTCTTTGTCACTGGTAATTGGATTGACATGTTCCCTGAAGCTTGCCAAATTGCTCTCCCTAACCCCACTTCCGACCACTGCCCCATCCTTCTCGACTCCAAAAGCACAAAGTGGGGTCCCTCTCCTTTCTGTTTCGAGTTAATATGGTTGGAGGACAAATAACTCTCTGCCTTAGTAAACGAGTGGTGGAATAGCTACAAGGTAAATGGTTGGGCAGGCTTCCGACTCTCCTTGAAGCTCAAGAAGTTGAAGCTCAACATAGAAGAGTGAATCAAGAATAACTTCGGTCCTATAGAATCCCTCAAGGCTAAACTCGTAGAGGAATTACAATCTCTTGACAACATTAAGGAAGAACCCCAAAGGTTTTTTGATATGGATATTGCTAAGAGACTCAATCTTAAAGGCCTATTTGAGTGTAAAGTCCAGGGAGAAGAAATCAAATGGAAACGAAGATTGAGGTGTTGGTGGCTCAAAGAAGGGGACAAGAACACTAGGTTCTTCCATAGTATGGCTACGACAAGAATGAGGGGAAACATGATCAACTACTTGAGGGTCAATGTGAATAGATTAGAGGACCAAGAAGGTATAGCTAGCCACTTCATCGACTTCTTTCTCAATTTGTACAGTAAAGATGAAAGGTCCAAGCCATCCCTAGAGAATCTTCAATTCTCCTCCATTAGTGAGGAGAACACAAACTGGTTGGAAAGTGAGTTCCAGGGGGAAGAAGTCAAAGTAGCAGTGTTCAGTTTAGCCAGTGATAAAGCTTTGGGACCAGATGGTTTCCCAATTTCCTTCTACCACAAATTCTGGGACAATCTTAGAGTCGATATTATGGCCTTCATGAAGGATTTTCACTCAAGAGGAAGGCTCTCAAAAACTATCGTTCCTTCATCGACCTTGTACCGAAGAAGTCTGGAGCTGACAGTATGAAGGCCTTCAGCTAATAATCCTCTTGGGCAGCACCTATAAAATATTGGCTAAAGTGCTTGCAACCAGACTGCAAAAGATCCTCCCTTCTGTCATCTCTCCCTCTTAAGACGACTTTTTCCATGGTAGACAGATCTTAGACGGGGTTGTAGTTGCTAATGAGTGCATCCACTCTAGATACTTAGACATGATTCCTGGCCTAATCTATAAACTTGATTTGGAAAAAGCTTTTGATATGGTGGACTAGGACTCTCCTTTATATGATGTGCAGGATGGGCTTTGGACCAAAATGGAGAAATTGGATCAAAGAATGTGTCTCTAGAGCATTCTTCTCCATTCTAATTAATGGCACCCTGAAGGGATTCTTCCTGGCTCAGAGGCGCTTGCTTTAGGGGGATCCCCTATCTCCTTCCCTATTTGCCATCATTGGAGAGGCTCTCAGTTGGATGCTCTCAAAGGCAGAAGAGTGCAATCTGATCCGTGACTGCAAGCCTTCTCAAAATGGACCATCAGTCTCTCGCCTTCAATATGCAGATGATAACCTTCACTTATCTCGGTCTGATGTTGATGAAGATCAAATTAAAAATTTGGTTGCTATCCTTAGATACTTTGAATTGGTCTTGCCTTAAAGATAAACTTCTCTAAGAGCGCTATTCTCGGGGTCTCAACAGACATATCCCTCTCTGTCACTTTGCAAACATCCTGGGGGTGCAGAGTTGATTCATTCCCATCCACTGATCTCGGTTTCCCCCTACGCCTTGGCAGGGTAACAATCTGTGTGGAACTCGGTAATTGAAAGAACAGAGAAAAAGTGGTCTTCTTGGAAAGCAAGGTACTTATCCTTGGAAAGCGAGAATCACTTTGATCCAATCCGCTCTTTCTAACCTACCTACCTATCTCTACTACATGTCCATCCTCCATTGCCCCACCGCTATCATCAACTGCATCGAGAAGGTTCAACGTGATTTTCTTTGGCAGGGTCGCTAAGATTCAAAAAAATTCCACTTGGTTAATTGGACAACTATCTACTGCCCTAAAGCCTTCGGGGGTCTAGGTATAAGACCTTTTAGGAGCATGAATCAAGCTTTGCTGTCTAAATGGCTTTGGAGACTAGGAGAAGGCTCAGATGGCCTTTGGAGAAGCATCCTTGTAGCAAAATACAATGTGGGGAGAAACTAATGGGACATCTCTACTCCCTCCCAAAGGTGCTCAAATTTATGGAAAGCGATTTGCCCCATCAATGACTCCTTTGCTCAATCCATCCATTACAGTGTTGGCAATGAAGATAAAATCTCCTTTTGGCACGATGTCTGCGTTGGCGAGTCCTCTTTAGCACTTCAATTTCCTGATGTCTATAGATGCGCCAAGAATTGCAATTTTAGGGTAAGAGACTATCTTGATGTAAGCCCAAACCTTAATCTGTGGAGTCCGATCTTTAGAAGAAATATCTTTGAGGAAGAAGCAACAAACCTCTTCAATCTCTTCGAGGTCCTAAATGGGATAGAGATCACAAGTGAAGGGCGAGATAATAGGCACTAGGCCACTTCCTGAGATGGTTATTTCTAGGTTTCCTCCTCCTCGATTTCGACTGCCCCCACTCCTTCTGGAAGCTGGTCAACTCTTTGGAAGGTCAAGACACCTCTAAGAGTCCTTGCTTTTGCATGGCTCGCCCTTCAGAAGAAAATTCTAACAATGGATAACCTTCGACATCGAAACATGCTCGTCGTCAATGCTTGCCCCCTTTGCTTAGCTCACCAGGAATTGGTTGACCACTTACTGCTACAATGTGATCAGACAAAAGCTCTTTGGTCAACAATTCTGTAGGAGTTCAATTGCAGTTGGGTTCTGCCATAGTCCTTTCCCGAGTTGTTCCAACATTGGGTTTGCTATCTCACTAACTCCAATGGGAAGACCATGTGGCGCCTAGCCTTTTTGGCTTGTATCTAGATGACATGGAAACAAAAGGTGCTTTGAAGGGATCTCCTCCTCCCAGGAAGACTTAATCCTTAAGATGAGATTCTGTGTTGCCTCTTAGGTCTCCTTACAGAATTTTGGGGATTAACTCTCAATGGAACTTTGCTCAATTGGAGGGAGGTCATCTCTCAATGATTAGGATCTATCCTTTTTCCTTTTTGCTTGAGGCCTTAGTGGCCCTTGTATAATCCCCCTCCTTTTGGGTGGTGGCTGTATTTTCGGAGTCCTTCCCAGTCGCTTCTCAGTATAGTTCTTTTATACTATAAACCTTTTAATTAATAGAAGTTAACATTAATAAAAAAAAGAAAGTTAAAATACTTTATAGTGGACAAAACAATGGTACCCCCAAGAACTTGGAGTATTTGGATTTTTTTTTAAAACTTGTAACCCTTTAATAGGACCCACTTATGTAAAAAACTAAATCACTCAAAATAAATGAATCCATAGTAGGTCCTTAGTAGAATTTATTCCAATAAGATTTGGGTCCAATCTTTGATGTCATATTGATTACTCATCACTTACAAAAATGTGAAAGAAAAAGTTATGTTATAAAATGGTCATTGTGGGCTACATTGATGGACTTATAAATTGTAACATGGGGCCCAAAATTTAAACACTACATCTTAATATATTTAACCGTTAAAGATTAGACAACGATGGAGGATGACTTAGAGGGACCGATGTTTTCCTTTATTGTGTGTACTAATGAGAAAAGACATTAATTTATAGCATTTTCTAATATTTTGGATTTTGAGTATTTTTTCAAACTTTTTGGGGTAAAGACAATTTTCAAACCGCGGAGACCACGATAAACCAAGAACTGCGACCCATACCAATAGTAGTTTTTGGGGTCGACTGATATCGTGACTTTAATCCATGGTTGCTACACAAGATTCAAAATTTTTTTACCATTAAAAAAATTCGCACTGCGTACCATATCGGTTTTTGGGGTCAACCGATAACCACGATTTAATCCATTGTTGCTACACAAGATTCATATTTTTTTACCATTAAAAAAATTAACACCGCTACACATCACCGCAATTGCTACATATCGCCCTCTATGTAGCGTTTTGGCCATTGGATGCTATGCCCGCCACAACCGCTATTTTGATCTTTGGTTTTGAGTTCTCCTTCGAGTTCTTCAAGTTCTCTACGAGATCTTCCTTTGCCAATTGGATTGGAGTTTGGCGAGGGGGCCAATTTTTAGGTGAAAGTTTGACCGCTCTCTCATCACATCTCTCCAACTCTATCCTGCTTACCCCGCAATATCCCTCTGTTCTGCATTAGTACCAAGTGATCGTAATCACGTTACAAAGCTAGACTGCATCTAGTAGTAATAATGCTAGAGACTCCTACATGGCTGGAGTCCTCTCCATGCGATCTTTAAAAAAAAAAAAAAAAACACTTTAGTGGTGCTTACTCATCAATAGGGAACAACTCTAAACTATAACAAATATTTTTGAACCCCAATTCAATTGATTAGAAGCACAAAGCTTATCAATTACAAGTAATCTCACCAAAATCCCTAATCAAACTAGCTGGGTATTTAGATTCAGTCCATGTGATGTGGTTGCATTTTGGAAATGATTAGAAACAATAGGTTTATAGTACAAACCCAAATTACTCAAACTACATCAAATCTGCTGGTTCGGTTCTCTTGAGCAAACTGTTGGGGATACAATAACAAAATTTACTACATCAGGCAGGTTTTACTTGTAACCTTGCACAACTTGTAACTTTTGCATCCAATCTCCGAATTTGATTATCTAAATGTCGATTTTGTACTACTCGATGAGTTAAAGTCACAGAATCAAGACCTTCAATTTCTGACATCATTTGGCCCTTGAAAAGTAGTTGCATGCTGCCTCGTGCAGCAAATTCCAATTTTGACCCAAATAAAAACCCAGTTATTTTAATTGTTTCCAAATGGGATATGGAATCACAGTCAAACCAAAACGAGAGTTTTCTATGCGCATCTAAGCTTACACAAATCAAACCGCTTCAAGGATGGAATATTAGTATTTCAGATTGTTGAATTAGGATTCAATTTCAAAATAACAAAACAAGCATTTCTAAAAAAATACACCCAGGCAGTAGGTAAACATGATTAAAATATATTGTGACAAGTGAGTTCATTCATGAATCATCAAATACAACTCAATTACACTAAACCCTAGCTTTAGATCATTAATAGCATGTAAGGAATATAATAAACACAAACCCGAAGATTCCAAAACACTCAAAACGGCATGGTTTTTCAAAACCATGTTGGACAACCACTTGTGGTATCTGAAGAGTCGATCGTACCATGCCACATATTTTCCAAAACAACTTGGGCCCCACATATTTTATTAATAATTTTAATGCATTTTATTCGTGTATGCGATTAATGTCCTCCTTAGTTGATCGTACCAGACCATCATCTTTTAGGTATTTTAATTTTATTCCTAATTTGCATTATTTAATCCTTAATGAAATCAAATTATTCTTTAAAATTCTGAATTTGCATGGGAATTGTCTTCCAATTACTCTTCTATACGGACATGTATAAGTTGTAATTTCAATTATACATTATTGGACACAAATTATTTTATTATTTCTAAATAATATTATCAGGGTAAATTTCGGTTTGGGTCCTTACAATTCATACCTCCATTTCAATTTTATTTATGATAACACATCAAATGGAATGAATACCTTGAGCTTGGATCGGCACTTCCATGCACGACCTAACCCTAGGGCCTATATCAGTTGGTATCAGAGCTGAACGATCCATTGATTGATTGGCGTGTTACCTCTATCCATCCATTCGTCAATCCATCCCCACCAATCTGTCCACTCATCTTCACAGCCTCCCATCGTCGTCCATGAGTCCCAGACCATTGTATGCCCTCCTCCAGCATCCCTGCCCCATCGTTCGCGTGCTGCCAGACTTCACCCATTCACAGAATCCAATCACCAACCAATCGCCATCACTGCAAATCCAAACCGAGGCCCAAAGACATCTTCAATCACCCAAAAAAAAAAAAAAAAAAAAACCAATTCCATCAAACTTGACGCACTGTCTAGGAAAAAACCCTCATCCCAGTGCTCTTCCTAAAACCCCAGTCCAACCCATCTACATCGCTCCATTGTTCAACAAACCCCAAACCACAACAACCCATCTTCTTCCAAAAACTCCCAAGACATCCCAGAACTTGGCATCTCCTTTGACCGAATTCCAACCCACCCCTCCCCCCCACCCCCACAACACACAAAAAAAAAAAAAAAAAAAAAAGAGAAGAGAGAGAGAGAACGTACTTGGAACTTGAGCTACCGCCGCTAGATCTTGCCACCTTCATCTTCAATCGTTATTGCTGCCGCCGTCTTCATCGCACCTCTGTCGGGCAGTGTCGTCCACATCACAGCACCACCACAGTCGCAAGCTTCACTACTTTTTGTGCCTTGAGGATGACAACACGACCCCTTCTTCTTTGGCCTCCTTTTTCCCTCTCATCGGCCTCGACATGGGCAGTGATGAGAAAGAGAGAAGGGTTTCAAAACCTTTTTTCTTCTTTTTCAGGCACAATAATAGAAGCTATAGGCACACGTACCAACTCTTGGACACCTGCTTGGGACTGGGTTAGATCCAAGTCAATTTGAGTTGGTCACTTTGACCCTCCCTGAGGCCCAACAGGTTGTGCTGACATCATCACTGCATCACCAGAATCAGTCTACGGCAGATTTGCCCATATCAGCCGTTGAATCTTCTTTTTACAATATTGGAGCCATTTGCTGTCGGATTTTCGATCCGTTTTCTTTGTTGTGTTTGTAGAGTAGATCTACAAATAAGGTCAGTCCATTCATACATCTGATATGAAATTGCACATCAGTAAACTCCACAATGCACTTTAAAGAGTCAAATATGCAGATAAATTTGAAAGATGGTATTTTGAGAATGAATATTTTACGCAATTTCTTTAATTGAAACACGAAGAATTGTTCGTTCTTGAATTTTCTGCCAATTTTCAAGGCCCCTAGCTGCTTGTGGAATGTAGGAGGATGAGGAACATGATTTAATTAGTTTTCTCTGAGGTTTGAGACCGGACATAGTGGAGAGAATGATTGACTGCACGAACATTCATGAGGCATATTGGGAAGCAATTCGTGTGGGGCGGATGCTTAAAAGGTCTCATCTAGCAAAAGTTACGCCTCAAGAAGAGATATCACCACAAATAACAACAGATCATGTTCGAGAGCTATTGGCAGAGGATGTGCAGAATGCGAAATCAGAGCAAGAGACAGAGGATTCCACAACTCCATTTGACAATGAAATTTCTTTTATGAATAATGATGATCAAGCAGTGGAAGCGAAAAGGAAAGATGACAATATTGTTGAAATTCCCCACACTAATTCTCACATTGATTTTGTCGTCGGGTATCAACAATGGAAATTGGGAGATTAAGAACGGCTAGTCTGAGATTGTAATCTGATGGTGCAACTTCCACATGTGATACATACAGTGGCGGACCTAGGATTTTCGTTCGAGGGGGGCATATGATGATCAATTGAAGATTTCAAACATTATTTTGTTGTTATGTATTCACTTTATCAATGGCAAAAGTGAGAATGTCTTGCATTTAAATAGATATAAATATTTAAAAACATCAAGCAACTAACATTCTTTATCAAAGTCATGTCACAATTCTAAAATAAATTTTTTACAATTGCCCTCTGATAGTTCTTCATATTTTGAAAGCCATGACCTCATGAAAGAAAACAGCGCATATAACAAAACTATAAAAATAACCACTACTGCTACTATTATAGAACTACAAGCAAACATTGGAACAAAAGGAATATAAAATAAAAGGGGTGGAACTGGTTGTTCCCATTCCCTGGTCATGATTGGACGATGAAGCTTGGCAAAATTGATGAATAGGTATGCAATTAGAGCTTTTGAATCAAAATAACATGTCCCAATTTGGTCCCTTTAGATCCCTGTTCATCTCTGATAATTTCACTTTTTTATAGTTCAACTCGTAGTTACCTGGAAAGGGTTAAAATTGATCTGATAGTGCCTATACGGCTAATGGAGGTTTCCACATACATTGATGTGCTTAATTTTTCTAATGCCTACTTGCTCTGTTTCTCATGCCTATTATTGTGCTTGGATTATCAGATTTTTTCCACATGTTGGATACTTTTGTGTGAAAGCCATAATCAGTACATTTTAGTTCAGATTCAAAATATAGAGAATACTGATTTGAGGGAAAACAATAAACGATGTTTTCCATTTCCAGAATTTTTGTACTCCACAAATGCAAAGCAGAACGGTACCCATTCCCTATGCAAAAACATTGAGTCAATGTGATGAAAACCATTTAAGTATTTGAATTTCCATTGGGAATTAATTTAGGAAGCTTTAATATCCATCAATTGAGAGTACACTTTAGGAATTCTCAAGCTTACAGTTCTTGTAATTGAGAATGTGAATTAGAACCACTGAAAAAATATGAAATTTTGGTTCACATTGTTGGATTTGAGCTTTCTTTTCCAGTATAAATGCTTATATTTCCTGCTTTCCAAGCTTATACATTTGATTTTGCTCAATCGAGAAAGCGGCAACTTCTCTGTTTGGATTTGATATGCCATTTGGTAGGCCACACAATTAGATGGGCTGCACCTAATAGGGAATACGAGATGGTCAATGCTGCACACTTGATGATGGAAGTCAGATTTTTGGATGATCCAGCGGAAATCTCATATGTACAGCTATTCGTTGCAA
This sequence comes from Umbellularia californica, assembly GCA_028538565.1. NCBI lineage: Eukaryota > Viridiplantae > Streptophyta > Magnoliopsida > Laurales > Lauraceae > Umbellularia > Umbellularia californica. The sequence goes on from JAPQWN010000003.1 coordinate 46,931,713, forward strand.
ATGAATAATTTGATTAGACAAGAGAAAGCTCAACCATCAAAGCAAGAAAAGAAATTCATTCAATGAGGAACAAGATCCAGATTTTAAAAAATGCACAACAGATATTGCGGTGAAAAAAGCCCAAGAAAAACGTGTGTTATGCGTAAGGTCATGTTTGCAAGTACCGCTCTTTGGTTCCAGATGCTCCGCTGATTAAGAGTCTAAGATGGTGGAAGCTTCGAAGCACACCTCCCTTCTATGCCCAAGTGTCGGAGCCGGAGCATCGGAGCTTGAAGCGGAGGGCTGGGATTGCAAGAGCCCTTGGAGAGGATTTGGGGTTTGAGGAAGAGGAAGAGGAAGGGTTTCGGAATAAAAGGGGTAGGGGCACGCGTGTTGGGTCGATGGGGGCATGGACCAGCGGCCGATTGAAACTCTGTGGATTTTTGAAATTCCAACGGGGTCCACTGCCCCCAATGCCCTTAATGTGGGTCCGCCCCTGGATACATACAATGGCTCAATTGCACTTCCGCATAGAATTCATCTTCCACGAAACACGATGCATCATGATTACTTCAAATTGGGGAAGAATATTGCGTAGATTCTTCAAGATGTGCACAAAAACTCATGCTCAACGAATGAATCAAAAGTTTGTCCGATTGATATTTGACCCACTCTTACATTTACCAAACTTGAGGTCGAGTTCTTTCCAAGTCGGGGATAATGATGCAATATCGACCTCATGGCCACGTGTAGGGCCCACATAGATTTAGGATTTTAATTATAGCTATTAGTTTTTAATTTTATTTAATGATTGTTATTAGGGAAGTTTCCATTATTAGATTAAGTTTTCTTAGGCATTTATATGGCATTGCAGTAAAGAATTATTCAAAGAGTTGATTAATCTATTTTGGGTTTTCCCCATTGAGGTGCGTCCTCATTTATCATGTTTGTGGAAACTTTTGAAGTGTCTTCGGACACGCGCTTCGGTGTATACTGTGCTTCGGCACTTCCATGCACGCCCTAACCCTAGGGCCTACATCATGTTGTCTTAAAAATCAGTAAAGGTGCCGAAGAGGCTTCTGTACTAACAAAGATGGATATTTTACTGTGCTTGAACAAGGAGAATCCTTCAATTAGGCTTGGGCTTTCAGAGCAAAGAAGAACCTTTCTTCATTTAGTTGGGCGCAACCGGATGTTCTAAATCATGACCCTGCCCTGATACCATGAAAATTTTGTGAACCTCTTTTTTTCAAAAAACTGAGATGATTCATTTGATCAATGTCAGCCCTTACACTGAAGATTGTAATTACAAGAAGGAAAGTGTACCTATCCTGCCCTCAATCTATTATCCTTGGACAAAGACTAAAATATGATACACTACTGCAGTACACGTGATACATAATCCTTAAAACTTTGACAACAATACAAAGGACTTCTCTTAACTGTGACTGTGTGTGACTAGGGCTGGACTTTATATTAAAATGTGAGATGAATCTTCTGCTAAGTGATGCATTATTTACGTGCAAAATTTTCAAGTTGTATGGTGTACCCCACTAGGTTGGTTGATTATGGGCCTTTGGGCTTCTTGTGTATATGCTGATTTCATTGGCTACATCATAATGTCACATACATTGTTGTCCTTCTTTATGTTGACTTTCTTTTCTCACTAATCAAACTTGGTTATGGAGAAAAAGGCAAAAGAAGAAGAAACATAATTCATGTAGTCAACCCCAAAATAATAGTTGGGAGTTGACAAAGACTTGGATGCTGCTGATCCGAACCACTTGATCAATGGCCCACAAAAAAAAAAAAAAAAAAAAAAAAAAAAAAAATATATATATATATATATATATATTTGAGAATGGTCCACAAATGTCACTGTCCAAAACAAGTGCACAATCGATCCAACGGTCTAGTCCATTTGGATAGGTGCCAAACACCGGGATTAGTGACTATTGAACACTTATCTATGATAAGCCTTTGAAGTAAAGAGATGGAGAAGAAATGTGATGAATCTGTCGTATTCCTCTTTGAGGATCAACTATGGTATATATAATATTCAAGATGCCAAATAAGGCTACAATGGCTATAATTACTGTTAATTTCAATCAATCTGCTCCTCTAGAAATAGAAATGTACACTAATTGTGATCCTCTATGAATAGCAATATGGCTGTGCTAATCTAGAATGAAATGTACGAGATTTGACTAAATCCAACCAGATCCACACGTGGGCCAAAAAGTCTACGGGACTGATTGAGTTGGGCCTCACATTGATGGACTGTTTTTCTACACTCCCTCTCAAATTGATGTGGGTTGGAATTTGGACAAGAAAGAATCAGTTTGGACGATAAGTAGTCATGGTGATCCCGAGGTAGTGCTTTGGTGAAGATATCGGCCAGCTGGTCATAAGATGAAATATAGGGCAGAGATATCTTGTCAAAGACAACATACTGATGGATGAAGTGGCAGTCTATCTCAATGTGATTTGTGCGCTCATGATAGATAGTGTTCTTTGCAATTCTGATTGCACTAGTGTTGTCAGCATATAAAGGAGTAGAATTGGTTAAGAAAACACCTAACTCTCGAAGGAGGCGACGAAGACAAATAATTTCACTGCTTGTTGAGGACATAGAATGGTATTCAAGCTTCAGCCGTAGACTTTGAGACAAACGTTTGCTTCTTACATGTCCAGGAAATGAGAGATTTATCAAGGAACATACACCAGCCTGCATTAGAACGACTAGTATCAGGGCAGCCTGCCGAATTAGTGTCAGCATAGGCTTGTAGCTGGAGAGAGAATGATGAGGGGTAGAAGAGACCATGATCACGAGTTCCTTTTAGGTATCGAAGGATGCGATAAACAACAAGAAGATGCGGCTTATGAGGATTGCTTACAAACTGACTAACTGTATGTACTACATGAGAGATGTCTGGTCTAGTCATAGTTAAATAAAGCAGTTTGCCAACTAATGACAAAAAAGAGTAGGATCTTCAATCGGAGAACCGTCATCTTTGTTGATTTTGACATTGAGCTCAAGAGGTGTGTCAAATGATTTTGCATCATTGAGTTGAGCAGACTTAATCAAATCATCAGCATATTTGGTTTGATTTACTCGAATTCCAGTTTTGCTCCTGCAGACCTCTATGCCAAGGAAGTAGGTTAACGAGCCAGGATCCTTCATCTTAAAACTGCTCATTAGATGAGATTTGAGTCTAGAAATCTCTTCAACATCATTACCACTAATAATCATGTCATCAACATAGATTAACAAAATGGTGTAGCTATGTGGAGTGCGCCGAATGAAGAGAGAGCTATCATTTGGACTTCGAGAAAACCCCGCTTGAAGAATAGCAGAGCAGAATTTATCAAACCAGGCACGAGGAGCTTGCTTGAGGCCGTATAGGGATTTTTTTCAATTTGCAAACATGTTTAGGAGGGTGAGCATATCTTGGAGGTGGTCGCATGTAACGGTCTCCTGAAGGTCCCCATTCAAAAAGGTGTTTTTCACATCCATTTGCCAAAGAGGCCAATTACGCACTGCCGCAACACCGAGTAAACAACGGATAATAGTCATCCTGGCTATAGGAGCAAAGGTTTCCTCATAGTCAATACCATATTCCTGTTTATAGCCTTGAGCAACCAAGCAAGCTTTGTAACGATCAAGGCTCCCATCGGATCGAACCTTGACTGAGTAGATCCATTTGCTGCCGATAATCGAGGTATTTGGTGATGCTGGAACCAACTCCCATGTAGAATTTGATTCGCGAGCTAATAATTTTTCATTCATCGCATCTTGTCAACAAGGGATACTCGAGGCCTGTGAATATGAGGTGTGAATAGGAACAAGATCTAAAGAGGTAAAGAATGCAGAAAAGCCATATCTGTCAAGTGGAACATGTTTAAGACTAGAACGTCGTAATGGAGGTTGTTGAGGATGATCATTACCCGAGGGAGGAGCTGGCAAGAGAGGATGATCGGTAGGAGACGTAGGTTTTGTGCGCCGGACATAAACCTGTGTTATGGGTGGTGGAGACTTGGATGTGGAAAACTGAGGAAGATATGAGACTTGGATCGGATGTTTTTCTGGACGGAGTGAGTAGAAGGGAATATGTTCCAAGAAAACTACGTTCTGTGAGATATGAAGACGTCAATCTTGCGGATCATAGCATAGAAACCCTTTGTGTTCATTATTGTATCCAAGAAATAAACACCTAGCAGCCTGAGGTGGCAGTTTGTTTCTTTCATTAGATGGGAGATGAACAAAGCAAAGACACCCAAAGACCCTCAAGTGTGAGTAAGATGCGGGGATGACCAAAAAGACACTCATATGGTCACACCGATTGTAAGACAGAGCTAGGTAAGCAGGTAATTATATGAATAGCAGTTTGAGCCGCTTGACACAAAAATTGTGGAGGAACTAGTGATTCTACAAGAAGTGTTCTGACAGTTTCAAGAATATGTGTATTCTTTCTTTCTGCAATTCAATTCCGTTGTGGTGTGTGAGGACACGATCTTTGGTGTGTGAGGACAAGATCTTTGGTGTATAATTCCGTATCCGATAAGAATGAAGAGAATTCAGTGGACATGTACTCTCTCCCTGGATCAGAACGAAGAACTTTGATGGATTTTTGAAATTGAGTGCTTACCATATTATGAAAGTTTCGAAAAACAGAAAAAACTTATGATTTAAGTCGCAAGAAGTATATCCATGTGTAACGACAATGATCATCAATAAAAGTTATATAATACTTATATCCCATTCTACTTAAGTGTGGTGCAATTCTCCTAACATTAGTGTGAATAATATCAAAGGGAGCAATGGCACGAGAATCATGTACTGGGAAAGGTAAAACATGACTTTACTTAAGCAACAAGGCTTACATTTAGATATGGCAAAAGAAGAAGTTTTATTTTCATTAATAGAATTTTCCAAACAACCGAGTCTAAATAAGGAAAGTAAACTTGTATTATTTAAATGACCAAGGTGTTTGTGTCAAATAGTCCACAAATTTTGTAAAACACGCATAGAAGATGAAGCAAGTAAGGAATGAGGTTTCATATCCATAAATAAATTGCTTGCCATGTTTACTCCCCGTCCCTATCTCCTTCCTAGTCTGCCGTTCTTGATTCCTACATAACACAACCAGAGGAAGAGATATTAACAAGATACCCACAATCAACAAGTTGGCCTACAGAAATTAAATCGGTAGACGATTGTGGAACAAAATAAACATTGGAAAGGGTAAGCAAATCTATATGAGGTGTAGAAAGCATTATAGAACCCATGCCTGTAATGGACATTTGTTGTCCATTAGCAGTTATTATAGATTCATGCCCTACATAGGTTTGGGAATCTTGTAGATTTTGTTCCACGGAGGTCATATGTGTCAGTGAAATAGAATGAAAGCAATTGTGAGAGAGAATGCTCAATGTATCGTCCCTCTGAGGGTCGACTGTTGTTCATATATATAAGGGCTCAATTCCCTAATTACAATCAATTAAGAATCTTAGATCCTAAACTTTAGCAACAAACTAAGTAATCTCCTTTGACTAAGTATAATACAATAAAAGGGTACAATAAATGGGCCTAAATGGATGGGCCTGCTGAGATTGGGCTTGGATTGACAATATGATTAGAAGAACATGAGTCTAAAAACCATGTAGAAGGTGATATGGATGCAGAGAGTGCAGTAGAGGAATGAAATGCAGGAGAAGCAGTTGGAGGGAGGGACAGACCACTAATACCCATTGATGTAAATGTAGATGCGACAAAAATATTGATCATCTCCCGAATTTGAGCAGGTGTCAAGGCTACAATTTCATCATGATTTGGTATTCCCACCTGAGAGTGCTGGGCTTGGAAAGCAGTCTGTCCTTGCTTTGTAGGCTGTTCATTTCTTCTAGGTGGTCTTCTGGTGCACTCAGAAATAACATGGCCTGTCCGTTTGCTATAGTTGCAAAAGATTTTTTTTCTACAGTTGCGAGCCAGATGTCCATAACCCTTGCATTCATGACATTGTGGTTTATGACCACGAGCAGTGAGAAGTGCAGTTTCTTCTGACAGTTGAGGAATAGGGGTAGTGAGAAGGGATTTGGGTTCACTATGACATAAGTCAGATTTTCTCTTGGAGAACCTCTTGGACGCAAGTATCCAAGTCCAGAGAGTGTTCTTTATTCATCAAAGCAGCGCGAACAGGTTCCAATTCCAGACGGAGGTTCATCAGGAATTGACTAACACGAAGTTCCTCTTGGAGTTTGAGTGCTTGGGGAGGAAATTCTGCAGACACTGATTGCAGAAGCATTTGGTCTCGCTCGGTCCATAAAGTGAGAAAACCAGTGTAGTATTGTCGAACTGTCTTATCACTTTGAAAACAATGCCTTGCCTTGTTGGCTTGCTGATATAATTTTTTCAGATGTGTCCACGTGGAAGAGGCCTTAGGATAGGCCTGAAGGGACAAGGAAAATTTTGGATCCACAGAGTTGAGAATCCAAGTGATGACCTTAGCATTATTTTGGTTCCAGGCAGCAAGAGTTTTAGCGTCACTAGTATCCACAGTTGGTGGAGTATTGGTGCCATCCAGATATCCTAGTAGGCCCTTGCCTTCCACAAAGTTCTTTAGATGGAAAGACCAACTTATGTAATTGGTTCCATCTAATTTAATAGGGAGAACCTCAATTTTGTCCATCAATATCACTAACTGGATTGGAGAAGAGGAATGTAATAGAAAAATATGTCTGCTGACAGACACCAGAAAATTCCAGAACTTGTAATATAAAAAATGGGGCTTGGATGTAAAAAATAATTGGTGCAAAGATAGGAATATCTTCACCAGATTGATTGGGAGTTCTAATCCACTCTCTAGGATATTAAGGTGATGGAATTTTGCACCTCGAGACTTGAAAAACTTCAATCCAACGGCTGGATGTGAGTTAGATCAACAGGAAGCAAAACTGTATGCCAAAACTGACGAACCAGAAATGATGAGAATCGACCGACCTTTGTGTGGTAAAAAACTCCAGAAAAATTGCCAGGTAGTTGAGGATAAATGGTCGGCCCTTTTGAGAAGATTCTGCCTTGATTCGATGATCGGATGTGGGGTCCACTTGGTGATCTCAAAGAATCCCTGTTCTGAGATGTCGTCTGAGTTTTGAGAGCCTGAAGCAGTGTAGTCTGCTGGATCTTCAGATTAATAGATGATCATGAGAAAAGCCACGAGAGAGAAGGATGTAGAGACCCCTTTTTTAGAAGAGTCCAGATCCACAAATTCTATCGACAGAGAAAGAGGATGACGACAATGAACCTGAGCCGGAATCCTTTGAAGATGATATATTTTGAGAATGTGGATATCACGGGAGGTATGAGCTTGGTGTCTCTGATACCATGAACACTTATCTATGAAAAGCCTTTGAAGTAAAGAGATGGAGGAGAAATATGATGAATCTGTCGTATTCCTCTTTGAGGATCGACTATGGTATATATAATATTCAAGATGCCAAATAAGGCTATAATTACTGTTAATTACAATCAATCTGCTACTCTAGAAATAGAAATGTATGGTAATTGAGATCCTCTATGAATAGCAATATGGCTGTGCTAATCTAGAATGAAATGTACAAGATTTGACTAAATCCAACCAGAGCCACACATGAGCTAAAAGGTCTATGGGCCTATTTGAGTTGGGCCTCACACTGATGGACTGTTTTTCTACAACTACGGGGGAGAGGAGACTTTGTTTTATGTTCTACTCAGATCACAAGGTGGGTCCCACTAGGTTTTTTTCACGTTGAGCTCATGACTTGACGAGCTTGGCGGTATATATACACTGGTTATCCAGTACATACCTTTTTTCGATGCACATCGTTGCACACCTCATAGTAGGTTTCACCTGATGGTGCATCTAATTGGACTACACACACACCTCCATTGATGGTCACTGAACACCTAGGTTTGCACCCATCCAAATTAATTGGACCAATGGATTGACTGTGCGCCCATTTCGCATGGCTGAAACTTGTGGACCCGTGATCGCTACATCGGTGGGCCCCACCCAGTTGTTTCGATCCTCTGCAGTCCCATCCCCAGTTAGCCCTTAGGTGGGCCCCACAGTGAGGTGTGCGTGGAGAGGTCCATGTGCACTGCTGCAGGTGATAATAATGCTCCCATGGGGACATATAAGGCCGTTAAACTTGTGGATGGAACTACAGTTTTGCACATAGATAGGTCACATCCAGATCTTCTGATCCCCAACCTCCCCCATGATTGATGGGGCCCCAGGTGGGCCCCACGAGACCCTCCCCACAGGTGTCTGTGGGAACTATCCGTAGGATAGCACGGTCCTATATATGCATGTCTATTTCATTTTCTATGCTTTATACTCCTTAATAGTTTGTCAGTTCATTTTAGTTTCCTGCTTTTCAGGTTTTTAGCTGTGTTTCTGCAACCTGTGGTCGCTTCTATCATCCAGCGTGTGTTGCAAGGTTACTTCATCAGGGAAATGAAGCCAAAGCAAAAGACCATCATAAAAGGATTGCTGCTGGGGAAGCATTTACTTGCCCCATCCACAAATGTGTTATATGTAAACAAGGTGAAAATAAAGAGCTTGAGGAAATGCAATTTGCATTATGTAGACGCTGTCCAAAAGGATACCACAAAAAATGTTTGCCTAGGTACTTCCTAATTATTTGCAGCACTTCATATTGGATGTCTGATTTATTTAAAAAAATCATGTCATTATTACTAATGTTGTTGTATTTTATTCAGGAAGATCTCTCTTAGACCTATAGAGGAAGAGCATATTATACAGAGGGCCTGGCCTGGCCTCATTCCAAACCGCCTCTTAATCTATTGCATGTAATATTTCTCTCGTGGTGTTTTTGTTACCAATTTGCCTTTGTACCATTTTTTTTATACATACATAATTCATAAGCTATTTATTTTTATCAGGAAGCATGAGATAGAGGAAGACCTTGGGACTCCAACAAGAAACCATATAATATTCCCTGATGTAGAGAAGAATAGATCACGTCCTTTGGATTTGAAATCAAGCATGAGAAAACTTATATCTAAGAGGAAAGGCATGTTCTCTGGAGATGCTTCTAGCGAGGAGTCTGACAAAAAGATAAGAAAGGAAACAAAAAAGGGTTCTGTGACTGGACTGGAGAATCACTTTAGGAAGAAAAGTGAGAAATCCTCTTTTGAACCAGGAGTTGATCCTTCCAAGAAATTCAAAGCACCTGATGCCTCCATATGCTTTAAAGACATTGTAAAGCCCATCTTTCCAAGAGCGGACAAGTCTTCTGCATGGAAGGAAAACAAAGGATCTAATAGACAAAATTCGACAGATTCACCCCCAAGTATGGGATTACAGGCTGTTAAACCAAAGCTGAAGGAAATTTGTAGCAGTAAACCTGTAATGGCTTCATCTTCTCCTATTATGAAGAAATCTAGTAATATGTCACCTCTACTTGACAGTGAGTCGAAAAACAAGTGAGTTACTTAACTGATAGTTTATCTTTTAGCAGGTTCAATAGTTGGTTTTCTTTTATTAAATGTAACATTGCGTGGTTCTCCGGAGGCTGCTGATATCATATGCAGCTCGAAGCCAGTACTTGTTTCCAATTGGCCTTACATGTAAAATGATATTCGTAAAAGATATGTGCATGAAACATATCCTGATCCACTTTGTTGGGCCATGATTCTTGAGACAAATGGATGATAGACTTTTTCCAATGTTTATTTTAATACCCATTGTTTCAATACACTGGCTGCCCTGATTAGCAATCATGATTGAGTTTGTTTCCCCATTGATAAGACACTTTGCTATTCTTTTAACGGTTGTTGTTTTTTCACACGAATTTCTTGGAGAAGTAAAAATCGCCTCCATTGGTTGAAAATGTGTTGAGCTTTTAAAATATTTATGGATATGATCTGACATTTTAGCTTTTCTTGCTGAATCACAACCGATGGCATGCAGGATTATGAGTTTAATAAGGAAGACATCATCATCAATAACATTGAAGGACATCATGGAGAAGTACAACCCACCGGCTACTCAAGCATACTCCTCAAGAAATGTGGACAAGACCATTACACAAGGGAAGGTGAAGGCTTCTGTTGAGGTATATAATCCATCAAATTGTGAAATAGAGTAATGGCACAATTTTCACCACTGTAGTCCTGATTTTTCCTAGTGGTCATGATGTTTATGAATATTGAGACAATATGGATGCTGAATTGGGGATATGGTATGTCCTATTTTTCAATGTCTACAAATACAGATTATTCATTCACATATTTGGATATGGGTTTTCTTCTCTTTCCTTTTTTCGTTTTCTGTCATCTGTATCAGCATCATCATCATGATCAAAGGATTATTACGTGCACCCAGGTGTAGGGTAGTCTTCATTTAGTAATACTTGGTGAGTCCGAGGTCTATCCACAAAGATAGAAAGCTGATTTGCGCTTGATTTAACCTAATTAAAATTTACTATTATCCTAAGAAAAATCTATACAACTGATTTTGGCTCTTGAATAAAAAATAATTTCATTCATTTCATCCCATTAAAAATTCCTAATTTAAAAATCCTAATTCTAAAAATTTCTAATTAAAACAACCAATTGAAATAAATAGAGATCAGTAAAAGAAATTTTCTAAGGATTAGAATCCACTTGCTCTAATGATCCAAAATACGTATAGCTTAGATCCTTTCTGCTCGAATTCAATCTAACCGGAGAGCAAGTTTAAATTCTCAAATTAACTGCGTAGTTTGGATTCGTTACCAAAGGAATCCTATCATTCCCTATATCTAGAAGCGAAAATAAGAAATCAAGGAACGTGCATAATAAAGAACCAACAATTAATTAAAAAAATAGAACCTTTTATTGATCACGTCTTTCCACAGAACGAATAAAAAAACTGATTTTCACCTCCTTGGATTACAAATCAGCCCTCCATTGCATACAATCTCATCATCTTCTTCTTCTTCTTCTTCTTTTTTTTTTTTGAAAATGACCTCATCTTCTTCTTGTTAAAAAAAATAATTACAATAATTGCAAAAGAAAGGAAGAGAGAGAGAGAGAGAGAGAGAGAGAGAGAGAGAGAGGGTCGTGTTGTGTTGTATGGGGATATGGGATGCCCCACCCCTCTTTATGTTTCCTTGAGGAGAAAGACGAGGAAGAGAAACGGAAAACCAAACCAAACCAAACCAAACCAAACCAAGCCTTTTCCCACTAGGTGGGGTCGGCTATATGGATTTGACGACGCCAATCAAATCTGTTTAGGGCCATGTCCTCCGTTAGATCCATGTAGGCAAGGTCATGTTTAATAGTTTCTTTCCAACTTCTCTTGGGTCTCCCTCTCCCTCTCCTACTCCTGGCAATCTCTATGCCTTCACACCTTTTAACAGGTGCTTCCATTGGACGCCTTCTAACATGGCCAAACCATCTTAGTCGATTTTCTCTCATTTTATCTCCAATCGGTGCTATTCCTACTTTGCCCCTAATCTCCTCATTCCTAATCCTATCTCTCCTTGTGATCCCGCACATCCATCTTAGCATTCTCATCTCCGCAACTTCCATCTTCTTAACATGATTATGCTTTACTGCCCAACACTCTGATCCATATAACAATGCTGGTCTTACCGCCACCTTATAATACTTTCCTTTAACCTTGAGGGGGACTTTCCGATCACACAAGACCCCCGAAGCACTCCTCCATTTGGTCCACCCGGCCTGAATCCTGTGACTTACATCAGTATCAATCCCTCCATCCTGTTGCACCATCGATCCAAGGTACCTAAAGTTTTCTTTCTCTACAATCTTTTGTGTGCCTAAACTTACTTTTATGTTACCAAGTGTCCTACTTTGGCTAAACTTGCACTCCATATATTCCGTCTTGCATCGACTTAGCCTAAACCCTTTTGTCTCTAACGTTTTCCGCCATACTTCTAGCTTAGCATTCACTCCTTCTCTCGTCTCATCTACTAAAACAATGTCATCTGCAAATAGCATACACCACGGCACCTCATCCTGAATATGTCTTGTAATCTCATCGATAACTAGGGCAAATAAGTACGGGCTTAACGCTGAGCCTTGGTGTAGACCAATCGTGATAGGAAACTCCTTAGTCTCTCCGCCAGTCGTCCTTATAGATGTCACGGCTCTATCATACATATCCTTTATCGCCTCAATATATGCGACACACACTCTTTTCTTTTCCAGTACTCCCCATAGAATCTCCCTAGGAACCCGGTCATAGGCCTTCTCCAAGTCAATGAACACCATATGTAAATCTTTCTGGCCTTCTCTATACTGTTCCATTAACCTCCTCAGGAGAAAGATAGCCTCCATGGTTGATCTCCCGGGCATGAAACCAAATTGATTATCTGAAATGTTTGTTGTTCTTCTTAGTCTTCTCTCAATAACTCTCTCCCATAATTTCATCGTATGGCTCATCAATTTAATCCCGCGGTAGTTCGCACAGTTTTGAATATCTCCTTTGTTCTTGTATATGGGTATAAGAATACTTTTCCTCCATGCATCAGGCATCTTCTTGCTCTTTAGCACTACATTAAAAAGTTTTGTCAACCAATTTATGCCATTCTCCCCCAAGCACCTCCAGACCTCAATAGGGATACCATCTGGCCCAACCGCTTTCCCATTCTTCATCCTTTTCAATACTTCTTTAACTTCTTCCCTACTGATTCTCCTATAGAACATATGATTCGATTCTTCCCTAGAAATGGTAAGCTGTCCCAATTGTATGTCACTACTACTGCTTTCGTTAAATAACTTGTAGAAGTAGCTCTTCCAACGCTCCTTTATCTCATCGTCCTTTACTAATACCTTTTCATCCTCATCCTTAATGCATTTAACTTGGTTTAAGTCCTTGGTCCGCCTATCTCTGGCTTTAGCAAGCTTGAATATCTCTCTTTCGCCTTCCTTAGTGTCAAGTCGCCTATATAGCTCCTCAAATGCCTTTGCCTTGGCCTCACTAACTGCCTTTTTGGTTTCTCTTTTTGCTTCTTTATACTTTTCCAAGTTTGCTGCATTTCGATCCCTTTGCCAAGTTTTAAAACTCTCTCTTTTAACTCTTATCTTGTCTTGAATGGCCTTGCTCCACCACCATGCCTCCTTCTGTGCCGGAGCACCCCCTTTGGATTCTCCTAAGACTTCTTTCCCTACCCTCCTAATACACTCTGCTACCTTATCCCACATATTATTTGCACTCTCATTTATCGCCCAAACGTCTTCCTCTAGTACTCTATCCCTAAATGCTAGTTGCTTATCACCTTTCAAGTTCCACCATTTAGTCTTTGAGCATCTATACAACTTCTTTTTTGTAGTCCACCTTTGTAGCTGCACATCTATGATCAACAACCTATGTTGGGAAGTCAAGCTCTCCCCCGGTATCACCTTGCAATCTTTACAAGCTAAGCGGTCTCTTTTCCTAATTAAGAAGAAGTCAATCTGTGTCCTTGAGGAGCCACTCTTATAAGTCACCAAATGCTCCTCTCTCTTCCTAAAAAAGGTGTTAGTCACCATGAGATCATAAGCCACTGAAAAGTCCAAAATATCCTTCCCTTCTTCATTTCTATTACCGTATCCAAGTCCCCCATGTACTCCTATATATCCATCTACGTCGCGTCCTACATGGCCATTCAAATCTCCTCCTATGAAGACCATCTCGCCTTGGGGTATCTCTAGTAGCACTCCTTCCAAATCTTCCCAAAACTTCTCCTTATGTCCATCTCCTAAGCCCACCTGGGGGGCATAAGCACTAATTACGTTCACTATCTCTTCTCCTAACACTAACTTAATTGCAATAATCCTATCCCCACAACGCTTTACATTAACTATATCTTCCTTTAAGTCCTTGCTCACTACTATGCCAACCCCATTCCTCGCTCTATTAAGTCCCGTATACCATAACTTATACCCAGTCCTCTCGATCTCTTTAGCTTTCTGTCCCATCCACCTTGTCTCTTGCAAGCAGGCAATTGCGATTCGTCTCCTTTCCATTGTATCCACCACTTCCATAAGTTTCCCAGTTAGGCTCCCAATGTTCCAAGTACCTAATCTCAGCCTTCTATTTTGGGCTAGCTTCCTTACCCCCCGCACTCGTCCAATAAAGTGTGGGGACCCTTGCCTATTTAGCACTGCACCCGGGCGCCGATGCAGCGGTCCTTGCTCACTTATCACTGTACTCGGACTATACAGCGCGTCGCTAAGTAGGGGACGCCCCCAACGAAATATCATTAGGTCTCAAATCCATAAAGAAATCCGACTGAGTATTGTGCTGGCTGTCGGCTACCTAACGCACAACCCTCCTCCTTTGTCCGGGCTTGGGACCGGCTATGTCAAGGATACCCCAACATAGGCGGAGTTGAGGAAGAGAAACGGAAAGAGGGAGAGAAAATAGTTAAAAAGAGAGAAATGAGGAATAAATGGATAAAAATCAGGAAAGTTGGAGAGTTATTTCCATAGTGGGTTCCTTGTTGCTCAAGCTCCTTCCTTGGTGGGCCCATCTTTTCATCTCTGCAGATTACGCGATCTCGTCCATAGAACTTGTCTTGATCAAGCCAGCCTTCTTTAGAATTCTTACACACCTGAAAGCTTTCTCATATGCTTGGAAACTTCCCTCCTTGTTTTTCTCCACTTCTTTCTATAAATAGTCTTTTTGTTTCATGGGAAGCTGCCTTCATGGAGTTTCATTAGAAGTAGAAGTCTTCATCACAAAAAGGGAATGAGAATTCAAAATTCTGCAAATCTCATGGGTCCCACACCCATTGGGCGTGCCACCTTGGGAAGCACACCCAAAGTGGGGTCCGTTCTCCATTTAATTTTTTTTCTTTTCTTCATTTATTTCTTCTTTTTGCATAGTTCGTGGCTCCCGTCTTGCTTGACTTTAATTCTTCACTTGTTGCTGGGCTTGGACTCTTCCTTTGAATTTCAAATCTCCTAAAATTTAGGAGAGAGAATTTGTGCAAATATTGTGGATCACACGGTCCCACCCCTAGGACTTCCAGCTTGAGATTCACGCCCAAGGTGGGTCCCACATGGGTGGTCTTCATTTTCTTCTTTTCTTTCTTTTCTTCGATTCCATCATTCCTCTTGAATTTCTTCTTCATGTGGGTCTCCTTTTCTTGAATTTCCTACATAAGGAAAAAAATAAAATTAGAAGGAATAATTTTTACGTAGAAAACTATCATGCCATGCATGGGACCCATTGTGACATGTATGAATGCACGCAAATATACCATCTTGCTCAGCTTTTCGTGCACAATCCAATGGTGCAAAGAAATTATGTATGTTTATGTGTAAATTTGAAGTTATTCAGGAGGATAATCGGATAATCCAAAAAGAATAATACCATAAAACATGCAATTTTCCAAATTTATACCAATTTTCTCATGAAATTTAGCCTGAAAACCATGATGCATAATTTAATGAAATTCAAAAAGATTTACTCCTAAATAAGTCCAAAATCTTCATGTCCAAAATCTTCATGAAATAATGAGGATGATGTGCTATTTTATGGGCTTGTCTGATTATAATATTTATCTGGAGCCTTTTTTTCAGTTATAATGGCCACCAAATATAACTGAAGGTTTACCTAACCCTATAATAGCTGCTAGCTTTCAGTCACATATGGCAACATACTAACAAGTATCCCTAGACACCTCAAACCTGCAAAAAAGCAAGTCTGGATATCTGAAAACAAGTTATATCTAAAGCAATTTATAACCTAACCTCAAATATGCAATGGGTGATGTTTGTGTGATGAAAAATGTACTTAAGCTTATAGCTAATGAATCAATATCAAGGAAATCCCATGTCAAGTGGTGCCACACACCAGAAACCAATTCCAAGAGTGGCATACAGAAAAGCATGAAAGGATTAAGAAGATCACCATCTTCAACCTAAGATCAAAACTAGGGAAAACTCAAAGAAAAACTTGATTTCGTTTTATCTTCCCGTTAAATAGTAACAATTACTTACATAGATTCTTAGTATGACTGACGCAATCCTGATTGAGAATTGCTAGGATAATGGAGATGGACGAAGATTGTGGATTCGACAGTAGGGTTCAGGTGCAGTTGGTTTTGCTGGGTGGGCTGATGATGATGGGGTGGTCGTGATGGGTTGATGATGATAAGCAATGATGAAATCCGGGATAGACAACTGTTCTCCCAGCAATTGTCGGATTTTGGCTTTTATACTAAATTCGGCAATTGTCGGATTTCGGCTTTGATACCAAATTTGACAAAGTCCCGGATCCTCGATCGGAAAATATAGACCAATCTCCCAAGGGATCAATCGAATCCAAAGATGGATTCAGCCGCTGGGACATACTCACGTCAGTGGTATGAATTACAATGAGGATGATCACCCTTATATAGGAGTAGTATCAGCCTTTTGCAGCTTGGATGCCCAGACTTTCCTAAATAATAAACGAAAACTAAATCACTAACTTGCTTAACAATCTAAATTAAATAAAACTCCTAATTTTAAATACTTCTAAATAAATCAACTATCTAAATAAGATTCCAATTAAATGGATATCCCGTTGGGCCTATGTATTGGGCACAATTTGGCTGAACCATGGTCTAGCCTGTATCACTAAACAGTATCCGAGTCAAAATCTTAAAATGGCATTTATCCTACGAGCACTTGTCCTGCATCAAAGAGACCCTACTGGGACACTACATTTCGAATTATTGAAAGTTGAAATTGTTTTTTTATTTTTATTTTTTCTGAGAAGAATGGCCTTTCCACCCTTCATACAGGCCTCAAGATTCATCTTGAGTATTCATTTAATCCATAATTTGAATGAACCGGACCATTTGACTTCCAGCCTATCAGCCCTTGATCTCGGGGACGCGAAATTGGGAATTAAAAATTTTGCTTTCCCCAGGATCCGTGTGTGTGAGGAAGACATAATTTCAAACACATCAAAACATTTTGCGGAAGCTTACGTGGCATTGCGACCTAGAGTCTCTGGCCATCGGATTCTGTGTCGTACTCAACATATCAGCGTAAAGCTGTCATAGCAATGCTCAAACTGAGACTGGAACAAACCAATATAATAACATATACAGAGCTAACAGTAATGGCTGATCATCACCTAAGCATATTCAAGTTATAAATTAACAAGTGCATTAATTACAATCCCAAGGAAAAAGGCTAACAAATGCCGTACAAAATAACAAGCTGAGAACAAATACTACCCAGGTGTGTAACGTAACTCCGGAGCCAAGAACAACGGCTATATGACATCCCTGACACAACAAACCTACAAAACTCGTGGCTTTACGGCCATCTACAAATGCACTAGCTCAAGAAGAGAACCTGCTACCTAAGGCACCAAAGTATAGTATATCAGACACGAAGGTCTGGCAGGTGATCAATTTAGGCAAGAGCATATACAAAATTAAAGTTTAAAAGAAACAATGTTAAAACAATTTACTGAATTTAAAACAAATACATGGCTAAGATACATTTTGAAGAAACAAAAGTCCATGAACGATATACGAAACGAAACTAGCATGTATACATATAATATCATGATTAGTAAATCCACATTGAGCTCATCCTTTCTCTATCATACATGATGACAAGAGTAAATAGAGCAGAATAGAACCCCATGCCACACGAGGTAGACGGGGGCCGGCCGCGAAATCGGAAACAAAACAGAAATGTATATAAAAATATACGATTAATCTGCAGATAGTCCAAGTGTTTGAGGACCCCCAGATAGTGGATCAGACTGAAGGGGCAGTCCAATCTTAGTGGTATTCACCTAAATTCATGAATGCACAAAACAAAGCGAAACATATACAAGATAGATCAAAAATAGGGGAAAATCACTTATCAAAACAAAGCTGAGCAGAACTAAATAGAAATAGCATAAGCTATGAGCATATCAAAGCATAAGAAGTGATCCCCTTTTTGGTTCTTGAAACCATTCGAAACAAAACTGAAACTTATAAGTCAAAACAAGTGCAAATCGATATCCGAAACAAAATATAAGTCAAAACAAGTGCAAAACGATATCCGAAACAAAACTGATACTTATAAGCCAAAACAAGTAAAAACCGCTAGCCTCCATATCCACCCTAAGGTTTCAAAACAGACTTCTCAAGCATATGTTAAGGCCTATCACTTGACCCTTGTGTATTTGAAACCTAAATGTCTAAATTTACAAGTGAGTTGGTGCCCCTGAAGCTAAACGACATTTCAGATTTCAAGTGCACAATATCAAGTTAAAACCCTTATTCATATATTGGTTTTCATTGATCTAAATATCCACTTCCTTTTCCAACCTTTGATCATTAAGATAAGTATACCGCTGGATTCCTTGCTTCGAGAGCTTTCCAACGGTATATAAAACTCCAAAATCAGACAAACGGTTCAAAAGTTATGCCCATTTAAAAATCTACCTAACATTGGTCAACCATCAGAATTACCAAGAGTTCGAACTCTCAGGAATAGAGTTAGGACTTTCGGCCAAGAGTTCGAACTCTCAGGAGTAGAGTAGTAGAGTTCGAACTTTTAGTCCAGGCCAAACACCCGAGAGGCCTAGAGTTCAAACTCTCAGGAGCAGAGTTCGAACGTTCGAGCGCAGAAAGTGCTGTGTGCTGAATTTTTGAGTTCTATCCATTACCAAACCATCTCCACCCTTTCTAAACCATTCCAAGGGCTAAAACCTACACAAAAATGAGCCACCATGCTCTCCTCCAAGGACAACCATTTCCCAATCATTTCCAACAACATTTCTCCATTCACCAATGATCATTAACAAACCATTTAAAACAAGTGAAATCACAATTAAAATCCAGATTTCAAAACTTAGCTAGATGGAGAATTTCCAAAGCAATGCAAGTAACATACGTATGTGAGCAAAATATAGAATTCGAAATTAACCCACCTTGTTGATGTCAACACAAGTACAAAACTAGTAAAGAGATTAAGACAATTAGAGATCAAAATATATATTCCATACATAGCATTTACTAGGAAAACTAAAAGAATCACTTGCCTTAGCCCAAAAAATGCAATCCAAAACCTTCTCGAAGATCCCTCTCTACAGCTGAACCAAGATCTACAAAAACCCCCAAGAAAACACCTTAAAAACTCAACAAATTTTGAAAACAAGGAACCCATTTCGAAAATGGGTTTGCATGTATGAAAAATGGGTTCCGTAGGAGCCAAAAGCACTCCATTAAAGAGATGAAAGAAAGCTCTTACCTAGAGGTGTCCAAACAAGAAGAAATGAAGAAGATGAAGGGGTTGTCCAGCTGAGATTTCCAAATAAAGGGTATCAATGAAGAGCTTGGAAGGAGAGGAAGAAGCTGGTGTGATTAGATTTTCAATCCAAGCTCAAAAACCATGGCATGCAGGGTGGGAAAGGTAGAGAGAAAAGAGATGGTCTCTCCCTGGTTTCTCCTGAGTTTCAGAAGTTGCAATGAAGTTATGGGAAGAAGGTGAGGGAGAGGAGTGTTTTAAGTTGAGTGGAAAGTGGGCCCCATTGGGTCTAAAGCTTCAAATGGCTAAAACATGCTCTTGCGGGCCCCGGATGAGATCGACAAAAAAGACTAAAATGATCCTCATAAAATCTAGTTTTCAAAAAGTATATTTTTGACAAGGTTTTGGAATTTCGAAATTTGGGCTCAAATTTAAATGTGAAAAGGCTGATTCGCCACTAGGGCTGGAAAACTGGTTTTCTGAGTTTCGAATGGGATCAGGGTAAACACAAAAGTTGTTGGGGCTAATTTGACCTATCAAAAGAAACCAAAATTGGAAATTCTCCAAAATCAAGAACAATCCCCCATGTTGACACGTGCAACCCAAGGCGTCCCTGGGCTGCCAGATTGGGTCCAACGGCTCTCAAAATTCCCCAAAGCTATAGAAAACTATTCTAAACCACAAACCAACTCGATTAGGCTCAAAACTCACTTAGAGAACTAACCCACAGCTAAAAACACACTAATCACGAAAATTAGAGGTCGGGGTCTTGTTGAGTTGTTATAAGTTGAGTAGGAAAACAATGCACCAATCTAAAATGAAATAGAAGTGAAAGAACGGAAGAGAAAGGTTTGGCTGTAATTTATGTTAACTAGTATGTCTAGTTTATTGTACATTTTTGTACACAAGCGCTGGCAACCTAATGAAGACGAAGTTGAAATATTTTGAGATGTATCATATTTGTGTTCAGTATCAATACTGCAATAATATTGTGTCCATTATGATATGTTGAGCAGGAAATAATATCCAGGTGCTTTAGGTTGTTTGTAGGTAAGTGTGAAGTTGGAGCCTTTGATCTCTGAGTTCTCCACATGAGACCGTCAGTACTCGTGCTATGACTAAACTTCTCATGTCAATTCCTGAAAGCAAGACTTCTTAGCATTATGGCAATTGCCTACCGTCTCTGGAAATTGTTCAAGGTGTTGTTGAAGAACAAGTTGCGAAAATATCCTGCTTTAATCTAAACATTTCCAAATTAAAATTACTCTCGAGACTAAGAGAATTTCATTCGGTTGTCAAATTGGAAAATTATACTATATTATTAAAATGTTGACGCATGACAAAATCAAAATGTTATATGATATTATTTTAGTTCTGGAAATTGATATTGTCATTGAGGTCTCAGCATCTTACCTTTGCTGTCTTTTTCTTAATTTCTTGAGTATCAGAAGTTAGAAAAAAGGTTCTTCCTCTTAACAGAAATCCAATCTGTTAATCTCTTGGTTTCCTCAAGATTTTTTCGATAAAATACTTATATTTTGGAAATCTACTGAGAAGTTCATATGATGAGATATTCATGAGAGAGAGAGAGAGAGAGAGAGAGAGAGAGAGAGAGAGAGAGAGAGAGATCTTTCTTACTTAAAAAGTGATATGGCTTTAATTTGTGACACAGTCCCTATTAAGCAACTGACTTCCATTTCATTCCCAAAACCCTCAAAACCTAGAACCCCTGAAATTAAAGAAATTGATGGAAGGAAAGGACATCAAAACTCTTAAGGAAATTGCATGTCAATTAATCATTTTTCGTTAGAGAGGAAAATTGAGAAATTCTAGTGATGATGAGATACAAATCATTTTCCTTTGGCTCCAGGATTCGTGATACGAAGCGTAGGAAAATTGATAACTACGGATACATGCATGATGCAACTAACTGAATTGTGATTGGGATCATCAATTCTCAATCCAATGATATGAATGCTCAATAATAAGGAGATAAGCATATCCTTCTTAGCAAGTCTATTATTGTCACGACCCGGAACCCGGGGCCCTTCGAATCGCATGTCGCAACATTTTTGTATCACAATCACTATCATCATAAATCAAATTAAATGAGCAACAGTAATATTTTAGAGCGATTGTAAATAATTCTTTGAATAATAATGTAAAATTTGAATCCATTTGAAACAACCAAGGATCAAAATAGCGGTTGCGGCAGGCGTAGCGATCAGTGGCCAAAACGCTACGTAGCGGGCGATATGCAACGGATGCGGTGATACGTAGCGGTGTGAATTTTTTAAACGGTCAAATTTTTTTGAATCATGTATAGCAAACAATATTGTATTTCTTTAGTGATTTCAAATCATATAAGGGTAGAGATAACTTTAGGAAAGACTATTGAGGAGAAGAACTAGGAAAAAAAGTGTTTAAACCTAAAATTACTTGGCTCTATTAGGTTTTAGACCGTAGCGCTGCTATTTTCAAAATAGCGTAACGGCCTTGACCGCTACGGCCGACGTAGCGCCCGCTATTTTGAACCATGGAAACAACTAAACAAGTCCACTAAAAGAAACTACTATCTCCAATTTCCAAATGAAATAGCATAATAGAAAGAACTAATCCTCTTCAATCTTCTAATTGAATCCATCGCTCAAGAATGTTAAGTGGGTCACAGCCCACTTACAATTTGGCCCATTTACACACGTTAACTTGGTCAAAAGCACCCAACCATGTACAGCTATGTAATACATTGTGTAACCTTATTAGGAGATCTAATTAGTTAGGCAATTCCTGTAATCACTGTAAATAAACAGATCTTGTATCTCCATAACATCTATATAATAGATCAAGACCCTCAAAGGAGGGACATTGAATTCATTCTTTAAATTCCATCTTCCTTATATCATATCTCTGTCTTTGATATGGTATTAGATCTCTGCTCTCAAAGTTTTGGATTTAAATAGAGAGGAATTAGTCTCTCTTGGCAAAGAACAGATCAGGGATCTGTTTCGTGGTCTTCTTGCAGCAACAAATTATTTTGGCATATAACAGATCAGGGATCTGTATTCGTTGTCTTCTTCAACTTCATTGATGGTAGTTCATCTCTAATCCACTGAGGCCCACCAGAGATCATCCGGTTACACCAAAATACTTAGAGGAAGCGGTCGATACACTCTTCAGTATATTCTGGTGGATTTTGGTGATATTGTTGGTGCTTTCGAAACTTCTGTGCACTGTGTTCGTTATCGTCGATGTGATCTATTCATCTGTGGCCCACCACTGATCATTACATCTTCGTCGAAGAGACCCACCATCTTGGTCGACTATTTATGCTGAAAGTTTTGGCAAATTTTCCAGATTTTTTCATCCGTCAGGTGTAGGCCTTATCATCATTCTTGTGATTTCTCAGTTTACTACAACTGTTTTCATCAATCCATTGCTGTGATTTGGATCTACATCCGATTTGGATGAAACTTGCACTCAATGGTCGGGAAAAAGGAACTCCAGAGAATAGGTGGGACTGATCTTGCATCTGATCGATTCCTGGGAGACTCTTCCTTGGTCGACACATCCAAACAGGGATGTTCAAACCTGTTTCTTTTAGGAAAACCGTGTTTATTGCTGCATACAGTATTTTGGCTTATCTTTCAGTCAGAAGTACCTGATTTGTCACTGGAGATGCCAGTTTTCTCTCTATTTGTATACACAAGACTGTTCTGGACCTCACTGCTGCTGTTTAAATTACTGCATATTCCGTGTTTATATCTGCTGACGTGCATCTCTGAGTTTTAGCACTCTTTCATATATGTTGAAATCTATTTTCTGAGTTTTTGCATCTCTTGGTGCTGGGATGGAGAAGACTGAAATTGCCTTGATTAAATTTAATGGAAAAAATTACACATCTTGGTCATACCAATTTCAAGTATATCTTGAAGGGAAGGAAATGTGGGGTTTTGTCTCAGAAATTGACCCAAAACCCACATAAGATGAGATTTTTTTTTATTTGTCTTGGAACACAAAAGATGTCAAGATCAAAACTTGGATTCCTGGATATGTTGACCCTCAATATATCCTTGACCTTAAACCTTACAAAACATATGAGGATATGTGGGAATATTTGAGAAAGGTTTATCATACGGAAAACTCTGCACGTCAATATCAACTAGAGCTTGAGATTGCTCAATATTCTCAAGGAACCTCTTCCATCCAGGACTGTTACTTGGGATTTCTTAACTTATGGGCCAAATATGATAAGATAAAGTATGCAAAGGTATCTGAAACAGCTCTTTCTGAGATACAACAGTTACAAGAAACTAGTCATAGGGACTGGTTTCTCATGAAGTTGAGACCCGAGTATGAAACGGTTCGTTCCAATCTTATGAGCAGAGTCTCATCTCCATCCTTAAATGATTGTCTTAATGAACTCTTGCGTGAGGAACAAAGTCAAATAACTCAGCATGCTTTGAAACAACATTCTTTAGGAAATCCTATTGATGCTGCCTATGTTGCAACTGGAAATCGACAGTCTGTTACATATCAGGGATCAAGTGGTGTCCAAACAGCTTATGTTGCAAAAGGAAATTCTCAGGGCATGGATTTGAGTAAAATCCAGTGCTATGGATGCAAGAATTTTGGGCATTATGCCTCACAATGCAAACAGAAAATTTGCAATTATTGCAAAGCAAATGGACATGTCATTGCTGTTTGCAGAAGGAGGCCGCAAAATCGTACCTCTTGGGCCTATCATGCCAACACTATAGCTAATACTTCTTCTTGTGATACTGCTTCAGCCTCAGTCATTTCTTGACAAGTGCCTGCCTCCATCTCTACTTTTATCACTCCTGAGCTCATTCAACAAATGATCATTAATGCCTTCACTGCACTTGGCATTTTAGGTAATCATCAACCCTTATCCTCAGTTTGGTATCTTGATTCCGTAGCCTCCAATCACATGACTTCCTCTTATGCTTATCTATCCAATGTGCAAAAGTATAATGGTAATTTGCAAGTTCATACTGCCGATGATCAAAAGCATCCCATTATAGCTCTTGGTGGTGATATTCATCCATCACCTCTGAAAAATATTTTCTTATCTCCATCTTTGACTACAAATCTTTTATCTGTTGGCCAATTGATTGATGAGAAGTGTAATGTCTCATTTTCTCGTTCTGGTTGTGTTGTGTAAGATCAAGTGTTAGGGAAGGTGATCCCGACGGGGCCTAAGTGTGGTCATCTTTTTCCTTTTCTTGTGCCTTCCCCCTCTTAGAATCAGCATGCATCTTTTTTTCCTTGTGTTTCCTCTAATGATGTTTGGAGGCTCTGGCACAATAGATTAGGCCATCCTTATTCAAAAATGTTATCTTTTATGTTGAACAATGGCATTATTAATTTATTATTGAAAATAAAATTTCTCTTCGTAATATCTCGCTATTGTTCTACATGCAAACTTGGTAAGAGCCAAGGATGAAAATAGTGGTAGCTAGGCCTGCTGCCAAACCGCTATGAAGCGGGCGATACGTAGCGTAGCGGGGATACGTAGTGGCGCAGCGTTGCGATTTAAAAAAATCTCCAAAAAAATCTGAAAAAATTCCAGAAAATCCAGAAAAATTGTAAAATGAAAGAAAATGTGGTTCTTTTGCAAAAGTAAGTAAGAAAAGGGGGCGTAGCGGTACCTTTAATATATGAGGTCCTATATCGCTGTATAAATAGAAAATAATAGTAATGATTAGTTTTTTCACATATATTCATGTTTCTTAGTCATGCTAACTTAAAAAGTAATGGAAAGCTCATAAAAAAGAAACTAGAATATGAAATAAAGGCATAAGAATTAAGAAGACTTAAGAGTTAGGTCATTACTCATTAGTGAACATTGAACAATCAAATATCAATACTTTAACATTCAAGGTTCAAATTCAATTAAGTGAATGAATTATGAAGTGATCAACAATCAACATTCAGCACCAATTTAGTAATGACAAAGAGAGTTGAGAGTTAGTGAAGGAAATAGGAATACCTTAATCACCACCAAAAGGAATGTCTACCAAGATTCAAGGGGCTATGGTTATCCTCATCCCCATCAGTGTTATCATTTCTATTGGTACCATATTGAATTTGATATTGACGAGCATTGGGATTCACAAATCCAAAGAAGGCAGCTGCACCCGCATCATAGGAACTTGGAGGAGGTGGAGGTGAAGGTGGATATCTACCATATTGCGTTTCACCATAGTCACCATATGAGTAGGACCCCGAAGCTGAAGACTGTTCTTTTCCTTGTTGTACTTGACCATATGGAAAATAGTCAAAATACTGTGAGGGTCCTTGTCCACTGTAACTAGGGTTCCACGAATCAGTCCATGATGCCGCTTGTTGTCCTCCAACATCTCCACCTATATTTCCTTGCTCATTATTACCTCCAGCCCCAAGTGGTGAATCTCTTCGGCGCCGTTGATAACTACGGCTTGGATCAAATTTTCCAGATGGAGGTAACTCCTGTACTTCCTCTACAGGAATGACATCATCTTCATCACGTTGATAGTATTCACTAGTACTACTTGTCCCAC